>CM019169.2:22830352-24030352 GCA_009739505.2 Apolygus lucorum
GCAGTAGTATACAAATTGGGGCTTCTGGCCCGATCCTCAAAAAAGGTGCCCCTTGCCAGGGGGTGTTCTAGCCCAACTCGCGATCGGAAAAACAATTTTGGTAACAACTGGCTAACATGATTATTTCACGAGAATCAATGTCTGTTCTGAAACTAACAAAAAAAAAAAAAAAAAAGGTGCCCCTTGCCAGGGGGTGTTCTAGCCCAACTCGCGATCGGAAAAACTATTTTTGGTAACAACAGACTTACATATTATTTTCCTTGATTATGTTATTGAAGAGATCATAATCTAAGGTAGTGTGAGATACGAGAACTACATATAGATTTGTTCCTGCTGAGGGTGCAAAATCCGCGGTAATTATAATATTAGATTTCGAATTCGAAATATTTTCCGTTTGTTTACTTGTGTCAATCACGTAAACGCATTTTCCGGTTACAAAATTATGCGGGTTGTAAAGCACATCATTATTATTTTGATAGACATTTTTAAAATCCTTATACATTTCGTAGACAAGAGCGTAGTTACCTGCCGCGATATCCAAGTTTTCCATTTCTTCAGGGTAAACGTTCTCATTGATCTTCACCTTAATATTTTTAACATTGGCTGAATCAAACAGCGAAGCATCCTGCAACTGTGAGCCAGTTTCAGATTGGAAAGCTACCATCACAAACGTAGGATTTCGGATGTTTCTAAAGATATTGGTTACATCAAATGTAAACGTATTTCCGTTGATTTCAGGTTTTTGTATGCACTGCCAGCTCCTGAAATGGAACTGTATATTTTGCAGGTCGGACAATTCTTTCACCAACTCTATTTTAGCCATAGGTTTGAATTCAATCATAGGGACCCGAATCATAAACTCTGTGATAAGCACCTGTCCTTCTTCTGGTAGGGTGGCATCGTCGTAACTCCCATCAGCTTTTTTGTTTTCCATCTGTAAATGGTGTTAGCGTCACCATCTCTGATAAAGGTAATTACGAATCCTCCTTTATAAAGCGGTATTTTAACATCCTCGAAAAATCCCAACCCTAAATGTGAAAGATTCCCGCATACGTAGAATGTATTTCTATCTGCGTTGCACTGTGATACAAAGCCATTGTTTGCAAGCGCCCTACTTTCTGAGCCACTGTACGAGACAGTGCTCTTCACGGTACTAGTAACACCAGGGTATTCAACTTCGTCAATTAAATAATTGTGTTTTTTCACCTCGATTCTAGAGAACAAATACGGAACAAAGTTATCAACCAATTTCACATTTGATTTTGCAGCGTAAACAGTTCCATCTCGCTTCTTCAACGTCCCAGAAATGAAATATTGAAACTTTGACATAGAAATCCATCTCCATAATCGATATTGAACTCTGTTCTTTTGTTGGAGAGTTTAAAGTTTTGAGTGCTATTAGGATAGTAATGTTTGTACTCTGAGCGGACGATGTCCTTCATGTATTTCGAAATACGTTCGCCATCTTTCTCCTTCTTATATAATAGTCCTGAAAAAAAATTAAAGCAAACTTTCCCAGAAGTATTTATCTTGTTTCAGTTTTTCTAATATCGAGTTAAGAGACATATGTTTATTCACTAGCAAGTACAAAACTATTAGACACAAGTACCCGCATATTGGAGGGTCGCTGTAATCTTGAATCCTGTCTCTATTGTAGAACAAACGCTTTCCACCCAAGTAAGAAATTAATTCCCTCGGAGGGTTGGCGTTTCCGTACGAATCAAAATAATATTTGTCCATCTTGTTTTTGTAGTAAGCAGTCCAGTGTGAACCGTCTGTTTTCGAATCACCAAGATTCAGAATTCCACATTCAATTATGTTTGGAGTTTTAGGTAAAGCATCTCTCATAAATACCCCTCTAAAATTTTTATTCCAAGTTTATCCAAAGCATAATAAGTAATATCAAAATTGCTCAACGCTTCAAAACTTTTTTTTTTTTTTCAACCCGACCACCCGTTTTCTGGTTTTCCAACGCTTTATTATGTCTTATCGTTTCCTCCAACCGTTTCTGCCGATCTTTATAATCAATTACTGAATTAGCAACAGCAGCACCACCTCCCACCAATGCACTCAGTGCGCCTATCCCAGCAAATATGAGGGGAAGAAACCCACCTCTATAATTTTCTTTCAACTGGTCATATGACAATTTCAATCGATATCCTTTCTTTTCACCCGAGATTTAGCTATTTCATTATGCTGTTTGTGTGTTATAAAAATTTTGTCTTTACCATTGTTTTGTAACAATTGATCTTTACTTAATTGTATGGTTGCCTCCATTCCCCTGCTTGTATGCAGCTCGGATTTTGGTCCGCTGACCGGTCGTTAATGGCAAAGCCGACGAGATATTCATGGTGTTTGTTAATCCTCTTAGTATTACGAATAAAATCTTGCGCGGTGAAGTTGTGAAAACCTTATTATTAAAACTTTAGTTGAGGTTCAATTCCCATCCCAAACGTTTGTTTCACGTTCATCGCTGCACCTGTTGCTAACGCCCAAAATCTCTCGTTCAGGTCAGCGTCTTTGGATTTCAATCTACTCCAGGCCTTATCTTCCAAAACTTTGTCTGCGGTATGTCTGTCTGAGGTTTAGGGTGATCTCTATAAAAAATATCATGTTCCTTTGCAGCTTCATCAAGTTTGTTCACTCCCACATCTCCTCTTTCTAAACGTTTCTCCAAATTCGTTCCGGGTCCTAGGAAATTATAACCTCGTGCATGCATTTCAAAAGGAACTTTTTTCAGTATTGAATTGAATAAACCAGACCCTACCTTGTCACCTTTTAAAAGCTTTGATGGCATGTTGGAAACGAACCGAATCAAATATTCTGTACCCTTCGGAGTGTCTATAATCTCTTCAAGCCTATCGTTGAAAAACTGTAGGATAGCTACTTTTTCGTTATGAAAGTTATTGTTTCCTGCCTGCTCCTGACTGTATATGTAATGAATTCTTGCCACTAGCTCATTCAAATTATCAATATACTTATACTCAATATCTTTATTATTATATTCTACGATTCCAGATCCTACTTGTTCAGTCCTTCTGTCATCATTATATTTTTTCCATATATTCTTAACTAGTTTTGACCATTTATCTCCTCTACTAGATTTCGGTTTTTTGGATTCATGGTATTTCCCTGGAACATAGAATCCGTATCAGTGAGAATTTTTTCATAATTTTCTAAATCCCGAGACGTGTATAAATTTTCGTTTGGTGCTTTATCATAGGTTATCAACCTCCAAAGTCCAGGAGTTCCTTCGTACCGTTCAAACCCTAATATAATATCATTTTTATCAAAATCAACAGCTGTATTACCAATCATGAACGTTTGTTTTGGTGCCTCATAGTAAAGTCCAAATGTTTTATCGTTCGCTCTTGGTAGAAACTTGTAGGCGATTTTTCCTAACTGTATATCTTTGGGTGAATTCTTTGAAGGTGTACCGTATAGGTTACTGTCTTCAGCTTCAGGATCTGGTTCATTTGATTTCGTGGGTGTACTCTGAAGAGCATTTGGGGAAAATTTCAAAGTCTCCATACTTCCATCAGAAGAACTATAAGGATCCGTTCCCTCTTCAGAACTTTGTTCCTCATAGCTTTCTTCACTTTGAGGGAGATAAGTTATCGTTTTTTGAAAAGGTACTAACTGATTTTCAACCTTTTTTTGTAGATTTTCAATTGCTTCTGTAATAGGTTTATAATCATTAGCTTCTCCTTTTTCAATTAGATTTTGAATAGCAGATGTTATAGGTTTATATTCCTCGCGTCTAAACCTATTACGATCTTGTATTTTCGTCTGTGCCCGTCTGAATTTTGCTACTAGCTCTTTTTCAATACGGGACAGCTCACGAGCTTTTTGGCTTCAGCATTTAATTTTTGCATATTCCATCTTAACGTTCTTATTTACTATTGAGGGAATCTATACTCGTTCGTGAATCACTAGCTGAACGCTAATCGGTCAGGGTAACGCTCAAACAACGATCGATTAAAAAAAAAAAAGTTAAACGAACGTTGAACGAACGATAAAAAAAAACCGTTGAACGAACGTCGTTCAGGGATCGTTCAGACATCGATAAAAAAAAACGACAAACAAACGATAAACGTCGTTCAAGGATCGTTCAGACATCGATAAAAAACGTTAAAAAACTATAAACAAACGTTAAAAAACGTTAAAAAACGACAAACAAACGTTAAACGTCGTTCAAGGATCGTTAAACGAACGATAAACGTCGTTCAGGGATCGTTCAGACATCGATAAAAAAACGTTAAAAAAACGACAAACAAACGATAAACGTCGTTCAGGGATCGTTCAGACATCGATAAAAAAACGTTAAAAAACGACAAAACAAACGTTAAACGTCGTTCAAGGATCGTTAAACGAACGATAAACGTCGTTCAGGGATCGTTCAGACATCGATAAAAAAAAACGACAAACAAACGATAAACGTCGTTCAGGGATCGTTCAGACATCGATAAAAAAACGTTAAAAAACGACAAACAAACGTTAAACGTCGTTCAAGGATCGTTAAACGAACGATAAACGTCGTTCAGGGATCGTTCAGACATCGATAAAAAAAAACGACAAACAAACGATAAACGTCGTTCAAGGATCGTTCAGACATCGATAAATGTCGTTCAAGGATCGTTCGTTCAGACATCAGTCAAGAATCGATGAGTTATTATTTTACACAATAGTTCTCTTCTTGAGTGGAGATAGGATTTCGTTCAACTGGCACTGATACTTTCCACAATCTCTTTTCTTGGTTAAATCAATAGTTATAAACCCATGTTTCTTTTCCCAGCAGTGCTTACAAAGATCAGAAAATTCCTGAATTGACATATCACCAGCAACGAAGTCATCATATATGTTTTTCAAATAATGTTTATTCTGTGAAAATACAAAAACAAGATTGACATTATTACGGATTACCTGTCTATCAACCAAGTTGTAGCATTGTGCTAAATAAATGCAGGATATACGCTTGTGACGTCCTCTTGTGAAATAATTCTTTATTTCCTTTTGTTTCTCTAGAAGACAGTCATCAAAAACGACTAACGAATCAGGCTTACAGTCATCAACAGAAATCATATCTTCACAATTATCAGAAGAGAAAACAAATTTCCTGTCCGAGTTTAGTTTCAGCAGCATGATAACGATCCAATAGTTTCTGATAGAGAGGTTGGTTGAGGGACTTACTAAATATATACAAATAAGAAAAATCAATCCAATTTTTGTATATGAAATTCATAAGTAATGTTGTTTTACCGCAATTGCTCGAACCAACAATTATCGCTCTCATGACATCTGGAAATTTTTGTCTGTTCTCCTGCAACACAGAGTCGTAGGGAGTAACAATATATTTGTTTTTTCTCTTTGGTGAATTGCTCATTATAGCGAGGTGTTCCATCTTATCTTAAATAGTTATAACGCTGTTTTTAGAAGCTCTTTTCGGTAAAATGATCCTACAATCTCTTCACCGTCCAGTGCTTTTAATTTGAAAGTTATAGGTTCTGTGTAAACGATTTTATCCACAACAAAAATTTCTTTCGTCCAACTACTTCCGTACTTACTGCTAAACGTTTTCTTATCTTTGGTTATTCTTACACGATCACCCACTTCAATGTCTGACCGAATCTTTGTGGAATTTTAGAGCCCACCAACTCTAATATGGTATTTTCATTATCCTTACAAACATCTGCAGGCTTCATCCGAATAGTTCTGTGATAGCTATGATTATACTCAGCAATTAAATCTTGCAATATACCGATCCATCTGAAATTTTGATTAATGTAAAAACGAATTTTCATCTTACCATTCAGCGTTCTATTGAAACGTTCTATAATGCTAGATTTCTCCAAATTCTCCGTGTGGTATAGTTTAATCGAGTTTTTATCTAAAATTGCTTTGAAATGTCTGTTTTTGAATTCCAGTCCTTTATCGGTGTGAAGGAGATTGGGAGATGAATGCCCAATGCTCTTTGCTCTGACTATGATATTTTGAAATGCAGCAGCAACCGTCGGGCCATCCTTCCTTTTCAGAGGTTCACTCCATACATACTTTGAAAATGTATCTATAACATTAAGCAAATACTTATACCCATCGTTATCATGACTATAACTAGTCATCACGATCAAATCTGCTGCCCATAAATCATCGATCCCTAAGGTCACTATTTTACGCTTTTGAAATTTTTTTATGACTGGTCTATGCACCTCAACTGCTTCAATTTGTCTATCATTCGTGCTCATACAATTCTGTTCAATTTTCCATCCTCGCTTCAAAAATTTACTCTTCTGAGTATTACATACTTTACATTTTGCTATATTCTTCCAGGAGCCATTTGCTGCTTGAACTGTTGAAGTATTTACATTATCAGTTTTTTTCCTACATTTGAAACAAAAAATTTGTGGCGTAACATTACATTCGCTCATTTTCGATTAATTTCAGGTATACATTCAAATCAGTTCCCAAAAAATCGATTTCGGTGTCAGATTCGTTCTTAAGTACCAATTCTATTCTCTGAATTGACTTCACGCTCTTATTGATATGGAGGTAGTTAATTTGAGCAGGTTGTTCTGCAATAAGGGAACCAAATTTAACCTGCTCAGTTTTAGGATAGAACATATGTAGGATATCTGCTTCCTGATGGGAATGTGGATCAGTCTGATGGTTAGTTACAGCAGGTTTGATCAAGTTGCAATGAATTTCAATAACTTTGAAAGGTTCTAACCTCGGGTATGATTTTGCTTCATAGTGAGTATTTGATTTAAAATAAAACGAAACATTCGTTTTTGTTTGTGAGAACCCTAGCAAATAACCTAATTTTTTTACGATATTCAGACGATGGAGGGAACAAGTCAACATCAACAGGCATCTTCATTTCAACTCTAGCAGTTGTTTCGTTTACACGAAGATAATACATATCTTTATTACTAACAAGCACTGCAAGATTCGTATAATTCGATTTAATAAAACCTATGAGCATATTTTCAATTTTTTCTATCGAGTAATTCCCACTACCTATATACAATGTTTGCTGATCATCATCACTTCCTGTAAACACCACTTGTATAGGTTCAGAAATATTTGCAGCACAATTTCTACCATAAAATCCCAAAAGACCTAGGGAATAATCTTTATGCTCATCTAAATGAATAGGATGCTCTAACCGTAAGCTCAGCTTTGAGCCTGTACCAGAAATCTTGAAGAGTGTCATTCTTGTTTTATGTTCTGTCTTCTTATAAGCAGGTATTTACAACAAAAAAATCTACCAACACAGACGCGAGTTTGCGTTCTGAGAAGAACGAGTAACACGCTTGGCAGAATCACAAGACATCATGAAGTTTTTCTCCTTCATATTATTCTGAGCTTCTGAATAATTATATAATGCGGACCCCCCACACAGTCTAAGGCTTCTTCAAATATTACTTCCCCGTAATTATTTCTTCTGAAACCTAGGTGAACGAGTTGGTTCAGTTCGTGAAGGGTTTCGTTATCAACCTTGGATAGTCTAGATGGTAAATAACATCGGAATCCTTCACTGAATACCATAAGCCGCTCACCAAATTTTGTATTGATCTTTTTCAACTTGGTAACGCTGTAGAATTTGTCAACTTCTAGTTCAGAAAATTTTTTCTGTTCTCTAAAGTCTCCTATATCTACCTTCCCGAGCATGTTGATTCTGTACAGAGGTAAAGACATTTTTCCTTGATGGGATTGTTTCTCAGATATCACAAGCTGTTCTCCTCTTATTAGGTGTATTCCTAGCAGAATGCTAGATGAGGAACTAAGAGGGTAGGTATATACTATACATTTTATAATTTCTATACATATACATACCTATATAAATAATATACCTAATAGATTTATAATATAATTCATTTTAGGACTTTGTAATGACCCCAAGGTAAAGTACTAATTTTATTTTCCTCGGTAAATCGTTTGGTGTCATTCGAATTGAGAGCTAATTTATTCTGAGAGATTGAATATAGCGTATGTTTATAACTTCTGATCAAATTTTGTTTACGATGCTGTTCTTTTCCATCAAAGAGACACGATTTTAGATCATCCATATTTATAGTTTGTTTCACAATATTCTTTTTTATCCCTTTACATTTTACATGATTAGAATGCTCATCATCTTTTTTAACATAAGAATAACTGTACAATTTGGATCGCAAACCACAAAATTCGGAGAGAGGAGCACCGTTCAGCTCATCTTTAAATTTCCCAATCACCTTTTTGTTGCTTGAACTATAACAGGGATGTGTTTTACCATAATCACTCGTGTCAAATTCATCCAAGTTCTCCTTAATTATTTGATAGGGATCTATCGTTGTTTCTACGAAATACGAATCTGTGTCCATATAACAAAGGTTTAAATTAGGATCGTAGCGTTTTAGTTTATTGTAGAAGAAATCATACATCAGATGTTTTGATAAATCGAGAACCGAAAATCCTAAATATAAGGGTTGATTAAATTTTATTTTATTTCGAGTCATGTGACACGCTACGAAATCTTCATCGAATGTTGTAAATCTAGAAAACGTTGGTTTTTTCGCTAATTTGGATGCTCCTTTTTCGTTGCATAGCCTAATATCTTGACGTTTACGTAAATTCATCATCGTACGACCAAAGACAGAATTATTCATAAGTTTATAAAAATCTTTTTCGAAATCGTTCGAGCAGTTAGCCCGTTTAGAAGTGTTAAAATCTATGTAGGATTTCATAAACGGTTTTTGTTCGAATTTTATAACGCGGTGAATGGTTGTAATCTCTAAACCCTGATTCAAATACAATTTCAAATTATCAATATGTACAACGTATCGCTTTTTATCATAGAGAGTCGTACACAACTTCTGGTTGAAGTGTTCTGGAGCCAATGGGAGATCTCTGTGAGCATCATGAAGCCTTTGAGGATAATGTAAATCAACTTCGAATATATAACCTTGTTGTTGGCTTTCTTGGTATCCTGCAATTATATGTTTCCAAGATTCAATATCATGAAGCGTTGACGGGATCCACTCGAATTTTCTGTATGGGAGTGAACGAGATAGAGCCCAACCGTACAAGTTGTTTGCATCTATGTAACTTAGATAATTATCCGGTTTTGTATCATCGTAATCTTTGAGGTATCGGTTATTGGCTTTCACGTACCTTGTGGTGCATTGAGAAATACCTCCTCTAATACCTTTTTCAATCATTAAATACATATCGTAGTCTGTAATCAGATCGAGTTTTATTTTCGTTGATTTCAACATCGCATCCCAAGCCAGTGACGGAGCTGTGGTGTAGTGTGCAGGATCCAGTTGATAATTATTCAAACAAACGTACCGAAAGTTCTCGAATACGTCTGCTAGCAACAAAACGTCTTGAGTATTATATAAATCCGAATAAGTTCCTAAAGTTTTGACTTTAAGTTTATTCCATACGTGGAGGTAGTGATTAAAATCTTCGGAGCTTATATTTGATTCATTTAATGAATCGTAGAAATTTTCAGGAGCAAGGGTCTTATCGTGATTAAGTTTTTCAAGGCTGTTCAAGAACTCGTAAGGGAATATACCTTTTCCCCGTAGTATACTAAACAGTTCATTTTCATCATTTTTCTCCCTATGAAAATATTTCCCACAAATAGAATTATCCCTAATAAATTCATTAAGATGTGTGAATTCTTCCGGTTTCAAATTCTGCGCTAGTTTCTCGAGAGAGCTTGGCATGAATCTGAAAGTATCAATGAAACACAATTTCAAGTATCCCTTCCTCAACTTAACCATGTTTTTTGAGAAGGTTATATATTTCTCTTCTGTATTAGCTAGTACAGTAGTTTTATTCGTTTCGTCACCATATTTGAATAATTCTTTTATGAACAGATGTGAGTCGTAACCAGATAAATTGTGGCAGAAAACCGGTATATGTGTGACTAACTGCCTACGCCGGTTGCATTCTGGGTGTGATGCTCCGATATATCTTCCCTGTAGATGGCAATGATCTCTGTCTTTTTGCGTTCCGAGTTCTATTGGTTTATCACAAATATGACATACATTTGATAACTGAAAACTCCTTTCCTCTTCATCAGTTAACATCAATGGTTTTGAATTTTCATATCTGTTTGCAATAGATTTCAGTATTTTATGAAGTTTTTGAATGAGCTTGAGGGGTAAGTTTTCGAGTTCTGTTTGGTTTTTTGCTCTGTAACAAGAAGGTTTGTGAATTTTACCATCCACCCTGGATACTAAATATGTTGTGAATCCGTAAGGAATATGCTTTTTAGTCTTCAGTGTATATGATTCTTTTGATCAATTTTAGTATTATTTTTCTGATCATACAACAAACATTCAAAATCAAGATAAATAACGTATGGGTGTTCGAATTTGTTGATAAAGTTTTGAAATTCTAAGGTGCTCCCCTCTGTAGGCATAACCGGTTTCACGGGTTGATGTTCACCACAGTATTCTGAGTGATCAGAGAGTTGACCTTGATGTCGGAAAGATGTCAAACATCTTCGACACAAGAATATTTTTTCCTTATGCTTGCTTATTTGAGAACGAACCAAACGAGACAGATTTTTAATGTAAACATAATGCCCCTTGTTCTCATTAGCCAAGTACAGCAAGTCTACATCTTTTTCAGCACCTCTCTGTTTTGATATCAATATCGGTTTGATTTCATTTCCTGAGACTTCATACACATTAATTGCCATTGTAGGGTAGCCCGGGTAATTATTCTGGCTCTTCTTCTCAAACTTTGAAATATTATCAAAGGTCAAAGGATACTGAAACCCCCTAAATATTTCATCATTTATTTGATGCTTATAATGGCTCACATTCTGAGGGTTTTTATTTCTCTGGTCATTAACAGCACAACAAACTGAATAAACAAAACATAAATTATCTGAAGTATTCTGAACGTTTATACAAGCTTTTTTATCTGAAATCCATTTGGGTAATTTTATGTAAGAACTTGCACTCAGTGGGTTATATTTAATTAAACTCAGGATAAACCTCTTAGGTCTATGCAATGACCAGCCAGAACCAGCCGAGGGTTGGTATTGTGATTCACGATTTTTCAAATCCTCAAACTTGTTTGATAAACATTCATTCATATCATTATTTGTCGAAATAATATCCGTTTTTGTGTGGAAATACATGTCTGTGTATTGTATTTCCCCATCGATTTTTTCTCGAAAATATGTGCATTCTAAGCTTACCTGTAGTTTAATAGAAGGATTTAAAATAAAGTATTCCAATAGCTTATCTATTATTTTACCCTCTAAGGACTCCAAGAACACAGATATATCACCCGAACCTCTTATGTAATTCCATATTATTTTTTTAAAATTTGAGTTTTTTGTTATTTCTTCTTCAGTTGAGAACTCCTCGTTGATATTATTATTTTTATGAATCAATGCTTGCTGTTCCAATAGGGCGGATTTTTGGTGTTTTTTAGACTTAACATGGCGGGTCCAGTTGGTTTTTGTTATAGAAACATCACAAGAAGAACAATATTTTTTATCTAAGCTCTGAGGTACGGAAGTTTTTGAAATTGATGAGTTCTGGGAGCCTACATGTTTTGCAGATTTGATATGCCGAGCCCAATTTGATTTTGTCACCAGAATATTACAAGTAGAACAATGTTTTTTAGAGTTCACACTCATTAGAGAGGGACCATCAATGTGAGAATTAGGGGGTATGTCAGTGGAGTTTTGACTAACCTTATATTGATTAGTAATAGGGTCTTTAACTAATTTGATTACGATTCTATCATTATCTGATAGGATTTCTTTTGGCGGAGAGTGAGGTGTGGAAAGTTCCTCTTGAGAATCTGCATCAAATATCGATTTAGAAATACGTTTCAGAGATTCCTCTCTCGATTCATGGGAATTAATTTTTTCCTCAGGATTTGATTTAATAGTGGTACTGCCAGATAAATTTTTCATACAACCCCTAAATTGCTCAAAGGTTTTAGGTGGATTGTTAGAGATACATGGATTTTCGCCCAACAAACCAACAATTCGATTATTGTCTGGGTGAACTTTTCTTACAGGGGGTGTGAATAATAATAATGAGTTTAATTCCTCAATAACTTCTGCTACAGCTTTCGGGTCAAACTCTCTAGATAAGGCTTCGTCAACAACATCAACAGGAGATGATGGTAATGGACTTAAAACGGAGGGCATTTCGTAATATTCCCGAACCGAGGGAGGAACCACCGACATGGCGGACTGATCACACTGCTGAGGTCGCGTCGGTTTTCGTTTAATATATTCAGAAATATCGGAATCTATCGGGATTACCTTACTGTAGTCGGTCATCCTATCCGGTTCCGTGGGTACAAAAGCAGGAAGTTTTTCTTCACGTCGAGTAGGTATTGTAGCTTCTGCTCGAGGATCATAATTAACATGTTTGTTCAAAGGAAATTTAGTCAACTGAATGGGGATGTTGGTTTTATGAGACTTACTCCTCAAATGACGTGCAAACTGACTCCTAGAACGGAACACATCACAGATTTCACAAAATTTGTAGTCCGAAGATCCTGTAGCGTTCTGAGAAGAACGATTAAGACGTTTGGAAGGTTGATTATGTTGAGGACTCATCGTGAAAAGCTCAGCTCAGTCTTTCTTAATATCCACCAAACTCGACGGTCTACAGCTCGAGATATCAGCTTCCTTAATGGTCCCCAAACTCGACGGTCCACAGCTCGAGATATCAGCTTCCTTAATGGTCCTCAAACTCGACGGTCACTGAATGATGAATCTAGGTCACTACCATGACGTCACTTTACTAGGATTTGATTGGTTGAGCGGAATCAGGTATTAATCAACGATTTCTATTGGCTGCTAGCAGATCAGGTGAGTCAATTGGATGACGTCATGTCACACCCGCACTGTCCCACAGACGAACCGAAACTGAAGCACGAGGCTCGGGAGGAAGCAGCCAAGGTCAATGGAACAGAGTGATAAACTCTTCGAGACGTGCCTCCGCAGCAAGGGGCACTTTTTTTTTTTTTTTTTTTTTTTTTTTTTTTTTTTTTTTTTTTTTTTTGTTAGTTTCAGAACAGACATTGATTCTCGTGAAATAATCATGTTAGCCAGTTGTTACCAAAATTGTTTTTCCGATCGCGAGTTGGGCTAGAACACCCCCTGGCAAGGGGCACCTTTTTTGAGGATCGGGCCAGAAGCCCCAATTTGTATACTACTCCACCCATCTCTATTGTTCACCAGCCTTCTTGCAGTCAACGCCTCTCTTTTCTCTAGTTTTCTTGCCAGTTCAAACCCCTCGTGGTATTTTATTTCATTTCTCATTTCGATTTCTCTTTTTTCCAGTTTTTCAAATCAGCTGATCAATTCAATTCTTTATTTTCTCTTTAGATTCAGTGAATCAGGTTTGAGTTTTTTTTTATTTTTTAAATTTTTAATCCAGGTGTTTTTTTATTTTTATTCTTTTCAGCTTTTGTATTTGCCAAGTATTTTTGATTCCTTTTTATTTTTTCCGTCTTTATTTCCAAGCAGAAAAAAATATATATATATAAACAAAAATGGTATTAATGCTGTGGTATTAATTTCCAGTCTTTTCTTTTATTACGTATTCATGTTTCCTCATTTGAGTTTATTTTGTTTTATCTTCTTTCTTTTTGTCTGTTAGGAGAATATTTTAGGTTGAACTTTCTCCAGAACACTGGGATGATAGCAGAATTTTTAAATAGGGTTTAACTTATTTTTCTGTGTAATAGGAAAGAGTTAGACTCTTATATGTACAGGGTGTCTACACTTTCGATGGGCATAACTTCAGGGTTCGATTCTACAAGGTATTTCCAACAAAAAATGTCTCCTAGCAATTTTCTTTTAACCCACTCGAAATTCCTTTTTTTTCACTACAAAGTTTTTTTTCGCGTTTTCGACCTTACGGCTCTGATATGGTCATAACTTCCTTATTTCTCCTGAAAATTCAAATCTGACTATACCGTTAGAAAGAGCGTTAAATTCCTAAGCTACCTAGTGCAAAATCAAATTATTTCAGCAATAAAATAGTTTCATAAAATCAAGTTAAAAAGCCAACTTTAAAAAATTTTCGAAACTTGACTTTCTTCGATCAAAGTTTTTACTCAAAATCCCTGCCCATTTCGATGGGCGCTCTTCGTAGAAAACATGCTCAAATTGTCAGCTTTCCAACGGTATATCAATGTTTCTTTTTAACATTCAAATTGGAAGAGTAAATTAAGTTTGAATGCCAGAAAACGTGTGTTTTACAAGCAAATCCAGTGTTTTAAGCGGTTTATGGTTCCCCTCGACCTCGAGATGGCTTGACGATTTTGGTATCATTTCCTATGTAATTTTTCACGCTGAATCAAATAGTGATACTTCCGAATGATTCCGACTGCTAGAAATTGGATTTTTTGGAGAAAACCTTCGTTTTTGTACATAAAATACGCATTATTCGTAGATATGGTAAAGTAACACACGAGTAACACACAAGTAACACATAAAGTAACACCTTTGAACTCAACAAAAACACCGCATTTTTAGCTGATTGAAGTTTTTGTTGAGTTCAAAGGTGTTACTTCATGCTCTCTACCACATTTACGAATAATGCGTATTTTATGTACGAAAAACGAAGGTTTTCTCCAAAAAATCCACTTTCTAGCTGTCGGAACCATTTGGAAGTATCACTATTTGATTCAGCGTAAAAAATTACATAGAAAATGATACCATAATCGTCAAGCCATCTTGAGGTCGAGGGGGACCATAAACCGATTAAAACACTGGATTTTCTTGTAAAACACACGTTTTCTGGCATTCAAACTTAATTTACTCTTCCAATTTGAATGTTAAAAAGAAACATTGATATACCGTTGGAAAGCTGACAATTTGAGCATGTTTTCTCCGAAGAGCGCCCATCGAAATGGGCAGGGATTTAGAGTGAAAACTTTGGTCGAAGAAAGTCAAGTTTCGAAAATTTGTTAAAGTTGGCTTTTTGACTTGATTTTATGAAACTATTTTATTGCTGAAATAATTTGATTTTGCACTAGGTAGCTTAGGAATTTAACGCTCTTTCTAACGGTATAGTCAGATTTGAATTTTCAGGAGAAATAAGGAAGTTATGACCATATCAGTGCCGTAAGGTCGAAAACGCGAAGAAAAACTTTAAAGTGAAAAAAAAGGAATTTTGAGTGGGTTAAAAGAATATTGCTAGGAGACATTTTTTGTTGGAAATACCTTGAGAATCGAACCCTGAAGTTATGCCCATCGAAAGTGTAGACACCCTGTATAGTCTTACTTGATTCACCTACCATTAGGACCTCTGATCTCAAACCGGATACCAAATTTTCCCAGCTATCTACAATATAAAAACACAAAAAGAAAAAGAATATCAGAGTGACTTAATTTCATTATTGTGATCATAATCCTACGGTAAAAATATGCATTCTTCATCCGACTGAACGCATTAATTTTGGCAGATTTACTCCTCCTTATCTCATTCATTATAATGAATTCTCGTATCTGTTGAAGAGATATTCGCAAACTCCTGGAGCCATTCCTTTTTTTCCCCTCTCTCTCCTACGGTTTCTTTCCCGCCATTACCCTAATTCCGAGGGCTTCCGCGAAGATTGCCATCTAAAGAGATTTATTTAAGCGTGTAATTTGTCAACCGGAGGAAATCCCGTTTCTTCGAAACGTTTCTTTTCCTTCTTTCCACCTTCTTCGGGGAAAATGTCATCCCGAGGCGGGTACCGTGGGGTTTTTCCTACCACCGCTACTCCTTTTTACGAGTTTTATAGTAATTTCAACCACTCGAGTCTTTATCAACCGTTTCTTTCAGTAAGGGGGAAAAAGGTGGTGGGTTCGGGCGAAATTTTCCAAGGCAGGAAATGAAACCCCGGAAGCGGCTGTTCGAAGACTTCCTGTATCACTGTTCCTGTTCCTGTTCCGTAATTAGTTCAGAGATAGCAGCTCGCGACGGATTTCGTGCTCGAGGCGGCTCGACGTCACCCCATACTCCTCAACCAAATACCATGATTCTCGTTTTGAAACTTTTTATCTCAAGTTCCTCCTTTATTTATATTTCCTTACTTATTTCTTTCATTTTCTTGTTGTTTTTTTTTAATTATTATTATTTTTCATTAATGGCCAGCTTTTTCATCTCTTGATAAAATTTGACGCTACAATTTCAATGAATTCTTCTCATAGATTTCAAAAATTCGAAGAATAGTTTTCGAAAAAAAGTCTTTAATTCATTTCTGGCTAACTTGTTGTAATACTACTGGAGAGCAAAACAAGAACTCTTCTAAGATAAGGAAAGTTTCCATGTTATGAAAGTAAACTAGGCAAAAGGGGGAAATTAACAGCCAATTAACTCCCCAGCGAAGTGCTTTTTGGAATTAGCACACCAGGTATTCTTGCTTATGCTGACTGTACTCTTCATACAGTTATATGGCATTATCGCAACGCGGAGTATTCTGTCATTCATTAGTGGCCCCGAAGCAAATTTTAGTTTCCTATCATAATTCAAGACAATGCAACCATTCAAAATTTCCACGACTTATAAGGACATTTCTCAAAATTCTAAGTCAATTTCTAATTATTATTAGTATAATTTAGTTGACTTTTTCTCAAATTTCGAAATTTACCGACTTTTGAGGGTTTTTTCTCGAAATTCCCTGCCTTACATGGACATTTTACGAAGTACTCAAACAATTCCTAATGATGAGCATAATTTACTCGACTTATTCACAACTTTCAAAAATTCCCTGACTTATTACGATAGTTTACGAAACTCTACTCCTAATAATACGTTTTATTTAATTCCAATTTTCCAAAATTTTAAAATTTCCCGACTGTAGATAATTTTTGTAAATTTCTCGCTTTTTGACTTTTTTAAAACAAAATTTCCTGATTTTACAAAAAAAATTAGGAAATTTAATGTTTTTAATTCTTTTTATTTCCTGACAGTATACAAAATTCTTGGACATTTACCGACAATTGAAATTTTTGACAGTTTTAAGAAAATTTCCTTAGTAGACACTCATTACGACATTTTACGAATTTCGTAAAAAACCCTAGTGATATGAACTTTCCAACTTTTAAAAAAAAAATCATAAAATGTCCTGATTGACGATATTTTTTTGAAATTCCTCAACTTTGGACGGTTTTGACTGAATTCCCCCAAATTTTCGCGTCTTTTGAAGTTTTCTCCGACTTTTCTCGCCACGCAGAATTTTCCTCCTTCAGATTTCCCCAAACTTTTCTTGTCGTAAAACGCGATGCATATTTATTTTATAATCTCTACCTATTTACCATTTCAGTCCGTTCAATAGTGCAGATGAATGTCTAATGTAACGAGAAATAGCGGAGGATGAAGTTCGAAAGGTCACGTGATGAATGGAGGGCAATCGATACTTTGAAAAGCATTAACGCCCTCCCCGGAAGATGGACACTCGGGTGGCAGAATCACTTGATGATGTCCAATTAGCCAGACCAACTCCAGCCATGGTCCCCTGTCTGAACGAGCCAAGTGCGAAATATTGATTTCTCTCAGGTCAGACTTCTGACCCTCGTGCCCCGCTGGATTTAAATAATTTTCGATCAAAGGAGTGGGAGAGGAGAGAGAAAAAGAGGTCGGATGATATTCTAAAGAAAAACTAGGTTTCGAGGAAAAGCTGAGTCGAGATTATCATGGAGTGCCCTGTCCATGACAAGAAGATATTTAATAACGAGCGCTAAAAGTTGTCAAAACTCTTGAAGGAAACTTCACAAACTTGATAATGGGAAGGAATATCAAACAAGACTTGGCACCGTTTTTCTGCTCATGACATCTTTGACGGGAGGGGAAAGTTATCTTGTAGGTTTTATGAATTTTGCTTGGCAGAATCCAAAAATAATTACTAAGTAAGTAAAGTGAAGAGAACTACAATTTCAGGTGGGATTTTCGTACGACTGCCATTCCTGGCGTCGCGGACGTCATCAGCTGTCTTCCAAAGTGAAGATCAGAATTTGACCTGATGATTTCGCTCCTGGCTTCCCATTGCCTCACCACCCTGGGTTGTGGAGAGGGGGGCAGCGAGCCCCGGATCCACGAAAACACGCTCCAGCTGCGAGATTTGAACGCACGACTCCCCGCAGTAGTCAGTTGGTGTCTCACAACTAAAGGACACGCGTCCATGCCCGAATCAACCAATTTTTTCGCTTCAAAAATCTGGAAAATAAACTCTACTTCTCTCCGATGTCTCCATGGAGTACCCACCCACACGTAAATCGTTGATTTTTTTCGTTTTGGAGTAAACCATACCTACTGCCTTTATTAATACAGTGTGTTTTAGGCATATTAGTAGTGCTTATTCATGTTCTACTCGTCTCTAAGAGCTCATAGATTACCCTAATAACTATCATTGAGTTCAAAAGAATAAACGCGTCGCTGGTCCCAAAAAAAAAAAATTTCGCCGTTTTTGGAGAATTTTCGCAATTCTGGAGTTGTACCTTGATCTGAAATGATACACTGATCCCGAATATACCATTATAACACTATGATTATGTCGGATATTTCCATACAATAAAAGAGTTGAATTCGGTAGATTCCCGAACAGTTTCTTATCTGTGTTTCATTGAGAAGGTTTAGTTTCGAAAGCCATCACTTTGGCTGCGACATCTATCTGCACACCCCCTACCTTAACATTTGATGTTTGTGAGAGTTGTGTTCTGCATGTTGTAGAGTGAGGGCGATGGTCCTCACGATGCGCTGAATTGTTCCTAGCCTGAATCCTAGTCAACGGAGAGATTGATACCTAAAAGCCTAGGGCTTCAGCACTACATCTGCGGCGCCTCGCAGCCGACCGTATTGACAAGTGCGTCAAGATCTATCCGACAACCTCGGCGTCTGATAACAGACTCACCGGCGGGAGGCGGAACATTTACCTAGTCAGGCCTACAGTTCTGAAGAGGTCCCTAAGGGGAGCTAGAGGTTCGGCGCCTTTATGGGGCAAACTATTCCCTCGGAAGAACTGAGGCAGTAGGTAAGACAAGAAACCCCTCAGTGTGGCTTATATGCTCAAGTCAGTATGATGAGGAGAGAGTGGAAAAAAGGTGACGTCAAGTGACGTGTTTTTCCCTTCCTCACCTCACCTATGTTGGTGATGACTCATACCACTGGGGTTTTCCTACACCTCACTTTATTGGAGAACTACTGAATAGAAATGTATGACATTACAGTGAGCCTGGGAATATTTAGTCTTAATTGGCTGAAAAATTATTGAAATCGGTAGACTCCCGAATGATTTCTTATCAGTGTTGCACTGGGAAGGTTTTCAAGCGATTCAGTTCCGCAAATCGCCACTTGGGCGGTAGTGTCTCCTGTTTGCATGTACTCTACTTCAGCATTAACCCGACCATACTCCACCTCGATAAAGTTACCTACTTTGGAGAACCCGTAGAAAATAAAAGCGTTGGTTTAATTTGCTGCGTTTTGACAATTTGTTCGAGCTTTTTTCATTTATTTATATTTTCTCTACTTGACATTTTTTCCTTTGAAATGGGACCAGAAAAACGTTCATCCTAATGATAACGTGAAGGTCGACGTGTGAGCTTCAGGCGAAAAAACAAAAAAAAATCTTAATAAGGAGGAGTTGCTAACAGACAAGGTCTGCCTCATTAGAGTACAACATAGAACACACATCTTCTTTTTCCCTCTCCAACTTTCTCCTTCGTACCTTTTTTTTGTTTATTTATTTTACCTCTTTTTTTTTTGCCTCCTTCGTCTCATCTCGGGGACGCCATCTTGGTTTTTTTCATCTGTGAATCACATCTCTGGCGCCTCCTTGAACGTTGAAAGCGTGAGGAGACTCTTCTAAGGGAAGGCGGGACTCGACTCCTCTAAGGGCTTAAAGGGCCGTCAGCCCTTCCTTAGTCTTTACATATAATTACAAGGCTGCAGGGAGGGAGGAACTCTCAGCAATTCATCTTCATTTTTCTGACGGTACCTACCGTTTTTGAGATATCATTAAAATCTTAATTGCGTAGGTGGGCACCTTTCTAAATTGATTGGTATTATCCATCAAAACAGGAGGGCGCGGGACTTTGGATAGTTCCTAGGTATCTATTCCGCCTAGTCTGAGTGCAGCACCTCCTGAACCTACTGGCTTCTCCACGGATTTGCCATGGAGTTTTGTATAGCATCCACGAACGAGAGATAAGGACTGATAGCTGGAGTCCATTATTTAGAAGGTCTCAGTCGGTCGCCATTCGTTCCTCTTTCCAGGTCAGTATTTCCCTAAATTGCAGGCGCTCAAACTTAAAAAGTTGTACCTAAATTTGAAATGTTCAAGGATTTTCGAAATTCATTAGTGCATCAGACTAGTGATTTAAAAAACTGAAAGATTGCCGCTGAAATCATCAAAAGCGAGCAATAATCAGGAATTTGCCTCAATTTTAGATTCTGGATTTTCAAGTCAAATCCTATAATAGGGCCCTAGAATAACTTTTAACACCAGGAATAACCATGAGAAAAAAATTAGCGTAGAAGAAATTGCCTAAATAACAGAATCCTCTGTGAAAAAACACTGCAAAGATCGAGGGAAACTGAATATGTCACTCCCCGGGGTGCCTCCTGCAAAACTGTGCTCCGGCTAAGCGTAAAAGGAGTTTTGGCAAATAGTGTCAGAGAATGTCAACAGGTAGAGTTGTAGGCGCCCTCGTGACCACATCAAACGATCCACTCAAATAATGTGATTCAAATATCGAAACTAACTTGTATAGAAACTAATTAAGAGAAGATGAAGACTAATAATACTTGATAAACTAATAGGTAGAATCGTATTTTATAAAAGAGTGAGTAAAATTGCTTCTCTTGGTTACTTTCGTGAATGGGTTCTTTTTGCCAGTTTGTGGCGCACTCCTGTGTTCAATAACGTAAGCTAATGGTTCCATGTACGCACTCAGAGGTACCATTGGTGTCGTAAGGGGCTTCTCATCACGTCACAGATTGCCACCACATTTAAAATTTCCATCTTCCTTAAATTCTCTAATTTTTTTGGATGCGTTTTCGAACAACACACTATGGTTTTTTTCCATATCAGTGAACCCTCTTTCGAAAAAAAAAATTAAAAAATTGTGATGCAAATTCCCGATTATTGTTCAATTTTGATGATTCCAGCGGCGATATTTTATAGTATGAACGCCTGCAATTTAGGGAAATGCAGACTCGGAACGAGGAACGAACGGCGACCGACTGAGACCCCCTTAAGTTATCGACTAAATTGTTTGTAGGGACGTTGAACGGAAAACGTCGTTGTCGATGTCGATATTTCTTACATCGTATTGAAAACGTCGATATCGATAACATCTTAAGGTACAACATCGATATTTTTCGAAAGCGGGAAATCCTCCCCCTAGTCAACGAAATAGAATCACGAGGGAAAACCTGAAGAAGCTATTTTTCCTTTCAAGGTCGAAAAAAGTTTTTCTCCAAAATCAAAATTTCCACTCGCGTTTTACTTTTAAGACGTTTTTGAACAATTTTGGTTGTGTGTCTGTCATGAAATAACAGACAAAAATGGATAATTATGGAATTATGGAATTATTGTGGATAATTATGGCCACAGCCATAATTTTTATAATTCTCGTCCAATTTCAATGAAATTTTCAGGGATTGTGCGGGTTGGCGTGTAGATGGTCCTCTATGAAAATCGTCGCCCCCGGTAGACACAGCGCATGCGCAATTCCCATTTGATTTCGAAACATTTTTCAGGAATTTTGCGAGTTGGGGAGGAGATGGTCCCCTATGAAAATTATGGCCCCCAAATTGAAATTGTTTTGTGGTCATGCGCAAACGTGAATTCTTTGAAACAGCCCTTAACTTCTACATATTCCAACAATATTCAGAGATTGTGCGGGTTGACGTGTGGATGGACCCCTATGAGATAGTGCACTTTGAGATTGAGATTGTTATTTTATATCTAAACTAGACCTCATTCTGGGAATTTTGACACCAACCGCGACCTTCTAGCGTGAAAAGACCTTTTTCCATGATTTTTCAAAGTTTCGAATGTTTATGACGTCACAGTGGGCTGGGGGGGGGGTCCCGCCCAGGCGGTAGGGGCGCGTGACGTCATAAACATTCGGAACTTTGAAAAATCATAGAGAAAGAGCTACTCTTCCAAAACGAGAACGGCTGGTGTGAAAATTCTCTGGATTAGGTCTACTTTCGATTAAAATTTTTTTTTAAATCAGGCGCACCCCCTTTGCTAGGTTGTTTCTGTCATTCAACATTGGTTGCCTAGCAGCATAGGTATCGGATGAATCTGTAGTTGTTAAGTTATTGGATTGGGTTTTTGCTTTAAACATGAAAACAATTCTCCTTCCGCCAAAAGCTGATTCATTGTAGACCAAGCAGAAAAGTCGCTCTCAGCGAAACTCAGTGAAAACAAGGCCTGTCTTCATTGTTCTGACGTATGTTATCGAATTTTGCAGTTGGATAACCCTCGCGATTTTTTTCTGAGAGTGAAAAAAAATGTACCTAACAGGAAAAAAAGTACAACCGAAGCCAATAGGATGAGAGAGAAAAGCAACAACAAGGAGAAAATTGGATAAACCTCCGTTCAAAGTACAAATAGTGCGGAATGGGGGGGCCTTGTAGATGTTTTGTTTGAAAATTACTACTACAACCTCCTCCACGGCACCTCCTACCGTTCGTTTTGCGGGTTTCAAGAGGAATAAAAACTCGAATGTTTTCAAATCCCCTCTGGAAAAGCTCTCGTTACGCCCACAAGGCATTTTCGCTGACCAACTCTCGCACACGTGAGCGAAACATTACGGCGTAAAGTACCAACACCGCCTCGTACAAATAATACGCCGTATAACTCATACGTCGGATGAAAACGCACACTAACGCGCAGTCAAGTGACTGACCCTCTCAACTCAACTTTCCCTCGGAATCGCGAGAGAGAATTTCCCCGAGCTGTTATTTCAACTACCTAACAGAATTTGTCCTAATTGGAAGCAAAGTTTCAGAGTGGAGATAACAACGAACAAAATATGAACCGGCATTAATATTTCTTCGATATGAATTAACCGGCTGAGTGGGGATTTTCATCTGAAAAATCAATGACAACTTTTTTCCGGGTTAGTATTTTGCTAGATTACAGGCGCTTAAAGTTTAAAAGTTGTTCCTAAATTTCATATTTTCAACGATTTTCGAAATTCATTAGTGCTGAATTCGAAAAGATTGCCGCTGGAATAAGCAAAATCTTACTATAATTGCCCGAGAAAAGTGGGAAACCGAACTGAATAAACGGTTTTTCCCATATTTCTGATTCGGGACAGTGGTGTGGCTACGGTCGTTGGGGCGACGTTGTTTGGCGGTGGACTTAGGACCGACCTCTGCTGGGATCGTGGGTTCAAGGCTCATCACCGGCGGAGTGCGTTTTTTGTCTTATCCCCCCCCCCTTGTCCCATCCCAGGGTGATGAGGCAATTGGAAGCCAAGAGCGAAATCATCTGAACAAATTCTTATCTTCCCTTTGGAAGATAGCTGATGACGTCTGCGACTCCGGGTATGATGACGTCCGTGAGGTATGAGGGAACTCGTCAGAGTGACGTCATCCTTCCTCTACTCTTTCTCCACCCTCAGTACCTGGGGTATGCAAGTCGTACTCAGGGGTCTCCCAGGATGCAGTCCACTCGACCGACTTGATTATTTCTACTACCCTTGTCTTATTAGAAGAGCCCTAGTTCCTCAGAGCTATCAGTTTGCCTTCCTAGGCGCCAGCCTCTGCACTCATCTTCCCTACAGTCTCATTCAGAACATTAGGCTCACTAGGTAAATGTCTCCCAGCAGTTGGCCTAGTCTAGGGGCCGAGGAAAGCGGATAGCTATCTCTCTGCACTACTCCCATCAGTCAGCAGCAATGCGCCGAGGAACTAGTGTATGCCAGCTTTTGTATTTTTTATTTTTCTTATTTGGCATTAATTATTTATACAGCATTACATTACATTAATGTATCAAACATATACATTACATGATCTCAAAAAATTATGAATTTCATTATATACTGAATAACTGTTTTGCTGGAGTAAAGTGATATAATTAAAAGGATTGATAGCTACTTTACTAACACTTCTGAATAATTTTTCTCTTTGCACCTCGAAATTACTGCATTCCATCACAATATGTTCAAGGGATCCATTTGGATTCCCACAGCTGCTACACTCTGTTGATGACTTTTTCCCGTTGAAAAACAGGTATTTGTCGCATGTATGGTTTGCTCTCAGTCTGCAGATCGTTCTCCCAAAGTCTTTAGGGACATTCCTTCGCATTATCCAGGGTCTACGAGGTAGTACAGGCTGTATCGTCTTGTAAAATGTTCCTTTCTCCATAGTTGTGAACATGTTCTGCCATTCTGTCCAATAATGCTCAAAGATGGAAGGGAAACAATCCTCGACCTCGATATTCATCGCGAGCCTCTGACCTTCATTTGCTCCATGTTTGGCCATTTTATCAACTATTTCGTTTCCACGAATCCCCACATGTGCTTTCGCCCACAACATTTTGAAATTTACTCCAATCACTGTACAGACATGGAGCAGATGAAGTAATTTGGTCATCAAACCTTTGACGCTCTTCTGAATGATGTTGCGTTTTTTTAGGGAACTCAAGGAATCGGAGCACACAACTTTCGTTGTCTCCACATCGTTCTCATCGACTAAAAACCATGCTAGCTTAGAGACCATTCTCCGTTGAGTAGGGACCAAAGAATACAGCTAGCCATCGAGAAGGCCACCGACAACACATAACATGACCCAATTATAATTATAACTGACAACATTAGATGAACACACAATATCCTTATCAAATCAACATTTCAGGATTGAGTTTGTCGATCTATTCTGATCTACAAGTAATGACTCCATAGGAAACGTGTTGTATTGTTGCCTAGAAGCTCAAAGTCACTCCTGACCTACGGCGACAAAGAGAATAATAGCTACCCCGTCTTCCTCCCGAGGAAACTAACTCGGCGACAAACTTCGCCACCGCATAGTCAATGTTGTCACATTCTTGTCTGAAAGTTCTCCACCTCATGTTTACAAGTCGGCTCCATCTCCAAGTCCTGCGAGATGCAATTCTGTCTTGTAGGTGAGTTAGTTGGCGAAGACACATTCTTCACTTCTGCACTAAATAATCATATCATTGTGATCCGTTTCAAGGTTAAACACGTGTGCCGCGTGGGTGTGGCACATAGTTCCCTCGTATCCATTTATTTATTTATTTAATACGGGCAAGCCCAATACAACGATGAAATGAAAAAAATTTACATATTGAAGAGAAGCGCAGATGATAATAGATAGATAATCTATATACATAAAACGCCAACTGTACGTACGTACGTATGCACGGAGGGGTCGTGGGAGTGGGGAGAGTCGGCGGAATCGGAGACGGGAGGAGTTAGGGGCGGAAGGAGTCGGGTGGAGGAGAGAGTCGGAGGAATCGTTTTTGCCTACATTTAGTAGGCTTTTCAGCTAGTAGGAAATAATAGAGGAGACAAGGTTAGTTGTTAATAGTCCATTTGCTTATAATTTTGTTTTTGATGACCTTCGCTGAGTGATGAAAAATATCCAGGTCTGGGCACTTCTGGAGGGCCCGATTCATCACTCGGGGCATCCTGCATAGTGGGCGGTTGTACAGGTAGTTAGAGGGGGAGAATGGTGTCCAGAAGAGTTCGTGAGAACGTGTGGCCAATCGAGGGACGAGAAATCTGATCTCCGCCAGAAGAGCTGGTGCGTCCACCGATCCCCGAACCAATCCCAACAGGATTCCCACATCCGCTTGGTGTCTGCGAGCTGAGGGACTCATCAGGCCAATCTCAGCAGCCAGGGAATTGTAATCAAGGTCCTCCCGCGCAATACGAAGCTTGTATGCCACATACCTTAAAATCCACGGTGAACCCTCTCAAGTTGGCTGATGTGGCACTGGTAAAATGGATTCCAGACAACCGAGGCATACTCCAAAATTGGAGTCACCAGCGCTTTGTAGAGTGTCATTATAGCTGGTATATAATCGAAATCTCTGGTGTTCCGCTTGATGAATCCCAAGACCCGCATTGCACGGCCAGAGATGGCCGAAATATGGTCCGAGAACGATATTTGACAGTCGAGGAGCACTCCCAAGTCGCACACGGCTCCATTACCCGATTGTTTCGTTGATCCGTGAATAGCTAATCTCCAAGTATTTTACACTAACCTCATAGGGGACCATCTACTCGCCAGCCCACACAATCCCTGAAAATTTCATTAAAATCGGATGAAAAATGTATAATTTATGAATGTTCTGGGGATTTTACGTTTACGCATGCGCAGCGGCTATCAATCCCGAAGCGATAATTTTCATAGGGAACCATCTACTCGCCAGCCCGCACAATCTCGGAAAATTAGACTTGGTTTTTTTGACTTTGAAGAGTGAAAACTAGGCTCTCCCTATCTAGGTAGACTTGAAACCAAAAATGTTATCCAAAATCAAAATTTCCACTCGCGTTTTACATTTTAGGCCTTCTTGAACAATTTTGGTTCCTTGTCTGTCAGTCTGTGTGTCTGTCATCCTTGTAACGGGTAAAACTAAATGATGATTGTCCGATTTCGATGAAATTTTCAGAGATTGTGCGGGTTGTCGTGTAGATGGTCCCCTATGAGGGCAGTGTAGGGTACTTAAAGGTTGATGTTTTGAGATTAGCTGCAATCCGTCGAACACTCACTTGGCAGACTTTTTTTCGTCAATTTAAATAACCGAATGAAACCACTCAGAGCTCTGTGAACCCACCATTCGCTCCCTACGAGGACTTGAAGGTTTGACGGATGATAAATCAAAAACACGACTGTGAATCGCTTATCAACGTTCATTCTTTTCATGAATGGACCATTATGTAAAACGTCGCTTCGTTTCTACCCCGTTACTTGGTGGGGTGAGGAAAGTAAGACTTGTAGTGCTAGAAGAAGATGAACCTTCTAGTAAAAATAAATCAAAAAAATTAATATAAGACTTGTAGTAGTTAAAAATATGAACCGTCTTGTAAAAATAAATAAGTAGGGCTTCAAGAGGATAAATCTTCTGGTTATTTCTACCTGCTAAAATAAATAAAATTATAAAAAAAATAAATAAAAATTAGACTTAAATTGGTTGAAAAAAAGAACCTTTTCGTCAAAAAAAAAAAAAAAAATGAATAAGGAGGCACTTACCTAGTGCTTGAAGAAAATGAGGTCCTTCTGGTTAAAATGAAAAAAAAAAAAAAAAATGAAAAAAATGATAAATCAATAAATTAATTAAAATAAGACTTGTAGTGCCTAAAGAAGATGAACCTTCTGGCTGAAATTAATAAAAATGGATAAATAAATAAAAATAAGACTTGTAGCGGTAAAAAAGACGAATTTTTTGATCAAAATAAATAAAAAAGTAAGTAGGTAGGTAGTGCTTGAAGAAAATGAGCCTTCTGGTTAAAATAGAAAAAAATATTCAAATTAATTAATTAAAATGCGACTTGTAGTATTTAAAGGAAATGGACCTTCTGGTAAATCGCTGCAAATTATTACACAACGGTTTATTATTTTTATATAGATCACTCGTCTACAAGATCACCAACCATCCAATATGAAGAGAGAAAAAAAAAAAATCAAAATCACCAACCATTGATCGCATTTCGGTCAGCTCTAATTTGAACGGAGATTAGGCCTCTTTTGCGATTCACACTCGTGTTTGGATTTATATATATATATATATTTCAATATAAACCCTTAAATTTTCGTAGGGAGCGAACGGTTTGTCCTACAGAGCTCCGCGTGGTCCCAAAAAATTCTAAAAATTCTATAGAATCTTAATTTGAAGGAAAAACAATACCTTTATATCAAAATTTTTTGAGTTAGGGCGTTTTCAAAATTTCAAAATTGATTTTGGAACCCTTAGGAGTGACCTACATCAACCAAAAGCTTCGGGGCACAACTAGACCCCAAATGGAGCCTACATACCAAATTTCATCAAAATCGGTCAATGCTAAGTGGCAAAAGTGCCGCGTACGGCGGACGGACGGCCAAATTTTTATTCGATTTTTGGATTCTACGTACCTTGAAACGTAAACCATCAAATTTTGAGGGGGTGTTGAAATTTTTTTTTCTTGGTCGATTCCAAAGGTTCATTATTGAAAATAATAAACCAAAATAGGACTTGTAGTGGTTAAAGAAGATGAACTTTCCAGTAAAAATAAATAAGTAGGAAGGTAGTGCTTAAAGAAAATGAGCCTTCTGGTTAAAATTAATAAAAATGGACAAATAAATAAAAATCAGACTGCTAGTGCTTGAAGAAGGTGAACATTCTGGTAAATATAAATCACTAAGATAAGGTTTTGCTCAAGACTTAAAAATAGATGAAGACTTAACTAAATGCTTAAAAACTATGAACCTTCTGTTAATTTTTCCTGGGTAAAATATATACAAATAAATAAAAATACTACTTGTAATGGTTTAAAAAGATGAGCCTTCTGGTAAAATAAATATAAATAGATAAGTAGATAGTGTTTGAAGAAAATGGACCTTCTGGTATTTCTTCTTGTTAAAATAAATAAAATTAAGACCTGTAGTGATTAAAGAAGATGATCCTTCTGGTTATTTCGACTGAATATTACGAGGTTGATGGTGATATTTCAGGTATTGTAACTGTGACGGTAGTCACTGAATGGCCGGTTGATTAAGTCAATAGTCAATAGTCAATTGTAGTGAAAGGAATTCCCGTATCACACAATGAGAACATGCTTGAAATTATCAAATTACTTGCTAATAAAATAGAGGTACCTCTTGAAGCTCGTGATGTTGAGACTGTTTACCGGATGAAACCTTTTGTGAAAAGAGGTAGAGCACCTTCCTCTGAATTGCCTTCAGGTCAAATTATTGTTAAATTTGCGAATTCTGTTATAATGAATCGAATTATTAAACAGATGAGAGCAAATAAGAACATAGTTGCTAAAGACCTGCATGCCAGCTTCCCTGATACCAAAATTTATATCAATGAGCGTCTCACCCTTGCAAATAACCGCTTATTTTGGTTTGTGAGGAAATTCGCCAATGAATACCAATATAAATATGCCTGGACTTCTGGAGGAAGAATATTACTGAAGAAGGATGAGTCAGCTACGTCTAAGCCTATTCGTATAACGGATTTGAATGACCTTGCGACTATGGATACACAAAAGCGTTTGTCTCTTGGAACGTCTGAAGAAATCAAAATGAAAAGGAATTCGGATCTTCGGTCATCACTCGGACTCCAGTAAGAGTCAGTTCATTCAGTTATTGCGTTTATTTCATTTTTATATTAATTTTCCATGGATTCGCCCCTAGAAGAAGTTTTAGATTCATTTCAAAATATTGAAACTACTCGTTGTTTCGCAATAGAAGATGTTGAGTTCACTCTGATCAAAGCTAGAGGTTTCAATATTATAAATCAAAATATCCGTAGCCTGAAAAAGAATTTTGATGTTTTCTTGGCATTTATTCAGATGATAAGATTTGAGGTGCATATTGTTATATTATCTGAAACTTGGAATGCTGATCAGCTAACTTTTTTGATACCTGGCTATAATGGTTTCTCGAGTTCAACTCATATTAATAGGGCTGAGGGAGTCTCAATTTTCGTTAGGGATGATCTGTTGGTCTCTTCGGTTATTATGGACGTTGTGAATGATTGTAACTCAGTTTATCTAAGTATTAATTGTAATAATCATTTATCTATAAGTCTAACAGCATTTTATGTCTCTCATGATAGAAATTCCTTGCATTTCCTAGGTAGCTTGGAGTCTCATCTGAAAAATAGTTCTAACGCTTGCTATCACATATTGGGAGGTGATATGAATATAGATATCAACAAATCCTCAATTATTCCAACTGAGTACTTGAACATAATGGCGGAGTATGGGTTCGTGTCTTTGGTCAATGACTTTACAAGAGTTGCTAATAATTCTAAATCCTGCCTAGACCATATTTTCCTTAAAAGTCCATGTGCTAATCCCGGCATTGGGATTGTCTACAGGAGTAAAATTTCTGATCATTTTATGAGTATAGCGAGCGTGTATATACCAGGATACTCTGATCGTTCGTATAACTGTAGATCAGATAATAAGGAAGTGATTCTCAAGGTAAATTATGAATTGTTAGAGAAATTATTACAAAGTGAATCGTGGAATAATGTGTTTACTCAACGTGAAGTAGATATTGCCTATGCTAATTTCGGTGTAATACTTGAAAAACATATTGGGTCTTGCCATTATACTGTTCGAATTGGGAAAAAATATAAGAAGATTAAACTGTGGAATACTAGAGGTATACTGGTATCTATAAGAAATCGAGACAAATTAAGCAAGCGAATTAAGAAACGACCATTCGATGTTGAGTTGGAACAATATTTCAGAAGATATCGAAATGTTTTGAATGCTGTGGTAAAGAAAGCTAAACGCATGTACTATGCTAATCAAATTGATGAAAGTAAAGGTGATCCTAAAGTTTTGTGGGATACAGTAAATTCAGCTTCGAATAGGAAGAAGGAGAGCCATGCGTTCACATTGAAGAATATTTGTGATGATAATGGCAGTCTAGTAAGTGATGAGTTACAAGTGGCACACAATTTTAATTCGTACTTTTCTTCAGTTGGAGCCAAAATTGCAGAGGAAGTTAATGTTCCGAATGACATCCCTGAAAGCTTTATATGCAAATCACGTGACCCACAAAATAATTCGCCATGCTCCTCTTTATTCTTGTCTCCTATTGATCCTTCTGAAATTTTAACTCACATAAAAGAACTCAAAGCCACTTGCTCTTTCACTGAATTTAATATTAGTAACTACATTTTGAAGAAATTTTCGGATTTAATTAGTGTTCCCTTAGCTTTTATTTTTAACTTGGCTTTTTCAAGTGGACGATTTCCAGCAGCTTTTAAGCGGACTGTTGTAGTGCCTGTCTTCAAGAAGGGGGAACGATGCAATATGGGGAATTATAGACCGATAGCTTTAACATTGTCTTTATCAAAAATTCTGGAAAAATGTTTTAAAGCTAGGATAGTACAGTTTCTAAATAAAAATGAAATAATATCGAAAAACCAATACGGTTTTCAGAAGGGAATTAGCACTGATCATGCCTTATGGAATTTGAATAATCTCGTATCACAAAAGCTGGATGAAGGTTTTTACGTTTTTGGAGTATTTTTGGATATTAAAAAAGCGTTTGATTCGGTAAATCATAAAATTTTGTGTGATAAGCTCTATAGGTGTGGTATTCGTGGCTTACCTTTAAACTTCATTAAATCCTATCTGCACAATCGTCCACAGGTTACGCGAGTGGGGAATTTTTTCAGTGATGAAATACCTATAACTTGCGGAGTCCCTCAGGGCACTGTGCTAGGTCCCATTCTATTTTTACTTTATATAAATGATTTGATGACTCTTGATATTGATGGTAGGTTATTCGGCTTCGCGGATGATACGGCGATTGTTTTTTGGGGAAGAAATTATGTCGATTTGATTAATACAATCAATTCCAATATCTTTCGGATTAAGTGCTGGTTTGATTACAATAAATTATGCTTGAATGTGGAAAAAACTTCAGTGCTTCGCTTTTCAATTGGGAACATAGGTTTCCCAACAAACTGTAATGTGAAATTTCATTTGAACTTTGCTTGTCTGAGAGGAGATGAAAATTGTGATTGTGCCTTGCTTCCATTTAGTGATCGTTGTAAATATCTGGGAATAATAATTGATAATCACTTGAGCTATAAACATCATATTGAATTTCTAATACTAAGGTTACGTAAATTGTTCTATGTATTCAGAGAGGCTCGTCATTTTCTATCAAAGACTCAACTCAAAACTATATATTATGGACTAGCCTTCTCTATTATAAAATATGGAATCATTCTTTGGGGTGGAGCCTGTAAATCTCATGTTAAAAAAGTACAAATTATGCAAAATAAATTAATAAGGATTATATTAAATAAAAATTCTAGATATTCCACTGCACTACTGTATAAACATTTTAAAGTTAAAAATATCATTCAAATTTTTCATTTCCAATCTTGCGTCCTCTTATTTTCTAATGGCATTAATTCAAATCATTTGTTAGCATCATCTCTTACTCGAAATTATAATCGTTCTCGGATCCTCCTCCCCAATGTAAAGACTGAATTCTATAAGAGAAATTCTTATGTGACAGCCCTTAGATTTCTGTTTTTCAAAGGAATAAATATTTTTTTATTTTCTAATTTATCAAGTTTTAAGAAATTATTAACTAATTGTTTGTAATTATATCCATAGATAGCCCAATTGTGCCAAACAATTCCAGTTTTAATTTCATTTCCATATTCTAGGTCATTTTTTCTGTTAATTATTGGAGTACACCGAATGTGAGCATTTTTTTAAAATTTTTTAATTTCTCCAATGAGTTGATCAAACTCCCCCGGGGAGCACAAGTTCCTAGGAACTTATTCTTCGGAGGGCAATTGTCGAGAAGAGAAAATTTCATTTTTGTTTTTACTTTATTTTTGTGTGCTTTTATGTTGCAATGTAATGATTGTATTCTACATATTGCCAATAAAAAATCTTGAATCTTGAATCTTGAATCAATACGAGGTGAGATCGGCAGAACCGCGGATTTCAATTCGCCCTGGGAACTCCGGTTAACTAATAACCCTCAAACGCGTCGGAGATTGAACAGGTTACGGGCGAGGGTGCCGGACCTGACGCTCATCCGCCGATACGGAATTGGCGGGAAACCCTTACGTGGGTGTCGCCGACACGTAATTACGCTGACGTCACGGAGGTTGACTCCCCGTAACGTCGGACATACGGGTACACAACCGGACAAGATGGAATGTAATTATTAGTTAATTAAGCTCCGGAGTCCTCTCTAAATGGGGGTGACCCGGCTTCCTATTATCGAGTGGATTAGGTCGTTATTTTCGCGGATTATTACGTTACGTACGGTTCAATTAATAACGCAAACAGAAATTCCTACCTCCCGCGGGGGGGTGCGTTTTGCTCCCGTTACGACTCCGTTACGGGCGAGAGGGTCCCGGTCGCGGTAGGGGTTATTGGAAGGTAGGGGGTCGTTAGCCGCCCCGTATAATTACCATCCTTATCCCCGATTCCGCTCTCGGTACCTGGAAATTATTTTTATCGGGGTTTTCCTGTTTTAATTAAAGTGGATTTCCTTATTCGATATTATCTTTCTATCTCTTAGTTTGTATTCCTTTTTTCGTTTCCAAAACCTCTGTAAAAAATACAGGGAAAAACCTGAAAATGTAATAGAACCATATTCCTAGTTTGTAATATCGGATTTTGGCGAAGGAGCGAGTATTTCTCTGAAGGAGAAACCCGCTTCATTGTAAGTTGAGGGAGCGAGTGCCTCTCTGAAGGAGAAACCAGCTTCGTTGTATGTTGAGGGGGCGAGTGCTTCTTTGACGGAGAAAACCCCCTCCGTATATGTTGGGGGAGCGAATGCTTCTCTGAAGGAGAAACCAGCTTCGTTGTATGTTGAGGGGGCGAGTGCTTCTTTGACGGAGAAAACCACCTCCGTATATGTTGGGGGAGCGAATGCTTCTCTGAAGGAGAAACCAGCTTCGTTGTATGTTGAGGGGGCGAGTGCTTCTTTGACGGAGAAAACCTCCTCCGTATATGTTGAAGGAGCGAATGCTTCTCAGAAGGAGAAACCCGCTTCGTTGTATGTTGAGGGGGCGAGTGCTTCTCTGAAGGAGAAACCCGCTTCGTTGTATGTTGAGGGGGCGAGTGCTTCTTTGACGGAGAAAACCTCCTCCGTATATGTTGAAGGAGCGAATGCTTCTCTGAAGGAGAAACCCTCTTCGTTGTATGTTGAGGGGGCGAGTGCTTCTCTGAAGGAGAAACCCGCTTCGTTGTATGTTGAGGGGGCGAGTGCTTCTCTGAAGGAGAAACCCGCTTCGTTGTATGTTGAGGGGGCGAGTGCTTCTCTGAAGGAGAAACCCGCTTCGTTGTATGTTGAGGGGGCGAGTGCTTCTTTGACGGAGAAAACCTCCTCTGTATATGTTGAAGGAGCGAATGCTTCTCTGAAGGAGAAACCCGCTTCGTTGTATGTTGAGGGGGCGAGTGCTTCTTTGACGGAGAAAACCTCCTCTGTATATGTTGAAGGAGCGAATGCTTCTCTGAAGGAGAAACCCGCTTCGTTGTATGTTGAGGGGGCGAGTGCTCTTCTGAAGGAGAAACCCGCTTCGTTGTATGTTGAGGGGGCGAGTGCTTCTCTGAAGGAGAAACCCGCTTCGTTGTATGTTGAGAGGGCGAGTGCTTCTTTGACGGAGAAAACCTCCTCTGTATATGTTGAAGGAGCGAATGCTTCTCTGAAGGAGAAACCCGCTTCGTTGTATGTTGAGGGGGCGAGTGCTCTTCTGAAGGAGAAACCCGCTTCGTTGTACGTTGAGGGAGCGAGTGCTCCTCTGAAAGAGAAAACCTCCTCTGTGTATGTTGAAGGAGCGAGTACTTTTCTGAAAGAGAAAACTCTTACTACCGCTAACCTTGCTCTAAGAGGGGCTAGGCTAGTTTTATCGCTTATCGACTTGTTCAAATCGACCTAATGCTTATCCAATTGGTTTTCCCTTGGAATTCATACATTGCTTAACAATATGCCTTTAAGATCCACCAATTTCGATCTAATTCAAAAGGCGATTCTCATTGGAACTTCAATTTGTTTCCTACTATACAATTTTTCGATATGTTTTGGTTTTCTTTTGACCTCCTCTTCTTCCTATTGGATGCTATTGACGGTGATTCTAAAATTACGAGATTAACCATATTAATCCAGAATCAAACTAATTTTTCATCAGGCAAATGAAAATGGTATCCTGGGGGGACAGAATACAAATACATGTTAATTATGAGCGCAATTCTCCTTAATCGTCTGTTTGTACAGTATTGTCCTGTAGTTCAACACAGTAGTTGGAAAAATTTATTGAAATATCTTGTAAATCATCGTTTAGAGATTTTTTGTTGTTGTTTGTGGATGTTTTCTGAAATTTTCAATTTTGTTTCATTTTCAGTGGTGGATTGACGGGGATGTGTGGATCGGGGAAAATGATGCAGTTAATCACATTCCTTTGAGTCAGAAACGAGAGTGCGCCGGAGCATGAAGGCGATGATTGAGGGGGGGTTATTGGGGGGGTACGGAGGTGGTTATTGAGGGGCGTACGGGTAGCGGCTACCCCTTTCACAACCGCCAACCAAACAAAAGGGAGGAGGGGGGGGGGGGGGAACTCGAAACCTGCCAATAAGGATACACGCCGATAAACGGCCGGTTGCGCGCGGAAACAACTCGGTTAAGCTCCCCCTCCTCCCGTCGTATCTCTCAATTACGCCGTCGTTTATTGGGAACGATGGTACGAGGTACCGGTATCGAGCACTACGGCGGAGCTCGAATAGTGGTACAGCCATTGAACACCGGTTATTGGGCGCGGAGGGCACAATGGGTCGAGTCCGGAGGGGGGGTCAATTTGGCCGGAAATTATTCACAAACCCCTCAGCGGGACAATGACTTCATAACTAAACTCCGTCATCGTCCCATAAAACACTCGCAGCTCGTCAATCCAGTCAACTGAGATGCAAAAGCGCCTTTTCCCTCCAATCCGCCAATATTTCGTTAATTTCGCCACATTTTCATTGACATTTTGAAAATTGTACCTATAAATTTCACCTCCAAAATATTTACTTATAGCACTAGCAAACTGAATTAAACCTTTAGCAAACAGAATTAATCCTTTCGCAAACTGAATTAAACTTTTCTCAAACTGAATTAACCCTTTCACAATTGGAATTAAACCTTTCACAAACTGAATTAAACCGTTCCCAATTACAAGTGAACCTTTCATAAAATTAATCCTCTGAACCAAATATGATTAGAGGACATAAGAGTGAGTGGAGTCCCGAAAACAATACCTTATCTGTGGACGGTCAATAACTTCCCTGTGGACTGGCAAACTTTCATTGACCTTCACCGTGTAGAGCAACCTTCTCTTCCCGTCAACATTGTCGTCATAAAAGTGTTCGTAGGTTTTTGGTTTATTATTTCTAATAATAGGCCTGTGTGATCGTATCGCAAAAAATTTTTATAACCCCCCCTCAAACTTTGTCACTTTACGTTTCAAGGTGCGTAGAATCCAAATTTGCAATGTCCGTCCGCCGTCCGCCGTCCGCCGTCCCCCGTCCGCCGTCCGCCGTCCGCCGTCCGTGGCACTTTTCTTAGCAACACTGGACCGATTTGGTTCAAATTTGGTATATGGGCTCCATTTGGGGTCTAGTTGTGCCGCAAAGCTTTTGGTTGATGTAGGTCACTACTAAGGAGTGAAAATTAAGGGTTGAAATTTTCAAGAGTGCCCTAGCTCGAAAACTCTCGAAATAAAGGTATCGTTTTTTCACCAATTTTAAATAGTATTGAATTTTTAAAAATTTTTGAGACCACCCGGAGCTCTGTAGGACAAACCGTTCGGTCCCTACGAGTACTTGAAGGTTTTCCTTCGATAAAACAGAATCATGAGTGTGAATCGCAAAAGAGGTCTAATCTCCATTCAAATTTTATCGTACTAAAATGCGATCGCTGTTCATTTCTTCGATTTGTATACAGTTTTGCCTTCTGCGTAACCAGTAATCAAATTTCAATATGAAGCTTTCTATTTTTCCAATCGAGTGTGAAGCGTTTAGTTCTTTCTAATAAACTTGATTGTGAAGGTGTGAAGCCAGTATGGTGTGGTAGGTAGTACCTAGCTGGTAGGTAAAAAAAAGTTGGTAGGTAAAAAAAATGTTGGTGGGTAAAAAACGCTGCAAATCATTGCTCAAAAGCTTCTTCATTCTTCAGATCACTGATCAGCTGAGTGAGCTCCGAAGCCATTTTCAATCCTATTGAATGAAAGTGCTCTTCCAGGCGTCTCCAGCATTCGAGGAGATCTTCTTCACTCCTCAGATCACTGATCAGCTGAGTGAGCTCCAAAGCCATTTTCAATCCTATTGAATGGAAGTGCTCTTCCAGGCGTCTCCAGCATTCGAGGAGATCTTCTTCACTCCTCAGATTACTGATCAGCTGAGTGAGCTCCGAAGCCATTTTCAATCCTATTGAATGGAAGTGCTCTTCCAGGCGTCTCAAGCATTCGAGGAGATCTTCTTCACTCTTCAGATCACTGATCAGCTGAGTGAGCTCCGAAGTCATTTTCAATCCTATTGAACGCAGGAAGCTGAAATTTGAGAGGGAAGGTCAAGGGAGAATACAGATGGTGGTAGGTGCTATTGATGGAGAACCAGTGATCTATACAGAGGGGCGATCTATACAGAAAATAATAAACCTTTCAGCAATGATTTGCAGCGTTTTCTCTTTTGTTTTGGTTTTGTGAGAAACATTGTTGTGGCAATGAGCGACAGCGATTCAAATATCAGTTCAGAGAGTATTGCTGAGTGGAACGCTCGAAAGAGGAGTATTAGGAGGAGAATTAGAAATGATAGTGACTTACCCATTGTAATTAGGAAGAAGGTATAAGAAAGTGTCATTTGAAAAAAAATCGCTGTTCCTGAGATTGCACGAAGAAGGGTATACCGTGTAAGCCTGTGGGGTTAGAGTACCAGTCGATCGGGAGGGGAGAAGTTAAGATGTTCCTATTTAAATTGGGGGTGTAACGGGTCACTGAAAGGTAGAAGAGCGACACACTTAGGCTAAGAATTGTTGTTATACTTAACTTTGGTGGGTCGTGGTAGCTCCGTCCGAGGCGGCTTGGGAGATGAGGCTCTGCGACACACCTTGACGATACTGTTGATTACTGTTATGATACCTTTGTTTTACCTGTATTATTTACCATTTAAGGTGTATCGGTTGTTGAATAAAAGTGATTTTACTGACGTTACTGTGTTTTGCAATGAATTTAACTACCTATCACCGATACCCGTTACAAGTCAGAACCAGAACCAGGGTGAGTTGAAAGAAAAGATTGAATTAGAAAACGTAATTTTAATAAGATTGACTCGAGATACGTTACGGGGCCAACGACCCGACACTGCCTGATGGGCTGAACTATTATGAACAAGAATGTGGTTTTTTTACTAATTTTACTAAGGTTACGGTACGTTTTACAAGCTGACTTAGATGTTCTCTTAGAGTTACGCTTATCGTTCCAGTTCGAGATCCTCTTAGACAAATATACAATAGTGACTAAACTGAGTTTCACTTCATTCCACCTTCTACCTAAATTGGCCAATTTGAGATAGATTAATCACAGATACACTCACATGCTGCAGGGTTACCGAGGCGAGTCCTGGTCACGATGAGAGGCGAGAGAGAGTTCAGGGGGGTAGCCGGGACAGGACTGGAGTTACGCGCGCGATACACCACGACGACACGGTTCCAGGGGGGTCAGGACGAGCAATCACAGTATCAGAATAGCACCACTCACTTGGTAAAACCTATCTCTGTACTTGACTGGGGGAGGCAGGAGGGCGATACGGTACGGTGACGTTCGAGCGTTACGGTACAAGGGAGAGAGCTTCAAAGACGAAAGGGAGTACACTTCAAGACTTGCTGGCTAGGCGGCGCATCAGGGAATGAAGCTCTTCCAGTATGACAATGGCCTTTCCTTCTCCTCCCCTCCAGGTTGTCCAACTTAACTCCACCAAATGTTGGTTGGTAGAATTGCATGTCTTCATCCAGTGGCTTGACTATTTGTGTGATTGTGTTGTTTGTGCCCAAGGTGGTGGGAGGGCACTTTGAAGGGGCCACGCCCCATTTGATGTGTGGCCTTTGGGGTCTTCTCTCTTCTTCTCCTTCAGGGCTTACTGGCCTCTGCGGCCTGTGTTCCTGTCCAAGGGTTTTCAGGGCTTACAGGCCTCTGTGGCCTGGGGGTTTGCTCTCAAGGGGGGTCAGGGCTTACTGGCCTCTGTGGCCTGTCAGGGGGAACAGTGAGCTGCTGAGCGGCAGCTCACACCGTGAAGGAAGCGTCCGTTAAATCGGGTTTAAATGTGAACACTGGAAAAAGCGTCCTTAGTGATTACAGAAGGAACGATGGTGAGCTCCCGCAAAACAAACAACGAGGTAATAGGCCAAAACTGCTAACACCCGACGTATTGGCAGCAATTGAAGGATCTGTTGAGATGAACCCTGGGATAAAGAACGAACTTTCAGAACAGAATATAACAGTAAGTTATTCTACAGTGCGCAACGGCCTGTCATTTGAAGATAACGCTTAAAAACGCTGCAAATTATTACGCAATGGTTTATTATTTTTCTATACCTATAGATCACTCGTCTTCAAAATCACCAAACATCCAATATGAAAAAAAAAAAATCAGAAAAAAAAAATCAAAACGAATAAAAAAAAATCAAAATCACCAACCATCGATCGCATTTCGGTCAGCTCTAATTTGAACGGAGATTAGGCCTCTTTTGCGATTCAAGCTCGTGTTTTGATATATATATATATACATATATATTTCAATATAAACCCTTAAATTTTCGTAGGGAGCGAACGGTTTGTCCTACAGAGCTCCGGGTGGTCTCAAAAAATTCTGAAAATTCTATAGAATCCAAAATTGAAGGAAAAACAATACCTTTATATCGAAATTTTTTGAGTTAGGGCGTTTTCAAAATTTCAAAATTGATTTTGGAACCCTTAGAAGTGACCTACATCAACCAAAAGCTTCGGGGCACAACTAGACCCCAAATGGAGCCTACATACCAAATTTCATCAAAATCGGTCAATGCTAAGTGGCAAAAGTGCCGCGTACGGTGTACGGGGGACGGACGGCCAAATTTTTATTCGATTTTTGGATTCTACGTACCTTGAAACGTAAACCATCAAATTTTGAGGGGGTGTTGAAATTTTTTTTTTCTTGGTCGATTCCAAAGGTTCATTATTGAAAATAATAAACCAAAAGCGTCTATAGAAATTGACCGGATGAATAGTGAGACCACGATTCAGCTCTGGAGGCAGTACGCTCGTAGTTTTAGTGATTCTGTTCCGCCTAACAGAGAAAAAATCATTGTCATAGACGAATCAGGGTTCAATCTGCACATGCGTCGCAGTCAAGCACGTTCAAGGGCCGAAACTAGAGCAGTGGTGACTGTACCTACTATAAGAGGACGCAATACCTCTTGAATAGTTGCTCTCAATAACGTACTCGTACAGGTCGTGCATTCCAAAATTGTAACTTCTGGAACCACAACTTCGGAAGTTTTTCGTGAGTTTCTGAGAGAACTGGAACTGAAGTTACAAAATTCCATAGACGGCGTCCTGCTAATTATATGGACAACGCGAGAATTCACCGTTTTTCGCAGGAGGTGAAGTTTTTGCCACCTTACTCACCCATGTTCAGTCCCGTTGGAAAAGCTTTCTCAAAAATCAAAAACGAAGGAAGGAAGATTCTGGCTCAACGAGGTGAGCATAATTTGTCTGATGTCATTGCTATAAGCGTGTCTGCTGTAAGTGTGTAAACATAAGCGTGTCTGCTGTAAGTGCTCAAGACTGTTCAAATTATGTCATTGACATGTATCTCGTACTTCCTGCTGCAGCTACAGGCCAACCCCTCCACTGACCTTCCCCTTTCTTGAAAAATCAGACTGTTCAAGTGATAGTTTAATTTAGAACATATATGGATAGTTTGACGAGTTAATTTAATATTATTTTTGTTTATTAAAAATTTATTAAATTGTTTGTTTATTGCGAAAAGTTAATTCAGTATGCGAAAGGTTTAATTCTATTTGTGAAAGGGTTACTTAATTCATTTTGCGAAGAGTTTAAATCAAATTGCAAAAAGTTTAATTCAGTTTGTCAAAGGTTTAATTCAGTTTGCTAATGTGTATACCTAGATCAGCTGTACAATTTTTTCGATTTATTCTTGCATGAAATTTGAACGGGGTGTCTCTTATTTTCTTAATATTAATTGTAGACGAAAAAAAAGTACCAGCGCTATTCTTCATAGCAGGAATCATCTAAATCTAACAATAATTGTCGGCAAAAAATGGGAAAACGCGGTTATTCAGTTAGGTTTTTTCCTTTTTTTCGCCGACAATTATTGTTCGATTTAGATGATTCCAGCGGCAATCTTATTGTTTTTCAATTACCTAGGCAGATGCGCTAATGAATTTAGAAAATCCTTGAAAATTTCAAATTACCACTTTCGAGTGCCGGTAATTGAGGGAAATACTATCCCGGTTCGAGGAACGAACGGCGACCGACTGAAACCCCCTTCCAATTCGAAGATGATTGGGCCGTGTGTTTCAGTTCCTGTTCCTCGGAGCGGGTCGGGATCCGTTCTATCAAAGGAACGGCTCAGCCCGTCACTGCTACTTATCTGGTGGGAACGGAGAGGTGTCTCCGCGGCGTGTGGCAAATGTGTTGAACAAGGAGCTAATCTCCGTAGCCTCCGACCCCCGTAACCTCCTTCTGATACGGGGAGCCAGCGGGCGGAAGCCACAGGTGGGCGAGTTGACGGCTCCTTGGGTGGAGGGGGGGGGGGGGGGCTCCGTTGTCGGCTTTGAAAAGGGGAGCCTGGGAAGCTCAAAAGGTTACACTTCACTCTACGGGTGGAGGAGGGGGGGGGGCCTTCGGAGGGACCCTCGCTTTCCCGCGGATTTGCGGCTCAGCGGCTCCTCTTGACGGCTTCTGATCCTGGATTTGCTCGGATCTTTTCGAGTGGAAGCCTCGGAGCTAAAGCCTCACAGACCCTCGGACGAGTGAAGAAGGCTCAGGAGTAGGTGAGAGGAGTTACGCCGAGGAGACCAACCGAGAAAGGTACATAGGGCGCTACAGAATTACAGATACCTACTACATGCTTACAGAATCCTTCAAACTTACAGCTCCCTACTACAGACTAACAAATACCTGCTGCGTACTTAGAGAGTTCTACTACAAAATTACAAATATTCCTAATTCTGCATACTTACAGAGTCCTTCATACTTTTAAATTCCATTACATACTTACAGTTGCCTAAAACTTTCTTACAGAATCCTTCCGACTTCTGATTTCCGCTACTACGGACTGATAAACACCATCTGCTACTACAGACTAACAGATACTTACTCCATACTTACAGAATTCGTCAGACTTACATTTTTCCACTACTCTAGACTAACCGATACCTACTGCATACTTACAGAATTCGTCAGACTTACAAATTTCCACTATTACAGACTAACAAATACCAGAACTCATAGTATAGGTACTATACTTACAGAATTCGTCAGACTTACCAATTCCACTATTACGGACTAACAAATACCAGAACTCATAGAATACTATACTTACTAAATTCGTCAGACTTACAAATTTCCACTATTATATGGTTCATTTTCTTAGAAAGGGGCAATCGGTATCCCAAGATTTCAGAAAACTTAATGTTCGACTCAAGTTCTGCCAAAAATCAGGGATTAACCTCACACCATACTGATTGAATTTCGACGAAAGAACACACAGTGGGACGCTTCATTAATTAATTAAAAATTAAAGAAGAAAACCTATCGAAAGAAACCTATTGGTGTAGTTTCCGCGTAAAGGAAAATACTCGGAACCCCATCTCCATGAGGAGCGAGAACTGGGAGTTATTCAAAAATTGAACCAGGGCGGGACGCAGGTGTAGAAAAGGGTTAAACAAACGTGGAACACGGTTTTTTTTATAGCAACCTAGAAACCTCCGAAAGTAACCAAGTAATCTCAATTTATCGGTTTTTCGAGCCAAAATTTGGTTTTACGGTTGATGAATACGGTTTTGAGGTCGAAAAATGAAAAGTGTTCAAATTGCAACGGAAAATTCAAATTAAATTGTTAACAACTTGAAAAAAGTCTTTCTTCTGTCCAAAAGGTCTTTTATCTGCCACCATCACTGGCAGATGAATGACACAAGTTCCTGGGTGGCACTTAGGTTTTTCAGCTTTTCCCGCGTTCTGGTGCTGTTTTGCTGAAGTGTAACCATATCGCTGGAACCAGCTCGGTAGAAACAAGAACCAGAGACCAAAAATAAAAAATAATTTCGATTTCTTACCGCTTCACAGAGGGCAGATGAAAGACAGACGGTGACTGTGACACCACGTTTTTGCAACTGAAACTACCTGTGCACGCCTCCACATAGAAGAAATAAGATTCCTGCCGCTTTCTTTGATAACCTAACGACTAACCTCACCTCTTACAGTGGTAGTAAAACCGCGGGAAACGATAAAAAGCCGCCAAGATACGAAAACACAAAAAAGGCAGATTAAAGACAGAAACCTCCGGACAAGCACATTTTATCCTCCTGCTCGCTTTATTTGCTTCTGAAAAAATCTGCAAACCCATTTTTTTTTTCATGTCTAGGTATATGCAATAAAGAATCACTACAAATTCAGGCCGCTGCTTTCATAGGTGTGCATATTTTATTGATTGCCCGAAGTAGAACAAAGTTGATAGTTTATGGAGAATTTTTTTTAAACGCCTAAATCATAGATGGGCATTCGGAATCTTCGCTGGACAACGATTGGCCCTTTCTGGGAAAATGACCCATATAGGTGATAATAATTATCATTTCATCATTTCATTATTATAATTTATATATTATTAATCATGATCAATTATTGATCATGATTAATAATATGTAAATTATAATAATGTCAAGATATAATAATTTTTAATGAATAATAAAAGATAATTTATACATTTGTCGGGGTTCAGCTGTGGCCGAGCGAGCAGCGACATGTGTCTCTGGAGACGAGACTCGGAAGATATTCGAGAAATAGGGAAAGCTGTTATTATTACTTCGTATACCTCTACTTGTTCATTATTTATATTTTTTCTTTTGTTACTTAGATATCTTTTTTTATGTGCAAGTAAAAAAAGAGGGGAGAAACATCGTACGTGGTTACTACCATGTGATGTACTCCATCTCGTATTTCCAAATGAACGCATTTCTTAGAAACCTTCAAAGTAGATTTCATCATCCACGACGACTACTCGATAGTCTCCCGGTTGACGCCTCATCTTTTCTTTCGTTTCGCCTGCGGCGCCTGAAAAGCGAGAGAATCGCCATTTCTCAGACGAAACAACGAAAAATCGGCGGAGGTCACGCGAGTTTTGTCAGATGGTTAATGAGGAACAGAAGTGGGAAAGAAGTTGATGGCTCGAAGACTTGGAACAGGAAGAAATTCGTTAGAACGACACTTCCGCCACCGGAATCATCTTCGAAAAGAAAAAGAGTTTTCTCGTCACGATCGTATTTCATAACAGAGTTGAAAGATTCTCATTTCGAGTTCTGAACCGCTCAGAGTGATGCTTTGTCAGCTTTTCAACATCGTGACGAACACGGACTTTCGCTTTGTGCTCGCGTAGCATAGAAATATGAGTTCTGTGAGGCAGTCATTTGCAATCGAAAATCATGGTCTTAGTTTGAAGACAATATCTGTGTGGGATGCTAATCATCTACAAATCTGCCAAATTGTCACGAAATATCCTATTTTTTTCAAATTTTAAGGGTTGTTGGAGGCTGACGGACACCAAGAAGAAAATTGGATTCCATCGAGATCAGATGAAGTAAGAAAAGTGGGACTTCGTCGCTACAGCAACGAACGACTTCACGATTTTGTTGTTGTTTGTCGACCCCAGAAAAACACAAATGCGATCGCGAAAATCCAGTTTCAAAGTCTGAAAGATTCTATAAGCGTGTCTTAGGTGTTAGTCTGCAGTGGAAATCTGAGGGAACTTTGTATGTATGCAGTAGGCAGGGGCGTTGGGTGACCTCCGAAAGCGGTGGGGCACCAAACCAGAAAATACACGAACTTGACCCTAGGATCACACATACCTACATACTTTTGCGTGAAACAGAGGACCCAGTGGGGAACAATCACATCTCAACTTCACTCCAGTTAATGATGAAAAAAAATGCATTTTTGGGACTCGAAAAGATAAAAAATGTTAAATTGTTACTAAAACATTAAATATTCATTTTTTTAAACGGAAAGCACATACTTAATTTCTTAATCACAAAGACGAGATCATAAAAAGTGTCTTAACAAATTCTGCATATTAGTCGAAATGTCTCTTTAATGCTTTTCGAGGATCATATTCCCTTTGAAGACTTTTAATTGTCTTTTGCTACGCCTACGTAGCATATTTACATGAAAAGTTGTGGAACTGAAGAGCACCGTGTCTTTTTTTTCACCGAATTGTTTAACAGAAACTGATAAGTAGGTAAGTAGTAATCAGTGGTCAACTCCATCAGATCGCATTATAACGAACACCAAGACGACTTGAAATGCAGGGAAAATGGAATGGAAACCCGAAAATGATAAGAGGACCAGGAACGTAAACTGTCGTTGTTTCAAGACACTTTAGGGAACACAGTAGGTAGGTTAAGAGCTCCAGAGAGACTAGTCATTTCGGACGCAAAACGTCAATTTTCGTATGATATTGGTGACTTATGAGCAATTATAAGTAATTGAGACATCTGAAGAAATAACTGGGTAAGCGATATATTTTAACCGACGTTCACAACCTTCCATTTATTACTTTAAAAAGGTACCAATTTCATCGCATTCGAACGACGTCGTTCGTCGAGTCGTTCCTCTACCGAAAATTTCCCGTGTTACGGCCGAGACAAGATACTCATACGGAGGAAACTATGTCGAAAACTTTATAGGCCCTTAAAAATTTTGATCAGCAGTGAAACAGGCAGTATTCCCGTTGTGGTGCATGTTTTTTTCGTTTTTTTTTTCGTCCAAGAAAACAATCCAATCCCGGCGGTATTGCCGGTAGTAAAGTAAAGATGACTTTCCGTCGAGGATACGACCTATATTTTTAACGACGAGTCACCCGCGTTTCCGTTCAGGTAGTTCCACACCAGCTTACGAAGTATATCGGTAATTGAAATAATGTATGATGAACAAAGTGACCTCAAAAAACTACAAATATCATTGAGGAAATCTACGGCTTATCTGTCAGCTCTGGCCTGTACGTCCCCGTGCATTCCCCTCACCAATGAGTTTACTTCACCCTTTCGTGTACTTTAATTATGAGCCCTTCAAATAGAGTGAATTTTAATTTATTTCGTTCAGTTCTAAACATTTTTCTTATTAACTTGTACATTTTCTAACTATTCGTTTCGATCATGGTGATCAACAACAGTATTCACCTGCTTTTCAGTTGAAATCATGGAAGACTGCTCACTGCTGAGGGATGAACGACAAAGTAAAAAAAAAAGAAAATTTCAAGTTTTTGCAAAAATGTCGAGAGATGAACGACAAAGTAAAAAAAAAGAAAATTTCAAGTTTTTGCCAAAATGTCGACAGCATCAATTAAAAAGACAAGTTCGTTAGCCAGGACAACCCTAAGGGGTCAAAATATCAAAAATAGGTCCAAAAACGGACAAACAACGCGATAGCGAATTTTCAAGGAGAATCAAGTTAGTACAATTAGGGACGGCAAGATACCACCGATATATCGGAGTATCGACACTTTTTTTGTATCGATACCGATATTTACATCGATACTTTTGATGAAATACTCATACCGATATATTGGTTTCGATACTTTTGCCTAAAATATCGGAGGTATCGATGATATTTTTTTGACGATGTTATCGATATTTTTGCCAAAGTAAACTGGTAAAAAAATACCAAATATTAAGTAGGTACTCAGAAAAAACACCACTCTATATCTGCCACAGAATAATACTCCATAGCCTCAGAATAGTGTCAATCGAAACGATTTATCGCTTAACCTCGCATTTTTTTGTGTTTTTCATTTCGCTGGGTTTCTTGAACAGTTCGAGTTCCTTGTGATCATTGTTTTACATTTCGGTTCACAACAATTATTTTGATTGACTTATTTAAAAATTCAAGTGTAGCAATTCAATTAACTTTAGGCCAAATTTTTGTTATTATGATTCGATAATAAATATTATTTGTAATGTAACTGATTTATTACTTGATCCGTTCCATTTGTAGTGGAAGAAATTATAATTTCATTGAACGGAGAATTCTTGCAAATAAGAATTAGAATAAATAGGTATAAAATGGAATGATCATTCATTTTTATTAAATTTTGAATGATGAATTTTGAATGACTTTTATGACATTTTAAATTACCACTGACTTTAACTACATTTTAAATTATTGACTTTTATTGATATATATATATATATATAATTCTTGATTAATGGAGTTTTTATTTGGTTTTCGAAATCGGTGGGTTAATTTGAAATATCGATAGTATCGATACTTTGAGCCGATATTATCGAAGTATCGATATCCAATAATATTGGTAGTTATCGAAAAGATATCGGGTACCGATACTTCCTGGGAAATATCGTATCGAAAAGAGTGTCGATACTTTGGAGTATCGTGCCGTCCCTAAGTGCAATAGACTCCAGATTTTTAGCACAGACTTTTTTAAAACCATTTTTTTCTTACCGAAATCTTACTAAGATTTTAAAAATTCTTATCGCAATTTTCTTCCAAAAATGGTGCCATCCAGCGAAAAAAAAATCTAGGGAAAATCCTAAAGAATGTAATTTAAAATCATAAATCATTACATCTCATCAAAATCGTACCAAAATTAGACCCTGAAGTGGTGCGATCTAGCGAGAAATAATATTAGTAAAATCGGGGATATTCCTCCTTAACGTTTAGACATGCATGTTGCGAGGCATACTGAAGTTCAACTCGTACACAATCCTTTCAATTACCTAAGTTTTTTTTTCATTTTTACCTCTCAATGAACCTCTTATCTCCCCCTTTCGCCTTTTGCCACCGCGTCTCTCTGAAGGGCTTAACTGCCCTGATATATTATTTACTTTTTCCAAGAGGTAAATCATCGAGGTTTTCCCTCTGTTTTGTCCCCACCCGCAATTAACCCTCTAATGTTATGTTTGCTATCGGATACCCCCTGCCCTCTGATTCCACCACACATCGCCCGCCCAATAATGATCGGTTACCGACCGATGACCAAATGGCATGATTCACGCTTTTGTTCCGAGTTTAGGTGACCACGCGACATTGAGCCCTGGAAGTTATTCAATTAGACCCTTTTTTAGTTTAATTCTTCTTTCTTCCTCTCTTTTTCCAGCCCCTCTTTCTATCGCCTACCCCTATTTATATTGTTGGCCTCGAATTGCGTATAAAACCCACTTAATTCGGTTCATTTCCTCCCATTTTATCGTGAGCACGAACCGTTTCGGAATGGCAATGAATCCCATTGAACAAATGAAACTTGAAAACAGGCGTAGAACAACTACGGTGTGGAATTGGACCCGACATTCAAAATCAAATGAAGTTGAGTTTATAAATTCGATCGGACTAGCCGAGTATGTTTACGTAATTATACAAAGTGTCCCACGATTTAGGGGTGGGACATCGATGTCAATAATATCGAAACATCGATGTTTTTGATTTTCGATGATTTGGTCCGATGTTATCGATGTGTTGAGAAGATAAATTTGACCTACTAGGTACTGCAAGGAAACCAGAAAAATTCTAACTCCAGACCAGATAATTTTATTGAATTTACTAGGAATTAAAGGAACATCTCCTACCTTTCATCATTTTATATTACAAGATAATTATTGAAAATAATAGGAAAATATCTCTTCATGCTTGAAGCAATAATTGAAAAGTGAAAGGTATGGGATACCGAAATGTCAGAAAGAAGTGTATAAAAGAGCGGAAAAATGTATCACAAATGAAAAAATTTAAAATGGAGTGGGTTATCAAATTTTGAAAAAAATTACATTAGAAGAAAATTTCCTCTAAGATAGGAGAAAGAACTTCGTCGGGTTTTCTCTCTTGATTCTATCTATTTCGTTGACTTAAGTTTTCCGCTTGCGAAGAACATCGATATTTTACCTTACTATGTTATTAATATCGACGTTTTTCATATGATGTTTCATCGAAATCGATGTTTTCCCATCTCTGCACTATGTGTATTCCTAGTGTTAAACGTTATTCTAGGGCCGTTTCATAGGATTTGAATTTACCAATTTACAAATTTACCATTCTGATCTTCTCTTCGGACAGCTGACGACGTCATCGACGCCAGGAACGGCAGTCGGACGAAAATTCAACCTAGGATGGATAGTTGGAGATGGGGGATACGAAGAAGCTATGTGCTTCACCAACTAGGCAGACTTATTTTGCTTTTTTCTACCAAGGCATTGTTTTCACATTTCAATGTTTAAAAAAAAAGTTTTTCAACATCATAATTTCCACTTGCGTTTTACGCCTTCCTGAACAATTTTGGTTCCGTGCCTGTCTGTCTGTAATCAATTCTTGTACAGGGCAAAAATATTCGAAGTTATAGTCTGATTTCTACAAAATTTTCAGGAATAGTGCGGGTTGGCGTGTAGACGGTCCCCTATGAAAATCATCGATACTAGCAGCAGCGCATGAGCAAATGTAAAACCCTTATAAACGCCATAACTTCTACATTAACCGCCCGATTATGATGAAATTCTCAGGGATTGTGTGTTTGACGAGTAGATGGTCCCCTATGAGGGTAGTGCGAGGTACTTACAGATTGATGTTTAGAATTTAACTACCATTACTGGTGTGTGGTTTATTATTTTTCTACATAGATCACTCGTCTGCAAAGCCACCAACCATCCAACATGAAGAAAAACATTGATCGCATTTCGGTCAGCTGGAATTTGAACGGAGATTAGGCCTCTTTTGCGATTCACACTCGTGTTTCTGATTTATCGTACGTCCAACCCTTAAATTCTCGTAGGGAGCGAACAGTTTGTCCAACAGAGCTCCGGGTGGTCTCTAAAAATTCTGAAAATTCAATACTATCTTAAATTTAAGGAGGAAGGGAAGTTACCTTGAAACGTAAACCAACCAATTTTGAGGGGGTTAAACAATTTTTTTTGTCGATTCCAAAGTTCATTATTGAAAATAATAAACCAAAATGAACTAAAAACACGATTCCGCGACAGACGCTATTACAATTATTGGAAAACGGGAATGTACTCAGAAAAGTCCACTCATGCAACACCTACGTATAAGTTATTGACCGAATTATCAAAGAAATCTCCAAAGATATGGTTAGAGTATCGACATTATAGCTATAAGAGAGAATAGTCAACCTTGAGGGTGTGGCACATGGCACGTACCATCGCATACCATTATTAGGGTTTCGAGTATATGTTGATTTTTCCGCTTTGTTGTTGGTGTTTTACATTCTCGTAACACAAAGACAACGTTTGTGCGAAACACGGTCGTAGTCGGAAGATGTTGCACAATGATGCACTGAGCAATTCTTTAGCTAACCATCTCTACTCCGAGCTTACCTGAGGGAAAATGCGCGGAAAATAGTCAACTGTAACAGCGACGGTGGAAAAACCCCTGAGTTTTTTGCCTTTAAGGAAACCTCAAGGATCTTCCCATGACGAAAAAAAAGACGGAAAATCGTTTGCGACAAAAAGAAGGAATATCCAGACTATTATGCCCCCGACCTTCCTGAACACTAAACCTTTGGAAATCGCGGTTTTTCCCACTATCGAGCGGTCCTCGGAAAGCATTATACAATACGATCTCGTCACCGCACAATGACTCGAATTCCTGTCACTTATTGAGAATTGCTTCCTTTCGTATTCCGCTTGTGGCGGTATTTTGAAAAGCGTCGTCAGAGTACATCTTTGATACGTAATGGACCCATTGCGAGCTCATAATTTCAAGTAGTGGACTTTTTCAAATAAATAGGAGATGCGGATTCTGGAGACGAGCCAGATAGGATGAGGGAAGGAGTGGTCACGTGACATTCAGCACCTCAGCAGAGTCCTTGCACGCTTGGTGTCTAATTGGTTATTTATTTTCACAATTATAATTCATATAATTCTGGTATATTGACTGTTGCAACTAACCTATTGGGGATGTAGCTTTTTTAATATAAATTGCTTGAATGTAAAATTTTGGTAGATGAAAATAACTCATGTTCATCTTTTAGTGATTTCATGATAGTGGAATCGGAGGCGGGAGGAGTTGGAGGGAGTGGGAGGCAAGGATAGTCAGAGGGATCGGAGGTGGCAGGAGTCGGAGGAATCGTTTTTACCTGCTTTTAGTAGGCTTTTCAGCTAGTAATATATAATTAATAATACTTATAATTAATTAAATTAATATCAATATATATTATATATATATATATATAATATATAACCGCTAGAAGGTCGCGGTTGGTGTCAACATTCTCAGAATGAGGTCTACCTTAGATTAAAAATAACAATAAACAGTTTTCCCGACCCATGCGCACACCCCATTGTTGTCATAGGAGTGGATATTTCACACTTCAGTCGGATACTGCTCATCTGATCGATGCAATTTTGCTTCCGAGTCTACCAAGGTAGCGGAAGCTTTGTTTTTACTTTTCATGGATGAAAAAAAAAGTTCTCCAAAATCAAAATTTTCACTCGCGTTTTGCAACCCTGGACTGATTTGGTTCAAATTTGGTATACGGGCTCCATTTGAGGTCATGTTCATGATGTTCACTGGCGGAAATAGGCCAAATCCAGATCCAAATTTCCTTAGCATCCAAGAATAGAATTTCGTTATGAATTTGAGGAGACGAATCTCGGATAACGTTGTCTTGCTGTAGGTAAATTGACTGTGAACCTTGCGTTAATATATGGTTTTTAGGTATTAATAATGGAAGCGAGTGATCTATACAGAAAAATCATACACCGTTGTGTAATAATTTTCAGCGTTCCATATACAAGATGTTTTTGTTTTATGTTTTTTGTTGGCCACTTGGGTTATAACAGTTTATGTTTTTGTTTTTATCATCTTTGTTTGTCTATTCTCGTTTATTTATACGCTTTTATTTATTTTTTTTTATAGGTAAGTGTTTTCCGGTACGGAATTTTGAAATATATCGGTAAGTGGCCAACTAGGCCTGCCACCCTTCGCTGTCGGTAAGTTCATTTTCAAAGACATGATATTGACTGGAATTGTCGCTAATATATATAATATTATTAAGGATTAATTCATAGTGGTGGCGGTTGTTGAAAAAGCTTCGAAAAGCATTGCACTTCTTTGTCACCCTTCAGATTCGTAATTTTGTAAGTGGCATCGGGTAGATAAGAACCTACCTTTTCAAGGAAATCGAAACTATCTACTCTTACAAGCAGATATCGAGACATGGATTTGTCTATAGGTCGGGGGTCACATTGGTTTATTATTTACAATAATAAGCCATTGGAATCGAGCTAGAAAAAAAATTAACCCCCCTCAAAATTTGATGATTCACGTTTCAAGGTACGTAGAATCCGAAAATCGAATACAAAATTTTCCGTCCGTTCGCCGTACGCGGCACTTTCTTAGGAAGCCTTGGGGGGGTGTTCTGTAACTTTAGGAGAAATGCCCTTGAATTGAGGATAGTGGATGTTGAGAAGGCAGTCAAAACGACTTCTTTAACAAAATTAAGTAACTCTCGAAATAATAGTATCGTTTTTTCCCCAATTTTAAGTAGTATTGAATTTTTAAAAATTTTTGAGTGAATCACAAAGGAGGTCTAATCTTCGTTGAATGTTTAGCTAACCAAAACTCGATCGTTGTTCGTTTCTTTGAGCTGTATTCAGTTTTGCTTCCTTAGCAGCCAGTAATCAAATTTCTATATTTCCAAACTACCTATTTTTCGATCTATACAGAAAATAGCCTTTGGGCAATGATTTGCAGCGTTTTTTTTTACCGACCAACTTTTCACATTTGTTGTGGCAAAAACGAAGTGTCGCGTAAAGTTCCTTGACCCCCGCCATAAGATATATCCATGTCAAAAAAACTTTCAAGTCAAACAAGGGCAATACAGGCAAACCTGGGAGTCATCCTACTTTTCAAAGGGAGAGTCAAAATACTGAAATATCGTTTTCGAGGGGGGATACTTTACGAGAAAATTCGGAAACGACTTTCGAACGACCGGACGATATAAATCTCTACAAAGCACTTCAGAGTCGAGGTTCGACTCAAACGAATCGCCCTTCACTTGAGCGCCCCTTGCAACTCCTTGTTTCCCTTGAAGTAGTTAATACACGTCTAAAGGTGTATATTTCACTACTACGCTTTTTTGACCTTCTCCTTTCTCGAGAGAGTATTGTGTTCCCCTTTTTTTCCGAGTATATCCTTTTTCTCGAAGGACCAGTGAAGGGTTCGTATGAAGACCCTAATTGGCCCCTTTTGCCACCTCTCGCTATTTGCTTCTTCTAACCGGAGGACTCAAGTATTCACAAAGGTCCTTTCCCGGCGTTAAACCGCACTAGAACCTCCCGACTTTAAACGCCTTCTAAGAAAGCGTGTAGGTTTCGCTCGTAAATTTCTCTCTTTCCGAGGCGAACTCTTCTCTTTTTAGGGCACTCGCCCCTCGCTTTTTCAAAGTTAAACATGAACATGGTTTAGGACGAACTTTGGTAGCACTTATGCCATTGTGTTCCGCTCCGAGGCGAGAGGTTTTTCAAGTAGCTGCCCTTATGAAAAAGTTTTTGATTATATTCCCGACCTTACAGAAACCTCTAAAAAACTCCCCTACCTTAACACCTCGACCGCTTTTCCTTCGAGTTAAAAAATATAACCGTTTCCCTTCTCTGGGAAACTAGCGCAATCTGTCACAAACTGTGCTTTCGAGGCATAAAAGACAAATTTATTATTCTAGGGGAAATGGCGGGAGTTTAAAAGAGAGACTTGCGGGTGAGTTTGAAAATTTAGAACGGCGTTTTAAGGGAATCTCGCTCGACCACTTTAGGTTCTATTTTTACCTGACGATATAATCCACTAAAATTCTGCCTGTATTGTCTTGATGTTCCTTAAATTTATTCAACGATTTTTAATATATTGAAAGTGCATTTTCAAGTTGGATGGGCACTATATCATCCCCAAGTTGCTCATTGATAAATCGAATTAAAAATTTTGATTAAATTTGCTAAATGGGAGAATTGGAGATTTCTATGATTGTCAGTCACTTCTAACGGGTGAAAAATAGAGTTTGTAATTTTTAGATCGCCCAAGCTTGAAAACTTATGATATGATGGTATTGTTTTTTTCTAATTTTGTATATAATCGAGTTTTTAGAATCGAATGAGACCACACAGAGCTCTATAAGACCAACCGTTCAGTCTTTATGAGGTGTTAAGGGTTAATCTAAACAATAAATCAGAAACACGAGTGTGAATTGCAAAAGATTGTCCACCGACGTAAATAGGCCTAATTTCCGTTCAAATATAAAATTTTCAATTATTGTTTGTTTCTTCGGATTGAGTTTTATGCAGTTGTGCTTCCGGAGCAACCAACAACCAAATAACGATGCTTCGCTGGTAGGTTTTTTCTGTTTCAACATGAACTTGATACAAGCTTGCTCGAAAATATTGTTAGTAGGTGATTTGGATAGTTGTAACGATTTTAGGGCGCACTCTTCATCCCTTAGAAGTGACTGACATCGACCAAAAGCTTCGCGGCACAACTAGATTCAAAATGGTGACTAAAAAAATCTCGCGTGCGGACGGAAAATGTTTTAAAATTCATTTTCGGATTCTATATACCTCGAAACATAGAAGAATTTTGAAGGTAGGTAATTTTTTTCGTGCTCGATTCCAAAGGTTCGTTTTCGAATTTCAGAATCGAATGAGACTACTCTGAGTCATCCAGAAAAAAATTGACTGTTGTGTAACAATTTTCAGCGTTATTTCTTCCCCACTTATCTCCAGAGTATGCTTATTCGAGAAAACTGTTCAATTTATACTATCTAATCTTGTAGTAGTTTTGTAACTCCAAGTTATGACTTACTTTACTGATCTTAATCCCAATACAAAAAACTATGAACGGATGCAATTCAGCCCTTACCACTCACTAGAGAAATCATACGAAAACGGAATCAAAAATAAAAAGTATTCAAAATTCAATTTGGATCCAGAAATATTCACTGTTGAAGTAACACCTTCTACAATTCTTTCAGAATCTAGACATCATTGGTAATCAAATTTTCGTTCCTCCAGATGGGATTCAGAGTTGTTTGCACTGTATACATACGAATACGTATATCTCTATGGATTTGTGGAAGGGAAAGAAAGTAGCTGCCAAAGTAACGCAACAGTGGAGGTAGAGGTGTGTAAGACAAGGTCATATGGCGGATTCGAATCCCAAACGGTCACTCATTAAAGAGACCAGGTCTTAGGAATCCGTTCACCCGTTCATTAAATTCACACACAACGATCAGAAGTCACAAAACCGAACGAGTCGAAACGTTGGAACCTAACAAACAACGTCCATAAGGATCCAGGTCGTGACTCGAAAAAAAGAACGGAATTGGTTACTATGAGTAGGTGAGGAGGCGATTTGAATGAATCGAATGAGCTAAAAGACAAAAACGAATGAAAAATCGATTCAAATCGTATGAATCAGTCTTTGAGTGTTTTTGGTCTTTCAGTATTGTCTTTTTAGTCCACAGTTCATTCGAACTTCTTCGAATGAATTCGAATTCTTCACTTGGGTGATGCAATATTTTCCTTAGAAAACCACTTCCATCTACTTCTTTCTGTTGATACTTCCATGTCATTTTTACACATTCATGATCTATGCACAAAAATTCATGTATACAAATACATTGTACATCCATGTTGCGGGCAATTAATTTGTTTTGTTGGACTTCTGCCGTTGTTTCCGGAAATTTGCCGAAAATCTCGATTGGTGGGTTGATGAACGAATGACCGTGTTCATTTTGACAACCCGTTCAGTTCTGACAAGGTCGTTTTGAAGATGAGGTCTTTTCAATACGTTCACTCCTGACCGACACACCTCTAAGTGGAGGGTACAACATGAAAACTACCATGCAGGTATGTCAGAATCTTCCCCCACGAATGTATGCCTGGTTCAACGACATGCCGCTGAGGCCCAAAACGTTCTTTAAAATAATGTCTCGTCAACGAACAGGTCACTGCTGCGCCAAAAAAATATCTCTTCAGAATTCGAAAATCAGACAGCGAGCTGTGCGAGATCTGTTCAGTTACTGAGGACGAACAGCATTCATTGATGGCCCGCGGTTCGACTTTGCCCGAGAAGAGCTGTTCAAGGAAATTTCTAAATCGGTCGCTCAAGCCTTCAATCTCGAGCTCATCTCCGACCTTAGGACGTCTTGCATTACGACGATATTCTTCAATTTTGCAAGGATAGTAATGTGACTCTGTAGGTACAAGTGAATAGTTTTTTTCTTCCTTTTTAAACTCATCTTGAAATGTTCACTTCAAACTTGTAAACTTTTAACATTTTTTTATTACACTACATGTATATGTATGCTATATGGATGCTTATTCTAATGTAATATTCTTTGAACGAATATTGTAAATTGTAATAATTACAATTACAATAATTCGTTTCCTACAAGAACAAGATAAGTCCGAAATCGAAAATTCTAAACCTGCTGAATTTTGTGAAAGGCCTTTTCCTGAATTTTCCCCCTCTTGTTGCAAACCGTGACTTGTTTGGTTCTTGCTGAATTTTCATTGAAGCCAAAGTACTGCATGTTTATGACGTGAACACGTTTTGCATGTTTATGACGGTAATAAAATTTTCTGTTTTTATAATAATAATGAAGCTATTTCCGAACTGTGTTTAAAAATTGACAACTAGAACATTTAAAATGTATTTTTAGATGCCTATGTTGCTGGTTCAATTTCCATGTTTTCTTTGTTTCACCATCAGTAACATGAAGGAGAAAATAATAGTTCCTACTATCTTAAGGATTTGAAAAATGAATGAATAGATAAGTAGACAAGCAGTCGTTTCATCAAAAACCTTTATTAGGGAAGAAGAAAATGTTCAGAAACTCCAAATATTTTGGTTTGAGAGAAAAAATAACTGAAAATTTACACAATATACACATCAGAAATATACAAAAAAAAGAAGAAATATACACATGGGAATAACATCGGAAATATAAAACAACAATAAACAAGATAATAATACACATGGGAATAACATCCACGCTGGGAATGCGACGCCCTGACCTTCAGACGCAGTGTTGTCACGCGCGCGCGGACTTATTTTGTTCTTGCGGAAATAGAGAGGACTAGAATTCTGCTGCAAAATGCGCACATTTTGAAGCCTCCCGTAGACTTGGACCTGTTCGGTTCTTGCCGAAATGAACTTGTTACTAGATATCGCACACATTCAGGAACAAAATGGCGCCGGGTTTTTTCAAACTTTGGACTTATCTTGTTCTTGTAGGAAACCCCTCGATTTTTAATAGGGGTGTAATTGTACTAATTGTAATAATTACAATTACAATTCAGCCTATCATAATTAATAATTAATTATGATAGGCTGAATAGTGTAGTGCGGAAGGTTTCATTTACTTGAAGTTTCTGAAATTAATTTCGTGTATTGAGTCTTGTTTTAGTGTGGTAGGAGATAATGGCCCCCTACTTTCGGTAATTTCACTCTACTTCTCCCGACTTAGTTTCTTTTTGAAGATAGGTGAGGTTAGCCGAATAGGAGTTGTATACAACGTATTTCGAAAAGTTAAGCATCGGAAAGCCGGATCGTGTTCGGCCTAAATACCCTTTACGGCCGAAGGGATTTCTCTCCGGCCATATCGCCCTAACAATTTGGGAAAGGGTCCGAAAGTTTGCTCTGGAGGGCCTTCGTTTCCACAAACTGGACTAAGAAGGGAGACGACCATTACGAATTTTCCCTTTACCCGCCCGACAACGAGGGTAATCCTTATAAACATGGATGACCTCCGGGCGTATCGAGGTTAATCCCGAACGATAATTCACTTTATCGGCGGAAACAGATGGTGAATGGGGAGAATTAAGGGAGGTGTGAGGATTTGAAAGCTCCTCGGCAGATAATTCGGGCCGTAATTGGGGGAAAGCTCTAATTGCAGGGAGTAGTGACCTGGAGTATCTATTGAGGGTTGCAGGTGCCTCTACTTCCCTTTATGGTCGGTAGTTAGTCCAGGAGAATTGGGCTGATGGTGATCACGTTGAGGGGTGAGAACTAACATTCATTCAGTGTAAAAGAGTTACAAAGGAAATGCCTCGGTGTTTCGGGAATTACTCAGCTGACTAAGTAATTCCGTGCTTTACAGAATCTTCTAATACGATTATTGAGGCCCAGTTTCTAATTCAGGCTAGAATTCCTGCAAAATGCAGCAATGCTTACATCTTGGACTATAATTCGTTACTACGGAGCTGGAATTAATTTTTTTTTTTTTTGGTCTTGATGGCCATAAGGAGCCCTCCAGAATAGTTCCAGTCTCACCCGGAGATAATAAACCTGGAGATATAATAGATTCGATATTATATCGATAAACGAATTTTTAAATTCTTCACTTTCAGAAAACCTAAAATTCAACAAAACTATTATTGACTTTCTTTATTTTCTTAAATCTTATAAGAAATTAAAGAGTTTAGTGTAATAAGCCATAATTTCAGGAATTGTGCACTGGTGAAAAGTTCTTTTGCGTTTTTCTCAAAACTCCGTTTTTGGACTCAGCACCTTTGCGCATATACGGTATCGATATACGATGGTCACCAAATTGAAAGAATTTGTGGATTGACAAGTTCAGATTGTTCAAATTCAGGATGGTAGAGTTGTACAGAACCTTTCCGTCTGGTGAGGCTCAATTTCCAATAAAGGCCAGGAACGTTTGGAGAAAAACTCCTAGTTGACATCTGAGGTCAGTCTATTTGACCTTTCATTTTCCGAAGAAAACAGGACAGAGTGAGTTAGAGGTTACTCAAGGCAGCTTGGATTCCAATTTAGTGCACCAATTCACCAATCATGGGCTCCAATTCATAATTAATTATTATTACACGCGATGCCACTCCGAGTGAAGGGTGTATGGAAGTGTGCCACTGCGTCTGAATGGCGGCCATCCATTTCAATATCCAGTTTTCTGGTGCATGTTTTGAGTTTCAGAGAAGATGCTTCTGCTCAAGACTGCTGAGTATATCTGAACCATGGGCTCTCTTTGATACTTTTCGAACACCTTGATTCAGCTCAAGATTGCATAATCTAGTTTCTTGGCCATTATATTCAGTAAGACCATAGCAGGCCACGAAGCCCTGTAGCTCAAGAGTAGTCTCAGCTGCCACCAGCCAGTTCTCACATCCATTGATAAGTTCCGATGTTCCTCTAATGATCTCCTCTTGGCTGAACTTGTTTGAACGTGCCTGAGAAGTCTGTTGGTCTGGGCAAAGAACATTGATCATCAAGGCTTCACTTTGTGACGATCCTACTTTTACAGAAGGGGCAAACCGATTTGGTTTGTTCCCGATTTGTTGGAGCTACGCCTAGGGGGATATTTGATTAATAGAGATATGAATCGATATTCTCTTCAGGCCGGCTGATTAATCTAATCAATGGTTTGAAGGGGTAGGGTCGTCACCCTCCTCTGTGTCAAATATGGGCAATTAGGTGTATTTCTCATTTGTTGTACAAATGGAAATTCAACCTATATTGTTACATGGTAGCAGAGCGTGGTTAGGTGGAAATGCACTGAATTTGTTTCATCATTTCCCCTCCACTTTTTCTTGGGTATTCCAGAAGGAATTACTCAAAGAGATAACCAGAAGGAATTTCTATATTAAATTCATTCCTTTCTTCCACTTCGAAAATCCGGCAATTAAATTCATTCATTAAACTTCGCCAATCCGGCAATTAAATCCAGTCTCTTGTTAGGCTTTGCCAATCTGGCATTTTATTAATTTCAATTACGTTTTTCTTTTATGTAAGCCTTTTCTGCATTTGCCTTTTCAATCATTTCACTTGAATGTTTCGTCGTTCGTATTCTTTATTTAGTTTGCTTTCTCCTCAGTTCCATTGATTTTTTCTTTTATGTATAAATGGCCCATTCGTGGCATAAATGACCCATTCGTGGCATTCTTCTTCTTCTTCTTCTTTTGCAATAGTACCATTACGATGGAGAAATTCCCTTGAAGCTTCCAGATGTCCTTTCCTGGGCTTCATGGTATTTTCAGTCCCTTTGACTTGTTTTCAAACATACTTCTGTTTGAAACCCAGAAGTATGTTTTAGGGAGGGGAGTGTGACGATCCTACTTTTACAGAAGGGACAAACCGATTTGGTTTGTTCCCGATTTGTTGGAGCTACGCCTAGGGGGATATTTGATTCATAGAGATATGAATCGATATTCTCTTCAGGCCGGCTGATTAATCTAATCAATGGTTTGAAGGGGTAGGGTCGTCACCCTCCTCTGTCTCAAATATGGGCAATTAGGTGTATTTCTCAATTGTTGTACAAATGGAAATTCAACATATATTGTTACAACTTTTAGAAGCATTGCTCGCTGAACATCGCAGGTCATCAGTCGACCAGTCCTGCTCATCATGTAGGACCTTTTGGTTGAAGTCACGATGCTCCACTTTCATTTACATGTGGATGAGAAACGGTGAGAGAATGCATTCCTGTTCACGCCTGCAATTTACCAAAATGGAGACAAGAGCTGGTTGGTTGTAGTTGTCAATATAATCAGTAAGCAAGTAAATAGAGTGAGCAACACGTGGGACATAAAACCATGTGTGGATGGAGAAAATGAGGTGGACATTCATTAGGACTTGGAGGGAGATCTTCTCCACCGCCATAAGCCTGGTGCTGCCTGCTGCCAATATCCGAGTTCATTTCGCAAGTGATTCTACTTGAAATGAGCAATACAGTTTGGCGAGCGTTTCGAATTCAATTGGCGGAATGCTGATTCCGATCCTCCAGAATTCATTACAACAACATCCGCTCCATTGATGCCGACTGGTCAAATATACCGAGGTGGGAGAAGACCGAGTCAATTAAACCGTTCCGGTCATCGCACGCGCCCAATACACTCATACACACGGACTCTCAACCTCGACGTTAATTAACAAGGGAAATACGTACGTAATTCCTTTGTTCGCTGGAATTCCCCGAATTGAAGCCGCGAAGAGGATATTTTGGTAGAAGGGCGAAGGATAGATAAATCCAATAATATAAATCAAACTAACAAAACAGATAGAAACCTGAATCTGACGTTGCAGACATGGTACCTTCATTTGAGCTGATCCAGTGAGCATCCTTCCAAGTCCTCTATCTGGTATGCTTCGGATTGTTACTTAATCGTGCGTTGGTGTGCTGAGTTGAAAGCTTTAAAACTGAGCGAAGCTCCCTTGAAATCTTTCCCTCACTTAAGCAGTTGCCTCATCTGTAACTCGTAACCTCCATGTCTCCGCTCTCAGGAGAGGACAAGTATCAAAGTACATCTCTAATTCAAGACCTCCGTCTGTCTTTCCCCCGTGCGAGGTGAAACAGGCCTCCGGTTTTAGAACAATGAAATATTCAAAGGGCTTTCAAGTGAAAGGGCGAAGAGACGGCTGATTGATGTCATTCGAGGTTTCCAGCCCTTAGTCCTCGTCGTTTCACACTCGTCCCTTCAAATTCACGTTCAGAGTATGTGCTGCATCCTTTTCTGACAAGTCATACACACCATTTTGGTTTACTATCCCAGTAAAGTGCAATTGGAGTCGAGCAATATCCTTTGCTGTATGTCCTCAAAACAACTGAATAATATTATACAGTGAAACAGTATTGTTCTAGGGGATCTGGAGAATCTGATTAAATAATGAGAATAATTTAATCGTTGCTGCACTCTACCTTAGAGAACTATACGTTTCGTTTGAATACCTATTCCTTGGTGGAGATCAACCTAGGACTAGGGATGATGATAAAAAGATACAAATTGAATTAGGAAAGATAAATAGATATATTATCCTACAGTCAATGAGTCTTGTATCTACATATGGAAGGGAAAAAGTTTCAATAGAGTTTACCTATTAGATCTTCGGATTTGAACCACGAGGGTGAGGGATCTCGTATGAAAGTACGGTACTTACAGATCGATATCTGGAATGAAACTGGGGAGCAATCCCCGAGTTGTGATTTGGGGGAACAGAGGAACAGTTCCATCAAATCATCAATCAGGTGTCAGAGGAACTGTTGCTCTGTCACAACAGTGTGTCTACAAAACAAGTCTCATTCCTTCAAGGGGATTCTACAACTAATTTGCAACAAAAAACGTCTCCTAGCAATTTTTGTAGAGGCTTCTTTTCCGAGTTATTTAAATTTTAAAGTTTATTTTCGTGGTTTTGACCTTGTCATTAAATTTTAAAGTTTATTTTCGTGATTTTGATCTTATGACATTAAATTGATAATAACTCCTTTAATTTTCTGTGATAATTACAATTTGAGGATACCGTTGGAAAGAGCGTTAAATTTCCTATCTCCCCAATACCAAATACAATTTTTTCAGTTCACTTTTACGGGGAATAAAGCAACCTAAGAAGTTAACTTAGTAGCTTTTCCAAAACTATCCATTTTCCGTGTACAAACATAAATTTCTCCCCCAAATTCGATCGTAAAATATTTTTTGATTATGCCGTTGGAAAGCTGAGATTTCGGCGCAGTTTTTAGACTTTCCAACAACAGTTCATTATCAGTATAGTTATTTGGACATTATGGGCGTTGAAAAACGGATAGTTTCTGAAAATTTACTCAGTTCACTTCTTAGGTTGCTTTATTCCCCGTGAAATCCAACTGAAAAAATTGTATTTGGTAGTAGGGAGATAGAAAACTCAACGCTCTTTCCAACGGTATCCTCAAATTGTAATTTATCACAGCAAATTAAAGGCGTTATTACCAATTTAACCCATTTCAAGCCAAGGGTAGAAATAACTGAATAATGTGGAGAGGAGGATGAACTGTTTTAGAGAATGCCGGCCGAAAAAAAGCATCATTTTCTCACCAATCGAGAGCAAAAATACTCGATATTTTACTTAGGAATTTTACTTTTTAGCGATATGATTTATCCCAGTTCAGTTTCATTTATCCCAGAATCGAATTTGAGTCATCATAATCATGCCTTTGGCCAAAAGGCCTCATTTTCAAAAAAATTCCATAATCGCATTCAGCTCCCGAACGTCAGAGCAAATTTTTTCTGAAAATTTTAACAACAGCAGGAACGAGAAAAAATTTTTTTGCACAGATTTTCCTCTATTTTCTATATTTAAAAAATCATAAAATATGACGATGCGAAAACGCATCAGTGGCTGGAAATGGGTTAAATAACTCGGAAAAGAAGACTCTAAAAAAAATTGCTAAGAGACATTTTTGAATGAGACTTGTTTTGTAGACACCCTGTAGAGTAAGAGTCCTCCAGTGAACGTCGAATAGAAGTGAGATTAAGCGGTTTTACCCTTATTTCCTGAATATGACCACAAGATAACCCAAGATTGTTCATTCCGGGTCAGCTCTTCAGAATTCACTCTTTCCTGTTCAGTAGCGTAATACTGAATTGACGTAAAACACTCTTACGAATCGTTGATTACGGGTAAAAGGAGGAAGAAAAAAGTGATACAGTGAGGTTGTACTGGGAACGTTTAATGGCTCAATACTATGTTTTTGATGACGGTCGTATCCTTGAAGGCGGAATGATGTGGCGGAAGGTGGTAAAAACCAGGGGGCGCCTCTCTAAGCCTGTAACAGTTGTTGTGTCCGTAGCTTAATATTGAGACCGTAAAAACACCGGCCGTAAAAGCTGCGGGGAAAACATTAAAGAATCTATATTAGAGTCGACCTCAGTACATATTGACCAGCGTGTTGTTGGCACCTCGTGTTGTTTGGCAATTTCCCTTTTCCTGGTGGTATCAGAGAATATTGCGAGGCTTGTGGCCCGATGCCTCGATTGGTGAGATTTGGATTTGACTAATTTGATATTTGCATCTAATGGTAAGTTCAGTTATTCATTTATAAAAATTTTCAGGTATTTTTAGGCATGCCAATTTGTGAAAGTATACATTTTTTATTTTTTTCCCAGTACTAAATGTCCTCCATACCTAAGTTTCTATTCTTTATATCGACAGTAACAATGTAAAACTGCTAAGTTGAAAAAACGAAAATTTTCAGGACAGGAGACGTTTTCAAGTATTTTAGAAGTTTTTTACGTCTCCTGAAAAATTTCGTTTTTTTTTCAACTTAGCGGTTTTACATTGTTACTGTCAATATTGGGGCAATTCTACGATGGAAAATGTTCTGCAAGTGTGCTAGTGTTCTGGTATGCACTAAATTGTGAAACATCTAGAGATTGACAATTAACCATAGGCCGAGAAGCTGACGTTAGGCAATCTATTCTGTTCTGGTGGCAGCAGAGAAGATTGCATGGCTTGTGGTCTAATACCTCGATTGATCAGGTTTTGAAAGTTCAGTTCGTGACAGTTATGGATGCATCTTGATATTCTGTTTGACTAGTTAGTTCTATAGGATTCTCCTTAGATAGAGCAAAGTTTCTCATATCATAGAGATTGGCTCCTGAATGATGAATGTTGTGGTGAGTAAAATGCTGGTAAAATGATTGAAAAGATTACCTTTTGAAATCTATGACCATTTCAAGAAATCTTTCTTCGTAGAATCGTCGTCATAACTTGAAACACTTCCAGTTTTATCCAGGAGAATCAATAGTTTCCGCGGGAGTTGCATAGGAAAGCTCCAGGGTGGATGAAATTGAAAGAGAAACCCCCTTCTGTTTCATAGGGGAGTCTGAGTTTGGGAAGGTTCTAGAGGGTAACACGGAAATAAGGATGATTGATGCGCCCGTGACCCGGTAGACGTCGCTCGGATCGCCGCATTAATTCGCATTATCTACGCCCTCTCTTAACCTTCGATCATTCATTCTCTCCCACCAACATCATTTTTGGGAATTTCAATCCATTAGCACTTATTGTGGAAGAAGCTCACCTCACACATGGGACATCGCCACCTCAAAAATGAGATCTTGTCAGACATGTGAAAGATGACATCATTGGCGCATTCGTTCGTGTGTGTGGCTCGTTTTCACATCTCCACCAATTTTAGGTCTTTTTCAACCACGAATTGCCAGACAGAATGCAGCTCTGGCACCAATCTTGAGTAAGGACTCCAAAAGACGCCGAAATATCTGATATGATGTTGCTGAAGTCATGAACATGGGTTTGATGAATTACTGTGATATTCAACGAAACATGCTTTTAACCCATTTCCGGCCACTGATGCATTTTTGAATCGTCATAATGATGATTTTTTGAATATCGAAATAGTGGAAAATTGTTGTAGACGAATTTTTTCTCAATCATGCTGTTCCTAAACTTTTCAAAAAAAAAAATTTCTTCGACATTCGGAAGATCAATGAGATTTGGACATTTTTTTTTTTTTTTTTAAGAGACCTTTTGGCCGAAAGCGTGATTATGGTGGCTCAAATTCGATCCTGGGCCATGAGTCAAAACAGATTCCGGTCCATAAATAGATTTTTACATCTTACCTGGATATTTTTTAGATGTTTAACAATGAAATGGTTTAATCATATCGATTAGGAAAACTGAGACCTCTCAAATCCTAAAAAATGTTAAATTCATACAATTTGGAGCATTTTTGCTCTCGATTAGTGAGCAAATGATGCCTTATTTCTGCCGGCATTCTATAAAATAGTTCATCCTCCTCCTCCTCCCACTACTCTGTTATTTCCACCCTCGGCTTGAAATGGGTTAATCATTCAAGTCAATCAATCAATCAATTCAAGTCATACAGGCCTAGCTTGCCTAAACCCTGGCCACTTTTAATCCTTAAACCCTACAACAGATGTGGAGATTGCAGTTGTTGCAGCTATCTGTTGAAATTCTGTCAGATATAAACCCATTTTTTTCCCAATCCGTACACTTCGATTCTCAACCAACTTTGAACCTCTGAGCCACTGCGTGGAAAAGTGCAGCTTTTATTGGATCTCGCCAGGTACAAGTTGAAGATGCCTTCAATGAGAAATAATTGAAGCTTATGTAAGAACTCCAAGAGACATTACTGCAGTCAGAAACATGGTTTTGTTAAAAATACTGTGATACATTTATAAAACAAGCTTTCGCTCTGCCATCAATTCCAAAGTTTTGAAACATTGTAAGGCTCACTTGATTACAACTCTTGCCAGAAAACTCACTTGATACATTGAATAATGGCAGTAAAAGACTCATGTAGATGCTTAGGACAAATTATTGATGGGATTTTTCAAACTGTGAGTGAAAAAAACTGTTGATGGGAAACTTATTGATGGAAAACTCACTTGATACATTAAAACTTATTGAATGAACATTGAAAATTATTGGTGGAAAACTCACTTGATACATTGAATAATGGCAGTAAAAGACTCATGTAGATGCTTAAGACAAATTATTGATGGGATTTTTTAAACTGTGAGTGACAAAAAAATTATCAGTGCTGCAATTGTGATGAACTGTTTATTATTGAAATTTATTATGCATATTTTATTGATATAAAAATGTTGTTAAGTCGGGTTCCAGGGATAACTAGTTTAAGAAAGAATGTATAACAATTAGTAAATTTATTGTAATATTTTTGGATTTTCTCTCCAATTTTTAGGGGGTGAGATCTACCAAACAAGTCCCCATAGCAAGTGATGGCTTCCAGTATGAAAAAGTTAGTCCGCGAATATAGTTTAAACCCCAATTTCGAAAAGCCTTTTTTCCCGAAATATCTCAATATAAAACACTTCAGGACGAGTAAGAAAAATACGAGTAAGTTAATAATACTCTGCTCTTATACAGAAGAAGTAGAATAATGACAATGCTTATGCCTGGGAAATGCTCAGGTTTCTCCTCAATGCCACTCAAAGAATTACTTCTCTAGCTAGTTAGTTTTGATGTTAGAAGATATTATTTTGGGGTACAGCACCTTCTTTCTTTGCAGTGCAACAAGTAACTTAGTGAAGCTTGATCCTCAGCCCTAGAAAATTCGTCAATTTTGATTGTAAAGAGAATTCCGGTATTTTGATATGCTTGGAATGTGAGATGAAGGATTAAATTTTTCTGGAGGAGTTGCAGCTTTTGGATACAATGGGGCTGTATTGAGGTTTGATCATTGGGAAGAAGCGATCGTTCTTCTTCCTGCCAGAGAAGATAATTTGACTGTAACTCCGTTTACCTGGCCATTATCAAATTAAGTTGTGGGCGGCTGTCAGTGGTAAATCGCCAACAAACATCTTCTTCAGGTTTCACAACTCCCAAAACCCCGCGAGGACGACAAGAACGGAACGTAATCTCAATAAGGACCACAATTTTCCGGGTCGGGACGATTTCACCTACCGTCGGAGTCAACCGCAAAACCAGGGTCAGGATGAAAACGAGATATCCTTCCCTCGAGAGGGTAACCGCGTTAGTTGACCGAGGTTTAATCAGTACAACCGAGCTTTTTCAGCCGGCAAAACCCACGGTTTTCCACGTAGAAAGGGGATTGAAGTTGTCCGAGATGGGTTCGGTAATGCGCATGCGCTGTACGTCAGTATGTGCGTGACAGAGAGGGTAAAGAACCGTCCAGTGATTACTCGGGGGTTTTCATAATTGTTTTGTGTTTAGGGGCCCGAATCCAGAAAAGGGGGTGGCGGCTGCAAGAGTGGATTTCCACGCACACGGAAGCACTCTGGCTATCAACTTTCGACTCTGAAAGGGGAGGAAAAGCATTACAGTCGAGGGTTTTCCGGGGATAACCCCCTCCCACCATTTATTCCTCTTTTTCCTCGGGTAGGGACATAAGTACTGGGTTATAAACATCATAGCCTCTTCTACCGTACATTTCATCCAACTCAAATTGTGCTTCTATAGAAATTTCCCTTCATAATGTGTACTCATTTTTTGCCATCACTTCGTAGACACCTAAAACAATCTTGTTTTCTGCTTATCTGCTTGAAGGGGACTCTCAGATATTCCAGGAGGGAAGTAGAAGAAGTAGGGTACTGTCCTCAGAAAACTCTTGTCTATGAAACACATCATTTATTGTGAGTTGGAACAGATCCACTGCTCTTGCTGTGTCTGAGTCAGTCACCTTGACATTGAATATTCAAAGAATAATATTAATAAACGTGAAATTACTAAATTGAAGTATTGAATTTAACCCTAGAGCACTAACAACAGCCAGTACTTACCTCATCAATTACTTACCCCATCAATACTAACAAGGCGCCTCTGAGACGTACCTACACTTCATAAAAATCGCTTAATTTCTTTTTTAAACTAGTTTTTTTTTTTTGCTTAACTTGCCTTGAGCATAGTATTTGAAAGTATCACGGTAAACTAGATCATCTTCAATGTTTTCAAAATCAACAATTTATTATTTCCCAGTCGCTTTAAACAAAATAGAAACTGTTACAAAATCTCTTCAGGACGTCATACTTGAGTAATACGAACAATATAATGTAAACTGTAAAATACCATACCATACCAAATGTAAACTGGTAAAAATGAGACAATAAAATATAAACTGATGGCGCCAAAACCATATTTAGCATCTTCGGATTTCCCAATGTGGTGAAGTTCTTGTGCGATTTCTTCATCGGTAAACATTTTTTTACAAGACTTATCCATACTGAATCTATCTAGGAGGCGTTTTTCTAGCGTAAAAACGCTGCAAATTATTACACAACGGTTTATTATTTTTATATAGATCACTCGTCTACAAAATCACCAACCATCCAATATGAAGAGAAAAATTAAAAAAAAAAAAAAAAAAAAAATCAAAATCACCAACCATTGATCGCATTTTGGTCAGCTCTAATTTGAACGGAGATTAGGCCTCTTTTGCGATTCACACTCGTGTTTGGATTTATATATATATATATATATATATTTCAATATAAACCCTTAAATTTTCGTAGGGAGCGAACGGTTTGTCCTACAGAGCTCCGCGTGGTCTCAAAAAATTCTAAAAATTCTATAGAATCTTAATTTGAAGGAAAAACAATATCTTTATATCGAAATTTTTTGAGTTAGGGCGTTTTCAAAATTTCAAAATTGATTTTGGAACCCTTAGGAGTGACCTACATCAACCAAAAGCTTCGGGGCACAACTAGACCCCAAATGGAGCCTACATACCAAATTTCATCAAAATCCGTCAATGCTAAGTGGCAAAAGTGCCGCGTACGGCGTACGGCGGACGGACGGCCAAATTTTTATTCGATTTTTGGATTCTACGTACCTTGAAACGTAAACCATCAAATTTTGAGGGGGTGTTAAAATTGTTTTTTTCTTGGTCGATTCCAAAGGTTCATTATTGAAAATAATAAACCAAAAACTTGGCATCAAACACTAACAAGGCGCCTCCCAGGTGCAGAGATTGTGGCGTCAAACACTAACAAGGCGCCTCCCAGGCGTATTAACATATAAGAAAGTGCGCACTTTTCACCAACTGTTCACTGCACAAATGTAGAAAAGGGATAGACGGTAGGGCAACGACCTTCTTGAGGAATACCTGAAGGGTCGAGGAGGGGAATCAAGGTCACGTGATTTGCCAACCATTCAAACCAACATGCACGCCTCAGATGCGCCTTATTAATATTCTAGGGTTAAACCAAAGTCTTGGCACAGGGATTATGGAATTTAAAAAAAAGGTTCATCAGAATATCTCAGGTTCGATGTTGTCATTCCATCAATGTTGATTCCCACATCTCACTCATTCAGGATCTTACCGAAAGTCTGCTCTGAGTATAGGCTGAAAAGAGTCACGATGGTAATAGGCAACCAAGCTGCACCTGATATTTGAGTCTGGCGTTTGACTGGGACATGATTTTGACGCCACCATAATTTTTTGTCAAGGATACGATAAGCCTAAGACGATCGTTGTGGAGCGTCATTTCAGAGGTATCCTAAGGTTCTTAGAACTCAGATGAAAATAGGTTCATCAGCATATCTCAGGTTCGATGTAGTCATTCCATCAATGGTGATTCCCACTTCACACTCATTCAGGATCTTACCTAAAGTCTGCTCCGAGTACAGGCTAAAAAGAGTCACAATGGTACTAGGCAACCAAGCTGCACCTGATATTTGACTCTGGCGTGATTTGGACTCTTGTATTTCTTATAACGAATACGTTAACCCTCTTGAGAAGCCTTTTCGACGGCATTCAGAAGTTCTTGGAGCTCAGTTGAAAAGTATGAAAATAGCACATTTGATAAAAGGGAACCTCACTGCACTCATTTTCGAATAGCTACTGCTCGGAACGCGCTTCTTTTGCTGTTGCCAGCAGAGATGAGCAGTCAGATTTTTAATCCTAGAAGGATATCGTGTTTTCCCCAGCGCTTAAGGGTACCGTTGAGTAAATTTTACACATTCGCACATACCTGGATTTCTCATCATTAATTTATGTTCTAAAAGGATGAAATGAAACGACACACGTTTCCAAAATGGATTATTGTATTATTATACATGAATTCTGTCAAAATATTAATATAGGAGTAATAATTATACAATAGTAATTATGATATCAGACTTCCAAGCCACAGCCCTCAATAACACCAAAATGATTAGACTATCGAATTTTAAAATTACAGAAGGTATTTAATGAGAATCAATATCCCTTTTCCCTAAGTTAAAAAAATACAGTTAATTACAATGCTCAACGTTGGTACTAAAAATTACTTCCCTTTCGAATTTCTTAACGACTCGAAAATTTTTCCAAAATACTGAAATTCCACCAGCATCATTAATAAAAAATTAAAGAGAGCAAATAATTATGAGGAAAAAGTGATTAGTAACAAACTTCAACAACGTTTAGTCAAAATAAAGCAATCTAACAAATCAACTAGGTGATTATGGTATTTTGGGGAGTACTTTATTGTTGCAATAACATAGGCGTTTATATTGGCTTGACCATGCTATAGAACAAGAAGAGCGTAGATCGTATTAAATCTCACGCATAAGATGGGAAATGGGTGATATTGCTGAGTAAGATTGACATCATGGAATAGGCATGCAAGGGTACTCTCGAGTAAGAATTACACGAGAAATTTACGAGGAAGGGTACTGTTAAGTGATTTTGGTTTATTATTTTCAATAATGAACCTTTGGAATCGACCAAGAAAAAAAAAAATTCTAACACCCCCTCAACATTTGACGCTTTACGTTTCAAGGTAAGTACGTAGAATCCAAAAATCGAATAAAAATTTGGCCGTCCGTCCGCCGTACGCCGTACGCCGTACGCGGCACTTTTGCCACTTAGCATTGACCGATTTTGATGAAATTTGGTATGTAGGCTCCATTTGCGGTCTAGTTGTGCCCCGAAGCTTTTGGTTGATGTAGGTCACTTCTAAGGGTTCCAAAATCAATTTTGAAATTTTGAAAACGCCCTAACTCAAAAATTCCGATATAAAGGTATTGTTTTCCTTCAATTTAAGATTCTATAGAATTTTTAGAATTTTTTGAGACCACGCGGAGCTCTGTAGGACAAACCGTTCGCTCCCTACAAAAATTTAAGGGTTTACATTGAAATATATATATATAAATCAAAACACGAGTGTGAATCGCAGAAGAGGCTTAATCTCCGTTCAAATTAGACCTGACTGAAATGCAATCGATGGTTGGTGATTTTGATTTTTTTTTTTTTTCTTTTTTTTTCTTCTTCATATTGGATGGTTGGTGATTTTGTAGACGAGTGATCTACATAGAAAAATAACAAACCATTGTGTAATAATTTGCAGCGTTTTACTCATAGGGTTCTCCAAATTCATGTTGGAGGAGTGTTGCACGTGATGTCTGGATGTTGTTTGCCCAAAGGCTGATGCGGAAATTACCAGGGAGAGCACTGCTAAGAGAAGGGCTCAGTCAAGAGGTTAGTTTTATCATGATCACAAAACGCTGCAAATTATTACAATGGTTTATTATTTTTATATAGATCACTCGTCTGCAAAGCCACCAACCATCCAACATGAAGAAAAACATCGATCGCATTTCGGTCAGCTTTAATTTGAACGGAGATTAGGCCTCTTTAGCGATTCACACTCGTGTTTCTGATTTATCGTACGTTCAAACTTTAAATTCTCGAATTGAGCGAACGGTTTGTCCTACAGAGCTCCGAGTGGTCTCAAAAATTTTTAACAATTCTATTGAATCTTAATTCGAAGGGAAAACGATACCTTTATATCAAAATTTTTGAGTTAAGGCGTTTTCAAAATTTCAAAATTGGTTTTGGAACCCTTAGAAGTGACCTACATCAACCAAAATCATCGGGGCACAAGACCCCAAATGGAGCCTACATACCAAATTTCATCGAAATCGGTCAATGCTGTGGCAAAAGCGCCGCGTACGGCGGACGGACGGCCAAATTTTTATTCGATTTTTGGATTCTACGTACCTTGAAACGTAAACTATCAAATTTTGAGGGGGTGTTAAAAATTTGTTTTTCTTGGTCGATTCCAATGGTTCATTATTGAAAATAATAAACCAAAAGCGAACCAGAGATGAGTAAACTTTACACGCAATATCCCTCTAGGGTTAAATTCGAATGCATGCAAACGCACCATATTGATGATCTGAAAGTTGAGTGAAATCCAAGTAATTACTCGTGGTTCTCCTCTGACTAAGTGGTTTGGGACGGGAACACATATTTACATTTCAGAATTTATGCTACATTGAAAATACCTCCATAATCAGTCAACTGTTTTCGCCCAAACCATTTCAACTTCTTCATTTCCAGCCCTAAATGAAGAATATGGGAAAACGGGTTAATTTCATCGAGATCTCGTTTAATCGAAATATGATTAATCTAGGGTTCTCCGATGTATTTCATTTTGTTCTTGTTGATGTTACATTGCATCGTGTAATGACTATTTCATTTTGGAATTCATAAAATCGATAACGTCCTTAATTTCATAACATCCTAACCCAGACTAAACTCATTCTAATCCCGTCATTCTATTATGTTGACTCATTCGTTTCACGTTCAAAGTATATTAATTACGGAGCTGATAGAATGCGTTGTTAAGGGGACGAAACAATGACACGCAAAAGCGTGAGGAGAGGCGGTCGATGTAATTGGGAGCTGTTCTTGTTATCGGCAAAAAAAAAAAAAAAAAAAAAAAAAAATGCTGTGGCAGTTTCATTCATCGTCCGTTTTGAAATGAAACTTTGGGCACATAATAATTCTCTCATTTAAATACGTGTGTCACCACAACACACGTCAATTACCTGCATCGAATGGATAAATAATTATATGTAATTATTTACGTCTGATTAGTTATAACGATCTGAGGTTTTCAAAATAATTTCGCTTGGTTGTTTTGAATCTTATGAAATTTCGGTTGGAAGACTGAAGGTAGCTGGCAACAGGCAGAAAAAGTCGAACCGAGAAAATATTTCGTCTGGATCATAAATAAACTCTTGAACTGCTGAATTTAGATAAATAAATTTTTTTATCGAGAGTTTTTGAGCTAGGGCGTTTTGAAAATTTTAACCCTCATTTTTCACATATAAATAACCTGAATCTTCGCGGCACAAATAGACCTCCAATGGAGCAAAAGATACAAAATTTCATAAAAAAATCTTTCCATGGTAACTAAAAAAAACGGCGGGCAGGCGGATTTTTTTTCAATTCGACTTTTGGATTTTACGTTTATTGAAACGCGAACCATCAAATTTTGAGTGGGGGTTCAACAATTTTCGTTGCTCGATTTCAAACGTTCATTATTGAAAATAATAAACCACCAACATCTAAAATCAAATTCGATCAATTCAGTATTCAAAAAGTCCAGTTCAAGCGTCCAGATTATTTTGGAAATTGAAGAGTCTCAGATCGTTTTACCTGTCGTATTACATTCCAAACTAGAGAAAGTGACACGATAAGAATAAAAAAATGTGGAAGCTTCATTAGTGGAATTGCTAACATGGGACGAAAATTTTGACAAATTCGTGACATTTTTCTGGTCCTCTGCTCAGTCACTTAAATTGAGAGCCTTTTCTCTAAATATGTACAGATCAAATATTTCTGAATTTTTTTTTCTTTACTTTTTACATTATTTTTATACCAGTTGTCAATAACAGTAAGGATTCATTTACACAAAACAAATGTAATATGTATTACTTTCCGAAATGTTCTTTTCGAACTCGTTGCAAAAATTTTAGCATGGAACATGCTTTAGCCATTACCTAACTGTGCAAAAACGTGACTTAACTGTGGAACGAAAATAGCGCTGGATTTTGTAATAATTTTCACTTACAACCGACCAGTTTCTAGGGAAACTGTATAGAAAATCGTTCGCCACTCGTTGAAAAGTTATTTATTTATGCGTAGTTATTTATGCTCCATATTTCAAGATTAGCAAAACTCGATTATCTTAAACGACGTTTAACGATGATTTGGGTTCGTGAAAGACGCTTGCCATCTTGCCGGGTTTATTCCTTAGCTAAACGCGTTTTGAACAACTTTTGGTGAAAGTGGGCCTTAATGGATTATATTGATGTTGTTGGTTGGCTTGGTTTGTACGAATGTAATCAAAGGATCTTGAAACCTAGGCGAGATTTTGTTATGAAGGCGAGCTTTTAGTTGTGATGTGTTTTCCGACGCTTTAGATGTTTTCGGTTTCTTCTCGCACGCTCGCAAAAAAAAAAAAAAAACCTTTGGCATAAATCAATTTGAATTTTTGGCAAACTTTTGGCATACCGATTTGAACTTTTGGCAACTCAATTTGAACTTTCGGCAAGTCCATTGCGTTTCGGCAACTACTGGAGTCCTTGTCCACCTTTGTTCCTTCTCGTACATGTTCAATAAAGTGTTTTTCTCTCCAATTTAAAATCGATTTCTTAATAATAATAATACCTTTGTTGTGTTTGAGACTACTTTAGAAAGTAAAAGGAAACAGCAAACAAACAAAACACGGCTAAAGCATGTTCCATGGTTCTTGTATTTTAGCCGAAGGCTCTAAGCAGTAACCATCCGGGGGTCCAGGGGGCTTGCCCCCTGGCGAGGCCCGAAGGGCCGAGTTTTATATAAAATTAGCTTAAATGTAAATTGAAATTGAAAAATTGCTAGTGAGTTACAATGTGTACAAAAACCAAAAAAGATCTAGTAGTTATGAAAGATGATGGATTTAACTAACATTTATGTAGCTTGTACCTACGCGACTCACAACAGTGTTTGAGACTGTTCAGCCCTTGAATACGTGAGAAGCCGGATTTCTATGAAGCAACTTTTTCGATTCCAAGTATAAAATTGTCCACTCGAACGCCCGAAGCCGCAGACCCCGAGGACTTGAAGTCCCTCTATTATATCCCTCTCCCCACTTTGACTTTCGCGGCTTTGCGCCTTTGAAAGCGTAATTTCCTACCTAGACCCCCTCCTACTCCCCTAGTTAACCCCTTCATAGTCATTCACTCGGGTCTAATCGACTTATCCACTCTTGACGCACTCTCTGAAGGTACGGGGTTTTTTCCCCTCTTTTTGCCCTCTATTTTTCAACTGAAGATGGTCGGTCGACGAGAAAGGGTTAAAATTTCCAAAGAGAGGGGGGAGAGGCCTTTGACCGTGAAACGATTAGGAAATTAACCCTCAGTGCTCTTTTGACTTTGTTCCAGTGGTATTCCCCCAAGCACCTCGTTCTTCCCATATAAAAATCCAAATGCACAATTTCTGTCAAAAATACGGCGTATGGCGTACGTATAACTTTTTTTTAAATTTTTTAAAAAGATTTTCGGAATTTACGTAGGTACGTATTTTGGAACGTAAACCATCAAATTTTTAGGGGGGTTAAACGTTTTTTCTCTTGCTCGTATTGTATTTTTCTAAGTTTTTTTTAATTACAATTTTATCTGAATAATCCAGAATAAACCAATCATCAAATAATATCATTGCTTAGTGATTGAAACAAAATAATACTCGCTGTTTCTAATAGATTGTCGTCTGTACGTAAGTAATTTCAATTTAAAACAAACAGCATTAAAATACTTCAAAATGAAGAATAAATAGATTCATTTTGTGAATGGGTTTTAACCCTGATTGGACCATGGTGTCACTAGTGTCACCGAAAACATAGAGTAACCTAAATTAAACTGCAATTTTAAATGTAATAGACAGCAGCATTTTTTTAGGCTATTAGAAGTCTCATAAATAGTTAAGTATATCAATAATTTCGAAGGAAATTGACCAAAATTTATCTCTTAACATCATTATTTGACTTCTAATAATTTGAAGAAATGGTTCAAAAAATGCAGCTCAGTACATTAATATTTAAACTGCAATTTAATCTAGTTAATTTGGTGACACCTTGGGACATCTGTGGAATTCCCAAGGCGTTTTCGGTGACACCATGGTCCAATTAGGGTAAAGGTCGAGTTAAACTTTAATTATGCTCCGCTATAAACGTGTAACATCGCCAATTCGTTAGTTTTTGTGTAAAAAAAAAAAAAAATCCATGGGTGGTATTTATAGTCGTGACTCGAGTAGGACTTGAGTAACTACTCCTGAGAGTAATTACTCTCAGGACACGAGTAGTTACTCGAAACTTGGTATTCAGAGTGTAAGTGGAGCAATTACTTGTCGTTCGAGTAACTACTCGACAAAAGTAACTACTCGAGATTCTGGAGAAGCATCGTGAGGCTCGACTAGTTCCTCTACCAGCAGTTGGTAGCCCTGATTGCTAGTTGAACGGGAAACTTCGTTTGTTTGACAGGGATTTTCCCCTGTTTAATGGGGAACTTCCCTGTATTGATACATCACTGCAGTGGTAACCATTCCGGTAGGTTTTGAGAGCGCTGCATGATTGTTTTTGAGTGGTCGGTAGTTCGTCAGTTTGTAGTGTGTTGTGCGTGAAATGGGGAAGGAGATATTAATATTTGGAGATATTCTTTTCCTGTTCTAAACACTTTTGAACCTGGTAGTGCATCAGCAACGGTGCTTTTCAGCCTCTGAGCTAGTAATCTGGTAAGGTTGACTTTTATGTGTGAAACAAGCTGCAAGAATGTGACGATTCGAAAAAGCGGTAGAATGGAATGTAAGTCGTAAGAGTATCTTCAGTTGGTTGTCTACTTAGTAATCCTCTCACATTTCAGTCAATACATAATTGTAAATGAATCGAGTAAGTTCTAAATCATTTCTATTACGAAAATTATCAAAATTTATAAAATTGAACACTGTCATTGAAGTAGTTCCATTTTCCTCAAAATATTTTGAATTTCAATTTTCTCGTGGTTATGTTGAATTTTCTTCATTTTCCCCGAGAAATGTTTAAAAAATTTTTTTGTTTATTCATTTTTAGAAAATTATATTGGTATATTAAGGTTTTACTTTGAAGCTGATTGCTCTACCTTCAAATTCCTCTCACTTTACTTATTTGTAAAATTAATGGTTCTGCGAGGGAACGGTTCAAAACACGGCCTTATCACAAACAGTATTACTTTTTGTAAAATTGATCTATTTTTGAATTACTGTATCTCTGTAATTATCTACTTATCTGGACCTACAAGGTCCAGTTGGTCTTTAACTAACTATAGAATATTCTACCTACTGTAGAAAATAAATTATTGAAATTACATTTTAGAAGTTATAATTTAAAAAAAAAACTGAAAAAATTTAAAAGTTTCATGGTTTTTAGCGCATTATGTCAGTAGCAAAGGGTTTTCAAAGTTGCAAATTTGGATGACTTTTTAAATCATTTTAATTTTTATTATTATTATAGATTTTTGCGATTGCAAAGAGTCGTAGATATATCCATTTTTGATGAGAACAACACGTTGAGTAACTGCTCAAGTGTCCTGTCCAGGTGCCTCGAGTTTTTGCTAGTTTCGAGTAGAGGCAGGCCTCAACTCAACGCCAAGTTTTGTATATGAATACCGCACGCAGAGCAGATACTTGAAGTTTGGAGTAACTACTCGAGTAAATACTCCAGATGACGACTGTGAAAGGCGTTGAGCACCCGCCGTCACTCCAAGACCCATTCGAGTATCTACTCGGCTTCGAGTCATGTCTATGAATACCGTCCATAATGTACCCACGCCTGAGTGGAGTGGTCCCCTTGAACCGATCAGTTTTGACCATTCATCAATCATTCATTTCTTCGGATATTCGCTAAATTAAACAACAGCCATAATCACTAAGAAATTACGACTTTATGTTGATGTGTAAACTGGAAAATGGGGTTATAATTGATTGAAGCGGTTCGATGAGTGGATTAATTCGTCAATTATAATAATAAGACGCGACGAGGTCGAGGGTTCTTCCCCGTTTGTTTCCTCCCGGAAGCGGCGGATAATTGTGTGTCGATCAGTTGACTGAGTTGGTTGGTGTGGATGTGGGGGGGGGGGAGGGTTCCTTCAAAAGGAGACCGAGAAGGGTTCGAGTGGGGGGAGGTGGGCAGAGCGAGCAACAAGTGCCTTCTGCGGAATTTCCCAGCGCTGCTCCCAATACACCTCATTATAACGCTTCTACCGCTACGTGAATTTTCGGGGTTCAACAAGCCGTGGGTGGCCAATTTATCGAAAAAGGGTCTGACTGGGTGTGGCACATAGCTTCGGCGTATCTATTACCTCGTACCTATATTTTCCGACAATTGTCAGAGCCGCAGCCAAAATGAAATATGGGAGAGAAATTCTCCAAAATCAAAATTCAAAATCCAATTACAATGTTTTACTTTTTTTATATACCTAATTTTTTTTCTTAAGATTCTTATACATTGGATTTACATAGACATTTTAGAATAGTTTTTCATTAATTAAACTAGGTCCCATCTAGGGATGGGTGTCGTTATAAAAGTTGACATTTTGTATCGATACTGTATCGTATTCAAGTATCAATATCCCAAGTATCGTTTAGTGTCACAAATTATCAATATTATCCAACATTCTCAAGAAAAATAATTTTTTCAACACTGTTTATTAATTTTTCACTATCAAGAGTCCATGCAGAGTGATTTTCTTCATAATATAAACTTGTTTTGTGCAACCAAAGAGTAATAAACCAAAAGCCTCCCTATCTTCTTCATTTTTTAACCATTATGTTGCATTTGCCACCAGTACTGTATCGATATTCGATATCCAAAAATATTGGATTCATCATCGATACTAAAATATCGAGTATCGGTACGAAAGTATCGATATTTTGAAATATCGAGTATCGGTACGAAAGTATCGATATTTTGAAATATCGAGTATCGATACCCATCCCTAGTCTCATCTGTAGTACTAGGTATGCCTCTCGGGCAAATCCTTCCAAATTCCATACTGGTCCGTGTGTCCACAAATCCTTGTAACAAGTAAAAACTTGAAGTACCTATCAGAAGAGGAAAATTCGTCGATAAAATGTATGAAATCTTATTGACACCAAATATTAATAGTAATGAATAATGAATGAATGAAAACGTGCTTTATTTTATGGGTGTAATAGAAAACAATATTTGAAAACTGGCACACTAAGTCTTGTTTTTCTACCATGAGACTTGGTTACCTGGTAATTATTGAAAACATATTCAGCTTTATTTTTTAAAAAATTCTTTTCTCATTTGAATGTAGTATTCACCATTATTTTTTGTTCCAGTCATTCCAGTTTGTCCAATCACAAAGTATTATTTTTTTAACATTTTTTCCCCCCTTGAGATTTGTATACATTAGATTTATATACATTGAATAGACATTAGATTTACATACATTGGATTTACATAGACATTTTAGAATAGTGTTTCAATAATTAAACTAGGTCCCATCTGTAGTACCAAGCCTCTCGGGCAAATCCTGCTTAATTATTATTTATTTTATAATAAATTATGTGTTTAAAAAATGGATTTCATGATGGTTTTATATTATTACTATTGTTAATTATAATTATTTGATAATTTATTCCTAGGTAGAAGGCACATCCTCTACTAAGGTTTTTATTCTAGTCAACTTTTTTCGTCTAGTAGTCCTGATTCTTCGTGTAGTGGGTTACGTTCTTTCATCCCTTATACTGCAGCCCTTTTTTAGCCAAATGTTGGATTCCATAGGGTTTCTTGGACTGAGTGGTTTCATTCATCTTTAAAAATTGAACACTCTAAAATTAATGAAGGGAAGTCGTGAATCATTCATTAACTAGGTCTATAATTATCCTCATTAAGGTCGGCTGTACAAATTTGACCGCTATAAACTAAAGAAATTAGTGCCATGAAATAATTGCTAAGAAATTTCTAGGATCTGTGAGGGTTGGCATGTAGATGATCCCCCATGAAAATCATCGTCCCCGGGAAGATAGTAGTCTCTGCGCATGTGCAAGCGTAAAAAACCTTCCAACAGTCATAACTCCTACATTTTTCACCCTGTTCCGAGTCTGTATGTCTGTGTGTCTGTCATGAAACCCTTGTATCCGATTTCGATGAAATTCACAGAAACTGTGCGTGTTGGCGTGTAGATGGTCCCGATGAAGGTAGTGCAAGATACTTAGAGACTATTTTTTGAGATTATTTTGCACTCTAAATGCAATATTGTGCACTCTATTTAGACAACCAGTGAGAATAAAAGAACATAGAGAGAGGCCTTGTAAGGGTTCCCGGCATGCTCCGGTTCTCCCACCTTCCGGTCAGTCACCCCGGCCGCCATGCTACTTCGCTTTACGCACAAAGTCGTGGTGATACTACCGATAGTTTGAGATTTCGGTAATATCGATATTTTTTTTAAACTCATCAATATTATCAAGAATACTATCGGTCTCACTGTTATCATTGATAGTTGATATCAGTAGGGTACCTATGTCTATGTACCTTACCTGTTCCAACTGCAACTTCTTAATATTTATTCTAGAAAACATCCCAAATCGGATGTTTCTGAGTTTTTTGTCTAGGATGTGGGCCCAAAAAGAAAATCAAATGATTGTTATTCCTACCTGGGTATTTACTAGTTTAAATATAGATTTTAGTACATCGTACGGTCTTGATGATTGTACGGTTTTGACATTTTCATGTCTTTGCTTTGGCACACAAACTGAAAAATCGTCACGAAAACTAAGCAAGTATTGCTCACGCGACCAATAAATAAATAAAATAGACTCTGCGTGTTGCGTAGAGAACAATCAACTGTTTTCTTATTTTGATGCTTGGGTACATGAACTAACAACCTTACATCACTACCTTGTTGTGTAGTGGTTGACATGAAAATGTCCCAATGTGTTGCAGACTCGTATGCAAGCATTGTGCAAATTGTGGAGTTGCGCAACTTAGAGCGTTCAAAAAGCCAGTTTGCGCGCAATAAAAATTGTGTTGTTTCAGTTGAATTTTACGGGAAATAAAGCAACCTAAAAAGTGAACTTAGTAACTTTTAAATAAAATTATTCGTTCTCAAAGTTCCCAGAGTCCCAATGGTACTCAAGTTATTAAGAGGGTTGAGCCCACAATAGCATCAATAAGCAGAAATTGAACGTCTATAAAAACTCTTCAGCAAGATGATTGAAACTTTTTTGGATGCAACCCACGTTTCAGGAGTTGTTAAAAAATGCGGTAATTGTAGTCCGATAAAATAGTCGATAGTTACATAATATTGTGCACAAAGTGCACTTTAGGACCATCTATATAATCGGGTTATTAATACGAAAAAAACTATGTGCCACACTCACTTGGCAGTCGTTTTTTTCTCGCTAGATGGCTGCATTTTCGAACCTGAAAATATTTTGTCCTTCGATTCTACGTGCGACCCTGATTAGGTACCCAGTTAATCTAATTGGAAGGCTGGCCGTACTATAAAGGCATGAACCTACCCTATGAAATGGGGAGTTGATTGGGCATAACTAACGCCAATCAAGCATTTGCCCGGTGTAAATGGCATTGAATTACTCCATTTCCCCTTCATTCGAACGTGCGTAGCGATCCTGGAAATTTCTATTCACTCTCTTCCAGGTTTCACTCGCGAAATGGAGAAAAAAAGACGGGAAAAAAGAGAAATTCCGCTGATTGGCTGGACTGATCGTTTTACGCCTTCCCGGGTTTTTGTTCGTTTTTTACAAGGTTAGTTGTGTTTTGCTTACTTTTGACGTTTTAACGCAACCAACCTGGGACCTTCATCGTATTCCACCATATTCTTCACGTAGGAAATAGACTAAAAGGTTTTAATTTTACCTAAATCACTTACTACTTAGTGTTTTTCTGTTTCGGCTTGCCCATTGTGACTCACAACTGAAGAATGTACATTGTACAACCATAGTGACCAAGATGACAAGTAGGTTTCTTGCGGTACATCAGATGTTTATCCTTGTTGACAAAATGCATCCCTACAATTATCGTGTGTTACAGGGCAAGTGCGCTATCAACAATGCGCGGATGATTTTCAGACACATTAGAAAGAAAAAAATTCTCGAGTTTACTCTCGTCTCATGAATTTCATCTCAGGAGGTCAGCTCTTCCTCTTCTGGTGTCTCATTATGTTATTAAAAAAACAAAAGTAATTTATCTTAGCTAGGAAAACTATTGACACTTTCTATAGTACTGTCCACCGATGAAAAGAATGAACGCGAAGCCCGACAGGGAGTTGGGTATCCTCAACGTACGATCCTCAACGTAGATTGAAGACTACTTATAATGACTGGTTTTATTTATCCTTCAGCTCAAGTTGGAGAAGGGGAGGTCCAATGAAGTACAATAAGCAACTTCCAAATCAATTTCAGTTTTTTTTAAATTATGACAAATCAATTTCATAAAATTATACTTTATTGCGAAGTACAGGTAAGGTTACTCGTATGTAGGCACGTAAATGTGGAAATTCCCTAATTGAGTGGCCACCCCTTTACACAAAAAATTATAGTATGATTAGGTTTATAAATGTTGAGGTAGAATATTGTTTTTGTTTTTGTAGGCCCTGAGGAAGGTGATAAATTCACCGAAAGCTCGGCAAAAGAGGAGTTTTATTTCTGAAAACCTCATTCCCAATCAATCGACAGATAAAAACAATTATCTCTTCGATTTATTTTAGTGTAAATTTTGTTTGGAATGCAATCTTGCATGAAAGAGTTGAATAGGTACTTGGGTCCTCAACAATCTGTAGAAGACGAACTTCTCAGCGTGAGGTATGTCTAGTGGAAGAAGTTTGCCTCCAATAAGATCGGTGACACTTCGGGAGGCTGCAAAATAATAATAATAACAATAATAATAAATAAAGTAAATTTAGAAGCTCCTTCAAGGATTTTATTAGAGAGGCAGCTTCCTCGAACTTTCAGTCGGATGATTGGAGTGATGAAATGATGGTGGAAATGTGCTTAATTTAGTGGAGTGACTGCTACTTCTTTTCTAGTGGTCGATCCTCACGTGAGTTGATCCTTCGTTGATCCAGGAGAGAAAAATTATGATTTAAAAAATTTGAAAAAAATCGACGGTTTTCCACTAAAAAAATGGAGTGACAGTAGCGGCGATCCGCACGTGAAGTGGCAATAAGGGAACCGACTTCTCCCAACCGGTAGGCCGTTGAGGTGAGTGTATCTCCTTCTTATCCTAGAATGAGGAGGGACATCAGGAAGTACAAACAAACATCCCCCTTTCTGATATCACTAGTCCATTCTATATTTCACTCTGCAGGGTTGAATGTACGGATTTTACACACCATAACTCCTGCTTGTCTATTTGTCCTTAGACTGTTCAAGTTGATCATTGGGAAATATTTTTGGGTGTAGTTTTTTTCGTATAGCTTTTAATAGCAAATTGCCATAATAATTAGATGAAATACATTACTATTCATTTCTATATTTATTGAATCGGTTATTAGTTATTATATAACGGTTCATTACTATTATTGATGAATCGGTTGATATAAACTTACGAGTATTAGCACTGTAAAATCATAAATTACTATTTTATTAAAAATCTCGTCCCTTGGAACTATAAAATTGGTACCCACCTTAAGTTACGGGAATTACGGTGTAAGTTTGTAAGTGCAAACATTAGTGTAAATTTGAGCGTCATGAGGCGTCAGTCATTCTTTACTGGTTACTGGGAACCCAAGCAGGATCCTCAAACCGCGTATTTTCGGAGTACCTGTCGGATATTGTTCCATCGATTTTTCCGTCATCGACCATCTCATTTTCATTTCCATCCTGCGAGTGGTGACACCGGTGATGAAGGTATCGCATGCTCCCTTGACCCCCCACGCGGCATTTCCACCCTCTTTCCGTGTCCTTTTGTTTTATACCGACTTCCGCCTAATGTACGAAACATGTTCGGTTTTTCAACCTCGCCCAGAAAACAACACACCTCGAGAGGGGGGGGGGGGGTTGCAGGCTGGAAAATAATTTGGTGCGGAGACCACACCCCTCCGTACTAGTAGATTTATGATTATGTGACAGTGGAGTTAAAAAGGTTTCCAGATCGGAATCTTAACAACTTTTATTTTAAGCTGGAAATTAACGTGATAAATGGAGTGGAAGTGGGAGGTATAATTAGGTTCACCCCCGATATTGTCAAGATTGAAATTACTCTACATTGACACATGAAGGTCAATCATGAAGGTCAAATCTCACACCATACCCGCCGATTGTAGACTCTATTATAATATAATAAGGTTTGAACGTGTAAAAAAGGGACAATAGTGGAGGAACTAGAAAAATTCCTGGTATCAAAGATGAAGACCGCCGCAGAACAGAAAAACTTTTTTTATAACTCCAAAAATCCTTTATATGAGAAAGGTTTGAAGGCCAAGAGACTTAAGTGGTGGGTCAACGTTAAAATTGAATAAAATAACTTGTTTATTTTTTTTTTCTTCATTTTTTAATAATATTGTTCCGTTCTTTATATACTTATCGGGTATGTCCCTTCCCCTCAATCTTGTCACCACTACTCTGTACTTCCTTACTCCTTACCCTCCATCATAACTAGGTCGAAAAGGCCTAGAACCTGAACTACCCTCCAGCTCGAGGATCAGTCGATGAGTGAACGTTGTATAACATTCAATTACCATCTAATATCATTCTTGTGGTCGCTGAGTCTCAGGGAGCCTGCTTTGTGTTACTAAATATTATTATAATTCAGTTAATTACTGGCATTGTAGAAATCTTTCAATAATAGCTAATAAATTGGCAAAGTATCGCGAGTAAGTGTTTTATTATGTATCCAGAAGACATGGAAGAAGAGGAAATTAGGGTTTTTTTTCCAAACTCAATCGGTCGCCGTTCGTTTCTTGTTTCGGGTTAGTATTTCCCTCAATTACTGGCGCTCAAACTTTAAAAGTTGTACCTAAATCTGAAATTTTTAAGGATTTTTGAAATTTATTATTGCATCCGCCTAGGGAATCGAAATACTTAGGGTCGGTTTATCAGTCACCAAAGTTATCGGAGGTTCATGTATCCCTCCGTTAAATTTAACGATGGGATAAATTATGGTTACTATAAAGGTGCTGTTTATTAGTGCGAAATTAACCCACTGGTAACTATTAACTGGCTGGTAAAATTATCTGTCTGTTGGACCGAATAATCGGTTATTTACCCAGCTTATCAAGAAGGCTGTGAAAAGCTTACAATAAAATCTGGCTTCCTTCACATAAAAAAATCGTTCTCGCAGTGTGTTTTGCGTCAGAAAAAAGAAGAAATTAGAAGAAGCAGTGTGTTTTGTTTTGGTGTTTTCCTTCCTCGATCTCGGTACCTATTTGCTTCTTGGCACGGCAGTACCTATTATTTTTTGTTGAAAATTGTCTGGTCATGACAAGATCCCGGCCACCGTGCCATTATGTCCAGAATTTTCAAATTTGCAGACGAAATCATTTTTACGAGAAGTATCCTTTTCTATTTCGAAAATGTTCGGCGTGTGGCCCTCCTGGCGACTGACTTTTCACATGCGTGCAGTCCATAGCACCTATAGCTCCAGGAAACCTTTTTTAAATAAAATTCCGTCCAGGATTGAATTAACTCTCCCTCGGTTGGGGACAAAAGTCACCGACGGACATGAACATGGTCCCGAGTGCATAAAACCTCAAAGTCAAGAGCAAATAGGGGATATTGAATCATTACAATCAGTTGGGGACTCGATTTGGTCTCCAATTAAAGACAGTTCGTTAATTACTGATCTCATCAAAAAATCGCAATCGTCCCACTTCTCCAAATGGTCAATCCGCGATCTTACCATGTAGGGTCTTTTTCCCCACTGCAGGAATTTGACCATAGCAACTTCGCCGCTGCTGTCTGAAGAAGAGTCCCACTCATCCATTTTCGATTACAGCACAATTCACTTGGAATCAACCACGCAATTTGCAAAAACGAACGTTCTGTGAAACAAAAACACGAGAAATGACTCTTTGAGGTTACAAAGCCTTGGGTAAATCGAGTTATCCCTCCGGTAACTTTTTATCTGGTTCTCGGACGACCAGTTAACTTTAAACTACGGGTAACGGCTATCTGTGGACTGATAAACGCGTACGATTGAGTTACCCGACGGCTGTTGGATAAATCTGCTTTACCGGGGGGATGAATGTGACTGATAAACAGGCCCTTAAAGATTGCCGCTGGAATAATCAAAATCGAACAATAATTGCCGGCGAAAAATAGGAAAAACCTAACTAAGTATAATATATTCATATATTATAATAATTCATATGTAATAATTATATAATATAATAATATTATATGATATATTATTTATATATATATTATATATATTATAATATATAATTCATATATTCTATGAGAATTATTTAAAAAAAAATATGTTCCCATTTTTTGCCACTCATTATTGTTCGATTTTGATGATTCCAGCGGCAATATTTTAGATATTCAATTCTATTCAATGAATTTCGAAAATCCTTGAAAATTCCAAATTTAGGTACAATTTTAACGATTGAGCGCCGGTTATTGAGTGAAATACCAACTCTTAAGACCAATATATCGATACCTTAAAGCACAAAGGGGCCATGTCCATCCATCTTCCTCATTTTAATTTTTTCTTCAACTTCAGAAAAACTCAAATTTAACAAAACTAATATTGACCTTCTTGAAAATTATAGCTCGAAAATGTCTTGAAGAAATTAAAGAGATTGATGTAATAAGCCATTATTTTAGGAATTGTGCACTGGTGATAACTTCTTTTGCGTTTTTCTCAAAACTCCGTTTTTGGACATCGCCCCTTTGTGCTTTAAGATATCGATATATTATTTTACTCATAGAAATTTCTTAATAAAGAAAAAAAATTGAACCATACAAGCCGAAAATGCGGATAGAAATCTATTGCACGACGAAGGAGAATCTAATTTTATTCGTAAAGCTGACGGATTTTTGGCAAAATTATAATTAAAATAATTTTTTTGAGTGCCTATTGAGGTTGTTCAATCCGAATTGCAGGTCAAATATGAACCATTCCATACAACAACATTCAAATTATTTTTAAGTTGTCTGAAAAACGTTAAAATGTTTGTGGAAATTTGTTTATTTTTGCCTATTTCAACATGACATCATGCTAGACTTATTATATTGCTTAGGATTAGATGTACGAGCATATACGATGCAGTTTATACAGTGTGCGGTAATTTGGATAAGATTTGCACGGCATGAACACGTCCGAGATCACGACTGCTCTGTGACTAGTTGTTCATCAGTAGACTTTGCTCCACCAATGAACCGTACTGCACTTAATTCTACCATTACCTATCTCACTAGGTAGGTATACCTTATAATGATAGAGGGACGTCATTCTGTGCCAGTTGGTGTCATACGAATTACGAAATTAATCACCTCTTGTCGACGAGAGTTCGTCGAACACTTTCTTGACTTCTTGCATAAACAATATCAAGTAGGTACTAAAGCTTGAAAATTGGGAGTTCTAGCAAAGAAAAAGGAAAGGTTGTACCAACCTATCTGCACCGAGAGATAAAGCTTCTTTGCAAAATGGGGTTTCCTTCTTTCTGAATCGGATTTATTTTTTTATTTTTTTCTTCATTCCGAACTTTTTTGTTTTTTTATCATACCTCACAATCTACTTCCCAGGGACCTTCATCAGATTTAATTAAGAAAAGGGGTTAAATTAATTAGGACTCCTCTCTCACTCTCGACTACCTTACTCACACTACCTACCCTTATCCCACTGCCTTACCCCACTGGCCCCCTTTATCCCGCCTCTATTTATTTACCCTTTAAAACTCCGGGAGGAAAAGAGATGAGTGGTTTTTTTTTGTGTTTTTGAAAAGAACCTCCCAGCATCCACCCTTTTCATTCTTGCCGTGGCTAGGCCGGTAAGGTGGGACCTGTGGAGCGGTAAGGTGGGGTCGCCAAGTGGGGAGGGAGCCGTACGAAAACAACCTACCAACGAAATCCATAGCAAACGCGTTTTTCAAAGCCTACCCCATTCTTGTTTATATTTCCACATTCTCCCCTTACCGACGTAACACCGCGCAGTTAGCTTGGGGGAAGAAAAACACTAAAAATCCAACTAATTAAAAACGATCGTTGATGCAGGTGATATCGTTTCCGTAGAAAGGCGTGTTTCGCTAACGAGCAATAAAAAACCCCTCAAGAGAAAAAAACTTGAAAACTCATTTTCCCTCCTTAATTAGCATTCATAAATCACAAAAGAAAGCGAGAGAAAGGCCCTAAAACCTATAATTAGCTGATTTTTCCGCCTTCAGCGCTTCTCACACTTGAGATGGTGATTTTCCGTGATGGTGAGTTTCCGATTACAGAAATTATTTGTAATATTGTGAATATTTGTATTTTCTGTTCACTGTAGACTATTAATCAGGGAGTTTTACTTAAACCCACCGAAATACGTGGTTGTTCTGTTGATACATAGATACGTTTTCAGGGGATTTGACTCCTTTTTGGGAACTGAAATTATTTGAGTTTACTGTTTTTTTTTTGTTTTTTTTTTAGGACGTCCCACAGTAAGACTTGGGCGTCCTTATGCGATCGATCTGGGGTAAAGTTGGACAACACTCAACAGAAAAAAAAAAATAACCACACAGTAATCCGTTTTAGACCATTCTGAATCCAAATCCGCGAAAAAAACCATAGGTGTATGTCTGTGTGTGTGTGTGTGTGTGTGTGTATGTGTGTGTGTGTGTGTAACAAAATCTTGTGTACTCTGCACAGGCCTTAGTTCTCAACCGATTTTCCTGGTTCTTTTTTTGTTCGTCGCGGAAAACTATCTAGTTGTGCACTACGTCGCCGGAATTTCGAATTTTGCCTTTTAAGGAGAGGAAAGGGGGGGTTAATGCTCGAAAAACATGCGTTTTTGGGCATAATCTTGTGTACTCTGCCCAGGCCTTAGTTCTCAAACGATTTTCGTGGTTCTTTTTTCGTTTGACGCGGAATACTATCTAGTTGTGCACTACGGCGCCGGAATTTTGGATTTTGCTTTTTAAGAGGGGGAAAGGGGGGGTTAATGCTTAAAAAACGTGCGTTTGCGGGCATAATCTTGTAAACTCTGCCCAGGCCTCAATTTCCAACCGATTTGCGTGTTTCTTTTTTTGTTTGACTCAAATAACTTCCGAGTTGTACATGATTTTACCAGAGTACCAAAATTCGTAAGGGGAGGGGGTGAGTGGGGGGATAATATTCACAAAATATCCGATTTTTCAATATTTCGGTTCCTTTACTGCTTACTAACTGTCCCCAAGCATTGAAATTGAGGAAAAATTCTCATTATACCTCCGGATTTTCATGAATTATTCTCTGTACCACCATGGAACTAATATTGGTGCCACCATGGTGCCAGGACATGGTGCCATGATGCCATAAACCGCTTATTTCGTGTTTTTTTTGTGTGTTTCACCTAGAATACGGATGTGAATTTGACGGACTGCCTACCAAAACTAACAGATGAAAGTTCAATGTTACGACGTATTTCCGCTTTGGTGCCAGACCGACACCATTGGAGGAGGAGGAGGGGGGGTGAACTCGAATTCGCATGTTGGGTATCGTAGAGCATGGATTTTAAAATGCTCTTCAGATTCGAGGCTCCCACGCCGCTAGAAATGTTAAGGTGGATAATGGTGGGGGGGGGGTCAGTATTTCTTGCCTAAAGTAATAAATAAATTACATCGAGTGAAACAACTGGTTAAACTGATCTAATGCTTATTCAATGGGACGTCCCCTGGAATGCATGCATTACTAAACAATATGTTTTATTACGCTGACTCATACGCTTTCATCAGCCTATTAATAGCATATTATTAATTAACATATTAATTCAGACCCTCATCATTATGTTCTTACTGCTGTTGTCAAGTATTGTTGTTATTTGCTTTTGTTTCTTAATTTATAGTTCATTATTTACATTTAACTTGAGTATTACCTTTATTTGTAATTTTCGTTACTTGCCAACGAATGGCAGTTGTGCAGAGATTCTTCACATATCCCCTTAAAAAATCAATTTTTCTCGTAAAATTACTTTTAGGCATAGAAAAATTGTTTTTTGAAGAGTCAAAAGCAAATGACAACAGCAGTAAGAACATGATGATGTGGGTCTGAATTAATATGCGAATATGACGAAGGGTCTAGACCCTAATTACCACTACTTATGTCAGGCTGATGGAAGCGGCTGAGACCCATGTTCTACCAATAAACAAAACACAAGAAGACCCCAATAATTATATTTACAGAAATAAAAATGATTTTGCCACAACGATCGTAGAAAAACTCCTTTTTGTCGTCCAAGAAGCAGTACATCAAAAATGTATTTATTTAGGTGTAACTGGCCTACAGTAAAGCAATACAATCATAACATGTTAAATATAATACAATGGGGCAGAATAAAACCAACGAATTGGGTCAGGTAAAACAGTAGGTAGGAAGAATAAAGAATCATAATTCAACCTATGAACCAATGAAAATAGCCCAGTGCGTGGAGGCTGCGCAAGCTGGTTCCCACTCGCCAGCCAGGCGCCACCCGACCAGCCCCGGGCCCCACCCACCACGGTGGGCCGGCACCCAATGGCCGGGACATCCAGCTCAACGACCGGACGCCACCACCACCAGACACCACAATCTCCGGCAAGTAACCAAAAAGAAGGCGCCAAGGAGACCGTCCCCGGGATCAACCAGGTGACTGCCCAATCAACTAGGTTGGTGGGTTGGACAGGAGAGAAAACTGCTTAGTTGCTCACACAGCTGAGCAGGAGAGCAGTCATCTGTACTGCTCACAACTGATCTGACATTCCTGAGTTCATCTCAATCACTTCGAGTGATCTCCAAAGGACTGAGAACCTAATTTCATCGCTTTAGAATGAACAGGAGGACAAATAGATTTATTTTTCATACAGCTGGTCTGGAACTGCTTTGCCTACAATCGTTGGTCATTGAATTTTACGAGAAGTTAGATTTATAGACACAAAGCTGATCTGTTTTGCTGCTTTGCTTCCAATCGTTTTATGAAAGTGAAGGGCTATGTATCAGCGCTTTACGACGTACCAAATAATAGTTGTATTGGTAACCAGCTCATAGAAACCCAAAAAATGCAGCTAATAATACCGGACATTAGAAATAGCCTTGCACACTTCTAGTCACCAGAAAACACCTTTTTCATCAACATCATAATTATGCATGATCACCGAGTGTAGTCTTAAATAAACAACTTACAGAATTCAAGAAGTATTTTGTCGATTTTGAAGGCTAGGCAAGTGGTCTTCAATTTCTCCACGTCGCGTTCCACCGATTCGCCAAGACCCTTCCAGTTATACAGCAGTAACAGAAGCTCCTCAAGACCGCCAGAGGCAGAAAAGGGAAGAGAAGTTGGCGGTTTCTGAAGCCCATTTCCTCTCTTGGGAGGTGAGGGGCTAGTGGTTTCTAAAAGCTCGGATGGCAGTATATTCGAGTTAATGCCCTCGTTAGTTAGGACCCTGAGCTCTCGTGTTGCTCTTGAGACTTTGCCACGAGACGGTTCTCCGTTCTGTCTTCCCTGGGGAAGATTTTTCCCTTCTTTATTCCTCTCTTAGGCGTTTTCGGCTCGATTTATTCCGGAGCAATAATAATTTATTGCAGTGGAAATTGTCTTTGTAGTTTGAAAAGGGTGACCTCTGGTGGACCAGAGGTTCTGAATTGGAATCGTCTCTAATGGTCAGATCTACATCGGAACCCAATGGCTCCAAACTCCAAGTGGGGAATTGACTCGAATTCAATAGCATTCAAAGTCGATTCGCCAGCATCTAACAACTATGGACTCCAGAAGAATAATCATGAGTACTCCCCACCAACCCCACCTACCACCGTCCTTAGAGAAGGCAGTTGACACTTGGTTCCCCTGCAACCCTTAAGTACCCTTATTCTGAGGGATGGACGTCTTGTCAGACTCACGAGTGTGAATTGCTTTATTTTATTTTATTAGGCGTATTCAACCATCATGGTCATTGACGCCAAACGAAATGTGGAGTATTACTAATTACAATATAAAATATAACAGAAAACGTTTAACTTAGGTGGTACAACGAAGATGATTTCAGTAAATGGAACAGTTCCTTGAAGTGGGTTGAATCATTCCTCAGCAGTGCGCCCAAATTTGTAGGGATGTCTGTTGGATTTTGACCGATTAAAGATGGACATTCAACGAGGAGGTGTTGCGCTGTGAGTTGGGAATCACATATTTCACAAAAGAAGGAGAAAGACTAGTGATATGTTCGTATTCATTGAGCGTGCTTCAAGCTTTACGTCATGGAGTTGATTCCCCCCCCCGCGCCCTTAGTATTTGATTTACTTACCAGAGTGCAACATAACTGCGCGAATGGTAAATCAATATTTGCTGCTAATGGAATATTTTGCTAGATGCCGAGCCACGTACGTATTATAGGCAACGAAGATGCCAATCGAGCTGCCAAACAAGCATGCGAAAAACCAGTGTCATCCGCTCCAACTTCGGCTTTCACGTATTTCAAAATTTGGTGGAGATTGTCGTGGTTGTGAGATCATCAGGTAAGCTGTGTGTGACCAATCCGTAGTCTCGTGAGAATTACTTCTTCTCTCCAGGAATGCATTTGCAATTTTGTCCTATTCTATGAACTCCATAAATGAACATATTTTTTGACATTCCAAAGTTTTCTGAAATCCATGTTAACCATTGGGAATGCCAAACTTTACAGACAGAAGTTTTTATTGTGGAGCAGAAGTCGGCGCAAATGACACTGGTTTTTCGCATGCTTGTTTGGCAGCACGATCGGCATCTTCGTTGCCTATTATACCTACGTGGCTCGGCACCCAGCAAAATATTATTGATTTACCATTCGTGCGGTGATGTTGCACTCTGGTAAGTATATCAAAAACTAAGGGGGGAATCAACTCCATGACGCGCGCTCAATAAATGCAAACATGTCACTAGTCTTTCTCCGGATGGATAAATCAGATTGAGAGATGAGAGGATGGCAAATAGCTCAGCTGTGATGATTGAGCAGTCCTTTGGAAGAGTGAATAAGTAGGGATTTTGCCTACAGACGACCGCCTTTCCAACTCCTCTATTTGATTTTGAGTGTGAATCACACATGAACTTTAGCTCTCGAATTTGAGCCAAATTTCAGCTGATCGAATCTTTCCTCGTTTCTTCAAATATAATTTCATTTCAACCATTTATAAGGGCTCCCCTAACAACCATTAAAAAAATAAATTGTTTAGAAGGCACCCACATCTGTGATTCAACTATGTTTTGCTGGTTGGGTTGCTGTGTTCTTCGCATACGGGTAGTTCTATACAGAAAAGTAATAAACCGTTGTGGAATAATTTGCAGATTTTTCTATGTATATTATTTTTGAAAAATTCGTTAAAACTGGGGTAGGTAGTAAAGCAAATTGAGATCTGCTATCCATTGAACGAGGTTCGAATCTTCCATGTGAAGGGATGGCGTGAGATGAGTTGATACCGGAAGGTCGGAAGGCCGATACCAACTCGGTTTGATGTTGATACTCGAAAAACATCAACCCGCACGGTTACCGAGCCTTCGATACACGGTAACCGAGAGCTGGTGTGAAGAGGAAGTGGAAGGCGAAGGGGGGCCTTCTAAACGAGTAAAGTTGGACTTACGTGGTGTTGGCGGACGGCATTAGAAATAGGAAGTTCCCCCCCGCGGTACCGCAGGCAGTCTTCATCAAGGTTTTCCAACTAAGCGCACACGCGATCTTGCGGTCACATGTAGCATACTCGTATATCCAATCCACCAAATGGGTCACGCTCATTACAAACTACTCATACCCGATTATGAAAGGCTGGCAGTCATTACCCAGACGACCTGGAAACGATATTTATAAGTATCCCTTGCAATCTAATTTCGAATCGATGGTTCAGGCAAGATTAAGGGAGACTTTCCCTGAGAAGTCAAGAATTCTTCCTCTTTAAAAAACGAGAAAAAACACGCTTCAAAAAATATTAAAAGATTATTGTTGTGGAATTAACAAAACATCACTCAATATCGATGCCAATTATCTTATAATGTCTCCTACATCCAAAAAAAATAACGAAAACTGGTTCTAACAACGGTTTTTGAAAAGAAATGGAAAAAGCTGCAAATTATTAGGCAAAGGTTTATTATTTTTCTGTGTAGATCACTTGTCTGCAAAGAACACGACTTTGCCATTGCCACTACCATCCAACCATATTTTGGCTTCACAATCGAGTTTATGTTAAGGAAATAAACGCTTCTCAATTCGAAGGAATAGGGAGTTGTGGGTGCCTTTTTTACCAAATTTGATTACTGGTTGCTAAGAACACAAAACTGAGAACAACTCGAAGAAACGAACAACGATCGCATTTTGGTAAGATAACATTTGGACGGAGATTTAGGCCTCTTTTGCGATTCACACTCGTGTTTCTGATTTATCGTAAGGCCAACCCTTAAGTTCTCATAGGGAGCAAACGGTTGGTCCTACAGAGCTCTGGGTTGGCTCATTCGATTCTAAAAATTCAAAACTATTTTAAATTTATAAGTTGTTTATTCTTCAATCGTTTATTTAGGTAGGTATTGTTTACCTTTATACCAAATTTTTTTGAGCGTTTTAAAAATGTTGCGTTTTTGAATTTTTTTTGGACGTTTTAAACATTTTAGCCATTATTTTTCAATCCGTAGAAGTGACTGACATCAACCAAAAGCTTCGGGGCACAATTAGACCCCACTTGGAGCCCATACATCAAATTTAATCAAAATCGGTCCATGGTAACGAAGGAAAGAAGCCGCGGACGGCCAAATTTTTATTAGATTTTTTTTTTGACAAATTTTGAGGGGGGTTAAAAAAATTGTATCTTGGTTGATTCCAAATGTTCTTTATTGAAAATGATAAACCAGAAAACGTTTCTTTAATGGAAAAAAAATTGAATTTAGTCCTAAGTATGTGGAACATGTTTTTGCATCCGTTTAAACTGTTGTTACCTACAGAGATTTTATTGGTTTTTATTTATTCCACAGAAGTAATTGACAATACTGGTTCATTCCTGCGTTGAATTCGATAGAAATTGGCTTTGGAGCTCACTCAGCTGATCAGGGATCACTCAGCCTTCCAATGACAGATATGCAAAGGGAAATGAGGGCTGCTGGTAGTTGTCTAAACACCGTACTCCTTGGCAAAAGGCTGAAATCATCTGACGTGAACTGAAAGACCTCTTGTAGATATAAACCGGTGATTTTATCTTATACATAAACAGATAAATATATATAAACTTTATTATCGACAATGAGAATTAGATCGAATCATCAATCGTGGACAATCGTTTGTCCTTCTTTGTGCCACTTTGGGATTCTGATAGGGAAAAGCTTTCTTGTACAACTCGAATAAGCCTGTCCCACTCCAGGATAATCTAAACTCGGAAAACCGAGGTCCTTCCCCTTCCCAGGACCCTTTTATCTCTGGAGTAGCTCTTTTAAACCCAGCTACGACCTCATTCTCTTACCCTATTTACCCTACTCTGCCTCCTACATCTCATCTACATCCTACCCTCTTCCGTTTCCTTCCGGGTTTGGAAACCGTCCCGTGAAAAGAACTCTGTCAGTCCTTGAACCGTCCTCTGGATTCTTATTTCAGTTACATTGTCGTCGAATGAGGCGGCTAATGAATTCCTCTTTTGTTCCTCGATTCTCAGAAAGGGTATTGACGGTTCAGTTACAGCCTCCACTCTTATTGGAAGGAAACCTCGAGTTTATAACCTCATCCCTCGGTACCTTTGTAAGGTATTGGGTAATTCCTCTTCAGACTACACTAACGAAAGATTCTTCACAATGAGCCCACGCCAATGAATAACAAGATTGATTTGAAGGTACTCTAAGGTCTGCATTGATATAGTTGTGTATAGTCAACTGAAGTACTCCTCAGTTCTTTCAAAATTCGGAAAAAATACAATATGTGTATCTGGAATTGACTCTGTACTCAACGAGGCTCCAAGTTTGGCAGCATGGTCAGCTTTATCATTCCTCATTAGATGGATGTTCGAAAAGTTATTATGGGTCCTATTGGATTTATTTCTATTGTGAATTATCAATTTCTCACCCATAGCTGTGTCGTAGACAATATAAATAAATCCAGTAATTATTCTTCTTTCTATCCAGTTTAGTAATCTTCAAAAAATTTTGTTTGTTTTTTATTTCATTTTTAGGCTTGAAAAAGGGACTACAGCTTGCCCCGAAAGCGCTTGGCTAATAAAATAATTGATTAGGAGAAACTGATTCCTTCTGCTTCATCTTCCACATAGACTTTCCAAAAAGTAATTATTCTTGTAAAAATAGGAAATAGAATTATTTCCGCAAACCCGATAGTTCAGAGACGTGAGTTACCTACTCCAGTTTCATGTTGATTCAACTTTTTACGAATAAGTTTCCATCCAATATTTGCACCCTGTTATCGGGGTTTCCTCCTGATTCGATGCAGGTATATTTATCCGTTAATAAGCTCCCGTCCCTGCGGTCAGAGTCGGATTAATCAAATTTAACTCGAGTCATTTGCGGATTTAACGAATAAGAGATGAGCCAGAAAACGCCTCTCGTTGGCCTTTAAAAAACCCCTCTTTCCGCCAAATTGAATATTACTAGGTGAAACGGCCTTTTTCCAGAAGAATCGTGTATAAGGTAAACGAGGGTTATGACCGTCGGTAATCCCTGGTTAGTGAACCGTTACCCTCTTCCCTCTACTCTCACACTACCGCAGGGCCAATAGGGAGAGTTCTCCCATTCCACCTACATTAACGCCAACAGTCATGATAATAAACCCGGTTTTAATGCGGTTGTAGAGTAAAGAGCTGATGGGATCGGCTCGCGGTGCGAGTTTTATCGCTTCGGATTATTGGAACAGGATAACCATCCCTTCTCTTCATTTCTACCTCCTAAATTCACGGTTTTTCTCACGATGTTCCACTTTTTCACTCAACTTCCTTCGCTTCGTGTTCTATTCAGGTCTTTCAACGAAATTGGAAAAAAAGCTTCTTACATAAAGCCTTTGTCGTGGAAGAGGATTTTTTAAAAAGCTTGTTGCTTTTTCCATTAACACGTAAAACACCACAATTGAAATTAAATTTCTCATTTGTCGACTAATAAGCTCTGTATAACGAAAACGAATACGCAAACTATAATTCGTGTAGACCACAAATGGACTCCAAAAACGTAATAAGCACTATAAGCACAGCACATACGCTCAAAGATTGGAAAAAAACGTCAATCTAAATGGGGCTGGTAAAATATAATATTATTCGATAAGCAGACTGTATTAAATCACTGATTATGAAAAATAGGGGCTGATGACTCACCAGACGATGAACCGCGGTGTGTTTCTCCAGGTTTCATGTTCTGGAAGATCCGTTCAAAGAAGAGACCGACCGAGTTACACGACTAAGTTCACGATCCGTGTATTAAATTATTATAATATTTTTGATTTTAAATACTTGTGTGGTTGACCACTTAAAATGAATTAAAGTAGAGGTCAAAGAGGGGGAAATTGTTGAGGAATTAAAGCTAACTTTGTCAAAACTTTGATAAATTGCGGCATCGCACAAGGGATTTCGTGAGGACGAGAAGAAGTGAAAGAGGCTACTCAGGTGGGGGAGGATGTGATTCGATTGATTGCGTCTCCAGAGAGCAGCACTTTATGGGTCTCTACTGCTGTGGATCGATCAAGCAACATTATGTCATCATCACAACTAAAGACGCATTTGAAACAGTCACAAGAAGAAGGTTAATCACGGGTGAAAGGGAGCTGATTCCATTGGACTCAGTGAAAGTGAAAGTGATAGAAGAGGAGTTTTTTTTTTTTTTTTTTTAAATTCATATATTTGTGCCTGCTCTCAAGGAGATTACAGGCGTTTACATTGAAATATAATACAATTTATCTAAATTACATTTTTCCTATTTAACATTATTTAAACCTAACCACAGTTTTATAATAAATCCATATCCATAGAGTTCAAGAAAATTAACACATCACTCAAATGACTCTCAATGAGGTCCTTCATTGGCATCGGCCACCCACCACTCTGCAGCAGACACTTCTGCTCAAGACGGAAACGTTGAGGCTCAAAATATCCGCATCGAAACATAAGGTAATCCCAGTCCTGAATTTCGTCCGAACACATACATAAAGGGCTCTCGCTGAGGTGGAATCGATGCTGGAACTCCCGAACTCTCCCATGTCCAGTTAATAAAAGGGTTAACCTCCAAGATATAGGGAGGTTAATTCGCAGGCGGTCCCCCACAGTTGGAAAGAACACCTTGGTTCTACGACCATCTTCCGTTTCCTCCCATATCTGGTGCCACGCTCGTATACCATTCTCTCGACAGTCACGCTTCAGCCTGGATTTTGGTTTCATGGCAAACGCAACCGCAAGGTTTTCACTCAGGGCTGCTTCCTTTGCGCATGAGTCCGCCTCCTCATTCCCTGCTGTTCCCACATGTGCCTGCGTGTACTTCACTCCAACTTCCCACGAATGTGTGTCTCTAAGCTCGGATATGAATTTACGTGTAGATTCTACAATTGGGAAGTGATTTTTGTGATCTGCCAACATGGCTAAACTCACCTGGCTATCCGTGAATATTATCGCCTTCCGATGGAGCGGTTGTATCCTCTGTCGCTTGGGCCACTCCAGAGACTTCATTATGGCCAACAACAATGGAAGAGGAGTGTGATGATTGGAGGTAAAAGGGTAGACACTGTGAAAGGGAGTAGATTATACTGGTAGACTCGTAAGGAAGGGTAAGTAGACTCTATGTACCTCTGGAATTCGGTAGTACTGACTTCACAGTAGTGTTGTAAGTTGGATGGTTCTATATGTTAAAGGGGTGTCAGTAAGTTTTTCCCGCTTTTATCTGGAAATTATTGGTCAATTTTGATGATTTCTGCGGCAATCTCTTAGTTATTCAATTCCCTAGGTAGAGGCACTAACAAATTTCGAAAATCTTGAAAATTTTAAATTTAGGTATAACTTTTAGACTTTGAGCGCCGGTTCTTGAGAGATATACTAACCCGAAACGTGGAACAAACGGCGACCGACTGAGACCCCCTTAATCAAATAAAGACCACACAAATTAGTTGAGTATTGATGGTTCGTTAGCTCACAAACCAGACACACACCAGCCCCACGATGAATCGGATTGAGAGACTTCCTTATTATATAAATTTGCAACCCCTAATGAAGACTCCTACGGAAAAAACACCTTCATAAAAATAAAAAATCCTGTTTAAATTATTTTCTCTACCCCGAAAAGAATGGGTAGGATTTTCTTAATTGTTCCCCTTCCACAGTACTACTAAAAGGGGTGTTTTATTTCGTTAGATTCAACTTCCCTTTTCTTTTCTCCTACATTCCGGTCTGGCGATCCTTTAAAATCGGCTCTGTTAATTTATTAAGGGTTATTATTCCGCGGACTTGATTATTATTAAAGAGCTTTTCAGTGAACTCAGTTTACGCAACTTCCTCGTTTCAATAGGCTTGGCGTATATTTACCCAGTCGTTGTTCGCTTCATTATGATACTCGTACTTCAATGGAACACCACGAACGTTATTTGTCAAGATTACGTGGAATAATGGAGAAACACATTTCGTGTCTAAATTATTCAACAGTCTCGACAAGACTGTAAAGAAATTCAACATGAAACAAGAGAAACACCTTGTGCAAATTTTCATCCATAGGCAGACATGTCTTTGTAAACAGAAATGGATTGTGTCCTGGTTCCGCCAATCATAAAATATGGACAATGAGTAATGCACATTTTTCCGTTTATTGGAAGATCTCTCTGACGAAGCACTTCATGAGGAGTGTCCGATGATTGAAAATCCCCTGAAAACCTCAGTATCGTATCCGATTACTCTCTTATTTGGATGGGATCTTGCAATCTCCAAGGGAACTTCAACGACCGGCTAAACTGAAATTTACCACCAGAGGGTTCCTTATATGCCAATCAAATTGTTTTACGTCATAAATGGAAAACTCCCACTTACGCAAGTTTTCAAGGATCAATTGATACTCAGGTACTTCGGTGATTTCTCGAGGGGTGCGGAGCAAATTGAATGTAATCCAGCATGTTCCAACCAAAAGGTGGAAAATTGGCTTTTGATTCAATTTGGACCCGCACCCTAGTAGTGGGAAAGCATATCGATGTGTCAATCTCTCGGAATCGTCCAATTTGAATTATTTGGGAAATTCAACAATTTTTTTTCTCACCGAACAAAACATCCACACAATAATCACTACAATCAAGATTTGATACTACTACAATATTCACATGAAACCTAAATTTTCCACCATGGGAATAGTCCTAGAACTTGTGGTCTTAGGTGGAGCCTATCAAGTGCCTTGCTCTGTGTACTTACTATTTCTGTTTAGAGACACAGTTGACACACAGATTGACCAAAACAAGGTGGATAATAACAGAAAAAAAAAATAAAATGAACAAATGAAAGGGTAAAAAGAGAAATAAATATAGTCAGTTGAAAATGTTTTATAAGGTTGATGTATTAGTTTTATTTTTATAAGAAAAATTCGAGGCCCTGTTATATGAAAAAAGTTTGAAAAATTCGTTATTACATTTCGGTTGTTCATCATTTTTGATGAATATAGTGTTTGGATCAACGCACAGATCTTCAGAATCGATTCCAATCTTGAATACATCAAAACAAGGTTCGAGAATTTGATTTCACTTTTCAAATTAAGGGCTTTTAATTGTGTGCTTTTAGTGACCTAAGGTCGAAAAACGCTGCAAATTATTACACAACGGTTTATTATTTTTATATAGATCACTCGTCTACAAAATCACCAACCATCCAATATGAAGAGAAAAATAAAAAAATTAAAATAAAATCAATAAATAAAAAAATCCAAAAAAATCGAAAAAAATCAAAAAAAAAATCAAAATCACCAACCATCGATTGCATTTCGGTCAGCTCTAATTTGAACGGAGATTAGGCCTCTTTTGCGATTCACACTCGTGTTTTGATTTATATATATATATATTTCAATATAAACCCTTAAATTTTCGTAGGGAGTGAACGGTTTGTCCTACAGAGCTCCGCGTGGTCTCAAAAAATTCTAAAAATTCTATAGAATCTTAATTTGAAGGAAAAACAATACCTTTATATCGAAATTTTTTGAGTTAGGGCGTTTTCAAAATTTCAAAATTGATTTTGGAACCCTTAGGAGTGACCTACATCAACCAAAAGCTTCGGGGCACAACTAGACCCCAAATGGAGCCTACATACCAAATTTCATCAAAATCGGTCAATGCTAAGTGGCAAAAGTGCCGCGTACGGCGGACGGACGGCCAAATTTTTATTCGATTTTTGGATTCTACGTACCTTGAAACGTAAACCATCAAATTTTGAGGGGGTGTTAAAATTTTTTTTTTCTTGGTCGATTCCAAAGGTTCATTATTGAAAATAATAAACCAAAACGAAAAAAATCTTATTCAGGTTTATGATAGTTTTAACAAAAAACTTCATAGGACATTTTTTGTTGAAAATTAATTGTTGACAAGTGGTCGAAGTTTTTCTTACATGACGAAATGTACATTATGTAATACAATTCTTGGATAATATGACAACAATACTCAATGAGGTAGTCGGAGTTCTTAGATCTTCTTTCTTCGTGTTGGAAGATCTCAACTCCATGGATATTTAACACTAGTATTAATGCCTTGACCACGAGATGGTCTAAGGTCTAACTCTTCTTACCTCAATATTGGCATTTCTTTTTTTCAATTATATTGGTACATTTTTATTTTAGTCAAAATATCCTCATTTTTACTAAATCCCACTTCATTAAACCATTAATTTGATGGATCGATGTTTCAGGAAGATGGTATTTGGGGTCAAAAACATGTTCTAACGAGAACCACAATAGGAAGGTAGTATGAAAAGTTGGAACCAAAGATAGGTCATAGTTCATAGTGAAGAATAGTTTCTGCTGGTATTTTCAAAAAGTGGGTATAACGAGGATGCCATCACACGGCCTTTGTGGGAAGCATCTCAACAGACTGCCGATAACCAATCGACCTTTGAGTGGGAGTGAGAGGGAACCAGAGGAACCCCGAAAACAGCATACCGACTTCACGTTGCGCATAGACATTCAATCCCCTGTCCACCGTCCTGGAATTAGAGTTATGGCATTTCTAGAGGCTCGAATTCCTGCGGTGACCCCTCGGCCGGACCTCGATTAAATGCCACCTCGGAGAGGCTCCATTGTGCGCTGCCTGGTGGCGGAATCGCTAATTCAGTCTGAGGAGATGAATCTATTATGAGGTCCATTATGAATCTACTCGTGGTCGCCTCGAGGGATCGTAATGGCGAGGAAACTAACGTGTTTAAAGGTATGACGGACTCATTGCATTATGAATCTCTCATTTACCAAGCAGATTCTTAAGCTAGTTGTTCCTCGCCATAGGCGATACAATTCATCATACTCTTTCTTCATTTTCCTTCCGATTTCAATGAAATTTTCAGGGATGTTACAGATTAGTGTTTAGATAGTCCCTTCTGAAAATCATCACCCCCGGATTGATAGTAGCCGATGTGCATGCGCGAACGTGAATTCCTTGTAACAGCCATAACTTCCACATTTTATACCCGATTTCGATGACATTTTCAGGGATTACGCGGATTAGGCTGGAGATGGTCCCCAATGAAAATCAAGGCCTTAAAATTTGCAGTAGCCTCTGTGAATGTGCAAACGTAAAATCCTTGTAACAGCCGTGCATTTGTCGTCCTCCCAATTCTTTCCCCGCGTAATTTCACATGTGTGACGTGACAATCTCAAATCCTATTTATCTTTATCACCAGGCCTCAATAGCTCAGAGGTAGCGCATTGGATCCCCCCCAGGAGTCCCGGGTTCGATTCCCAACATAATTAAGTAATTTTTTGATCCAATCACATCTTTAACCTTTGACACTGTGCTCAAACCCCTAGATTCTTACTACTCACTTTCATTTTTCATCCGAATTTGATGAAATTTTCTAGGATTGTCCAGATTGTCCAGATCAGCGTGTAGATGGTCCCTCTATGAGGGTAGTTGTAAGCTGTGTTCGGGTGTTGGGATCTCACGCGGTTGTGATGTTGCGATCGATTTGTAGGTTTTTAATCCACGTGTCAATCCCAAATTCACCAGTTTTGTAAGTCGCAACTGCTCAATCCAACTGTCCCTCGTGTCAATAGACACAGAATCTCACGGAGGTAAGTCTAAGTCAGAAGGACGGCAAGGTTGAACGAATCGAGCTAAGGGGGGGGGGGGTTACAAACAAATATCCAAATATCGGAACACAAAGTTAAATTTAAAAGGGTAGCGAAATGATAATTACCTGGATGTGGCGCTGTGGCGGTAAGTCGAAGGCTTGTGGCAAAGTAGCTGAAAGTTAAAGCCTGAAGGGCGTACTTCTGAAAGAAAAGTGGATCACCGAGTGTGTCCGTGCCGGATGGGCCTAGGTTTGTTCCTGAAGGGAATCTCAACGTAAATGTGACGGAATGTGTCTGTGCACCTACTCCTTATTTCGTACTCAGAACCTGGTAAACACAAAGGAACAACTACAAGGTTACAACTAATATTGATTTTATTAGTGGTGAGATCTTTTGACTATAGCCCACCAAGTGGTGTGGCGACACAGCCTGAAGGGCGCAAGTATGTTAGAATGGCACAAATATACAAATAAACGTTTTTATGTACAGTTTCTGGTTTCATTTACAACTCATATTCCACAGATTTATCAATGTTCAAATGCTGTGTCGATCTGTGGCGAAATATTACTCAAATAAATGTCTGTTATACAGTTCAGTTCAACTTTACTAGGATTGTTTGGCTACTGTGTTGGGACGCTCAAGGTGGAGGCGGCGTCTTCGGTGCGAGGGGGGGGGGGGGGTGACGTCATCTCCGAGCTGACCACAGAACTGCTAAACTGGACAATGATGATCGCATAAATCAGTTTAGCTCCGTCATTGGGAAGAGACCACCAGTGAGCGGGAGCTCACACCAGTGAAAGGTACTTAGAGATTGGTGTTTTGAGATTAACTACTACCTATGCATCGGATCATCTATATAATCGGGTTATGGATACGAGAAAGCTATGTGCCACACCCACTTGCCAGACTTTTTTTACTGCGACAATTAATGTGCAGGTGGGGTGAATTCCAAAGGTCCAACGAGGGGTAAGACCTGCAATAGTCTACTCTCACTTAACGATTCTACAGTACAGTCTACCCTAATCATACAAGTCAACCAGCATAATCTACCAAGTACAGTATAGTTACCTTTTCCATACAAGTCTACCAGTATTGTCCACTAAATACCAGTATAGTCTACCCTCATTAAACGAGTCTACCATTATAGTGTACCCTCTTCAAACGAGTCTACCAGTATAATCCACTAAATATCACTATGGTCTACCCCCAACCCCCATACTACTAATTATGGGTAAGGTCTGCCCCTTGTGAAATTAAGTCACTGAAATCGCTCTCAAGAAACAAACTAAACTTTTAGTTTACCAACAAGAAGATCCCCAAAATTCTTATAGTGGTGGTGTTTGGGTGCCAATCCCCTCAGTAATTAAAAAGGTTTCTAAATTATTGCTTTAAATTCAACGGAATTCAATACGATCCACGGTGTTTATTTAGATGAAATTGAAGGGAAAATATCAAAATTTATTTTCCTCCAATCTGGAGGATAGAAATTCGTTCCAGAAAGATTTGATGGACCCCGTAGCAACCGAATGGAGAAGATAACGTAAAAATGGTGATCCATCATACTGAATCCAATCTTGTTGGTGTTCCTAAATGTAAGAATTCAGCAACATGATCGTGAATTTTGTGTTTCATTAATGAATTTAGGTACCTACTTATCTGCTCTGAATTGGATGAAATAATGGTTTTATTAATTTTGAATGTTGTTACGTGGATGGTTCCCTATTTATTTTACTCCTCAATGATAGATGAAGCATTCGTATAACCAACTATTACCAACTAATTCTATGTGCCCGTGTTATTGTAAATGAGGAAACTATTCCTTCCCACTCAACTTGGCTCTTGTTTTTTTATTCTCTTATTTATTAATACGAAACCCCAAAAATTCAATTGGTGGGTAGTCCCTGACGCTCTAAAGATTAACTTATTTGGTCTTCTGAAATGTTAGATGGGTACAAAAAGAGGGAATAAAAGTGTGAACCCCGTCACTGGTTGGGGACAAGAAAAAAATCTCGCGAAATAACGAACAAACGAAAAACCATCGAGGAAAAAAGAAAGAAACATTTGAGGCGTTCAACAAGTTGCCCTTCGCGTCCTCAGGCTCGAGCCAAGCCTCCTTTTTTTAACGGTTGTGGTGTGGGGTTATTTTTATTTGGCCCTTGTTCAACGAGCTGTTCACATCCAATGACAATAATCATTGAAACTCCGGTCACAGTGAAATTGTTAGAACCGTTCAGGAAGTGAGTAAAAAACTGAAGTATGGCTATCGGATTCTAGGCGAATAATGGCTACTGAAAATGTAATTATTATAATAGATGTATTATATAATTATTTCACTGATATCAACCTTTCTTGTGTCAACCGCACTACCAAAACACTAACACAAAATACCATAGAAAATCTTCATCGATGTTTGTGGCACTGTTTATCGCCCAAAATCTGGCGCCATTCGATTCAATGTGCAAAAATCAATCAGCATTAATTGCCAGAATTGAAAAATTCTGATAAAAGTCAATCCGCTTGTTTTTTACACAAATATTAAAATATTTCCGAAATTGATGATCGCAACGTAAGCGACTTGAATGTGGCACCATTCGATTCAGTTATCTGGCTGCTTTTCTGATGAATTGAACCAATTCTTAACGAGAATCAGTGCTACCATCATTGTTACCTAACATTAAAAAATGTATCGATGAATTCATATGAAAAGTAGTTTGGGGTGTGAACCAGTTTTGAACAAGAAACAGTGCTACCATCACAGATGTAATTTTTCATGGTATTTTTGTGTAGGTGTGACTCAAGGCATTTATGCTACCAATAATTATGCCCAGTGGAGTTGGTAAAAAAATATAATGATATAATGATTCTAGAGCTTTGAGATTCCCAGTTGACAGGAGGGATCCCCGTCTGGTCGAGTTGATTATTTTAATAACAATCGCTAGAGCGCTCTGATGATCCCACCAGCGCAGTCGACGACAATATAAACTCAATTTGCCTCCTGTTCCTCTCTTAAGCACTGCAATTTTGTGAGGTCTTGGAAGAGTCTTCAATAGAACTAAGAAGTAAAGTTCTTCAGATAATCAACAATAGTTCCATTCAGTGAGATTCTTTCGTCTTAGACTAACCGAAACGTTACCCATTCGACCGGGTAAATACCCTGAGTAAACGGTCTCCGGACTTGTCAACACTGGCGACAAAAAGCTGGTTTGAGGAAAGCGAGACAGCTGGAAGAGGAGGGGAGGAAGGAATGTGTGGCCACAGGCGATAGGAAACGATGAAGATGGAACGACCAGAAAAGAACGGATCCCCATTGATAAGTGAGAGTGAGATCGAACGGTTTTTCCGCAGTTTTTTCGTGAAATCACGTCGATTGATTTTCAATAACAAAAGAAAAGGAAATTCAAGTAGGCACTCCACAACTTGTTAGTAGCTATTCTGTTATTCTTACTAATCTCATGTAAATGAGGATATTGAAAAAAGTACTTTCAGTCTTAATGAAATTGACATGTACTTAGTACACAAAATACATCAAGGAATGAAGTTTTCTGAAACTACAAGATGCGTAGTTGATAAACAGGGGACCCTCGAGGGGATAACGAACCCAAAAATCCCAGTATCGGACTGCGACTTCGTATAGTATCTTCCTGAACAAGGTATTGGCCACTTATGTACGTAACCAAAGGTGTTAATAAACTTTGGAACACTTTTTTTCACCAGTGCGAAGACACAGCTTAAATGCCGACACCTCGATTGGAATGTCGACTACGTAAAAAAGAGGAACCCTTATGATGCCATGATAATAGCTAGGTGCCGAGGAGAACTGCTCAGCGTCAATTGGCAGCCAGGGTTAAGGAACCGCAGTACCTTCCTTTGCTCGCTGTGTAACCTGGCGGTTAATGTGACCGTGGAGCATTTCTTGGCTGAATACTCAATTCTAGCTTATACTCGGCTGGAATGTTTTGGGCGCCTGTCATTGTCCAGGGGAGAATTCCTTGACCGGTTAAATGGACCTGATTTTCTCCACTCTTCCAATTCTTTCGAAACGCATAGAGATGCAGGCAATTCCTGGTAGCAGAATTTAGTTATATATAAAAAATGGGTAAAATGCTATGATAATAATAAATAATGATGTAAATAATAATAATAATAATAATAATATTTGTTCGGCCTCAGCCGAAGGTTTGAACTAACCACCGCGTTCAGTTTGAATTTCCCGCTACAGACTTCTCTCAGCTTCCGCTGCTCGCTTGAGCGCTAGGATCGTCGATCTGTTCCTTGATTAAATAAATGAATCTTTTGATCCGACATTAAGTTCTTATCGTAGATAATTATTTAAATTTATTCTTGATTGGAACGCGTCTTGTCACTCCCTTTTTGAGTGAGATCGTTCTTGTTGAGAAAATTATAATTTTTCTTGAGATGGCTCATTTTTCCCGTCTTGCGTCTGTCGCCATCTTGTTCATTCCGCTTTTTTCTGTTTTCTATGAAAAGTGCCGTCTTATTGTTCTCCCAAAAAAAACCATTAACTTCGATCAATTTGGAAGGCTCCAAATCATTCGTTCTTACTTGTGCAGTTCAAGTAAAGTGTTACGTGCTTGTAAACAAGTTTTGATACAAGATCCTTTACACCAGTTTGATAAAAGTGTGTTCGTTCTATTCAGTTACGAGCCCGGGGTTTTGTAGACTATTCGGACAATAGCCGGTCCAATTTTTCGCTAAATTTCGTTCAGGGCTAAACAATGTTAATGATGATGAAAAATATGAGTAAATAAGAGCAGGAATAAATGAATAAATATAATACAATAAGTTGTTAGTACAACTAAAATAATAAAATGTTTTCTATATAAACCAAAAAAAAAAATTGTACCTCCATGCTCCTTCCTCCAAGGTAAAAAAAAGAAAATGATATTGGGTGATAGGTATGTGTGATTTATGATAAATCAATAATTTGTGTAAGTAATGTAATTAGAATTTAAGAATGCTTTTATTTAAGAATACCAACGGAACCTCTGCTGACGGGTCTTGAGGACCCAAAGCAAATCATGTATGTATAATACTGCACTAATTGTAAAGATAAACATGTCAGTCATTCATTCACAGCTTAAATAGCTTCCGGTAGACAAGAAGCAAATCGCGGTCATTCGTAGCTGTTTCAAGGACTCCATGTTTTGCGCATACGCAGAGGCTACTATTGTTCCGGTGATGACGTTTTCATAGGGGACCATTAACACGCTAACCTGCACAATCCCTGAAAATCTCACGAAATCGGATAATAACTTCGTATAGGAAAAACACTTCCTGAAAATTTAGGAAAAATGAGTTAGGCCATGTCGCCAGTTCAACCTCGATTTTTTTCTTTTAAAACCGGTTAAGGTGATCATCTTGAACTTTTCCTGTAAGAGAAACGTGTGAGAAACGCGTTTGTCATTTTTGTATCTTTCCTAAATCGAATTCCATATAATTGAGCTCAACCGCTGAATATTACGGTTACAACCTACCGAATTGAGTAGGTTTCTTGCAACTCCGAACGTAATTTTACTACACTTATGTACGTCTCTGAAAAGCTAAATGTTGAAAACATGTCAAAAACTGTTGATTTTGACGGTTAGTCTCAATATGAACAAAGAATTGGAAACCGCTCGAAGTATACTCTTCCGCGAGAAGAAAACGCCATTTATGGAAACTTGATATTGAAATGCTTTTAGAGCGGATATTCTAAAACTCGTAGTTCAAAATGAAAATGGGGCTGTAGAGGCTGGAATAAAACGACGTGCGGAAAAGGGTGATAGAATGATTAGGCTTTTAATATGTATGAGAGCGGAGTTGTGTCAAAAAGGGATCCAAAATACGAGGGTGTCGGTAGAAAAAAGTTTCGAAAAAAATTTTCTCGACCACACGAGAGATCAAAGAGTACCTGAGGGTAGCGGTAGAGAGGGGGAGGTATGGTCAAAAGCTACTTTTAGAGGTAAAGTCAGTTTGCACTGCACTTTAATGAGGAATACGAAATTAAATTTCATGAGCAGCGTGTAGACGGGATGCGTGTGAAAGTAACGTTTTTTCACAAACGGGTTTCCTCTTCATATGAAAACTTACTTAATACATGCAAAATGCGTTGGGATTTTTTGTGATTTTGTTTCAAACAAGATAGGTTGTATATTGAGTTGACCTTGTACATTTTTTGGTGGAATCTGTTGTCACATTTAGCTTCCTCAATACTGCAGCAGGGAAGCCTTGTATTCGTTAAGTAGGTCAGCAATAATGGGGTCCTCCATAATCACATTTTGCTTCCGAGTCCAAGGTCGCAGAAGCATTTTTTTCACTTTTTCGAAATTGAAAAAAAAACATAATCTCTGAAATCTTAGATGCAGTCTTTCTGAGATCTCGTTTTGCGTTTTAGGCCTTTCTGAAAAATTTTGGTTCCGTGTTGGTCTGTCTATCCCAAGAAGCTGAAATTTCGTAGGGCGCCTATTTAAGACTGCTGATCTTGGATTTAAAAAACTGATATCCTCTCTGATCAGCTAAATTTGCATCTGGTGGCTGTGAGAAGCTAAAATTGAACAAGTGAAAGGGCCTGTATGATGTTAAAATAGGTTTGTTATGAATTTGCATGTAGTAAATCTTGTACTGGGAAATTCATCTCTAAATGTAATAAGAAATGGGGTTTTGAGAAATTATGAATTTACTGTGAATGGTGAAGAGGGAAAAAGTACTCGCGGATTACCCCTCATGGGAACCACTAATTGTAGCTCCTTACTTATTTTACTCTTGTAACAGAATAATGGGAGTTCTCTTTCGGAAGGCACAAATATAAGATCGATCTCTAAAGTAGAAGCACACAATAGAAACTTCAGCATTCTTGAAGTAGACTCACTTTGGGTCCTGAAAATCCTCCAAGTGTTTACGGATCGAAGATAGTTTTCCCGATTCAATTTGCCCTGCTCTTCACCTTTGCGGGAAAAGTTCGGAAATATATATATATATATAAAAAAGGTGGGAAAACTCGACAAAGACCGTGGAAAGGTCGTAAAAGTCCTGGTGTCGTAAAACTTGATGACGTCATACCTGCCTCGGTCAAATATTCCCGTTCACCCAGCCATTCCCTGCGGGGCACTGTCATTGAAAGGTTTTCGTATTTTCCCACCCTCTCTTTTTTTATCCTAGAAAAAAAGACTATTTCGGAGTAGAGTGTCATCAAAAGCCGATGGAAGAACTTGGAAGACTCATCAAATAAGGGAAGAACAAAAAACAATATGGAAAATGAAAAGTTGTTTTATTTGGACAGTAAATGCTGTGGAGATAACTTTGATGCACCCCCTCTCTATCATCACTACTACCAAAATTGACCTTATTCGGTTTTGTATAATATGCAAACCTTGAAATTTCAAATTTTGAATCTTATGAGCTGACCGTGAAACTCAACTTCTATTAATACTGATGGAAATACAATGTCTCTGGTACAGCAGGAGGTCTACTCATGGCAGTGAAGATCATCTTACAATACTCAATACAGCCACAAAAAACTGTCTGAGTTCACTGAACGCCAAATCAATAAGAGCTGACCACCGTTCTCAGAGCAAGTTATTGCAAGCGATACCTACATGGTCGGTGGGTATCTGTTACACAATTTTTTTCTTTTCTTAACCATCGATTAAGACAATGTGGTGCAGGTACATCGTATATATGACGAAGTACCTGCACTGTAACTGATTATTGTGTGTATCAGACACAATATTGTGTAAAAACGGAGTTGAGTAGAACGTTGTCTATTTCCACGAAAATAATGAGTTACAAGTTAAATCGATTTCGACGGTTAGGTCATCATCAGTAACAAACAATAACTTATTGTTAACAACTTATTGTTTGTTAACAATAAGTTATTGTTTGTTACTGATGATGACCTAACCGTCGAAATCGATTTAACTTGTAACTCATTATTTTCGTGGAAATAGACAACGTTCTACTCAACTCCGTTTTTATTAAAATGGTTTTCCACAATCTCATCGCGAGTGACTTTATTCGTAACAGTATTGTGTGTTTTTTGAACTCACAAGAACCCGAACCTGCACTCGCACCTGCACTGCACCTGAAATCGCCTCATAACAAACCTTATGATAACGCAGGCATCGAAAGAGCTGATGATCTAGTTCACGACTGAAACAGATTTCAATCCACACTTTTACAAAGAAATTTCGGCTTTCCTCTCGGAATTGGGCAAAAAAATGTTGTAAATCCTGGAAAACGTCAGAATGAGAAATCATAACTTGGTAAAAAGAGGGACAACCTTGGATCTTGGAATTTCTTCGGGTCACTGAGACCCGACGGAGGGTAAACCTCCTTTCAGGTCCAGGTTAGTAGATGACACAACTCTCATACGGTTTTTGAATCATCTATGTAGGTCGCGCCGTTTTATTCCCCAGATTTCCCGTTCAGGCTGAGGTGATACGTTGGATGTACGAGCGAGAGAGGAAAACTCCCTGATCCGAGGAAATGAGAAATGGCGATATTAGTTTCGCTGAGGGTGGAGTTAGGGAGGTGCAGGTTTGTTGAAAAGGTCTCCAAGGTTTTTGACACCGGTGAAAACGAGTAAAAGCTATTGCTTCCTGTCCTGACACTCCTTCCTCTCCGGAGGAAGCTTTCCGCCTCAGAAATCAACTCCGTCTTTTCGCCTCTTATTTCATGCTTTTATTCCCCCGCCTTCCATCAATACTGTAGCGAATATCTTTGAGTGCTACCTTGAAAGAATATCTTTCCACGGTATTATATCTCGTTCGGTTCAAGCCACGGCTCGGGAGGGCAGGAATTCGGTGTAGTACGTTCTTTCATTCAAACTGTGTCTTGAAAATCTTATAAGGACCTCCTGTAGAAGTCAAAGTCGAAAAGAAACATGGAACATGCTTTAGCCGTGTGTTGTGCCTCCAGACTATGTCGTATTTCACAAATAAAAAGTAACGGTCTCTTTCCCTCGGAATTCAGGTCATAACGTACGAACACGCCAACGGACAACAGACCTCCCCTCCGGGAGGACTAGAATCCAGAGGTGGGGGTTCACTATATATTCCCGATTCCCGAGGAAAAGAGCCATACCATTTTCCAAACCAACAACCGTCTACAACTCAATCAACAAACCTCAAACAACCTACTAAAAGACTTAGTACAAATACACTCCCGTAGTGAGCTGGGTTTAACAGACCAGAAACTACAACTTAGCTTTCCTCCAATTTTATTAACTTCATTAGGTGAGCCGGTTTCGTGAAGACCAGAGGCCTTCCCTCTTAATTTGGTAAGCCGGTTTCTATACAGACAGGAGCCAAATTAACAACAATTCCCTTTTGCTAAAATTCACACTAAATTACCGAGTATATACTTCCCTTAGAATCATTCAGAGTCAATCACCTTCATTTTAGAGTCAGATCATTTTTGTTCCAAATTTTACCGTAATTCAGCGCAAATTCTCAAACCACAACAGTGGTGCACCCGACGTGGGAAGATACTCGTATTCAACATGGACATCGAGCACGAAAACAACGGCTTCACAACTCCGCCGACGGGCCAAGATCGACAGAGCGGCGCTCCCACATCACTCGCCGCGATCTTCAACAACTCCGCTCCGGCGTCTCAAAACATCGAATCGGCCACGGTAAACATTCCACTTACTTTACCACCATTCTATAAGCATGATCCACGACTATGGTTCGTCCAAATAGACGCAGCTTTCCTTGGCGCCCGTATCACCAACCAACGTTCAAAATTCGCAAAAGTTCTACCCCTTCTTCCGTACGATGCAGCGCTACAAACAGCGGATCTTGCCGACAAATTCCTAGACAGTCCGTACGACGTTCTAAAGAAAAGATTAATCGAAATTTACGAACCTTCGCAACATGCTCGACTAATCGCCTTGACCGAACCCCAACACCTTGGAGATCAGAAGCCCTCTCACCTATTGCGAGTAATTAAACATCAAATGGGTGACATTCTTCCTTCCGATGTCGCCAAAACCTTCTGGATAAAAGCGCTTCCAGTCGACATTCAAACAATGCTCGCCCCATGGTTACACCAAGACGCCGACCAACTTGCTAGAATTGCGGACTCCGTCGCGGAAATCAGAACGACCGCCCGTATAGCTCCGATAGAAGAGAGGAGAAACAGCGCGATCGACGAAGTTCAACCCATACTTTCACGGCAATCCCGCTACAGGACCCCTTCGCCGCACCGCTTCCGACGACGATCGCCGCCCGGTTCACCTTATCAACCCCGGAAACAATCTCCTTCACCCGCACGGAATAAAAACGCCGATTACCGCTCCCGCTCGCAATCACCAGGCAACAAATACTGCTGGTATCATTTCAAATTTGGCAAATTCGCAAAACGATGCGCAAAACCTTGCCAATTTAAAAAGGTGTCGTACCAGGAAAACTAACGAACCCGCCGGTACATAATGCACCGGCGGGATCGACCATCACAAACCGCCTATTCGTCAAATGTCGGAGATCGAACCTACCCTTTTTAATCGACACTGGAGCGAGCGTCTCTCTCATCCCAAACACTCTCGTCAAACGCTCAAGGAAGAACTCATCTCATCAGTTGTTCGCCGCTAACGGTTCACCAATACCGAACTACGGAAAATACACAACTTCAGTCTTTCTTGATAACGAACGCTATTCTTGGGAATTCCTCGTAGCCGATGTTCAAAAACCAATAATAGGCGCCGACTTTATCGCCTACTTTGGATTACATGTAGACCTCAAGAACAGAAGGCTATATAACCCCTCCTCCAGAGAACCTATCAAAGGCTACGTCTCTCCGATCAACTCCGGAATTACAACGACCCCTACACCGGAGAAATTCACCAAACTTCTCAACGAATATGCGGCATCTCCCCGATCGTCCTCGGAGCTATCCAACACACACCACTACATAGAAACGAAAGGTCCGCCGGTTTCGGCTAGAGCCCGCCGACTTCACCCGGACCAACTTCGCCTAGTACGCAACCACTTCGATAAACTCTTGAAGGAAGGCATCATTCGACCATCAAAATCCCCCTGGTCATCCGCACTACATGTCGTTCCGAAGCCCGACGGTTCCCTACGCCCGTGCGGCGACTACCGACAGCTCAACTCCATCACCGTCCCGGACAAATACAACGTTCCTCATCTCCGGGATTTCTCTTCCCATCTCAGCGGCTGCTCATATTTTTCGACCCTTGATATCTCCAAAGCATTTCACCATATCGACGTATTTCCAGCGGACGTTCCCAAAACGGCTATTATTACACCTTTCGGCCTCTTCGAATACGTGAAGATGAACTTCGGCCTGCGGAACGCCGCCCAATCATGGCAGCGCTATATGGATAATATATTAAGGGGACTAGACTTCGTCTTTTGCTTCCTGGACGATGTTCTTATAGCATCAAGATCGGAAGAGGAACACTACAAACACGTCGAAAAAGTCCTAGAAATCTTCAAAAAAGAGGGACTTCAAATCAACAAGAGCAAATGTGTACTCGCCGCAAATACGGTCACATGCTTAGGTCATCAAGTTTCACCGTCGGGAATACGCCCTATTCCTTCAAAAGTCGATTCACTCTTGACTTTCCCCACTCCCTCGACCGTCACTGATTTACGACGTTTTTTGGGGATGATGAATTTTTACAGACGTCATCTCCCGCACGCCGCACACGATCAAGACGCCCTAATCAAGGCTATCCCGCAACCCCCCAAAAAACGGGATAAACGAAAAATCGAGTGGACACCGGAACGCGAAACCGCTTTTCAAAAATGTAAAGCGAGTCTACAAAATGCAGCTCTCCTCGCCCATCCGTCGCCTACCGCTAAACTCTACCTCACCACGGATGCTTCCGATCATGGAATAGGAGCGGTACTACAACAACAGAGTCCCCAAGGTCCACAACCACTTGGGTTTTTCTCAAAAACATTAACCAAAGCGCAGTTAAAATATTCTACCTTTGACAGAGAACTACTGGCAATCTTTGAAGCTATTCGACATTTTAGAGACTCTCTCGAAGGTAGAAATTTTTATATCGTAACTGACCACAAACCGCTTACTACCGCACTATCGCAATCCCGGAAAACAGCCTCACCCCGCCGCATTCGTCAACTAGAATTTATCGGACAATTCACCACGGATCTGCGATACACACCGGGAGAAGAAAACACGGTCGCAGATGCCCTCTCTCGTCCGAGTGAACCGTCCGAAATTGACGAAATAACGTCGTTCCCGTCTCCTGCAACCATCAAGACGGAACAAGACCCGGAAAAGGATGTCGAAATGAAAAACCTTATCGACAACAAAAAACTTTCGCTATGCAACCTACCGGACTCAACGACCCAACTATGGTGTGACACTTCCTCTGATTCACCTCGTCCGTATATCGCGCCACGTTTGAGACAAACAATATTCAACCATTATCATCACCTACATCATCCTGGGATCAGAGCTTCACGTGACCTCCTCAGATCAAGAGTTTTCTGGCCCAGGATGAACACTGATATCAGAAAATGGGTCCTCTCATGTCTCAAATGTGCGCGTTTCAAAACGTACAGACATCCACACCCTCCACCCATGCAATTTGACGACGTTTTTCAATTTGAGCATCTTCATTTAGATCTCGTGGGTCCGCTTTGCCCATCTCAAGGAAAAAAGTACCTATTAACCATGATCGATCGAGCGACGGGATGGACAGAATGCATCCCCTTATCAACCATAACGAGCGAAATCGTCACCAAACACCTCATGGAACAATGGATAAGTAGGTACGGCTGTCCTCGCCTATTGACAGTAGATCAAGGCCGACAATTTGAAAGTGCAACATTCAACAATTTCCTAAAGACAATGGGCATAGAAAAAATACGCACTACTTCGTACCACCCACAGTCTAACGGAAAAGTAGAGAGATACCACGGATCACTCAAAACTGCTATTGCAACGGCCGCTACTTCGGATTCATGGACAAAAGACCTTCCACACATTCTCTTAAGTCTTCGTAATTCGGTACAATCGAAGGACTCCCATAGCCCGGCAGAAAGGACTTTTAAAACGCCACTCCGACTTCCCGCGGACGTCTTCCATCCGCGACCTACTATAATTCGAGAAGCCGAAGTCGAAAAACCGCGCGATTGGACATTCCCGAATCGCTATTATACGGCCAAGAAAATGTTTGTCCGCGAGCCGGGGCTTCACAAGTCCCTAAAGCCTCTCTACTCCGGCCCATTCACAGTTATCAACAAAAGCGACAAGACGGTCACATTAGACCTAGACGGTTCTGAAAGAACCATTTCGCTTGACAGGTGCCGCCCTTGCCCCGCGTTATAACGGGTCATTCACCGCCGAGAGTCGGGAAATCCCAACCCCCTACTTCGACGGACTGCATTCTCAAACCAACCCCTCACAAACCTTGCCGGACTCTGCATCATGGTCGGTGCAGAGGAAAGCTTGGGGGACGGCGCCTGCTAACGTCGTCTCGACCGCGCGCGCTCCGCCTCCGTCGGTGCTACGCTCCCGCCGCTATCATCCTTGGTCCACGCAGCGCCGCCTCATCACTCATCACACAGCTCCACATCATCAGCATCAACTTATTCAAATTTATTGAACATCTAAATTTTCTAATTCTTCAATCAAATTTCCGAAATTTAAAAAAATGTTAAATCCCCTAAATTCAAACCTTGCATTCATCTTCTGTTTTACCATTGTACTATACTTCAACCATGTATCTAGTCATATTTTTAAGCTAAATTTTTCTTTTTTATTTGTAAAATCCTGGGGGACGTATGTTGTGCCTCCAGACTATGTCGTATTTCACAAATAAAAAGTAACGGTCTCTTTCCCTCGGAATTCAGGTCATAACGTACGAACACGCCAACGGACAACAGACCTCCCCTCCGGGAGGACTAGAATCCAGAGGTGGGGGTTCACTATATATTCCCGATTCCCGAGGAAAAGAGCCATACCATTTTCCAAACCAACAACCGTCTACAACTCAATCAACAAACCTCAAACAACCTACTAAAAGACTTAGTACAAATACACTCCCGTAGTGAGCTGGGTTTAACAGACCAGAAACTACAACTTAGCTTTCCTCCAATTTTATTAACTTCATTAGGTGAGCCGGTTTCGTGAAGACCAGAGGCCTTCCCTCTTAATTTGGTAAGCCGGTTTCTATACAGACAGGAGCCAAATTAACAACAATTCCCTTTTGCTAAAATTCACACTAAATTACCGAGTATATACTTCCCTTAGAATCATTCAGAGTCAATCACCTTCATTTTAGAGTCAGATCATTTTTGTTCCAAATTTTACAGTAATTCAGCGCAAATTCTCAAACCACAACACCGTGTTTTGTTTGTTTGCTGTTTCATAACAAAATCTCGCCTAGGTTTCAAGATCCTTTGATTACAATCGTAAAACAGACTAGACAGTTCTTTTAAATAATATATATGTTTAGACTGAGTAGGGGCGTTTATAAATAATAAACTAACCAATTAACTCTAGTCTGAATAAGTTTATTTTGATAAATAAAAAAATAGAAAGACCAAACAATGGGTCCAAAAATCTTAGACAAAAGGTAAATCCTCCTATCCTACTTAGGAGCTCCTTTGAAAGACAAAAGTAAATTCTTACCCTACGAACAACAAAAAAACTATGGATTGCATTTTTTACGTCCCAAAAAAAGTTCTTTCAAATGACCGATAAAATAAAATGACCGACCGATTCTTGTGGATCAGGGCAGTTACTTGTCGAGACGACACCCAGGCCTTCCGGTGGAAGAGTCCTTCCCACGGAGAATATGCAGTAGGTAGGGTACTAAATCGACTCGGCACACACTTTGCTGCTTCCTGACGAAGAGAGATCGATGAAGGAGCCAGTCGCCTGGTGCGGAATCCAGAGAAAAAATGCGGGATGAGAATGCTGGTGATTTCATCAACCAGATCAACAGTAGATAGATGGCGTTAGGTTTAAATTTGCTTAAGGGAGCTATGGCCTTTGACGATGGACTTGAGAGACTGTGGAAGACCTGTAGGCGCCAGCAAGCGTCGATGCGAGGAAGCAAGGGTAGGGAAGGCCTCTCATTGGGTGTTTGGAGATAACGAAGTTTCACTCGATTTCACTGGGTCACTAGGTTCACTGATGGTCACTCTTAAAAAACAAATAGAGTAGGTAACTTACCTATCAGTTGTCTTAACAATACATTTAAGGTTTATATATATTTAGGTATATCTCAGTTTTGTCCATATTTACAGCTGTTTTGGCAGTATATATTGCAGTATATATTTACGCATTAATTGAATAGGGCTTTTCATCGAGTGGCGAACGATTTTTGTGGGTTGAAAACTAACGATACATTTCCCTAAAAACGGGTCGGTTGTAAGTGATACAAAATCCCGCGCTACTTTCGTTCCACGGTTTCGTCACGTTTTTGCCCAGTTAGGTGATGGCTAAAGCATGTTCCACGGTAACATAGTAAAATTTGTTTAAAAAAATTCTCCAGTAACACCAAGCTCCTAAAACAAAGCTTAACACAGGTAAATTAACCCTGGAATGGAAACCTTCCGCACCATACGCTTAATGGAAACGTTCGACGTAAATTTTACTCCCACTAAAAATTTGAATTTCCCATGATTTTTTATTCGCTCCAACGTTCTCTGTAATCTATTATCTGCTAAAACGCCAAACCATACTATTAGTTTAGCTAACTGGGAGCTTAATACAAAAAGATAAGAGAACAATTTTTTCCCAAAATGGTAATTTTTGTAATTATACCATATAAATTAATTATTAAAACAAAAATAACTTGAAATTGTAGACTTTTTTCTTATTTAGGTAGGTGTAACTAATAATTTGAGGTTCGATTTAAAAGAATTACAGATGTTGAAAATGATCAATTAATAAATTTATTTGAAAATAAACTCAATTTTAAATTCTGGTGTGTTTTTTTGAATAGGTTCAAACATTGCTGGGTTGATAAAAGGCGAAAATCAATCGATAGGCTCAAGTAATTCCCTTCTCTTCAAGCATAAACAAAGCTTCCGGAATAACATCATCACTCATCAACTTCCCCATTTTGGATTACTATTTTCAATAATAAACCATTGGAATCGAGCAGAAAAAGAAATTTACCCCCCTCAAAATTTGTTGGTTTACGTTTCAAGGTACGTAGAATCGGAGAATCGAATTTTAAAAAATTCCGTCCGTCCGCCATACGCTGCACTTTCCTTGGTTACCATGGACCGATTTTTATGAAATTCGGTATATTTATGGCCTCCATTTGGGGTTATTATGTTTTTGTTGATGTCAGTATTTCCTAAGCAGTGGAAAATAGGCGTTGTTCAAAAGTGCTCTAGCTCGAAAACTCTCGAAATAAAGGTACTGTTTTTTCACCGATTTGAAATAGTACTGAATTTTTATAATCGAATGAGACCACCCGGAGCTCTGTAGGGCAAACCGTTCGCTGCCTACGAGATTTTAAGAGTCGGACTTGCCATTCTTAAGAGTTCGTATCCCAGTTGATAAATAAAATAAATTAATGTCAAGATAATGAATCCTGGTTTAAAAGTAACATGAATGAAAGCAATTGAGGAATTAACAATCGGTCTAATGGAAATTGGAATTGTAAATTTACTTCTAGAAAAGGGGCTGCAATGGAAAAGTGAAGTAAACTTTACTCCTTAAGAAGGGGATGTAATGGAATTATGAAGTAAAAATTACTTCATCCAAAAGGAGTTGATTGGAAAGGAGAAGTAAATTTTACTTCATCCTTCGTACCTTATTGGAAAGGAAGTAATTTTTACGTGTAGGGTTTAGGTTTCTTGCCTGTAAAGGGCAAACGGAGATCAGCACGGTGTCGCAGGTTAAGCCGAACCTTCGAGGACATCTGAGGGCAGGCATAGATAGAACCCTGGCACCCCCTACCCTTTCTACCCTCATCTACACTATTTTACAGGCTCGAGACGTAAAATTTACGTCACCTTTCCATTTCAGGGTTAAAAAAAATCTTCGTGTATTTTGATGACATTGGGAAAAAAATTACGAAGAAGTTTTTTTTTCTCATAACATCTTTTTTTCTGAGTTGAAGAGTTAATTTAAGTACCTACAGACATCATGAGTATGTCGTTTTTAGCGTGATGGGAATGACCTCGACGTAAGACATATCTATGTCAGAAGAAAGAACTATTTGAATAATTTGACCTGGCCAGGAGCTTTCCCATAGTTTAGACGTCCTCGTCGAACTTGTAGTAAAATAACCCTACAGTTGAGTTAACTTTGTAAAGTCGGAAGTGATGGTTCGAGTATTTTCCCAAGCTCCGTCGTGATGGTCAGAATGTCCTCGGTAACGAAATGCAAATCCAGCATTCAATGTAAGACGTCTGCATTCATCAAGGATCAAGTATCCCGGGTAGGACACAAACGGGAGTCCCTTGTACCTGACTAAGAGGTTCGACCTGTAAGGACTAAGAGGACCCGTTTCAGGCCCCTAAGGACCTCCGAACTGTACCAGCCGACTTGGGAAGCTTCCTGCATAAACATAAGATTCCGGTCTCCTGGACCCCCTTTTACATCCTATTTTGACGATATATTCGTCTTTTCTCGTGGCCCGACCTCTCAGAGAGGCAAGGGAAATTCCCCGTGTCGAGAAGGGAGGAAACTGAGTCGTATCATTCAAAGCTATTTAGAACCCTTACCTCCTTTCCCGAGCTTGTTCCGGCCTTTTGTGATGTTTAGCTTCGCAAACTGCCTGGCTCTAATGCCCTCCATTTAGTGGCATTGCCGAACTTCTCAACTCTGGAAGAAAGTTACAAAGAAAGCAGTGCGACAGCGATTTTCTCCGCGAAAATTCACAATATCATTCTCACTGTGTTGGGTGATTCCGTTCAAAATGACATCAGCTGATTTGCACCAAAAAAATCGTTTTTTGCTCATTTTAGTAGTTTTTATGGCATTTTCCCTTTTTTTTCAATAAATCCATGAAACATGGAATTAAAAGGAAGGGAAAATCTAGGAAGGTATAGAAGTTTTCGCGAGTTCTTAGGTCTAGTGTGGCCTGTGGAATCGTAGGAGTCTCCTGATGACCAATTTTCGCCTCTAGAGCCAGATATAGGAGTCAGGGTGGGAATAAATAGATAGATATATGTTTATTTGGCGCGGTTTATATGTTTATTTTGAACACTTTTACAATAATATTAATGCATGAAGGGATGCGATTTGCTCAGATTTCCTATCCGACGTTGGACTTGGCCTGTGTTGTAGGGTAGGATCTTTGCAAAATCGCTCCATACCAGTAAGTAAATTGATACGTACTATACATTGCAGTAGGTAATAAGTGAATTCCTAAACAATACATGATTGGACAGATAAAAGGACGAATTTTGATAATCTGTAACATATACTAACTTAATTCAATATTCTCTAACTTTAATAATCTCTACGCTTTATTAGTCTCCTATACATATATGTTGTTTAATATCCTTTCGTATCTAAAGCCCCCCCCCCCCCCCTGTAACTAGCCAACTCAACACTTGCTTTTTGTATTTTGGTTTAGTGAACTTCTGGGAATCTACTGAGTACGAACTACAAACTAATATCCCCCTGATGACATCGTGTTGAGTTGAACCTGATGAACTCGTTATATCTTGGAGGTCAAGAAAGAGAGCCCTTGATCAATCACACATCGTTGGCCCAGAGCAATAGAGAGTTATCTCAAAAACCCCTAATTTCCAGGAGAGCCGTTTAAAGTTTCTGCTTTCTTCTTTTTTTATGATACCCACTTCCTGGGTAATTCAATCAATTTGAAAATTTGAGGGGGTCATCTCAAAGAACCCTCCTATCAGATGCCAGTGGGGTTCATCCCACCTTACAGCCAGATCATTTACCAATGAACCAATAATTGGGAAAAATGCATGTTATTCCTCTCTTGCACGGATTGTACTGAATAGACTACTTATTTTATCATGCTAAACAGCGCCATCTCATAATAGCTGTTGGGTTCAGCTGTGGCCGAGCGAGTTCCGGCATGTGCCCCTGGGGACGAGACTCGGACCGGTTCCGGGGCCATGAGTTCGAGGCTCGCCTCGGGAGCATATTTTCGGGTAAGCCGGTCGCAGTTCCCCTTCGACCCAACCCAGGGCGGTGAGCCAATGGGAAGCCATGAGTGAAATCATTAGAACAAATTCTGATCTTCCCTTTGGAAGACAGCTGATGACGTCCGCGACGCCAGGAATGGCAGTCGGACGAAAATCCAACCTAAAACGGTTGTTTACTTTACTTAATAGCTCAGTTTTTCACTTACGATCCACTCTGTAACTGATTATTTTGTTACTGCATTACATAATATCTCAATATTGCACTTACCTTTGGCACTTCACCTCTAGACAAACGCGGATCAACTGACTTATCACGCTCTTGCACCAAAACTCTGAGATATCCTGCCACCTGCGCGCAATCTAGTAGTGATCCACTTAGTTTTAGATGAAGCGATATTGCACAGTGAATGTTGATGAAATTTGGAGATGATTCACGCAAAAAAATCAAAAACGCCTTTTTAGCGAATTTTCAAAGAAAATGAAGCTATTGCAATGGCCTCAAAATTTTTAGAATGAACTTTTTTGAAAAAATTTTACACTGAAATCCGTTTTGGAACATTCTGAAACGATCCCTGAAGTTTTTCCTAAAATCATATGTATATATGTCATTCCGCACAATAACTTGAGTACCTAATTGTTTAGACATTTTTTTTTAGTTTTTGCCAAAATGTTCGTAACAACAAACGATAGATCATGTTCGTTAGCCAGCAATTTTGGACAATCCAAAGTAGTCCAAAATTCAAAAAAGTCCAAAAAAATGGGGTTTTCCCGTTTTTTGTGGTTATTACCTTCAAAATCATGGTAATATATGGTTTATTCGGATTCAGCACACAACATCTAATATCAATGCTTTTTTCAAAAATGAAAATTGTCCAAAATTAAGAAAAGTATGTATCTATTTGTATATATAATGAATACGTGCGTATATTTGTTGTACCCAGGAATGCAGTAGCCGTGTGGGTACTATATGAGTTCATAGAGACGAGTAGAACATGAATATGCTCTCCTAACATCTTCAAATCATACCCTGTGCATACAGTATGTTGGAATGCTATACTGAAAATCGAAAAAACCAAGAATCGTGTAAACAAAAAGTTCTTCATTTTCTTAACCATACCTTCAACTGAAAGATTTCTTTGAAAATTCGCTCATTAATTCATGCTGCATGAATTGACTTTTATTTTGAGTTAACCCTGTCTTCCTCTGGAACAAAGACATCCATTCATTCAGTTCATTATGTTTTTTATACGGAGTTTTTTATTCGTCCTACGTCTTTGTTCAGAATGCCAGTACGAGTGGCGAGGTCGTCGTTGACTTCCTCTTTCCATTTCCTACTGGGATTGTTGTCCCCGATTAATTAATCCCTTAGATTGATCACGAAATAGTGGTCTCGTAAAGCCATTTGATAAAAAGGCGTGTAAGAAAAGCTTATTTCGAAACACTGAAGTTATTGACTTCCAAAATACTAAGATATTTCTAGATGTTTCAAAAAAATGAAATAAAAGGAGATGAGAAATACATAAAGCTTTTTCGCATTCGTTTTCTGTTGTACGAAAAGAAACGTTGTTACGAGAAATAATAAAAAATTCGAATGAAATGAAATCGAGCTGTGAAGTACCTTACCATTATTTTTCATTCCACCCACTGCGTTTTGAATTCATATCGTTCCCTTCATCTCCCGCAAACCATCTCGCTCATCAACCGGATCGTTCCGAAAGAATGATCCTCAATTAAAAAGAATGAAAAAAACTGGGAGAAGTAGCAAAAACAAAACATTAAAAAAATGCGATGAAAAGGCAGGGAAAAAAGGAACCTCTGAGTGTATGATGGGACAACTGGGTATAGCGTGGCCACAAGGGGGTGACTTCCAAGAGTAGGGATGGAGGGGGGTGCCATATATCAATTAGGAAGTCACGAGGTAGCGGCGGGAGGGTTAAATAGATTTAGTGAGGGACCCCGCAGGGAGGCGCGCGCTACCCGTCCGAAGGGGCCGCCTTGGGGAGTCGTTTGTTTCAATAAGTTGTTCCTCCACTTCTTCTTCTTGTATACCTTCTCTGTGCTACTCTTATGGCCTCTATTGAACGGTATTTCCTCTCGAAGAAGAATCTGACGTTGTACGAGATACTGTTCTAGGGTAGGCAGTAAATCACGAAGCTCGTCATTTGTTCGTCATTAACAATTTATATTTGGAACAAATATTTCACTACAACAATCGATGGTAGTAGCCCTCTCCACCACCCTCTTCAACCTCGCCCTTCACTATGTGATAGAGAAAATGAATGTACAAGGCAACATAGTGAGCAAATCCAAGCAGATATGCGCGTACGCGGATGATATCTGCTTGGTCGCCAGAAGCATGCAATCCCTTGAGGAGATGTTTCACCAAATTAAGAGCAAGGGAGAGGAAATGGGTCTGAAAATGAATGTCGACAAGACGAAATATATGCAAATGTCCCGCCAAGGTGAGCAGGATTTGAAACTCGATGATTGCGTATTCCAGAAGGTCCAAACATTCCCGTATCTTGGAGTAGATCTCAACGACAAAGCCAGAATGATGGATGAAATTGAAAAAAGGATCATGGCTGGAAACAGAGCGTACTATGCCAATCTTAAGCTCCTCCGATCCACTCTTCTCTCCAGAACAACCAAGGTTCGGCTGTACCGTACACTGATTCGCCCAATAGTTACCTATGGTGCCGAAACATGGGTAATAAGTAATGTTGCTGCCAATAAACTCCGTGTATTTGAGCGAAAAATATTAAGAAAGATTTTTGGGGCAGTGTGTGTTGATGGAGAGTGGAGGATCCGGACCAATGATGAGCTCCAGCACCTTTACCATCAGGAGGACATCGTCCAGTTCATTAAGGCTCGGCGGATTGACTGGCTCGGTCACGTAGAGCGGATGCCGACGCGAATGCCATGGGGATGGGGACTCGTCGAATGGGACGACCAAGGATTCGCTGGCTCCAAGATGTCGAGGGGGACCTAAAAAAGCTTGGTATACGAAACTGGAAGCAGAGAGCGCAGAACAGATCTGAATGGCAGACCACTGTTAGGCAGGCCAAATCCCACCCCGGGCTGTAGAGCTATTTAGTAAGTAAGTAAGTAATCGATGGTATTGCACATAAATATTTACATCACAGCATTGCGCACTCAGTAGTCATGTCCATCTAGCTGCTTGGTTTCAGGGTCCTAGGTCCGACCTCGGACATTTTTTTTTCGGCAGGCAGGTGAGAAAATCTTTAAGATCCATAGGTAGAGTTGGATCTCGTAAAATACCTGGAAGGATCCGTATCTTCCGGTTATGTGGGATTCAAACCCACTAAAAAAACACCTCCTTTTCTCCCACGTTGGAGCTCAGCCTGGAACCGTTTAACATATTACAGTTCAAAAATAGGTGGCACCCCCAGGTGCCGTTCGGAGACAGTTGCCTAGAAGTTGGTAATAGGTGGGTAGGAGCAGGGTGTTACAGAGTGCAAAATCAAGTACAGTCAGACAATTTTCTATTGAAATTTACTTTTTATTTTCTCAGAACAAACTCCTAAACTAAAACCAAAGATTACAACTCATTTATTTTAGGGGAATATATGAGAACAGTGGATGTGGAGACCTAGGTACCTACTTGACAATTTTTGCACATTTTGGTTTATTATTTTCAATAATGAACCTTTGGAATCGACCAAGAAAAAAAAATTTTTGACACCCCCTCAAAATTTGATGGTTTACGTTTCAAGGTACGTAGAATCCGAAAATCGAATAAAAATTTGGCCGCCCGTCCGCCGTCCGCCGTACGCCGTACGCCGTCCGCCGTACGCGGCACTTTTGCCACTTAGCATTGACCGATTTTGATGAAATTTGGTATGTAGGCTCCATTTGGGGTCTAGTTGTGCCCCGAAGCTTTTGGTTGATGTAGGTCACTTCTAAGGGTTCCAAAATCAATTTTGAAATTTTGAAAACGCCCTAACTCAAAAAATTTTGATATAAAGGTATTGTTTTTCCTTCAATTTAAGATTCTATAGAATTTTTAGAATTTTTTGAGACCACGCGGAGTTCTGTAGGACAAACCGTTCGCTCCCTACGAAAATTTAAGGGTTTATATTGAAATATATATATATAAATAAATCAAAACACGAGTGTGAATCGCAAAAGAGGCTTAATCTCCGTTCAAATTAGAGCTTACCAAAATGCGATCAATAGTTGGTGATTTTGGTTTTTTTTTTTGATTTTTTGATTTTTTTTTTTTTCTTTTTTCTTCATGTTGGATGGTTGGTGATTTTGTAGACGAGTGATCTATATAGAAAAATCATAAACCATTGTGTAATAATTTGCAGCGTTTTTCTCGTGCGTTTATTGTGCCATAAATGCACAAATGCCATAAGCTGGAAGGTGTCGGCGCTCCTCGCAAATTTCCAAGTCATGTGAAATGTCGTGTGAAGTTTTTTTCGATGTTGAGGGGGCGTGAGATATGGCATTTTTGAGGGGATTCCAAATCTGAAGAGCCAGTCCTTCACAACTGCTCAGTAGGTGGGTTTGTGATTGTTTTCCACTTATATCCATGCATTTTGGTAAGAGCTGCCAATGTTGAAATTAAGAAATTTTGACCACCATTTTATACCCTCCAACGAGATTTGTATGTAGTGAATCCAAATTCAGGTCAAATCGGTCCACTCCTCCCATGAAGGTGTTTCAAGCGATCTCCCCCAATCACAAACACAAAACACATAACACAATTACAATCACAAACACCAGAAAAACGAGGAGGGACACATAGCGACCCCAGTAGGGAGGGCGATCCCCTGAAAATAAAACAATAAAGACTGATAAAAACATGACTCTGACAACACAAAAAATTAATTACTGAATAAATAAAAGTACGATCATGATCAATGAATACAATCATTAAGGGGACACGGAACCCACCCCCCTCCCGCCTGTAATAGAGGTGTTTTCTGGTACATTTTTCTCAGTCCCTGTTCAACCGAATCTTCTAATTTTTTTTTGGTTTGTAGGATATATTCTCATCTTGCCTGGGACGGATCCTTTTAAGATTATCTTAATTACTTTTTATTTGAGATTCTGTTTTATAAAATAGAATTATTTTCCACCTTCGTTACTCTTTTTGGAATTGTTGGAATTGGAAAATTGGTTAAAGGATCCGGTACAGCCTTCGTTTAGCTGTCTTCTTTCATTAAAAAAAAAAGAAATAGAGGATAGGATTAGTAGTTCCTGAGAAAAAGGAACATTTATCATAAAAAAGTGAACTATTCAGGAGAGCAATTTGAAGTTGAGCGGGAACAAACGAGGGCGCTTGCAGATGAAACTATCGATTCTCACCTCACGTTTCTCGAATTTTGATTGGTTCCTTGATTTTGAATTGTCTTTACTTATTGGTTGTTCAACCAAAGACAATTCAATATTTGCTTTCCGATTTATAGTATCGATTTTCCAGTATTGCATTGAAATAGTGTAACAGGTTGGTAGGTTAGTTTCGTGTTTGCGTCCCAGCACTAGGTACGCAAAAATTAATTTCCTCGTCATTTGAGACGGATTTTTTCGGTAATTCTTGTTTAAATCTATTCTCAGCATGTTCAAGAATGATTTTCAATAAAAAAAAAATCGAAATTTTCATCATTTTTTGGGTTCTGTGTCCCCTTAATGAATTTCTTATTGTTGAAGTGAAGTGAAATTGAAAACATTCAACGATAAAAACGCCGAGACCTACCAAAGTCAACTGGGCTCGAGACGAGGTTCAAGTCGAGTCGAAGTAGGGCTGCCGCAGAAAGGCACCCACAGGTGCCACCAGTTCATTCAGGTGGTATTAGCACTGTGATAGCACTGTATAGCACTGTGATAAATTAACTTGCATTGAAAACCACATTACACACTTAGTACAAGTATTAGTTATTGGGAATAAGCGGAATTTTAAAAAATTACTTGCCTTTATCCATTTTCACTCAATAATCGGAAAGCTGCAAATTATTACACAATGGTTTATTATTTTTCTATATAGATCACTCGTCTGCAAAGCCATCAACCATCCAACATGAAGAAAAACATCGATCGCATTTTGGTCAGCTTTAATTTGAACGGAGATTAGGCCTCTTTTGCGATTCACACTCGTGTTTCAGATTTATCGTACGTCCAAACTTTAAATTCTCGTAGTGAGCGAACGGTTTGTCCTACAGAGCTCCGGGTGGTCTCAAAAAATTCTAAAAACTCTATAGAATCTTAAATTGAAGGAAAAACAATACCTTTATATCAAAATTTTTTTAGTTAGGGCGTTTTCAAAATTTCAAAATTGATTTTGGAACCCTTAGAAGTGACCTACATCAACCAAAATCTTCGGGGCACAACTAGACCCCAAATGGAGCCTACATACCAAATTTCATCAAAATCGGTCAATGCTAAGTGGCAAAAGTGCCGCGTACGGCGTACGGCGGACGGCGTACGGCGTACGGCGGACGGACGGCCAAATTTTTATTCGATTTTTGGATTCTACGCACCTTGAAACGTAAACCATCAAATTTTGAGGGGGTGTTAAAATTTTTTTTTTCTTGGTCGATTCCAAAGGTTCATTATTGAAAATAATAAACCAAAATCGGAGCGGGGACACTGATGGACGATTTTCTCGCGGGAGGTCAACTTGGAACTAATATTATTCGAATGTAAACACGATTGGAGGCGCCCCATACCAACCTGCTGAATCTTTAGGTCCAGTAGATGACGCTAGATGCCGCTATACCCTCGAAAAACCATTTTTGACGATACCAGGAGCGATTGAAAACCTGTAGTTGCCTTTAGGAATTGACGGGTTAAAGGATTTTAGAAATTCGTTAGTGGCCGTAGGAAATTGAATAACTGAAATATTGCCGCTGTAATCATCAAAGTCGAACAATAATTGCCAAAGAAAAATTGAAAAAACTACTAAATAAACGGGTTTTCAATGTTTTTCCCATTTTTCTTTGGCAATTATTGTTCGATTTTGATGATTACAGCGGCAATATTTCAGTTATTCAATTCCCTAGGGCCGTGCGCTAATGCATTTTTAAAATACTTTAAAATTTCCAATTTAAGTACAACTTTTCAAGTTTTTGCCCCTTCTATTTGGCCAAATACTGACCTGACCGACTGAGACCCCCTTAAATTAGTTGTAGTATCGACTCCCGGAGTTTTCTGGTCCTTAATATGGGACTCCCTGTAGGTATGATTTTCCACGAGGTAATCCCCTCCAGTGAGATTAGATCATTGGTAGCTCTCTCGGTTAATTCAGCCTCACAGATTTCGCCTTGTCGATTTCTCACGAGCCACATTTCTCTTCAACCCGCCACGTTGGATGGAAGGGTCTTCCATTTTTATAACCACATCGCCAATCCTGCCCGAGAAGAAGTTACGATCATCCTTTTTCCCCGTGATCATCCTACGCTCCGATCATCCTATTCGTTCTTCTCGAGTTGGATGCTCACGTACAACGCAAACAGGTGGAAATAGAGAGGAGGGGCTTTTTCCTGACTTCTGGATTCCACACACGGTCCCGGTAACTTGGAGGTTGAAAAAAAAAAAATGTGTGGTTAGTGTGGGGGAGGGGGGTAGGAGAGTAAAAAGGTGTGGGTCGCGGGAGACGATCCATGGGAAAAGTAAAAGAACCAACCTATAAATAGATGGAGAGGGGAGGTTACGGAGGGGTTGTAAATAATTCACGTTGCGAAGGCTCGACTGTAACCGCGCCCGGGAGGTTATATACGAGGTTATATACTCGTATCTGGGGTGTTTTAGAAGACCAGGAGCTGGTGTGGGTTGAAGGATGAGATGAATAAGTAACCCGGACCCCCTCCCCGGTTACCTCCCTCGGCGGGATAACCTTCCCTACGGGATACCCTGTGGTTAGCGGGGGGTTTGATGTTGATGTTAACTTTGATCAGCCAATCAGAAGTGCGGTTGTAACTGTCTTATCTAACCCCCTGATGTGGTGATGAAGGGGTTTCGGATCGGTCTGACCGTTTGACGGGGAAGTTTATGCCCTTCCCTCGAATAGCCTCGTGATCTGTTGGAGTTCATGATTCGTCTAGTCAGTTGGAATCGAATTAAATCGAGCCACATTGAAAATTAGGTACCCTTTTACCATCGACGAGAAAATGTTCCCTCGTGTACATCACTGATTAGTAATTCAATTTCTCTCATTTACCACGATCAACCACAAAACGTGGAATTCTGTTTGTGCTTTTGATAAACTATTTGATTTCCAGCACATCACCTATTCATTAATTTTAACGAATTTTCAAGTAAAATCAAGCTATTGCAAGGGCTCAACATTTTTAGCTTAAACTTTTATGATTTGTTTTTTTTTTTCATTTTTTTAACGTAAATCCGCATTGGAACATTTTAAACGATTCCATGGGTTTAAAGTTTTTTCAAAAATCATAATATATGTAAGTATATACAGAGTGTCTACCATTTGGATGGACCAAACTTCAAGGATCGATTTTACTACTAATTTGCAACAAAAAATGTCTCCTAGCAATTTTTTCTTAACCCACTCAAAATTTTTTTTCCCACTTTAAAGTTTGTATTCGTATTTTTGACCTTACAGCACTAAAATGGTCATAACTCCCTTATTCCTTCGAATCTGAGTATATCGTTGGACAGAGCGTTAAATTTCCTATCCGTTTAGTGGGAAACCCAGTTTCCCATAAATAATAAATCAAAGTCAACATCTATGATTTTTTTTTCGAAAATCGCCATTTTTCAGGCTGACGATTCCCCCGTAAAAAAATACCGCTATCGTGGTGCACTCGATGGGAAAAACTACCCCAAGATCTAACCTTTCCAACGGTATGTCAGTTTCAAGGTTTAAGAGGAAAGTTTCTTGAAAAAATTTCGTTTTATGCGAAAAAAGTGCTTCTTTAGGCATACTCTGCTAGAGTCGACCAAGTATTATTGCCTTCACTTTTCAAGGATTGCAATAAAAAGTCCATCAAATTAAATTTCCACTCGTATTTTACGTTTTGGACCTTCCTGGAGAATTTTGGTACTGTGTCTGTCCATCTGACAGTCGGTCTGTCTGTCTGAAAGTCCTTGTAGATGGCAAAAGCAATACGAAGCTACTGTCCGATTTTAATGTAATTTTCGGCGGTTCTCCATGAAAATCAAAGTCAAAGCGCAACACACACCAACTTTGTTATTTGAAATGGGAATCCGTATTTTTTATTGCAGATTCGGATTTCACGGATAATTTCATGAATTTTAGACCCCTCAACCGATTTTTTTGGTTGCGCACAACCCGTCCAGTGAGCGCGCAAACATGCGCAACCCCTGGATGTGCCAAAATTGAGATGGAGGTAGACTCCAAGTGTGATACATGTTTTTTCATTAATTTTCAACGCTGAATCACGTGGTGGTATGTATTTTTGGATATAACTAGAAATTTTCGAAACGGCGGCCGAAAAATAGCTGGTTTTTACTAGAGAATCGCTCTTTTTCCATCGTTTTGAGTTACGACGCAATTTTAATTAGTTCAGGTGGCTAACTCTACCCCTAAATTACTACTTAACTAATTATAATTGAGTCGTAACTCAATAGGATGGAAAAAGAACGATTTTCTACTTAATGCAACCTATTTTTATTACTTTTATATTACTTCCAACGTTTAAATATGACTGTCGACGAGTTCTGTGTAGCCGTTCAAGCGTGATTGAATCACGAACCAGCAGACACAATACACATTAAATTAGTTACACATACTTCCTATATAAATATTATTTCATTCACGACATTTTCATGTATTTTCATCAAACTGTTTTCATGAATTCTAGATTAGTTTTCGTTTATTGAGAGGTGAAAATTTGCAATGTTTTTCCCTTCACAATCTTACCAGGTACAGCATCATTCGAGTCACCTTGGACCAAAATCTGGCAGGGCGTTCGGGGTGTACAAGACCGATTTTTTGTTCATTGCAGGATCCACAAACTCCTTAACATTAACAGATACATTCATTCAATTTTTATCACGTAAGTATCCAAGGGGACAAAATAATTGTATACGTACTTTTTGTGTAACTACTTATGTGTTTTGAATATTATGAACAATTCTGTTGCTCTGCATTTAAACTGAACTTTATTTGTGAATCTTTCATACATGTTTGATGTTGTTTCTGACTACTTTACAACTAAATTAGAGTAAACCCTACATCTTTTCCCTCTCTGCCCCCAGCTCCGCAATCTACTGGCCGTAATTGATCAGCGTGCTTTCGCTCTTCCTTCCCGTTCACCAGCACATGCTACGAAAGGTCCCCAGTTCTTCTGGTTATTTGGCCTCGCGAATAACCAGTTGTATTCTTGTTGGACACTCGTACCTCTTGTCCCTCTTTAAATTCTCGCCATTTAGTCCCTTTATTCCAGTGCTGCTTCTGATTCATCTGAGCTTCTTCCACATTCCGTGACATTGACAGCTTTAGAAGATCAAACGGGGTGCGCATACGATGTCGAAAGAGTACCTCCGACGGAGTCTGTTTCGTAGTACTGTGTGGAGTCACTCGATAAGACATCAGAAAATCCCTCACCTTCTCGACAATCGTTCCTCCTTGCTTAGATGCTTTCACTCTACTCTTGAACGTACGTACAGCACGTTCCGCCTGTCCGTTCGATCTAGGATGGTACGGAGTTACTCGAATATGTTGAATCAAGAAATCTTTGCAAAATTCTTGGAACTCTCCTGACGTAAACTGCGGCCCATTGTCCGACACTAGCGAAATTGGCCGTCCAAACCTTGAAAAAACGTCTCTCAATGCCTCTATCGTGTTTCTTGCAGTTGTTTTCTTCAGTAGTATGACCTCCAACCATTTGGATGTAGCGTCAACTACTACTAACCAATATAACCCTTCAAACGGCCCCGCAAAGTCCAAGTGAAGTCTACTCCATGGTCTTTCTGGCACATTCCAGGAATAAATGGATATCTCCTCTGGTTTTGGACGACCTTCTTGACATGCCTGACATTCCTTAGCAAACCGTTCAATTTCTGTATCTATTTGTGGCCACCAAACATGCACTCTAGCCACTGTCTCATTACTATCCCGAAACCTAAGAGCAAATGTTCGTCTTTCTGCAAAAATGCAAGTCGATTTGGCATAGTAATGTTCTAACATAGTCTTCAACTGAGCATAGGAAATAGTACTCACTTCTTTTGGCCAGAAATGATCCGCCAGCATCTTAAATGGGCCTGCTCCAACCGTAGAAAGTAGCAAGATACTCCAAAGATTTTCTGGGATAGTTCTACCCATGTTATATCGTTTTACCACTACCTCAAACCTTCTGATGTAATAAATCCACGTTTCATCATCTTCATCAAATTCGCCGAACTTGAACGTCTGCATTAGACGGTCAAGAAATTGTTTCTCCGACGCTGTTGTCTCGGCATCCCCACCCCCTGATCCTTGGGGCTGATGAACAGCCGCTGTTCATCTTCACTCTGCAAGTCGTAGATCCTGTCTTCTATGTCTCGGCATACTACTTTCTCTTTTTTTCAATTCCGCAGCGCCAATGTAAACTGTAAAACTCTGGATTTAAACTGAACTTTATTTGTGAATCTTTCATACATTTTTGATGTTGATCTTGACTACTTGACAACTAAACTAGAGTAAACCCTACAAATACGAATTACCTGCAGTAGCAAGACAGATTTTGATTTTGGAGTGTACTTAGGCCCACTTTCACCAAAACTTTGAAACACGTTTAAACCAAAAGAGGCGAGATAAGATAAGAGGTAACCGCCGTTAAGCCATCCACGTCTTTCACCAGAGCGATTTACGAGTTTAAACGCCATCTCGGGGGGTTCGCGTTTAAACGGTCGAAAATCGCCCAAATAAACTAGTTAATCTCCGTTAAATTCATATTCAATATGGCCGCGCACTGATACCAAGTGATATTAGTTTTTTATTTGACGTGTTGTTGTTTCTCGAGTGTTTACCAAATGAATTTGCCATTGCAAATTATTTTCGACAAATGATTTTGGACTCTAATATACAAGATTCCCTTCCCACGAGCTCCGCCAAAATTAGTTTTTCTGTGGCCGTAAAATTGGGGGCTCTCTTCTTTGTATCCATCTGCAATAATTTAAAATATCGAAGTATTTTTACATGCCTACTATCAACAACAAGGCGGCAGTCATTGTGTTTCACTAGGATTCATCATGATTCAAGTAATGCGCTCGTAGCAGCTCAATGTGATGATGCTTAACAAAGGTAATAAAAAGAAGTATTACTTACCACAAACCGGAGCAAGAAAGAAGCAATAAAAACTCGGCGCTTTGCGCCTCGGCGGGGGCTCCGCCCCCCTGCACCCCCCGGTTTATTTCTTTTTCCATACTCTGTATGAAATCATAGGAACACAGAATGTGTTTTTGCGATGCTAGTCATCCGTTAAATAAAAAACAACAATAATAAATGTGGAGTCTTTGGCAATAATAAAATAAATAATTGGTAGACATTTAATTTGGTCTAAAACCCTATAAATATTATATAAAAAAATATGTAACTACAAGAAAAATACTATATAAATTGAGAGCTTTCCAACGAATGGTGAACAATTTCTGTGCAATGAACACTGCGGGAGTTCTATTTACTTACCAACGGCTTGGTTGCACGTGAAAATCATTATAAAAGGCGCGTAACGGTTTTTTCTGTCGCTTTTTCGTGACGATTTTTTTTCGGTAGGTCATCGCAAAAACACATTCTGTGTTAATATCCGGAAAAACTCCACCAAAATCACTGCCCGCGGGTGCGAAAAAAACTCCACAACAATCGAAGATCAGGCCTCTCTTCAAGATAAGAGGCAGGAATCTACCAATAACAAGCGCGGTGGTGGTTATTTTCAACGCTTCTATTGTCTCAACACGTCTTGATGTCCAATTTTCATTGTCCAATGTTCATTCCGCTCAACATTTGAAGATTATCTAAACTCCGTTGTTTGTAACGGAGTTTAACGATGGTATCAGTTGGTGAAAGACGCCCGCCCTGTCGCCCGGTTTAACTGTCTCGGTTAACTATAAATGAGTTCAGCTAAACGTCGTTAGAACAATCTTTGGTGAAAGTGGGCCTTAGATAATAATTTTTGTGAACTGCACTATTACGTCAAGAAGACGGAGCTGCCCCATCTTTGGTAATAAGGAAGCTAAGTTGATAGGAATCTCTATGAGACTAGATACTTGAATCACGTCTTTCAATCGATTAATCAACACTTCTCATCCGGAAAATATAAGTTTTGGACTGTCAAGGGATAACTGCCTGTGAATAATTATCAATTCAATTTGTCTTAGCGTTAACCAGCTGTTAATTAATCGAAGAGTAATTTAACCCTCCTCTTGGCGAATCCATAATTAATCTTTGGAGTCACCGTTATCTAGCGAGAAGGATGGAGGAAACGAACAGGAGCGGGCGAACTGATTAGGTCCCGTTCCCGAAACCTCCTCACCTAGCGCCACCCGCGGAAGACTACTAAATCACGTAAATCGTTGCCTTAACTATCTCAATATCCTCTAACTAACTCGCCCTGAGGCGTGGAAGAGCCAAAACTTAGTTCCACCGAATCCACAGCTCACAATACAATCATTAGGGACACAAGAAGTATTACAGAAGTAGTACTCTTGACATCCTTCAAGAGTGCCATAAAACCGTTCTATAACCACAGTTTTGCTAACCTTGGGCTCTTATAGTCTGGTCAAACCTCGATGGCACTTGGATTTACTAATAAACTGACACAACAACGAGGTAACGAAGGATGGCCGAACTCAGGTAGTCGAACCGTCGAACCTTTCCAAAGGCCTGTGAGTGCATTAGTAACAGACCCAAGACCCCAAGTGCTATCGAGGATTGATCAGACTATAGTGCCTCAAATGCCTTCTTTCCCCACCCCACCCAAAAGTTGAAAATTGAAGTACTGATCGACTGGAACCGATTTTTTCAAACATCATTACAGTATAGGTTTGATCACCATCCACCACATAATTAGCCTGGAATTTTGGACCTCCTTAACCTGAGGTATCTTTTTGGAATTCCGATTTTTACCTGCAACATTTATTCACGTTTAAGCCGAAACTGATATCTTAATACTCCAAAATCGAATGTGTAAGAAAACGTAATAGTAAAAACATAATAACTCAATGAAAAACAAAATGATTCTTACTGAAACAGACTGACAAACTGAAACTGTTGGCAGACTAACTTCTATCCTCTTGTAGGCTATTAGTTGGGTTTCCTCGTCGTTTTTTCGTATTCCTCGTCAGAGATGGCGCCACTATCCAAGGGACGGCAGATCCCTTTATGAAGTGAGCCTTCTCCACTTTCTTCCTTAGTTCTTTACTTTATATAACAAACCCCCCAACATCCCACATAGGATTTTTCCAAGCTTCCTTCTTCTATTTCAACGAAATAGGGTTCTGCTGACGTAGGTAGTGTGGCCGTTGGAGTGATAATTTATGAACTAACAGACTATAATAGTGCCTTTGAGGAACCTTCTGCTCAAATATTCGGTAGATTTGTCAAAACTCATCAAAAATGTATAAAAAGTTCGAAAAATCAATTTTTTTTAACAAGTGGGAAATAAAGGGTTAAGGGGGTCTACATTTCAACAACGAAAAATCGAGTAAAAAATGGAGTTGAGAAGAACATTGTCTATTTCTACGAAAATAATGAGTTACGAGTTGAATCGATTTCGACGGTTAGGTCGTCATCAGTAACAAACATAAACTTTGTATAGTTATTGTTTGTTATTGATGACGACCTAACCTGATGATGACCTAACAATAACTTTATACAACTATGACCTAACTATAACTTAACAACAATATACTATGACAACAACTAACTATGACCTAACAATAACTTGATACAACAATATGTATAGTTATTGTTTGTTACTGATGATGACCTAACCGTCGAAATCGATTTAACTTGTAACTCATTATTTTCGTGGAAATAGACAACGTTCTTCTCAACTCCTTTTGGTTTATTATTTTCAATAATGAACCTTTGGAATCGACCAAGAAAAAAAAATTTTAACACCCCCTCAAAATTTGATGGTTTACGTTTCAAGGTACGTAGAATCCAAAAATCTAATAAAAATTTGGCCGTCCGTCCGCCGTCCGCCGTACGCGGCACTTTTGCCACTTAGCATTGACCGATTTTGATGAAATTTGGTATGTAGGCTCCTTCTGGGGTCTAGTTGTGCCCCGAAGATTTTGGTTGAGGTAGGTCACTTCTAAGGGTTCCAAAATCAATTTTGAAATTTTGAAAACGCCCTAACTCAAAAAATTTCGATATAAAGGTATTGGTTTTCCTTCAATTTAAGATTCTATAGAATTTTTAGAATTTTTTGAGACCACTCGGAGCTCTGTAGGACGAACCGTTCGCTCACTACGAGAATTTAAAGTTTGGACGTGCGATAAATCAGAAACACGAGTGTGAATCGCAAAAGAGGCCTAATCTCCCTTCAAATTAAAGCTGACCGAAATGCGATCGATGTTTTTCTTCATGTTGGATGGTTGGTGGCTTTGCAGACGAGTGATCTATATAGAAAAATAAAAAATAATAAACCATTGTGTAATAATTTGCAGCGTTTTTCTATTAAAACGGTTTTCAACGATTTTATTCGTAACGAAAAATCGGGTCAGAAAATTAGTTTCAAAGGTTTTTTGTGGAAACTTTTGCCATAATCACTGAAATAATGTGTTTCATTCGGAATCTGCACAATATATGTGATAGAATTGGAATTAGAATGGAAATTGACCAATGGTGAGCACATACAATGAAAAAAACGTCTGCCAAGTGGGTGTGGCACATAGCTTCCTCGTATCCATAACCCGATTGTATAGATGATCCGATGCATAGTAATTAATCTCAAAACATCAAAACAAGTTAATTTGTAACATCCCTGAAAATTTCATTGAAATCGGATGGAAAATGTAGAAGTTATGGCCGTTACAAGGAATTCACGTTTGCGCATGCGCAGTGGCTACTATCAGTCCGAAGGTGGTGATTTTCATAGGGGACCATCTAAATACTAATCTGTAACATCCCTGAAAATTTCATTGAAATCGGATGGAAAATGTAGAAATTATGGACGTTACAAGGAAATTCACGTTTGCGCATGCGCAGTGGCTACTATCAATCCGAAGGTGATGATTTTCATAGGGGACCGTCTACAACCTAATACGCATAATCTCTGAAAATTTCATCGAAATCGGGTAGAAAAAGTGGAAGTTATGGCCGTTACAAGGACATTCACGTTTGCGCAGGCGCAGTAGCTACTATCAGTCCGAAGGTGATGATTTTCATAAGGGACCGTCTACACACCAACCCGCACAATTTCTGAAAATTTCATTGAAATCGGATGGAAAATGTAGAAGTTATGGCCGCTACAAGGAATTCACGTTTGCGCATGCGCAGTCGCTTCTATCAGTCCGGGGATGATGATTTTCATAGGGGACCGTCTACACACCAACCCGCACAATCCCTGAAAATTTCATTGAAATCGGACAATAGCTTCGTATAGTTATGCGCGTTACAAGGAATTCATGACAGACACACAGACACACAGACACTGAACCAAAATTGTTCAGAAAGGTCTAAAACGCAAAACGCGAGTGAAAATTTTGATTTTGGAGAACTTTTTTTTTTCGACCTTGAAAAGTGAAAACAAAGCTTCCGCTACCTTGGTAGACTCGGAAGCAATAGCATATATTTGTCTTACCCCAAAATTTAGTGACACAATAATAGCCTTTTGGGTACTCTAAGAGTTCGTAAAGGCGTATAGGTCATGAATATGGAATAATAAAATTTTGAAATCGAACCCTGTACATACATGCAGTATGGTAGCGTGCTTAGTAGTGAAAATCCAACAAAAAGCAACAATTTACGTAAGGTAGGTGTTGGTATTCCGGTTGGTAGTCGGAGGAGACAAATAGAGTAATTTTGAGAAGATTACAGTATTTTTCATACTAAGAAAAAAAAAAAAAAATGGAAAAATTTACAGTAATTTTACTGTTTAAAATTTTACAGTACCTATTTTTCATACTAAAAAAATGGAAAAATTCGCTCAAGCCGCACGAATTTATTTTTTTCGTCGTTTCACGTGGAACAATTTAATTTGGGTATGCTGACTGGCCAGCATGTACATCGAATCCAATTCCTGTTCGTTTGTATCTTATTGATTTTCTGACCAGAGTTCATGTGATCATGTAGTTCCGGGTATAGTTTAGGTGATTGAATGAGACCAGTAGGCTAAAAGTGCTTCTAAATGCAGAAAGTTGTGTTTTATGAATAGCGAGACTTTTCTTGATTTTGGTAGAACAGCAGTTGTGTGCGAGATGTCCATCATAATAAATAACTTTCATTCTGCCATTAAATTTTAATTTGCAAGTTGAATGCATGAAGCCGTGACTGTTAGAATAGAGGAACCCTAGACAAGAGTGATTGTTTCGATCGTTGATTCAACGTTTTCAACTTCAGCATTATTTAAACAGTCCAAACCTCCCATCAGTGCTCTGTCGGTCGCTCTTCCTTCTCCATACATGTTAATTTGATAGCGGTTGATATTAACGGGACGGTGAGCCGCTAAGTGCCTCGAATAATAATTCATGAGGGATCCGACGAGGGGCTTAGAGGGACAGGTTCAGTTCCTCGTCAAAACGGGACACGATGGGACACTACAGTTCCCACCTGTCGCGGTACTCTCGTACAGGGATGGATTCGACCCTCTTCGTTCAAATATCAAATGAAGTTCACCTGAAGTATTATAATTGGTCTTCCAGTTGCGATTAATGTAGATTTTCAGTTCATCGCAGGCGTAACAGACTTCCTATTTAACACTCTCAGTCATAAGGCATCATCTCATTCCTGAGGCGCTCGAAAACTCAAAATGTCAGTGGGAGGTTACAGAACGTTTTCAAGGGTTCCTTTTTGTTTATTGTATCCATTTGACTGTCATAAAGTGACCTGCAGATTTTTTTTCACCATTTTCGATGTTTACAAGTGATGTTATCGGGGAGGGAGTCACTTATCCCTTACTTTTCTCATTCTTTCCTGGAACAAAGTACCAAAAGCGTTCGTTTATCTTCATGAAGCCACTGTTTTTCGTTAATTACCACATTTATTGATATTTCTTTAAAATTTCATTCATACTTTTCGATATTTCACGCTGCAAAGTCTTTTTTACAGGGTTTTATTATGGGAAATTTAGCTTCTTTTGATTTATTTTTTTCAATGATGAACCTTTGGAATCGACCAAAAAAAAAATTTTTTAACACCCCCTCAAAATTTGATGGTTTACGTTTCAAGGTACGTAAAATCCAAAAATCGAATAAAAATTTGGCCGTCCGTCCGCCGTACGCCGTACGCCGCGGCGCGCCGTCCGCCGTACGCGGCACTTTTGCCACTTAGCATTGACCGATTCTGATGAAGTTTGGTATGTAGGCTCCATTTGGGGTCTAGTTGTGCCCCGAAGATTTTGGTTGATGTAGGTCACTTCTAAGGGTTCCAAAATCAATTTTGAAATTTTGAAAACGCCCTAACTCAAAGAATTTTGATATAAAGGTATTGTTTTTCCTTCAATTTGAGATTCTATAGAATTTTTAAAATTTTTTGAGACCATCCGGAGCACTGTAGGACAAACCGTTCACTCACTACGAGAATTTAAAGTTTGGACGTACGATAAATCAGAAACACGAGTGTGAATCGCAAAAGAGGCCTGATCTCCGTTCAAATGTTAGCTGACCGAAATGCGATCGATGTTTTTATCATGTTGGATGGTTGGTGGCTTTGCAGACGAGTGATCTATGTAGAAAAATAAAAAATAATAAACCATTGTGTAATAATTTGCAGCGTTTTATACTGATTCTGTATCATGCAGAATGACTCAAAGAGCAAATTTTGGTACAAAAACACGTTTGAGTGCTTTTTTATGCACAGGAAGTGATCATATTCGAAGAAATATGTGCGTTTTCTGAGCATGATGCCATATGGCACCAAATTTTAAAAAATCGATAAATTTTATTTTTTCTTGTACTAAATACATTTCTTTGATTAAAATAAATGCACTATATTTGAATGTAAAACCTTTCCAAAATCAGGCAGGGGCGAATGTCACGAAAATAGATTTCGCACTGAGAGGCTACAGTTAAACGATAAATTTCACGACCACAGCGGGATTTCAAAGGGTTTTTCTCTAAATCTAAGAATGGGAAACGTGCGTGGATATTTTCGATTCTTTGGGAGGTCTTAGTTGCGATTCGTCGGTTAGGTCGATGTGGTCTCTGTGGCTTAGGCGATGTTCATTCATTCAAATGATGCGATTCAAATTCATAGGTAATTCAACAAAACGTTAAATTATACATCTCGAAATCCATTTCCATTAAATAATAATACGTACAACGCAGGACCGAAATAGCTCTAAAACGCCCCTCTCGGGAGCCGTGAGCTAGTGGAGGACGCTGAATGTTGTATGACTTGATAAACTCGTCCAGTTAACGGAATTTGGATTTTTTTTGTTAGCGGTGGATTTGGTTTGGGTTTTGGTTTCTGCAGGCATGTCTTCAGTTGGCATGTATTCCACCTTAATGGCTTCTCGAATAAAGGATTTACGAATGTCAATATGTTTCGTTCTCTCATGATGCATGGGATTTTCAATTAATTCGAGTGCGCCTTGATTATCGTTCTTCCGGATGTTCAAGACTGACTAAAAGTCATCTCAAGTACATCGCTTCTTTTATAGCATCTGTCAAGGAATAGTACTCAGCCTTCGCTGTTTTCGTGCCTCCCACGTAACCGCTGCCCCAGACATCGTAAATACCATTCCACTGATTGACCTACGATCTGAAGTGTTGTTTCCCCAATCAGCATCAGTGAACCCGATCAAGGGCTAATTTGTCTTCTTATGAGTTAACTTAAAAGCCTTTCAAATATCTCAAAATAAGATAAGCAGCTTTTCAGTGCGCTTCTGAAAATTTGTTATTAAATTGACTCCGAGAATTCACTGCGAAAGCAATGTTGCTGGCCTAGTTCCTACTGCTAAATACAACAGCGATCCCCTTAGGTCTAAAAGGTAACTGGATCATGACATGAAAATGACAGGAAATGACATTGTCATTTTCGCTTTTCTCGACATCATCAAATTTAACATTCATTTCAAGAGGCGTTGAAATTGGTTTACAATTTTCCATTCCATATTTTCCTAACAATTCCAGAATATACCTTTTCTGGGAAAAATGCATCTCCCCTTTCCTCTGATATTCAAATTCTCCCAAACAAAATTGAATCCTTCCCATATCCTTGGTCACAAACTCCCTTTTGATTGGTCAGATGCACCAATTGCGAGAATTATATCAGATTTTGCTTCCTTGTCTTTCTTTTCCCATTCTTGTACTTGCACTTGTACTTCACCATCGCTAGCTCCTTCATTGGTAGTCCGTTTTTTTATTGTTCCTATAAAATATTCTAAAAATTCATTTCGAACAGCGAGAGCTTCCTTGTGGATCGCACATGTTTACAGTTATGTCTTCCCAGAGGGGCAATTTTCAACTCAAGTCTCCTGTTGTGTGCAGACCGATAAGCTCTTGCAGAATGCCGCTTATTCGCAGTGGTCTTAACTATTTTAAATACCTATTTCATCAACTATTTTCAGTGATACAACCTCGTTGATGGAATAAATTCTTATCGATCAAACATCAACACATGAAAATCAACACCTGTTGATACTGGAGGAGCAAACTAAAATCCAGACAACCGCTTGATATTCTAATACAGTACAGTAGTGAGAAGTTTGTTTTCCATTTTGTCTAACCTCGAGGATATGACGATTTACTGGATTTTCACACATCAGGTCTCAAAGGTTCATCCAAGTAGTCTCTGGCAAATAATGATCATTGGAAAACAGTCGGTAACTTATAATTGTTTGATTAGGTTTGTGAATTAATTAGCGAGTGTCAAATCATCAACTTGAATTTTCTCTTGGATACCGAATCGGCAGGAGTCATTGGAATGAACGAAAAAGGTGATAATTAATTGACTACGTTCAAATTTGTAATTAGTAATTAGTGTGACGAAGTCGATTCATTTTATCAGATTTTCAATCGGTTGTGTCCGTACAAATGCGAGCCACACAAAATTAGGCTGCGCCTAATTTAATTTTCATTTTCGTTTGAATGATATTCAAAGTGAGTAAATTCAGTAGCTCTTATATGATATTGAGACCTGTATTGGTGGTTTTCAGTACGCTTCGGATTATCGAATTTACATCGAATGTCCGCCGTCATTGACGCCTCCTCTATGTTGTTCTATGCTTAATTAGGGTTGTTTCAGTGTTTTATCCCATATTATGAGGTCGCTCATTTAACGCAGTCGTGACACATCTCAGTCAGTTTGTATTTGGTGATCAACTGAGATGTGACACTGTTTCCACTGATATTTCACAGGTGGCGGAGCGGTACGGCAATCCACTCTAGGCCATCTCGTGACTAGTTTTGCAAGCATAGAAGTTTTTTTTTTTTGTTTTTTTAAATCCCCCCTCAAAGACAAAAGGTCTTGAAATAAATAAATCAAATATTATTGGGGAGGACGCCCGGGACTCACACGAAGCCGCACAGTGGGGCAAAAACGCAAAAATGCGCTTATAATTCAAAATCGTCTGTCTAAATCGATATCAGAAAAATACTTGTTGGGTAGTGATAAGCATTTTTCAAAGCAGAATCCAACGGAACCATTTTTGGATCGGTTCGACGTCTTCTTTGGGTTGAAAATCCAAAAACCAGGGCAATATCGTGAAATATTTTCAAAGAAAATGATTTATTGGTTAGCTATGTTGCCAGAAATAGTAAGTTTGTTCGTTCACAAGTCTTTGAAATGTGAAACATTGTTCACGAATCATTAGATAAACTATGAAATAAAAGTAAAAAAACATAAATTCTTCAACTAATATTCATGTAACCTGCTGCCACTTTACCATCATAATCACTCTACATTTTCATCGCCTGCCTCAATGTATGGTTGGATCTCACCCACGTTTGCGGGTCTTCAAAGCTTTGTTTGTACTGACTTTGACTTGAGGAATTGTGTTGTTGGAACATCGGCTGGTTGTGAATGCTAAGTGATTTCAGCAATCGTGATGCAGTCACGTCAAGGAAACTTAGGAGAGGTGTACTCACTTTTTCAAGATAAACACGTCTCTGGAGCCCAAGAATGCAAGTGAATGCAGCAAACTAACGCTGGAGGTGTGTCCAGATCGGTAGAGGCTTCTCTAAATCGTGGAAAATCAGGTGCGCAAGGATGCGGAAAAACTGCACAGTGAAATGAATGTAACAACTACTAATACTATGTTGGAAGATATAATATTAAAGGGCAGAAATATGTTATTCTGGTACTGAAAACTGACTAATTGTACTTCTTCTATAGTACCTATCCAAGCTAAAAAAATTATTTGGACCACCTCAGAAAAAAATATATATAAAAAATAATTGATTATAATTTTACAGTTCATCAAAATTTTAAAAATTTCTACAAATTTTTAAATGTTTTTTCTGATCAAACAAAAATTTTCATGGTCTACTCATTAATTTAGATGTTTGGGTTTGACAGCAAACAAACCATTTTCTGTCATCACTAGGACCAAATCTCGACTTTCGAAAATTCTACTTATAAGCGGTATTTTGCGTTTTCGCCCCACTTTGCGCCAGCCCCAGGGATGAGTGAAGATGAGGAAGGTGGAGGTGGGAGAGAGGGATGAAGGGAAGTGTCTCTATAAAACGACTCCAGTTTAAATATGAGCCGAGCAATACGCGTCTGGTGACTGTGACGGAATACGCCTACTGGGAATTTTCCCGCACCACACTCCGCGCCAAGACAAGGTCGCAGCCATCACCCTGATGTTGTTGGGTGCCACTCCTTTCAGCTCTGACACGTTTTGACGTAAATCATCTCTAACATACTTTCTTATCTCAACCCGACAGATCTCCTCCATGTCCAAGCTGCCATTGACAACTTGTACACCCTGGATGATGCAAGACCTGTCAGGCTTGACGGCAACGAAAGCGCCCCAAAATTATTTTCTTCAGAAACCCGAAAATCGGTCATTTTGACGTATGTCACTAGGTATGCATTATATGAGCGAGATCATGCTACACTTCGGAACTCCGTTTAATAGAGGTTCATCATATCAGCATCAATGGCAGATAGTACTTGCGAAGATAAGTGAGTAGGTAGGTAACTGTGTGTGTAAAAAAAAAAAAAAAAAATCAGAATCATCTAAATTGAACAATAATTGCCAAAGAAAACGCTGCAAATTATTACACAATGGTTTATTATTTTTCTATATAGATCACTCGTCTGCAAAGCCACCAACCAATCCAACATGAAGAAAAACATCGATCGCATTTCGTTCAGCTATAATTTGAACGAAGATTAAGCCTCTTTTGCGATTCACACTCATGTTTACTTCTTGAAAAAAGTATGATACATATCGATACTTTTGTGACATTCCTAACTCAAAATGTAATCAAAATTCCACTGAAAACCCCCCTACTCTCTTCCCCCTGGCCTGAAACCCTACCCTTGATACTGTGAACTGGAGTTCAAGGAAAAGAAAACTTAGTGCGCGATTTCCCGTAATTTATGAATTTTGAGTTGTTGCAGTTTTCCACGACGGCTGCGATATAATGTTATTGCTCCCATTACCCCACCATATTATACCTACTTACTTACGAGTATTTACCAAATTCAGTTCTCTACAAGAGATTTCGAATTGACATTTGGAGTTCTACGACCTTCCCGAATTCAAACTTTTCGTCTCCAACCTCGGTTTATTCCTAGATATGGCTCCGGGATTCGGACGGCCCTTGGAAGTATTTGCTTAAACTGCAAGATATGAGTCGAAGCCGGCAGATTCCTAGGGAAAAGAGGAGGGCGAAAGCCCCACGGTAAACCTCCTTCATCCCCAGAAAACCCTCAGTGAAGGGCGAAGGGCGTGCTTCCGAGGGTTCTGGAGACAGTTTCTGACCCTTTTGGATTATTAAAATGAATGGAGCCACTTTAGACTGGGGGATTACCGGGCCCCGTTTTTCCCCCTTTTTCGCGCCTTTTAAGACCTGTTTTTTCCTCAGATTCTGGGACCTTTGAATACTGCAGACGCCGGTGAATGGAGCCTCCAAATGGAGAATCAGAACATTCTCCATTATTAAACGAACATCTAGTGCAATCCTATATTCACGATTCCAGGGTGCTTTTCAATTATTTATTTACAAAATTAATTTAAGTTGGTTCATAGCACACACGAAACGTGGTAGACATAAATTAATTCATACAATTATCCTCCTCTAAAATCCCAAATTGCAGCGATATCCGATAGAAGTAACTCTCACCGTAGTACGAAAGGTCGTTAAAGAAATGGCTTTCATTAGAATCGAGGAGTCAGACTGATTATAACGGTCGCAATTAATGAGTTGATCACGTCTGCGATATCAGCAAACATCTCTTTGCGAAATCTGAGAATCATTTCCAATCCTTTTCATAACGATAAAAGGCTTCTCTAATTAAACTTTTCTTGGATGTTATCGGGTGATCATTTCCCAGGATTTTTCTTTTATCGCCTTTTTTATTTAAAGTAATTACTTCTGCAGTGAGCTATATTTCTTTTAAGTCTTTCTGGAACACCGATTTTGTGTTGTGCGACACGATGGGCACTCCAGTTAAAATACGAAGTTTTTTCGAGGATTTTTGTTCTTCGGCAAGCAGGTGAGAAGAGCTTCAAAAAACACTGTCTGGTGTTGGATCTCGAAAGATATCTAAAGAGTTGCGTCTTCAGGTTATAATGTAATCCCATATTATGGGATTTAAACCCACTAAAAAATGTATATGGGTTTGTAAACCCATATGTATATTTATATGGGTTTGTAAACCCATATGTATATTTATATGGGTTTGTAAACCATGGGTTCATATGGTTTAGTGGGTTTATTAGGTTTAGTGGGTTTATAAACCCACTAAAAAAATTGATATGGGTTTATATGGGATTCAAACCTACTAAAAAATGTATATGGGTTTATATATATGACTTTGTATGGGATGAACCCACTTTTAAACGCACTAAAAAAACACCTCTTTTTCTCCCATTCTGGACCCGTTAAACGCATTACTTTGGGCCGAGTCCTAAGGACCTTCGTCAGTTCTGTGATGAGGGACGGACCAGATGCTCCCTTCTCTCTCCCAATCGAAGTAGGTATTATCTTTATAAACAGGTTGCTCTTTGTTTTCTGCTACAAGACTCCAGTTCTTTCACCTTCCAGCGACTTGAGAACTGTTTCTGGTGATGAAATTTGAGGCGTCAATCCTCAATTCTGCTTGCAGATGATTTCGTTCAGCCACCTACTTTGTGCATTCGGGATAGGTATGCAGCAGATAATCTTCTCTGTTCTGAGAAGAACTGCGTACGGCAGAAGTTCACTTCTCTATATTTCCTGAATGTTCTGCTCCAGTCGTGCAGTCCACTTTTCTCTGTGTTCTCCCTTCCACATCACATTCCTGTTTGCCATTGTGTGCTCTATTTCCTTAGATATGCAGGACCTATTTCCTTTTTTGTATCCCTCTCGTCGAGGAATCTGCGCTCTGAAACTATCAGCTGTACGGGTACGAAGCATGTGAGGACAAAGATCGCAGTCATCAATTTTCTCTTTACCCTATTTAATCCATTTTCCATTCTTTTACCTGATCTCTCCCTTTTCGAGGCAGTATTTATGATTTGGAAGTCATATGTTCTGGTGATTGGTTCCAGTGAACTTCTTCATAACCATCCAATTCCTGACCTTTCTGGCAGTATTTTCTGTAGTAGGAGTGTGTTTAGTGTGGTACCCTCCTCATTGGCCAGGTCGCTGGAAGGTGCACCACCTTCATTTAGGATCACCAAACCTATCCTTGGGTTTGTTCCAAGCGAGCTGAACTCATGAACCAGTTCGGCGCAGTGGCCACGCGCAGGGATGGGGGCAGGTGAAATGTGTTCCAAGCGGTCGAGTTCATTTACCTAACTTTGACTTTCTACTCGGACTGTACACTGAACCGTGTTCCAAGCCCGATTGGTTCATGAAATTTCTGCACCGAGTTCATGAAAATTCCGAACTATCTAAGGAGGAGGTGCAGCTTTGGGTTCGGGTGCAGAAATAAACATCCATTTTTGTTTTTGGCGCAAAATTGGTGTTATTCGTTCTAAATCGTTGTTATTTGTTCGTTCCAAGCGCTTTGTTCTGATTTTTTCTCTCCAATTTTTTTTATTTCGAAAGTGTAGAACTCTCAACGAGAATAATGGATGTGAATAATTTAATTTGTTCTTTATTATTCGATGAGGATAGCCTTCCACTGAAACAAATCCTCAGGACAGAAGAGGAAATAGCTGCTGCGGTCGACGACCGGATTTGTAATAAAAATGAAGATTATTTTAAACGGTACTATTATACGACCATGTCCAATTTATTTTGGGGTATCTAAAAAGATTGAGAGAAATTGAGATTTGAGTGTGATTCGGAGTCAACATTTGGTTCAGTTTGTGAGACATTGAGAAGAGACCCTAACCATCTCAGGACATCTCTATCTCTTTCTGCTGAACAAATACTTGTATCAAAATTTCCGATGTGACCTTGCAAATTTCACATTCATAACACGTAAGTACTATCCGTTAAATCCTAGCCTCTGAGCTAAAAATTACGTGTAGAACGACCTAGTAAAGACGAAAGACACACTACTTTCGTTCTTCCACTTTTTAGAGAAACCCCGGAGGCGAAACGAAGATAGAAACAACACTCAAAGTCCCATAAATAAATGAACGAGATGGGGGAAAAAACATCCTTTTAGCAGGGAGGGCGGAAAACCCGCAAAAAGCGACTTTCACGAGTACCGGAATTACTTGTAAGAAACTTGAACATTTTCAACCGATTAAAATCCCAATCGGGCGCTTGGGGAAAAAAAGCGTCGGGAACCGATTTCGACGAGAGTAGGCGGCAAATATAGTGGGTTTTTTCTGTTCTATTACAGGATTAAGGTGTGAGAACCAGGAATCAGTGGAGGTGTCGTGTAGGTGGTAATCCTCTATTTTTCACCGGAGAAAACCGCGTTGCGAGGGAAAAGTTTTTTTCTCCCTCGTTTTTCCTCGTTTTTTTCTTCTCTGTCTCTTCTCCGACACACATTTCCTGCTCGAAGACACCGTGAATTATAGAGTGCTTTTCTCACGGGCACTTTCGAATCGGTTTCGAAATTCTTGAAAAAAAAAATTATCTTTCCAAGGATCTCTCCGTTAGGAGCGAGAATTACACGGGAAGTTCGGAGTCGCGGTTTAAAACGCTCGGATTTATTAATGGAGTATCGTCGAGCTGAGAGGAGCTGAAGAATTTTCACTAGATAGAAGTTTATACTTTGAAAGAGGCGGATTCAATTTTACTCGTAGAACACACGAAAGTATATTAGTAGCGGGTGAAATACTATTCGTCATGCAACGAACCATACAAGGTGTGGCACATAGGCTCAAAACATTGCGTCAGTTACCTACCTCTACCCGGAACTTTGTCCAAACCAAGTAGTCCTTATCAAAGAGAGACATTTTCTTAAAATTTCTACTCTCAATCAATTTTGGTGGCTATTGAGCAAGAGCGATGCTATTCAACTCCTCATCCAGGGGGAGACCCCAACTAATTTTCTGCCATTTTTGAACAGGGTTTTGCGCCAGGTTTTAATAAATTTCATCTAGTCTGGAAACTACAGCATAATGGGCTAGTTACTGTGGTACACCAACGACAAATCATAGAACCCTGTTTATAGGATGTCGTTGGTACAAACAATATTTCAATAAAATGTTCAGTTTCGTTCCAGACATTGATCTTTCATTATATTATATGTGGCGACGAGGATGTGATGTTTCTGTCTGACAATGGAATTAAATACGTTCATTGTACGCCGTACTATCCTCGATCGAATGGGCTAGCCGAAATGGTAGTATGCACTTTCAAACATCGGATGGAAGCTTCAAAAGGGCAAGGAGACCTACATCTGAGGGTGCAAAACATGTTGTTTTCGTAGATACAGCCGTGCAACGTACGGCTGGGAGAAGTCCTGGAGATTATATTATATTACTGAGAAGAAGAATGGTCACAGTGCTAGTCCATTTGAAACCAGACTTCACTAACGATGCAGACAGAAGATTGACAGCTCAGAAAGCTATTCACGACCAGCATTCTAGTTGGAGAGACTTTTGTGAGGTTGAAGAGGTCTGGGTCAGAAATCCATTGACTAAAGGACAAGAAAGGGAGGATAGTGAGGACAACAGTGCCTGTATCATATGTTGTGGAGATTGTAGGGGTTCAAAGAAGAAAACATGCAGATCAACTGAGGGCAGCTTGTGGAATAATGAGGAGGGGGAGTAATGTTGTATACCAACGTTAAATCATAGAAACCCGTTTCTAGGAAGTTTCGTTGGTGCAAACAATATTTCAATAAAATGTTCAGTTTCGTTCCAACATGATTGCGTATTTAGAAATGGTTAACTTTTTCCTTAAAATGCGTTTTCCATGACAAATTAAAGCTCAATCACATCCCCAAATATTTGTATACGCAATTATGAGCGTTTGGAATAAGTTGTTTGGGTCGGAGGTGGTTCCAATTTCGGTGAAGATGGAGGTTTTTAGGGCTGTTTTGCTGTCGACAACCTGCTACGGGGCTCAGGTTTGGGGGTGAGAAAAAGTACTACGCTTCTTTGTTAAGAAGCTTTTCTGTCCACCCACTCATACCCCGAATTACATGATATATTTCGAGACAGGGCTCGATTATGTATTTTGCCACACCTTAAAGCTGAACGCAGATTATTTGACCAAGACTCTTAAAGCTTCCCACGACTAGATTTACTAGGGCTACAGCGGACCTAATGATCGCAAAGGGATATGGATGGGCGGGAAGGTGGAGAGAAATGGCTGCAGAGCATGATGTGACCTTAAATTTTGAAGCTGTAGCGGAGCTCCCGCGCCACTTCAAGGCTCTTCAGGACCTCGTCAAGGCAAAATTTAAGAGAGAATGGATGGTACAGGCGGAATCCGCAGAATATCACCTATTATACCAACATATAGGTGCGACTACCCCCTACATCTCAGACAAAAGGAAGTTCTCACGCGTGAAAATGATCTTTAAGGGGACTTATGAGGTTTTTTGGTGGAACCAACCATGCACAGCTTCCACTCGTCATAACTTTTCAACCAGTTGATCAATCGATTCGAGATTTTTACCACTTATTCTCTATATTATAAAGGACATATCCACCAAATATGGTCCCATTCCCTTCATTAGAAAAAAAATTGAAAATCTGAGTGTAAACTTTTAAAAAGTCAACTTTGGTACAATGTAACTAGGTGTGTAACCATCGTAGGGATTTGAAATTTTCACACATTGTTCTTTACTATATAAAGAAGAGTCCGTGCCAGCGGTTTTACGAAATATTGATTAGCTGATTTTTGGCACTACTTCAAACATGCCTCCTCGATTTGCCGATTTTTTTTCTACTTTGAAAAATTGCCCTTCCCGCCAGAAACAATTTGAGGAGAAACCGTTGGCACGGACTCTTCTTATGGATGCTACGAACAGTGTCTAAAAATTTCAGCGCTGTGCGATAAGTGGTTGCCGAGGAAAAAAATCCCCAAGACTGAAAAACGTGATTTTTCAGGAGAGCCATTTTTGTGTAGGTAACCACTTCTCATTCTGATAGTGTCCGCCTTGGCATAGAAAAATGGAAGTAAACTAAGGAGATGGAAGTAGAACCTATTTTAGGTGGTTATACTACAAGAATCATAGGTTATTTTCCGTTTTTGCGTCGTTTTGCTGTTTTTTGAGGGTTTTCAAACGTTTTTTTGACTTTTGCCAATTTCGTTTTGAGTTTTCGTTACCTACGCTATGCCGCGTAACCACGCAACTTTGCCCGTGGATTTGAAGGGGTTCCCGTGGTCCGATTTATCTGTGTTTTTTTTTCTAGATGACGGGTATATTCTATAGAAAAATATATTTTTTTCTCGCAAAAATGGATTTTTTGTTAAAAAACCTCGTAAGTCCCCTTAAAGCTAGGTGTGAGGTCCTTAATGTCAATTATAAGCCATGGATCGAAGGCAATATGAACCTCTGTTCTCTGTGCAACTTGGGTGAAGAGGAGACTGTTATCCATTTTGTAGGCCGCTGTCCGATTTTGTCCACTTATAGGCGCACTTACTTCCAAAGGTCCACACTAGACCGTGAAGAGGTGATAGTACTCCTTAAAGGAGGGAATTGGGAGGCGCTTTCTCGGTACTTGGTGGCAGCTTGGGACTACCGGAGATTCTTAGTTTCCCACTACAACTATAATGTTGGAATTGAATCCCCCTGACATATTGGTAAAAACTTTGTAAACTCTTACAATTTATAGAACACTGTGTAAAATCTGTGGAAAATCTGTTTAAAAAAAATTAATAAATGATATAAGTACCTACTTAAAACCCAACAACTAATTATTAAACTTCTAGGAGTGAACTCCAGGCTCACGGTAAACTTACCACAGCCTTATCATGCTAACTGTAGCAGCATAGCTGTATTTATTATTTAAAATCGCTATATTTTGTCTATATAAGTGGTTGCATATCTAAGTGCTATATTTTTGTCATAAAAATATTAATCCTTGCCGAATGAAGCATGTTATCTATCTATCTATCTATCGTTCCAACATTAAATTTTTGAGCTATCCACCAGTCCTCCACATTTTTTTTTTCCACTTAATTCCAAGCTATACAACCTCGATTGTCCCTGAGAAAGCATTTCCTGAGTTTCTTTGCTGAATTGCTTCAATTAAGCTTGGTCTCCTACGCACATGCTCACCGAAGTTCTTCACATGCATAAAGTTGGTCATTGCTGGATTGTTCCAATGGAGCAATTGAACCTCACTGCTCCCCTTAATAGTTTGAAGAAATGTCATTACTCAACGATCTGTTGCTATGCATTTTTCATGGTGAGCCCTTTAAGACGTCTACCGGTATCAACGATAAACCACTCATCATCTTCTCCAAACCTCTTACTAGTTTGAAGATATTTAATGAACTGTACAGGCTTGGCGGTTCTCGTGCAGAACCCTCTTGAATTTTCATTGCTGAGCTGCTTGAATGGCTTTCACCAATCATTGACCAGCTTTAGGTCCAAGTTCTTCACTATTATACCTTATATGTTTTAAGGTATTTCATTGCTCCTCAATCTGTAGAAGACAGTTCCTCGTGGAGAGCCCACTCAGCTATTCATTCCTGGATTTCTTGAATGGTTTCAATGAAGAACCACTCGATGTTTTCTCTGCTCTCCTCACTGGTTTGAACATATCGATTGATAAGCTACTTCTTTGATATGAACGAGTCGACGATAATCCTTCACGAACTAATTTATGATAATCTTCATGGAGAAATCCACTATGATATTCGTAGATTCCTTGTTCCTTTCTAGTTCTTTACTACTCCTTGTTAGTTTGAAGGTATTGGAAGGTTTGATGGTATCCCATTTCTCCACGCTGGTGACCCCTTACTGAGGTATTCATAGTTGAATTTCTCGAATGGTATCAATCAATCCTTGATCAGCTCCCTGCAACATCTTCAGACCGTCCAAGTTCTTCACTAGGTGGATTGAAGAAATTTCACGGATCCACGATCCGTAATGGCCAGACAACCCCGAGCGTTCCCCAGACTGGAAAGCTAATGCGAAAATTTAAATCCGCCCCAACTAGAGGATTCTGATGAAGGTCGGGAACCTGGAAAGGTACTGCCTGAGGGTGGGGGACAATAGTGAATAACGACACAGCTCCCAACCAGCATCCGTAATGTGGCTTATAGGGACGGAGATACAGGCGGGAGATAGGATGTAATGGCAGACGAGATACATAATGCATTCCAGACTTACAGGGGGAGGAAGCGGGCCTCCTCAACGCAAACACAATCGATTGCAGCTATTCATTCCAGGCAACGTCAATCTCGTATTACCCAGGTTTAACCGAGATTGTGTCGGTCGGGAATGACGATTGTCAGTCGGTTACTCCCTGGATCGGCGTTATGTCGATTATATCAACTGAATACTGACAACTCGAACGAAAGAGCGAACTATAGTAAGGAGAATACTGAACAGTCTCGGAAAAAAGTACGATTCGTGTAGCATAATATCCTGACCTTCACCAATATTTGATCTATTATTTTTCACTTTTGATAAAGTGTTCATAAAAATATTTGATATCATAGAATAAAAATGTATATTTTTCCAAAAATTCTGACCAACGAATTTAGCCTACAGACACATACATACATAGGTGTGGATTTATTGTTCATAATACTGCTGCAATTACTCGTTTGAACCGTAACAGGGCTAAGAATTTCATATTCAAAAAACTATCACAACAAAAAATCAACAACTTTTTAAAATTTCCCCTTAGTTGAATATTGCATACCAAAAAAATGCGTCAAAAAATGAATAAATAAATGTATTAAAACAATCAATAGTGGAGAGGAAGCCACTGCTACTTGCTGAGGGTTAGAGGATGTAGGATGATGTAGGGCTCTTTGAGCCTCTTTGGAATAGGAGAGGTTGTGTGACTCCTTGATGTTATTTTGAAATATGATGGATTTCGGTTCAGTTGGAGAAAAGTGATGGATGAGTGAAGTTTGGTAGCAGGTGATTCTATTCGGAATATTGAACATTTTCGTCTACAAAAAATATACACCATCACTTACAACATACTGATAAAATGGTGGGTGGTATTTTTAAAAGTGATGGACAAATCAAAATGTTCAACTCACCATTTGTATTGTACAGCCGTACCTACCTACTTAAAAGCATGCATTAATACTGATGAAAATTGTTGATAAACAGGGTGTCCCGCCAAACTTCGGGGGTCGATTCTACAAGTAATTTCCAACAAAAGCCTGGTAGAAATTTTTTTTTTTTAGATGTTTATGTAATTTTTTCCGTATGTTGAACCTTGTCTCACTAAAATGACTACAGCTCCCTTATTTTTCATGCAAATTCAAATCTGAGTACACCGTTGAAAAGAGCATTAACTTTCCCATCAGATGAGCAGAACACACATTTTTAACCTTGCCTCTATTTCGATTTTTTCTAGTCCAAACTTTGAACTTATCAATTTTTGAGTTTTTTCAACTAAAATTTCTTGAAAATTTCGTCAAAAAACTCGAAAATTGCAGTTTTGATTTTTTTAATATGCATGAAAACTAATTGAGCTACAGTCATTTTAGTTAGACTAGGTACAACATACGAAAAAAATCTTTAAAAGTGAAATAGCTCGAAAACAAAGCATGCCTCGTAGAAATTTTTTAAAAAATGTTTCCTTTTCGATTTATTTTACTTTTAAAAATGTTTTCGTATGTTGAACCTTGTCACACTAAAATGACTATAGCTCCCTTATTTTTCATGGAAATTCAAATCTGAGTACACCTTTGAAAAGAGCATTTACTTTCCCATCAGATGAGAAGACACCCACATTTTAAACGTTGCTCTAGTTCGATTTTTTTCTAGTCCAAACTTGGAACTTCGACATTTTTGAACTAAAATTTCTTGAAAATTTCGTCAAAAAACTCCGAAATTGCAGTTCTGAATTTTTTTTTTTTTGAATATGCATGAAAACTAATGGGGCTATAGTTATTTTAGTGAGACTATGTTCAACATACGAAAAAATCTTACCAAGTGAAATAGCTCGAAAAGAAAGCATGCCACGTAAGAATTTTTTGTTGCAAATTACTTGTCAAATCGACCCCTGAAGTTTAGCCCTATCTTTCTCGGACACCCTGTATAGTTCTGCAGGCTTCATTCATGTCACTCCTTATGGGGAATTGTAGAAGAGATTGGTTATTGGGTGGATTTGAGAAGTTAAAGGATTATCAGTTGTGTTGTAACGGAACAAGGTGATAGCTAGCCCGCCAACCCTGTTATTTTCCATCCAGGTTGTTCTCCTCGAATTCGCTTAGGCTCAACTAGGTGGGTATACATGAAAACGTGGGTAATTTGAAAATATGACCTAATCAGATTAAAAAAGTAGGTACATTCCTACTTCCAGTAACACAGCATAAACTGTTATAGTGCAATATCACAATATAATATTGGTAACACAATAAAGTGAGTACATAGTGTACTTGAGCACCTACCTACCCATGTTCACTTAGATCCAACGTCGACGTCGTCAACGAAGCGACGTTTGCGAATCTGAGGTAGATTCTGCCTGCCATCAGGTGTCTTATGTTGTAATTAGAGAATACCTGTGCGTTCCATTGCGCTGTGAACTGCTTTTGTCTACGCTAGTTCGTTTTTAGTGAAAAGGCGGCCAAATTGCCGCCCAAGCGCCCGCCCGAAGGTTAAGCCCCCTTTTATCCACCTTGCTATCTTGTTCCCTCCTATTCAAAGTATATGAGCAATAACGAATCTAGGCATTACGACTTTACGTGCACATCCCATTCTCCTACCATTGGAATTCATTCACGAAACCTTTTTTGTGGATTTTGTAGGAATTTTGACTAATTGCATCGACTGATTTTTTATAGTTTGCAAATAAGGGCTTCATTCTACTTTATTGTCATTATCATTGATATTTTGCTTAAGGCTTCACTAATTTTTCCATTCGGTCTGTTCACAGATCCGCCCAAAATCACCGAGAGGCCGAGAAACCAGGCGGTGCGGGCTGGCGTCATCGCCGCCTTCTTCTGCGAGGCCAAAGGAGATCCGCTGCCGACGATAGCCTGGCGAAAGAACGGGAAGAAGGTGTCCACCACTCAGAGCCGCTACCTCGTCCAGGAGTATCCTGGCGGGGGTTCGATGCTCAGGATCGAACCCGTGCGTTCGGGGAGGGATGACGCGACTTACGAGTGCGTCGCGGAGAACGGCGTGGGAGATGCGGTGTCGGCTGAAGCTACTCTGACTGTATATGAAAGTGAGTACACTTTAATATAATTGTTCAAGTAGCTGAGAATAGTTGTTTAAATTTCGAAGATAGGTAGCTAGGTAAATATTAAATTGAGGGTGAGACAAATGAAGTCCTGTGTTCTTTGTTACAGCTTTTATTCTGGGGAGCTTTCAACAACCCTCTGATTGTTATCATCAGCCCTACAACAACAAAGTTGGAAATGTGACATAGTATAAGACGTACAACTGTTATTAATTTTGGAGAATGGCTTTAGATGGACGTGTGGTTATAAAAATTCTATGGACAATGGTGGGAAATGAAGAGTGGACTAGAAAATTAAGGAAAATTCGACTTACCAAGCAGCAAAAAATGTAGAGCCCTTAATTTTCTAGTCCACTCTTCATTTTCCACCGTTGTCCATAGAATTTTTATAACCACACGTCCATCTAAAGCCATTCTCCAAAATTAATAACAGTTGTATGTCGTATACTATGTCTCATTTCCAACTTTGTTGTTGTAGGGCTGATGATAACAACCAGAGGGTTGTTGAAAGCTCCCCAGAATAAAAGCTGTTACAAAGAACACAGGACTTCATTTGTCTCACCCTCAATGTATTGAAAGTCCTACCCAAGAATATATGTATAGGTAAATATTGTTATTTTATCTTCTTATTATTGTTAGGATTGGCGTCGTTGTTGACGAGTTCAAAAATTAAGCGTCCGCTTCGATCAGCTTCAACTAAACCTTTCAAGGTCGCAGAAGTCGACGCCAGTCGTCGCAGGCAGTCTTTTATCAACCTGCAGTCGCACAAGTTCCTCTGTTCGCACTAAATTCGATTTCCCGTGCACGTGCAACCGGTTCGTACCTCGAAGAATCTTGAATTTACCTCAAGATTCAAAAGAAATTTCGGTTTTTGAAGTCGTCCTCGTTTTTGAGACCTTCAAGAGGACTTCTAACTTCGAAGCCTTTGATTAGGTCGTGTCGTAACGGCGATTTCATGTGCCATCCTCATCAACACCTGAATTTTCCTCTAGCATTCTCATCAACTCTCTTCAACTTCATCGAACATGGTCATCATCCCGACGTCCTTTTATTTTTATAATTTCATATTTCATCTACCGTGGAACGTTTCCTTCAATATTGTGATTTGACCGCATTTTCTTTCGTTTGTGATTTTCTATTTCTCACCTAAAGCCATCTCTGATTAAATAAATAGGTCCTTCGAAACTTAATTACTTCTTCCAGCCCCATAGTTTATATTTGATAATAGGTATGTTGATTGAAAACAAATAGAACAGTTTTCCCGGTACCTAACAATAATTATATGCTTAGAGAACTCATAATATTTAGCATTGTGATGGACCGTCTCAAGTTCTTATAGGACCCAGAAAGGTACCCTGCGGTGAGCTCTGAAGAAAGGAAAGAACATTTTGTTGTAGATTGTTATCTAAGTTATTATTCTCTTCAAGCTGTCATACATCTTTACATTTGTCTGATAGTTCTGTACACCAATTTTCCCAAAAGCTGGTTTTTAATTCATTTCTTCATTTAATACCATAAAATTTAATCTTCAATAATTATGGTGGCATTTCCACCAGCTTCATGATGGCATTTCATATTGACGCTTGGTTTACTAAATGAGTAAAATGAGAGATGAGTAAACAGAGAAGCGACTCTCCTCCGAGGAATCGTCAGCCATAGCAGTTAAGAGCGCTGGCTGAAATTGGGAATAAACCTGGAACTGACTGTCAAATAATTAATGTACTATAATGTTGAAGGTTTGAATACGAAGTTTTTTCTGTTTTTTTTTTTCTTTTTTGCTTCCTCACTACCGAAGGTAGGGAAGCTTTGTATTCGTGAAAGAAGTGAAAAAAAAAATGTCCTCCAAAATCAAAATTTCCACTTGCTTTTTGCGTTTTAGAGCTTCCCGAACAATTTTGGTTCCGTGTCTGTCTGTTTGTCTCTCTGTCGGTCTGTCTGTCTGTCGGTCTGTCTGTGGTCAATCCTTGTCCCGGGCAAAACTATACCAACCTGTGGTCCGATTTTGATGAAATTTTCAGGGATTGTGCGGGTTAGGTCCTAGACGGTCCCCTATCAATTTCAGCACCTTCGGACCAATAGGAGCGAGTGCGCATGCGCAAACGTGAACTTCCTGGAACCTCGGTTTCTCGGTTTCTAATGAACCGATTTTGCTCAAATTTGGAGGTTAGTTAGGTACTAACTTCTAAGAGACACCCTATAAGTTTCAATCAAATTGGTCAAGCAATAGCCGCTGCGCATGCGCGAACTTTAAATTTATTGTTACAACCAAAACTCCGCAACTATTCAACCAATTTCGATGAAATTTTCAGGGATTGTGTGGGTTAGGTCCTAGACGGTGGACCGCTAATATTTTGGTATTCAATAACTCTTTGAATCATAATTTTTTCGCCAACTGATTCTGTACGTCCATGTTACAATGAGTGAGGAAGCTATACTGCCCACCCAACTTGGCAGACGTTTTTTTTCTTGAGTACGTTTGATATTATTATATTTGTATAAACGTTTCTTGAGGCTGATAAATGTTCTCAATTTGAACCTTTTTGCTTCCGAATATACCTTTTCAAGGTTGAAAAAAACGTTCTCCAAAATCAAAATTTCCACTCGCGTTGTACGTTTCAGACCTTTCTGAACAATTTTGGTTCCGTGTGTGTCTGTCATGAAATTCTTGTCACAGCCTTTACTTCTATTATTCTCTTCGATTTCGATGAAATTTTCGGGGCTTATGCGGGTTGGCGTGTAGGTGGTCCCCTATGAAAATCATCGCCCCCAGACTGATAGAAGCCTCTGCGCATGCGCAAACGTATATTTCCTTGTTACAGCCGTAACTTCTACATTTTCCAACAATATTCAGAGATTGTGCCGGTTGACGTGTAGAGTCCCCTATGAGGGCAGTGCGAGGTATTTAGAGATTGATATTTTGAGATCAACTACTTTGCATCAGATCACCTATACAATCGGGTAATGGATATGAGGAAGCTATGTGCTACGCCCACTTGGCGTATTATAATATGAAATGGCTTATTATAATATGAAATGGCTTCCAGCTGTAAGAAAAGTTCAAAAAGGTAGAGCGAGTGGAGGGTGTTTATAAACGGTGCATTTAAAATAGTCTCTATCACTGTGAAAGAGTACCTATAGTGTTCCCAACATTCAATCCTCCATAGTTTTGATAGCGTGTCAATCGTGGTAATATGATAGTGTGCAAAAATGGTTTTTTATAGGGTTATGAAGGTATTCTCATGTTTCTCCTCTATCAATTAACACCTTCATAAAGCGGTAACTGTCTAGCGGTACATGATAGCGTTCGTACCATCGACGTGATAGAGGAAAGCTACTTCAGTTTGATAGTGTTAAATTTGAATGGTTTTTGAAGGATTCAACACCTTCAGTCTGATTAGTGATAGAATGCAATCCTGAAAGTGATAGTGTTTCAATTTTTGATAGCGTTTCCGTAGAATCCCAACCTCACGCCTATTTTTGACACCATCGGTGGGTCGGTGGCCAATTTTTGATAGCGTTTCTACGGTTTTTTTGACACACTATCACAGTGATAGCGTAAACTGAAGGTGTATTTCTCTCAGTTTACTAGCATTAAAAAAAATATTGGCCAGTTTTGTACTTGTTTAGGAGTTTCTTTTTCTATCAACCTGAGACTAGAGGGTGAAGAAAATTGTGTGGTGATCCCAATATATCTGAATTGTAATCAATCGAAGTGCGCGGACCCGGATTGACAAATCCTATTTATATGTTTTCACTTCCACTTTTCCATGAGGATAATGAAATTGCTTATCGCCTTGCCAAAAGAGGCTCAGAGTCCCTGCCAATAGGGCTAGAACCGATCTTGGGAACCACCAAAAGTTGTTTACAAAACGAGGTTAAAAACTGGGAAAGAAACGAGAGAGTAAGATACTGGCAGAACCTCCCAGATCTGAGACAGGCAGAACAATTTTTGACGTTCTCGAAGAAGCTGGCTAACGAACACATAGCTATGCCAAGAAAGGACGTCAGAATACTCGTGGGTCTGTTAGCAGGTCACTGCCCACTTCCATATTACCCAATACCTAAAGAAGATAACAAACTAACAACTGCTGCTTCTGTGATATGGGAACGGAAGATGCCGAACATATTATGTGCTATTGTGAAGCACTGGGTCGAGCTAGATACACAACCCTCGGAAGTGATGTCTTAGCTAGTGTGTTTTGTTGGGTCGATCTACATATTTGCTGTTATGTTGTAGTTTCTTGAAAACCAGCAGTTTGGTATCTCATATACTACAAGATTCAACTACCAAGAGGGTGTGCAGATTGTGTTAGAACGACGAGAATTGGAAATGATTTCAGGTGTTTCTGCATGCTATGCGTTTCCAGACTGCAAACCAAAGTGGGAATTATTGAAGGAGACAGCGAGTGGAGCTTTGCGGGTGGGAAATCGCTAGTTCCTAGGTCTTTTGGGTCGCTCGAGAGCTATGCAAAACGTATTATATATGCAACTCCTGGAGTCTGAGGGAGGAAGATAGTGCGCCAGGAAGGAGGTTCCCCCTCTCCGCGACGTAGGAAATGACGTGAACTTCGCTTTGGTTCCCGGGAAAACGGAGGGGAGACGCAACACGACGTAACCCAACGAACCGTCAAACTTAGTTATCAACCTTCCTTTGGCGTCGGCCTCGGGTTGTGAGGGGGGGCTCTAAACAAGTTTGCCTGTATCTATGGGAACACCGTGACGGCATCGCCAATGAGTATGGTGGATATAATACTATGCACGGATAGATACGAGACTGAAGCAGGGTTCACAAGCGTCCGACTGCGATTCCGACTCGCTTTTCTACCCGCTGATTGGCCAGAATGAGTCGAAGAGAGGGGGTTGTCTTGTCGGAGAGGAACTTTCGGGAGGGAATCCAAATCCGAAAAATTAGATATTTATAGAATTTATTGAATTTGTTCCTAGTTACAAAGTCAGACAATGTGAAAAGTGATTATTTATGTAGTAGGGCGCAATACCAGTTCCTCTGTTCTGAAAAAAAGTCGAGAATATTCTATTTCTGCGTGTAACGAGTTTCGCCAAGTTTAAGATTCTAAACAATTTTGGGAGCTGGTTAGAAAAGTTGTTTATAAAGCGGGGATACCCGTGAATAGTATCAAGATGTTTTGCAAGAATTTTTGCATGTCAACATCACATGTGTGAACTAACCAAAACGATTGTGTTAAGGCTATTTTTATTATAATTATTTTGTTACATATTTATTTTGTCCGAACTCCGGCTAATAGCTTGGTGCTACAGCCGTATAATGTTTTGTTTAATGTTATTAAGTTTCGTGTAGGTACATTTATTTGAATAAAGCATTAAATGCTTTAAAGATTTGAAATGCTGATGAAATTTGCTGCTTTTGAAATTTGATGCTTTGAAATTTTCAAAATTCAAATTCAAAATTCACCGTGACGGCATCGCCAATGAGTATGGTGGATATAATACTATGCACGGATAGATACGAGACTGAAGCAGGGTTCACAAGCGTCCGACTGCGATTCCGACTCGCTTTTCTACCCGCTGATTGGCCAGAATGAGTCGAAGAGAGGGGTTCTCTTGTCGGAGAGGAACTTTTGGGAGGGAATCCAAATCCGAAAAATTAGATATTTATAGAATTTATTGAATTTGTTTCTAGTTACAAAGTCAGACAATGTGAAAAGTGATTATTTATGTAGTAGGGCGCAATACCAGTTCCTCTGTTCTGAAAAAAAGTCGAGAATATTCTATTTCTGCGTGTAACGAGTTTCGCCAAGTTTAAGATTCTAAACAATTTTGGGAGCTGGTTAGAAAAGTTGTTTATAAAGCGGGGATACCCGTGAATAGTATCAAGATGTTTTGCAAGAATTTTTGCATGTCAACATCACATGTGTGAACTAACCAAAACGATTGTGTTAAGGCTATTTTTATTATAATTATTTTGTTACATATTTATTTTGTCCGAACTCCGGCTAATAGCTTGGTGCTACAGCCGTATAATGTTTTGTTTAATGTTATTAAGTTTCGTGTAGGTACATTTATTTGAATAAAGCATTAAATGCTTTAAAGATTTGAAATGCTGATGAAATTTGCTGCTTTTGAAATTTGATGCTTTGAAGTTTTCAAAATTCAAATTCAAAATTCACCGTGACGGCATCGCCAATGAGTATGGTGGATATAATACTATGCACGGATAGATACGAGACTGAAGCAGGATATTCAGTATATACACTCCTGCTCAAAATTAGCGCACCACCATCCATTTTTTCGTTTATCTCTTTCCTTCTTCCCTTATAAATTTTGTATCCTGGACTGGCCACCAAGGAGCCTAAACATGAATCCGATAGAGCATGTTTGGGACATGCTGAAAAGAAGAATTCGAGCCAGAGATCCACCATCAGACAATCTTCAGCAGCTGGAAACAGCAGCGAAAGAGGAATGGGCCAATATCCCCAGGAAGGTATCCAAAACTTGATTAGAGGCATCGGTCGATAGCTGCAAGCCCTCATCCTAGCTAGAGGAGGTAATACCAAGTATTGAAAAGCTAAACTGGCATAATTCAAACCTTTTTTTCAATTTTTATAATTTTACCAGAAGAAGTACATTTTTCTATAATTCATTAAAAACATATTTTGCTTCCTCACTACCGAAGGTAGGGAAGCTTTGTATTCGTGAAAGAAGTGAAAAAAAAAAATGTCCTCCAAAATCAAAATTTCCACTTGCTTTTTGCGTTTTAGAGCTTCCCGAACAATTTTGGTTCCGTGTCTGTCTGTCTGTCTGTCGGTCTGTCGGTCTGTCTGTCTGTCTGTGGTCAATCCTTGTCCCGGGCAAAACTATACTAACCTGTGGTCCGATTTTGATGAAATTTTCAGGGATTGTGCGGGTTAGGTCCTAGACGGTCCCCTATAAATTTCAGCACCTTCGGATCAGCTGAGTGAGCTCCAAGGCCATTTTCTCTCCTGTTGAACGCAGGAAGCTGAAATTTGAGAGGCAGGGTCAATGGAGAATGCTGAAGGTGCCTGAGTGGTCACTGATCAGCTGAGTGAGCTCCAAGGCCATTTCCTCTCCTGTTTTTCGCCAACTGATTCTATACGTCCATGTTACAATGAGTGAGGAAGCTATACTGCCCACCCAACTTGGCAGACGTTTTTTCTCGAATTTGTGCCTTTTTTGGTTACATTTGTTTTTCTGAATTCGCAAACAATGTGTGCATATAGATAAAAACTTGATAAAGGAAAAAACGTCTGCCAAGTTGGGTGGGCAGTATAGCTTCCTCACTCATTGTAACATGGACGTACAGAATCAGTTGGCGAAAAAATTATGATTCAAAGAGTTATTGAATACCAAAATATTAGCGGTCCACCGTCTAGGACCTAACCCACACAATCCCTGAAAATTTCATCGAAATTGGTTGGATAGTTGCGGAGTTTTGGTTGTAACAATAAATTTAAAGTTCGCGCATGCGCAGCGGCTATTGATTGACCAATTTGATTGAAACTTATAGGGTGTCTCTTAGAAGTTAGTACCTAACTAACCTCCAAATTTGAGCAAAATCGGTTCATTAGAAACCGAGAAACCGAGGTTCCAGGAAATTCACGTTTGCGCATGCGCACTCGCTCCTATTGGTCCGAAGGTGCTGAAATTGATAGGGGACCGTCTAGGACCTAACCCGCACAATCCCTGAAAATTTCATCAAAATCGGACCACAGGTTGGTATAGTTTTGCCCGGGACAAGGATTGACCACAGACAGACCGACAGACAGACAGACCGACAGACAGACAGACAGACAGACACGGAACCAAAATTGTTCGGGAAGCTCTAAAACGCAAAAAGCAAGTGGAAATTTTGATTTTGGAGGACATTTTTTTTTTTCACTTCTTTCATTAACAATTTATATTTGGAAAAAATATTTCACCGCTACAATTGATGGTATTGTACATAAATATTTACATCACAGTATTGTATCAGCACTTTCAGCACTCAGCAGTCATGTCCATCTGGCTGCTTGGTATCAGGGTCCGAGATCCGACCTCGGACATTGGGGTGAGGGACAAGGTAGAATCACCTTATCCCACAAATGATGGAGGGAGGATTGTGCCTCTTCTGGCTATGCCATCAGTCGACACTTCTCCTCCCAATGGGGTTCGAGTTCAGCTCCAAGTCCCACGGAGCCCACTTGCTCGAGCCGTGGCACGCCGTCGTGTGGCCGTAGCCCTGAATTTAGACCAGATGAATGATCCTCCTGTTAGGACTCGGGTGGTCATCCACTCCAGGATAAACAGTGGGTAACCAGCCCGAATCAGATCCTTCGCTGACTTGCCATGCCATATCCCTCTCCAGGTGATCGTTGCTCCAATCACCTTTAGTTGGTTTCGCTGAATGTTTGCAAGTGCTGCTGCAGCATCTAGTAATGCGTCAACTTCATATTTTCGAATTTTGGAAGCATTGATGTCTGCGAGTGATCTCTGGCCGGAGCCAGAGACCACTGAGACATCAATAATGAAGGCTCCTCTTGGTGTTACCACCAAGAGGTCTGGACGATAACCTCGCTGTTCCAGGTTAAAGTGTGGCTCTAGCCATACTGGCCATCCTTTACGGCGAGCGTAGGCTTCCAGTAGGTTCAGGGCAGAATTGTGACGGGCACACCTGGGTCTTACCATGGCTGGGCAAATCTGGAGCACATGCGAGGCTGTTTCGGGTGTTTGACATCCCATTCGGCATAGATGGCTGCTGCCGGTACGCCTGCCTCTTGTCCTCCTCACTCCTGTTGGTAGAGAACCAGAATGTACTTTCACCATACCCAACGACCTCCATCCCCATAGTTTCGCTGAAGGGTTCCTGATCCATGCCGTGCTAGCTCCGTTATCGCGTGATTTTACCAGTTCAGCTCCATCCGTAATTTGATGTGATTTTTCATTTGAGTGTGATTTTTCACTTCTTTCACGAATACAAAGCTTCCCTACCTTCGATAGTGAGGAAGCAAAATAAGGGGGCAAAGAAGAAATAGATGGTAGTGCACTAATTTTGAGCAGGAGTATATATTCACAATATAGATATATTCACAAGCGCCTACAGAGTACTGGAGACAAGTGAGCAAGCATCCGTCTCTTCGATTCCGACTTGCTTTTCTACCCGCTGATTGGCCAGAATGAGTCGAAGAGAGGGGGGGTTGTCTTGTCGGAGAAGAACTTTTGGGAGGGAATCCAAATCCGAAAAATTAGATATCTAGTCGGAAAGAGTCGGAGAAAGGGTCGTAAAAAAGGGAGGTGGGAGGCGGTCGGTTTTCTCACCATAACGTAGAACTGCTAACAAAATGAGGAGTTTTTTTTCCGCAAGTAAGTGAGGAAGTATTTAAAGTCTAGTTGTTAGTGATCTTTGTAAGATATCGTAAGGAAGGAGGGATCCAAACCACACTAAAACCTCCTATGAGACCACACAGAAACCTCCAGTCAGATACTTCTTCTTGGGCGCCTGTCATTAGCCAGGGGAGAATTCCTTGACCGGTTAAATGGACCTGATTGGTCTCCACTCTACCAATTCGTAAGAAATGCATGGAGATACAGGCAATTCCTGGTAGCTGAATTTAATTATATTTAAAACAATAAACCAAAAAAATTGGTAAAAGGCAATAATAATATTAATAAACAATGATGTAAATAATAATAACAATGTTAATAATGATGAAATCGTAAATAAGAGCAGGAATAAATAAATAAATATAATATAATAATTTGCTAGTATAACCAAAACAATGTAATATACCTCCGTGTTCCTTCCTCCAAAGTTAAAAAAAAAAAAAATATTGATTGATATGTGTTATTTACGATGAATCAATAATTTGTGTTAGGAATACCAACGGAACCTCTGCTGACGGGTCTTGATGACCCAAAGCATATCATGTATGAATAATATTGTCCTAATTGTAAAAATAAACATGTCTTTCATTCATTCAGATACTTTATCACAACTACTCCGGGTTATGTTCCTCCCATCTGTGCTGCTGCATCTTACACTGCAGAATCCATTCCTCAAATCTTGCTATCTTGCTCCAAGATCTCCCTTCTCTCTGTATCGCATTTATTCCAGCATCTTCCCCTTTAATCCTTTTAACTCCTATGGAATCAAAAGGCAGCTACAGATCGGCTTGCTCCCACTCTCTTCGCTTTGCTCCAGGATTCGCCTCCCCACAGGAGTTCCTTTTAGGTATCCTTATTCTTGACTTTTTCAAACAATCGAAGGTGAAAACAAGCCTTTGCATTTCTAGTGCTTTTTCATTCACAAATGTCCTTAAAACCTGAATTTTGAGAAATTTTGATTACCTATATATTTTAATTCATTTAGAAAAAAAAAATTGAAAATTGACCCCGGAAAACTCAAGTTTTTACAAATATAATACAACTGAACAATAAACCTGTTCGCCTTGCGTATTCTATATGACGGAAAGGGCGTATTCACTAATCATAACTCAACATTATCACACCACTTGCATTGCTCTACACTAGCATTACGATTGAATTTAACTCATCAAACATTACTAGACCGACATCCCTTCACCGGGTTCTCCCGAACCGCCTTTCCCCCTCTCGATACATCGATACACTCGTCCAGTATCGATAGCTGAGTCAATAGGCTTCTCGTTCATTCGATCCATCGAGAAGCTGATTCAGATATCTTATTATATTCCGGTAGCGCTTAATTTGAATACTGGCGATGCCGCCGACACGGCCAGCCCTGACAATACAGGCGCCTCGACTGCGGTTGGGAAAGCAAGAGTAATGGATGAGTAGTAGCAGGTTCCTCGAAACTTGGGGAACATAAAATAGAATATTGCTACCTACATCATTAGTGAAATCTAGCAACAGGTACTGTCCGCCGACACTGGCTATCATGACACCACCATCCAACTAGCACTCGGCTGTCCTGACAAACAAAAATATTCGTATAATCACACAGAACCCGAGTTTACGGGCATCAAATTACAACAAGTGCAAGCAAAACTTGGCAAGGATTTGGAAGGTGCAAACCAAAATCCCTTGCAAAGGAAACGGGTTGCCTCAATCACAGAAATTGGATATTTCTAATAAAAAAAATGAAAAACTCACATAGAGAAGACCAGAAATCTCACTGAGAGGCTGACAACCTCACAAGAAGCAAAGTAGAAATCTCATATTGAGCACACAGTATTATTCACACAGAGGATTTGTTAATATCACAAGGAGCAACTTTGAGTCTCACACAGAGTAACTTCATGTCTCACACAGAGTAACTTCAAGTCTCACACAGAGTAACTTCAAGTCTCACATAGAGCAACTATAAGTAAGTCTCACATAGAGCAACTATAAGTATCACGTAGAGCAACTATGAGTATCACATGGAGCAACTAGAAGTCTCACGTAGAGCAACTATAAGTATCACATAGAACAACTATAAGTATCACATAGAGCAACTAGAAGTCTCACGTAGAGCAACCATAAGTATCACATAGAGCAACTAGAAGTCTCACGTAGAGCAACCATAACTATCACATAGAGCAACTAGAAGTCTCACGTAGAGCAACCATAAGTATCACATAGAGCAACTAGAAGTCTCACGTAGAGCAACTATAAGTATCACATAGAGCAACCAGAAGTGTCACGTAGAGCAACTTCAAGTCTCACATAGACAAAACTGCAAATTACACGTAAGATTAGAAATCTCAATTAGAAACTGAAATTCCCACACAGATTGTAGTTGATATCTCACAAAGCTCAAATAGGATGTTGTTGAAGTCTTACACTGAGTATTTCATAATATCAAATAGAGCGTATTATAAGAAAAAAAGAAAAAAAAACTCATATATGGCATTGCTGAAAGTACGCACAGAGTATTGCAGAAATCACAAGTAGAGAATACTGAAATAGCCACACAGAAGGCACACAGATTAATGTTGTTGGAATAAAGAATTATTCCGACGTCCAACTACTAATTAAGAACTGCTTTCGGCAACAACGTCTGGGAAATGAACTTCCAATTTAAAGGAAACTGATCAGGGGACAAACTTTGACAGAAAAAAAACAACGATACACGTACCAAGTTATAGCTGATTGTTGGCAACCAAGGTCCCATGTGTACAAAACCCACATCATCGAGTACCTCAAAAGTCAAGCTTTCAAAATCTTGAGTGCCCCAATATCGATAAGAAGTCTCCTTAACTCATTAGGAGATAGTTTCATAATTGGTACCGTAGATCAACGCTAGGAACACTTACTGGGGCTCCTAACTACAACCAAACATAAAGAACTAACCACACGAGGGAGCAACTCGTGCGATCTTCATTCAACCGGAAAGTTTACGTATTGGCTTACGAATGCTAATAAAATTCCAGATGTGTTATACTTCTTTATAAGTAGGCGGTTTTACTACAGGATATTTACAAGTAGATGATAGTGATGACCTAGCCTCAGAACACTCGCCTGTTATCCTTACAATCAGCGAGCGAGTGATGCAGAAAATGAGAATTAATTAATCAGAAAGTTTCTCTAAAATCAACTCAACAGCTAGAAGAATGCATATATATTTGCTAATATATAACATCCAGCAAGATGCCTCGCAAAGCACTTCTAACAGCAATACAACTGGCAGTAATGCATTTGAAGAAGTCCACAGGAAGAAAAAAAAAACTGGTGAATCCCAAACGAAAGCGAAATATTGACCGGGAGTAACCAAGAAAAAGCCCAATTTATTGTTCCCAGACCATCTGTGTGAAACATTCTAACCCCTTCTGAATAGGAGTATCTATTTCTTCAAATAAAAATACAACACTAGTTAAAAAAAAAAAAAAAAAAAAAATGATGAATATGAAATTCTTCCTTTTACATTGAGAGAACACAAGATGAAATCAAGCGTAGCATCAATCCAAGACTCCTGGCTATCAGTTGGAATCGCAAAAGTGCCTCTAGACAAAGAGACCTTCAAATTACTGCATACTATCAAAGCTGCGCTTAGGCTGCATCATGTACGCAATATCCCAGTAGAAATTTGCGAAAGTCACGATTCTCAATCCTGGAAAATCGCTTAACGAGAAGACTAGATATCGATCAATATTCTCTCTCCCAGTTCCTGTCAAAAATTCTTTCTCAAAATTACGACTCCGGTGGCTTACACTGATAACAGTGCATAGAAAATTGACTCTGCATAATCCATTCGAGTTCAGACAGAAACACTAATACCAAACACAATTTAAGAAAATAAGCACTCAGGATTAACGCCAATAAAGGCAGGAAAGCGAGCAAGGGCTTGCACTGTACCTCAAGTACACTCAAGACCCACCTCAACCTGAAGAAACAGTGATGGCTAAATTTACTGAAAATTCTGCTATTCGATCCATTATAGACGATGTAGAAGATACAACTCAACTCAAAAACTACAAACCTCCACCAACCAGGTTGCTATTTGGTCAAAGAAGTTTAGATTAAACTAAACGAATCAAAACCAGTACATTTACCAATAAAAGTACTTTACCAATAAGAAAATCCCCACAATACAATCCACAATTGAACCAATCAAGATACCACACGCTTATTTCCAAACTAAATGGGAAAATCACATTGAAGAAAAAAATTGAATAATTGAGGATAAAGCACAGAAAAATGAACAACTTCCAATTTCTCTCCACAAAAAATAAATACTAAAATAAAATGCAAAAATGCTCATTTACAAATCAACATATTTATGGACTCACGGGACCTATTACAACTCGGGGTTTATGCAAAAAAAATCGAATACAAAACGAGTCACCAACCAAAACAAAACACTACGACTTACGGCTAGAACACCATGGTATATGTATGAGGAATGACGATACTCATCGAGAACTGAGAAATGCTGTACATACCAGACAACGAATGACAAATTAGTCGCCTCAAACGAAACAAACCACATGATTTGATAGTGCTGTGTAGCTAGTGTTACTTAGCGCAAACAGTGACAATTAGTGATATTGTTCCTGCAAAAACATGGGCTAGTAGTTGCTGAACGATCTTATACTGTGACTGGAATCATTATGCAAACAAATGTTGCTATGAAATGTAAAATTTTGTTTCAGTCGCAATAACCAGTGTCGTGAAGAATTTACGGATCTCAGACAAAGAAAATTGTTCCTGACAGTCAGAGAATTACAGAATCTCACTTAGAGAAAACTTTAACTGGATCACAGAGAGTTATGGGATCTCACTTAGAGAAAACTGGAAATGACACACAGAGCATTCTATAAATTTCACAAAGAGAATTCTGGAACTTCACACAGAGAATTCTTATAAATCTCATACAGATAATTTGGGAATTTCACACGGAAAATTTTGGAATCTCACACAGAGAATTTTATAAATCTCACACAGAAGTTCACACAGAATTTTTTTTTGTAAATCTCACACGGAGACAAATGAAAATCTCACACAGATAATATGGGGAATCTCACACAAAGAATTTTGTAAATCTCACACAGAGAATTAAATAAAACTCACACATAGAATTTAATAAAACTCACACAGAGAATTGAATAAATCTCAAACAGAGAATTTAATTAAACTCACACAGAGAATTGGATAAATCTCACACAGAGAATGATATTTATCTCACACATAGATTGTTATTTATCTCACACAGAGAATTGCATAAACCTCACATAGAGAATGTTATAAATCTCACACAGAGAATGATATTTATCTCACACAGAGAATGATATTTATCTCACACAGAGAATGATATTTATCTCACACAGAGAATGATATTTATCTCACACAGAGAATGTTATTATTCTCACACAGAGACTTGCATAAACCTCACACAGAGAATGTTATAGATCTCACACAGAGAATGATATTTATCTCACACAGAGAATGATATTTATCTCACACAGAGAATGTTATTATTCTCACACAGAGAATTGCATAAACCTCACACAGAGAATGTTATAGATCTCCCACAGAGAATGATATTTATCTCACTCAGAGAATGTTATTTATCTCACACAGAGAATTGCATAAACCTCACACAGAGAATGTTATAGATCTCACACAGAGAATGATATTTATCTCACTCAGAGAATGTTATTTATCTCACACAGAGAATTGCATAAACCTCACACAGAGAATTGCATAAATTTCGAGTTGACTCGAAATCCAAGCAGAACGTTGAACATGTTTTTGCATGTATCTAAACCGTTAATCTTACACAATATTGAGGTTTAACAACTTATTTCAACTTTCAAGCATCATTTTCAATTCGCATTAAAAATACACGAAAATCTTACAAAGGAACATTACGGTCAACCATACTGAATTTGGCATTAAAAGGCAAGCAACAATAATTGTTGACAATTATTGTCTGTGTAGTTCTAGGTAAGTAGGTAATGAACAGAAATTTGAACAATTCATAATTTAAATTTTCAAATAATCAGCATAATAATAATCAGACTTAGTTGTTATTCAAAATCTTGTCAGCCGAATGAGCCAGCTTGTCATTACAGAATAATCAAGTTCATTGGGTGACTTTTTCCGAGTTAGACTTGACTTCTGAAAAGCCGATTTCGTGAAATTTCATGCTGATTGCCGAACACTTGTAATTACTGTTTTTGGTACGTGCTATCAGTACCAATTACCAAAAAGACACACAGAACACTGCCAATTCATTACTTTTACAACAGGAGTTAAAGATCAATCTACGCAATATCAGAAATAAATTGAACGATGAGACGACAAATTTAGTAGGATTTTAACAACTACAAGGTACAACAAATCCACGGCATAGGTAATATTTTAAATTTATACTTATCGAAAGTACCCCACCAGAAATAGGACAATCTTGATGTCCCTGCTATCCGTCTTGCGACCTCTCAGTCGACAAACCCGATAAAAGTTGGAACTCTACTCTTGCTAGAGCAGAACTCCATCACCATTCGGGAAAACATTGAAGAAGATTCTGATGTCTGTTGAACTTTACAATGTCTCGGAATCTAGAATATTAGGCTGTGGCTTCATATTTAACACCTTTTTTGAATGATTTACATAAGACTGTCTAAGTCTGTTTTTCTACCATACATCTTCCTATAATCTAGTTGACCTTTGTAATGCCTTTAAGCTCCCAAAAATGAAAAGAATTAAAATCACTATCACAATCTTAGATGCACAATAAGTAGTCAACAATTTTAGACACAAAATACGGAAGTGCAAAATTTAAAAAAAATTAAAATGAATTTTCAAATTGGAGAATTGATCATGAAGGTGCAATCTTACTTGAAGATGCAGTTGACAGGTTTATGAAAGTTAAGTAGGTACTGTGCATACCTAGGTCACCTAATTCACACAGATAAATAATTAGCTGGTGTAAGTCGGAATTACTTTCTCAAGGTGGGTAAACGCATAATTATACAGTTCTGAATCAATATGATTGTAAATGGCTTGGCTAAATCCAAGGTCAACACACGCAGAATAATCCATTTTTGAAAAAAAAAAACTTTCAAAAGAATGTGAGCAGAAGAAAAATTGTCATATTTTGTTGTGGCCAATAATTGAGTTTTCCGGACGAATTCGAACGTTAGGAACAATGCGGAGCCGACTAACACGACTCTTGTCGCAGTGGATGGTTGGCCATTATGACGGGATAGCCGAAAAACCACCAAACAAAATGCAAGTACGATTCAGCAGTTACATGAACATGAACAGAAAATTTTCAGCATAATTCAGGTTCAACACATTGCAGCTACAAGGAGAAGGGAGTAATTTTCTGTAATTCAAATCAGTAAAATCTCAGCTGGCAACAAAAAAAAATGCATCGTGATATTTCAGAAACGTATTGAGAGAATCGGAGATTCACGAGCGAGGAAATATTGTTATTCAAGCTGGTCCCTTAACTCACCTATGAGCAGTTGGTTTATTTCAACCGAATAGCAGATGGTTTATACAAGGGCATAAAAAGTTTCTCAGTTCCCCAGTTTCTCTGGTCCTCTTTTTAATGTCACCCGATTCACGAAACTATTGCGAGGAAGAGAGGTTTTGATTGGTCCTACTGAACACTTGACAAGGGTGTGTCCTGCTAAAACGCAAGGCTATTGGTTGCAAAACGTCACGTGACAAAGGTGTGTTCCAGAACGCAAGTTGGTTGCTGGAACGTCGGGAAGCTACCTACCTTCCCGGCCTTCCCACAACCTCATAACTAGGTTCTCCGCGGCAGGAGACATATCTCAAAGTTATTGATTGAAAGTTCATTAGGTGGATACAATAATGTGTTACATTAAAAGAGAATGTGAGATTAATTTCCAAAATGGGAAGGGAATGAATCTCATAACAGATTTCAAGTAGAGAGGTTAGGTACCTGTTTTAACTCATATACGACAATTTTATCAATGATGGATGAAAATTTCCAATAAAATGTAATCATGTGTAAGGCAAAGTAAAACTCGTTCGAATTTCAATTAGATTTGTCAGGATTCAGAGCTTAAAATTGGATTGTTTCACCTGTTGATTTCGAATGGTCTTTGGAGACTCCATGGTTTTTGTTGTCTTCAATCTTCTTATACTAAATAAAAACTCACACCTGGTTCGACCACTTCTGATGACGGAAAGGGCGTATTCACTAATCATAACTCAACATTATCACACCACTTGCATTGCTCTACACTAGCATTACGATTGAATTTAACTCATCAAACATTACTAGACCGACATCCCTTCACCGGGTTCTCCCGAACCGCCTTTCCCCCTCTCGATACATCGATACACTCGTCCAGTATCGATAGCTGAGTCAATAGGCTTCTCGTTCATTCGATCCATCGAGAAGCTGATTCAGATATCTTATTATATTCCGGTAGCGCTTAATTTGAATACTGGCGATGCCGCCGACATATATTTCTCGTCGGTCATCTACATAACGAGACTCCCGAGATATACGAAAGATTCCTCCTATTCCTAAGAGAACTACGACAGTCTTGTTGATGTAAAATCAGGAATACGGTACGGAATGACGTGATAAAAGTGACTTTCTCGTTTTCTACCTTCTCATTATTTCTGATAATAAATCACGGGTTAGCAAAAGAACGAGGAAACATGGATTAATTTTATTGTGTTTATCATTTTATTAATGAATGATTGGCTCCACTGTGACCCCCCTGTATGCCTATAGCCTCCCTTGTATGCAATTCTGTGCGTGGCTGAGAAGTTTGGAATATTGTATGCAGAGAGCATCCCGAGCATTAACTATTTATTGTATCATCCCTGACCTCTTGGAACATTTTTTAATTCTTTCCCCGTCCAATCTTACACAGAGATCAGGAGATGTATTTAGTAATTTGTCGATCGAAAGACGGCATTAAATTGTAAGGTAAAACGGAACTTTTCATATTATCTTGATTGATGAATGAGATGTAGATAATTTGTGTTTGAATAATTTATAAATCCTTTCTCAACTAAAGTAATAGGATTCAGTGAAGGAAACATAGTTTGCGGTTAAGCCTACAAATTATTCAAGACAGTTGAAAGCCTAAACTTTCAAAGCCTACTTCGGATTGTATTTATAATTTATGTCAGAAACTATATCGATTTGTCGAGTGAGAATTCCCAGCCTAAGACTGCATGATTGGAGTAAATGGGGAAGATGGGAGTAAAACGGGGTTTAGAACTTAACCGAACTAGACGGGTAATCGTGGGATAGTGGGAGTTCCAGGACAGAATCTGGAAGTCTGGAGTAGGGTTAGGATAAGGATAAAGCGAATGACGAAGCGGAGGGGGCGACGAGGGCGGTGATAAAGTTGGTGTAAGGCGGGGAGAAACCCGCCGAGTTGGTGGTAGTGGAGGGGAAGGAGGCATGATAAATCCTGTACTATTAATAACAAGGCAAGGCTCACAATTAAGTCCGCTGTAGGCTGTCTGTGAGATGACGTCAGAGGGCGGGGAGAGGATATGGCAGGCTGTGAATCACCGCTTCCCGCCCGCCGCCTAGCGGGACGCTGAGGAAGGAGGCGAGGTTAGATCTACGGCCTCATATCCGTCTTAGTTTATTTGATTAGCTCCTGTTTAATAACTCAAGGGGGAAAGGCAAGCCCGGGAAAGGGGTAGGTTTCCCGGAGGTTTTCCTCCATCTTTTCCTCCTCTTCCCGCTTCCCTGGATTGTGTTTGGGGTCCCGTCTAATCCTTCTACTATACTTATCATTTTCCTCCGCCTGACATTTATTATAAGGGAAGGCAGATGGGTAGGAGAGAGGGGAGCGGATGGGCCGCAAACTTGCCACATCCTCAAAATCCCATCGCATAAATCAGGCACAGGCCTACCATGTAGCCAACAGATGCTCTCCTTACCGTTTCAAATAGACCGGTCATATCCAAAAGTCAATACGAAATATTTCACCACCTCTATTACTTCTTTGAGCAGTTATTATAAACTGTGTTTTCTAATTTATTGAGCAACAATTTGGAAAAAAATTAATAATTAAGATTAGGTACTCTTTTGATTGTTCAAAACATTCCTACTGGAGTAGGGTTACCAGACGGAAACTTTCAAAACCAGGACGTTAGCTTGGAAAAAAGGACAAACCAAGGACGCATATTGAAGGAAAAGGACGTAAAAAAGGGCTATTTTACACAAAACATCAAGTGAATTTTTTGATTACTTCTCTATACTTTTGTTATTAAGAATGAAATTATGGTCCCAAAATCAAAATATACGTCTAGAAATAACGCAAGAAATGAGGAACTACTGAAGGAACTGTCGGGCAAAAACAGGATTATTGCCCCCGAAAAGATGTGCGGCCTCTTATTACATTTTTTGGACGAACCGACTTAGCCAAAAGTTTGGGCCCCGTTCAAAACCATTTGGCAGAACTTGTCATTTTCACGTTATATTTCAGAGTGGCAATCAATTTGACGTTTTCCCGGTTCTGAGATTCCGTCCACTGGCTGTCCATACCTTGTCTACGCGTTCTTGACAGGTTGCCCAGGTAAAAATCCCCTTCGTCCCCCGCCATGAATCGGCAATGCATGACGCATTTTTCAACCCCAAATTTTATGACCCCCTTCAATAAACGAAATCCTATCAGCTAAGTATGCTACAATATCTATTAATGAATTACAAAACTTCGTAAAATTTGTGTCAGAATGAGACCAAACAACACTAAATTTGACCGTGTTTAAACTTTTTTCATCATGCAGCTGGTTTTCCTAATACATACTTGAAAGAAATCAGTGTTTTCGTATTTGTAACAATTTGGGACAAATTTCACTACAGGGGTCCGGGCTAAGAATGACGTTGTCATTGAAACAAGAAGCATTAATAAAAATAATAATTTTGTATTATTTAAATTAATTTTAAAGCATGTTGTGTTTAGACTTGTTCAGCCAAAAATTTTCCCATTCAAAATTCAAAAAATTTTAATTTAATTGAAATAATGACCAATCTCGTAATCCAACAACGTTGACAAACACAGTACCCGAGAAGTTAATTGAGGGGGTGAGAAGAAGCTCAAACCGCCCAGCGTTGCTGGGTCGCCTCAGGTATTCGGACTGCCGAAAACGAGTGGACAAGGTATAGTGGTATAATTTTCAGATGCTCCGGACGAGCCAAAAACGTCAACGGTTTTGAAAAATGCCATTTATTTTTCAAAAAAAAACTTGATAATAATAATAAGAAGAAGAAGAAAAACAACAAAATAAAAAGGGACATTTTGTAAATTTTTGAAAAAAACAAGGATGCCAGGACACACTCATTAAAAAGGACATGTCCTTTTAAAAAAAAAGGACGTCTGGTAACCCTATACAGGAGGTATAATGACAGGTACTAATCAGCGGTGGGACGTCATATCAGCGGTTGTCGTCTCCGTAATTTTTGAACATTCTTGCGTCAATTTCCGAGCTCAAAGTAACTTGTAAAAAATTCTTTCTATTGCCAATTCTCGACAAAAATTATTTTTATCATAACTTCTCTTCCAATAGTTTTTCTCCCACTCAGAACAATACTTTTATACATGTAACGGCACCCTACATATAAAATAATGATTTTGTTCTCTTCGGTATTAAAATTTGATGTCACATCCATTAGGTGAACCCAATAGTGAAGTTCACGTGGAAGGTAAAACTAGGTATTTTATTTACACGATAACTTGGGTTCTGGACTTCACCCCCCTCCCCTCGGAACCCAGATGTAACTCAGGGTCAAAACGCTGACCACTGCACGACATAAACCCTTTTCACTTGTCCCTACCCTTATTCCACTAACTTTCTTCTCTTTATGATTTCCGCCACTTCTCCAGTATAGTTCGTGTTCCTTATTTTATTTCTATATATTTCCCCTTTTTTTCTCCCCACCACCAGTCGACTTCTCCGAAGAGAAGTGTCCTTATTTATAAGTTGAGTGTGGCCTCTGCTCCATCTTCCTACTTCCAGTTCAAGTTCAAAGTTCTTATTTCGTCCTTCCAAAAAACTTTTCTTCTTGCCTTCTTCCTTTTCTTCGTCCCTTATGCCCTTTTCCCACTTCCCCAGTTTTATTTGGGATAACTCGATTGAAACAACAGATTGATGTGACTTTTTCTGTCTATCGTTACCCTGTTTTTTCTATCCCTTCGTCGCTTCGATTATTCGATTATCCGAATCTTTTTTTGTTCTTTCCATTCCTTCTTACTCATGACTTTGAGATCCTTCCGTGACAGCAACGAAAAACAATTTGTAACGCCAAATAGTTGATAATAACTAAAATTGATTATTATATCGCTTCGTACCCGTGCTGCAGGACAAAAAAAAAAGTGGAAAACAGACATTTTCTTATGCAAGGTGTTTTTCCACTTTGGAATTTCGAGCGGAATGAAGGTTATTAGAGTGGTTGAACTTAATGTGAAAAAGCAGAAAAAATGCCGCTCAATACTAGTTTTTTTTTAAAACAAAAAACCAACTTTTCTTCCCGATTAACAACTTACGAACTTGGATATCAGTAGTTCAGGGATCGATATAATTACTAAAATATTATTACCAGAGGTATAAGCGACTAATGTAGTAGAGACGAATCGGACGTAATTACAAAAAGGGTTGAAATAAGAGTGTTTTTGATTTGTAACTATAACCATATTGTAACTATAATGTTCGTTTGGGTGGCAGAAGCACTCGAAGCATTAAGATTCTTAGGGGTGTTCAGCAGGGTTGTATTTTATCGCCTCTTTTGTTTAACCTGTATGCTGAAAATATTTTCAGAGAGGCATTGCATGATGTGGATGTTGGTGTATTGGTCAATGGCGTCCGGGTTAACAACCTCAGGTATGCGGATGACACCTCATTGCATCGAATATCGAAGACCTGCAAGCTCTAGTCAGCGCCGTCAATAAAAGAAGCATCGATATGGGTCTTGCTTTAAACCTGACAAAAACAAAGTGGATGATTATATCTAAAAGGAACGTGTCAGGACAGCACTTGATTGTTGATAACAAGCATGTAACCCGAGTCTCAACCTTCAAATCCTAGGCACAATTGTTTCTGAAGAGGGTAATATTGTTAGTGAAATTCGAAGCCGAATAGAGCAAGAGAGGTCTGTGTTTAAGAGCAGGAGTAGGGTGTTGGCTAGTAGACAACTACGACTTGATTTGAGAGTCCGCATTCTCCGCTGCTATGTGTTCTCTGACTTGCTGGCGTGGAGACATGGACGCTTGCGGGTGCTCTTAGCCGCAAAATTGAGGCCTTTGAAATGTGGGCCTATAGAAGGATTATGAAGGTTCAATGGGTTGATCGAGTGAACAATGCAGCAATCCTCCTGAGAATGAATAAAGAGTGTGAGGTTATGAACTGCGTAAAGCGACGAAAACTCCGGTATTTTGGCCACCTAATTAGAAATGAGAAATACCTCTTGCTGCAGAATATATTGCAGGGACGCATAAATGGGAGACGCGAGCCTGGTCGCAGAAGGGTTTCATCGCTGAATAACCTTCTCCAGTGGTTTGAGGAGACCACCACATCTTTATTTAGAAAGGCCGCAGATAAAATAAAGAATGTGTTGATGATCTCCAACTACCGCGTTGATATCGAAAAACTGACCAGAAATGAAATCAGAATTGTTTTGCAATGAGCGAGCTGACGCACTAGTAGGGATGTCCCAAAAGTATCGATACTTAAAAGTATCGATATTTCTTGAAAACTCGGCGCTGCGCGCCTCGGCGGGGGCTTCTCCCCCCTGCACCCCCGGATGATTTCCGCTTAGAGCCTAATGGCTAAAATGTGACATACCTTGAAAAGGTTTTTGCTCCCTCTCCCTCTTTATCTTTCTTCCACTGTAATATTTAAGATACCTCCTTATTCATAATAACATCAGGTTGTCAAGCATATTTGTCGTCAAGCATATGATAAATCATAGCGCTACTTTCCTGTCGCTTTTTCCTGTCGCTTTTTACTGTCGATTTTTCCTGTCGTTTTTCGGCGGGGGGTCCCATCGCTAAAACCTTTTCAAGGTTAAAAGTATCGATACATATCGATCCTTTTTTTACTGATATATATCGTAGTATCGATACTATTATTCCAGTATCAGAGGCGATACTTCTTTATAACACATTTTATCTGTTTCAAAACCTACGACATGAAGGTACCTACTTGACAGTTCCTCTATCTCTACGTAGATTGTTGGGAGACCAACAAACTTCAACATATTAAACAAAGATGATGTACCACCACCTCCAACTCTCTATGGGTCTGTTTGAAGAGGCAGTCCAGAACCAGTTCGGAACCAAACCGGAGCTGAAAACGGGAGGGGATAGAGGCGAATGGACCCCTCCCAACCGTAGAGGACTGCCTCTCAGAAGAGACCCTATTGGTCTGGTCCAAGAGGCAGTCCTGAACGGTTAGGAGGAGTCCATTCGCCTCTATCCCCTCCCCTTTTCAGCTCCAGTTTGGTTCCGAACTGATTCCAGACTGGTTCTGGACTGCCTCTTCAAACAGACCCTATGATAACCTGCTGTCCTCCATAATCGAGGAAGGACCACCAAAATGTTAACTCAAACAAGTGCAATACGAAAACAAGTGCCTAAACAAAAACAAGTTTTAAATAACAAAATGAGTGATTTATTGTTTTGTTCATTCTATATTAATTATTATCCTCGTGATGGAGAGATTTCACACAGATAGAGAGAAACATAAATGACATTTTCACCAATTTTTATGAAAGTATCAAAAAGTATCGATACTCTTTGAAAGTATCGTATCGATACTTTTTGATACTTTCTAGATGTATCGATACGATATTATATCGATACTTTTGAAGTATCGGACATCCCTACGCACTAGCTAAGGAAGGATCCCAGATGGAGATGCCAGCTGTCCCGACACCTTTTCCAGCTGCAAAGCAGTGCATAAAGGACTCGGTAGCAGAAAAAATGAAGGAAGCCCAACGCCGCGCGGCAGAGGGTCGGCGATGGAGCGGGTTGCTGGAGAAAGATAATCGCGTTCCGCAAGATTTGTCGCGCAAAGAATCTGTGGCAGGTTTTCGACACCTAACAGCTTACGATTACCTTAACGCCCACCTCCACAAAATTCGAGTCAAGGACAGTACAACCTGCTCACTATGCCAGACGACAGAAATGATGACAACTGACCATCTATTTGACTGTCCTCAACAAGGAGGACATAAGACAAAGCTTTCTTCCTGACGAAACCAAAATGGTCGAAGACATCCAAAATAATATTTTATATTGGGCTGAAAGAGGCCGCGTGGCGTAATAGTCAATGGCCAAATGGCGTAGGGTAAAAAAAAAAATGATCGCCAACGTTCGTCACGGACAGGGCACCTAAAGAAGAAGAACTATAACCAATAGCAAGGTTAGCGCCGGGAGAGAGTAGTAATCGAATGAGGCCTTCACTGTGTGGTCAGTTTGTTATGAAGCGTAGGAGTGTATAAATATGTAGTATATCGTTGCTTAAGAAGCAACATCCGCTATCGACCATTTACTAACTTTGTGATACAGTGACATGTGATACACCCACGAAGTAACTTTCGTCCTAGATGTTGGTGGAGAATGCTTCCCGTTCTTTTCCCCAAAAGTGAATTACATTATATTTATATGGCAACTCACTCAGATAAATATTTCAAGAAGGGCGCTTCTTTTGCTGCTGCCTTACTCGACACTAGCGTTCCCATCGTCGACATACCAAGAAGAAACCTACGAATTTTTTAGCTATATCTCGACAGCTATATTAAAAAAGGAAAAGATATATATCTAATTTGAAAAGACAGGACACCTCCTATCTCGAGGCGTCTTTTTTGTCAAACTTCATCCTTTTCTCGTACCTCCCGTCTTCTGTTTCGTTTTTCTTTCGTCTTTTCGCAGTTCACTTTTTTCTCCTAGAAGGAAACGTAACCCCCGTCCGAGACGTATTTTATTTCTCGTCGCCCACCCATAAAATAACCTTTTGAAGGGGCCGCCTTTTACGGTCGGTATAATTCATGGGGCTTTTCTTTATAGGTCTCATCGCTACACAACGGTAGGAGTAATCTTCTTCTAATAAATAAAATTGACGGCCACGTCAGGCGTTCCGGCAAACAAGGGATTATTATAGAGACATTTTTTTCCAACACTATACTTATAAGTACGACTATAATCGAGTCGCGTTTCAAATCTTTCAAATTCGGGGCAAACTGTGACAAATACGTGATTTTGGAAATCGTGTTTGTCCCAAAATATCGTCCCTTCCAAGGCAGAGTGTCGTGAGCGATATTTTCCTGTTTTCAGGAAACAGAAAAAACTGTATAAAATGCCCAATTGGTGAGATTTTTTTTAAATTCAATAATTGCGACTATAATAGAACTTCGTTTCAAATCTTTCAAATTCGGGGCAAAGTGTGTCAAATACGAGATTTAGGAAATCGTGTTTGTCCCAAAATATCTTCCCTTCCAAGGCAGAGTGTCGTGAGCGATATTTTCCTATGTTTTCAGGAGACACAAAAAAAAAAAACGTATAAAATGCCCAATCGGTGAGATATTTTTTATTTTTATTTTTTTATTCAATAATTACGACTATAATTGACTCTCGTTTCAAATCTTTCAAATTCGGGGCAAAGTGTGTCAAATACGAGATTTTGGAAATCGTGTTTGTCCCAAAATATCGTCCCTTCCAAGGCAGAGTATCGTTAGCGACATTTTCCAGGAGACACAAAAAACTGTATAATATACAGGTGGAAAGCGAAAAGGGACCTCTTGTCGGCGTTAGTCGAAATGGAGTTATTGCTATTTTCTCAATCTGTATAGATTTATGAAGAATTTAAGACCAAAAGCATCCTTGTAGCTCAAAAAATGGCAAAGCTGCAGTATTTCAGTGTTCTATAACAGAAAAAATGGATTTTGAGAAAAACGACCATAAACTTTAAAAACGCTACCTTAAATTCTTAGATTCTTAAATCGATTTTTTAAAATTTAGGTTACTTTCGATTCGATTCGATCTTTCAGGCCTATACACTTGGGTTCTAGAGGGTCCAAGGATCAATAATCGATAGAAAGTGAAAAATCGATACTTTCGACCTTCTTCCAGTTTTTAGCCTTCTCTTCGAAATCAGCTTTGCCGACAGGAGGTCCCTTTTCGCTTTCCGCCTCAAATCATATTATAATGCCCAATTGGTGGATTTTTTTTATTTTCTATTTTTTTGTGATTCAATTACTCTATCCCATACTGATATTTTCGTGCAATTATTGAGAAAAATCGTTTATATTGTAAATTAACGGCGGTGGTTAAGGTACTTTTACCTACAGTTCGGTGTTTAAGATGTTTTTGATTGGTGCTTACTATGGTTAACATAATCAGTTACAGATAATAGCTTCGTAAGCGACGTCGCTTAAGACATTTTGATTTTCATGATGGTGGAGGATACGATATTTTTCCAAACATTTTATTGACGGTTAAGAAATTTCTGAAGTCACTTACGCTTTTTCGTTGCTCTATGGTGGTTACGGTAGTAATATTTAAATCCCAGTTTTAGATCATTTAGAACGTTCTGGCGCTTACGATTTTTCCACCAACGTCTTGACGAGACGAATCCAATGGTATGCTAACTCAGAAACGCTAAAAATATCGCTTACGATACTCTGCCTTGGAAGGGGCGCTATAATATTTGATTTCTTGGATAAGCGTGTATTGTAGCTTAATAAGCAGCTCTTTTATTATACTCCCATTTTTGGACTTATAAAGTAGTAGAAGATCTTAGTAAACCATTGCTGAGGTTCAGGGCCAAAAGAATGGGACTCCGATCCCTATTAAGCAAGTCGGTCGGCTCCTTCATCGCCGTCATCTTCCTTACGGTCAAGTAAGCTTATTTCTCCTAACCGCAGCCAATCTCAGGTTAGCCTGGAAGTTATCGAGTTGGCTGCAATGGCCTTCACATGGATATCGGATATGTCCGAAAATTCTCGTGCCTTAGTCGTTTCCTGGCTATCCCTGGCTTGCGCTTGTATTTCAATGGCATGGGTTTCAGCTTGATAAATGGTGGCTGTCGTTACTAGAGGTTAAGCAGGACTGAAATTTGGGCTTATGATCCTTAAGTCAGCTTTTTCGTTCATCAAGGACTCATTTGTGTACCACAGAAGATATCCAAAGTTCATCCTTTCAGAAAAGACTTGGTCACTCGGTGTGGTCTTGGTCCAGTATTAAATACTTGTGCTTCAGCCCGTATCCTCTAATATAGTACCTTGAAAGCCGCCCTGGAAGGCTGTCCTCTGAAATGGGGTGGAGTGAGGCCAAGAAGAACCATTAGTTCTGCTGTAGAGTAGAGCGCATTGTTCCACATACACCAAAGCATGCTTTAGGTAGCAGGCTGTGAGTAGCGGAGGTAACAGCATACAGTAACATTGTAAACAGGGTAAAATATTTCGTTCTAATTATGTTAATATTTACCACGTTAGAGGAAGAAATATGTTTGGGAATTTGAAGCCGGCTTGCTCGAAATCCAGTAAATTCCAGGTGGTTCTAGGACGTGTAAATTTTTTACCTAAAACTACCGTATTATTTTTCAAAATAATTACATTTCAGCGAATTTTCGAGAAAAAAATGGAGTAAAATAGTTATTGCAATGACTTAAAAATTTTTTAATAGGGAATTTTGAAAATTGTCTAGTATTTGTTCGCCTATCCAGTTGATATTTAACCTCAGGAAAGATCAATGATCTTTTTTATTTTTAATATTTGTAATAAAATTTTTTAATTTAAATTTAAATATTATAAAATTTTTAATAATATTTTCTTAGAGGCTAATTGAATTGTTTATTTCCACTAGAAAAATCTACGTACCTTGAAACGTAAAACATCAAATTTTGAAGGGGGGTTACATTTTTTTTTACTGCTCGATTCCAAAGGTTTATTATTGAAAATAATAAACCAAAATTATAATAAAAACAATTGGGCCAATAACAATGTTTTCGAAGACGGAAACTACCTCTTTTTTACGAGAATGGGGAAACTTTAAGAGCGAAGTAAAAGTTCACCCCAACAGTGTTGAATTCCCCAGCATTGGGCCTACCTACTAAAACCCCACTTCCTCTGCTTAGGACTCACCCCGGAACCACTTGTACAGTATTACTTCAGGATGAGCCTTTTTTTGTGCCAAAAGGCTGCTCCTACTTCTGCTCTCCAGACTGATCTCTCCATCAATTCTGTTCCTCATCTTCTTCCTCCCATCTTCCATCCAGCTTTTATGCTTTGAGGACTGTTGTGACAAATACTGCCATTGCGTCTCACCTCGACTTGTTCCTAATCCTCTCATCTATGATTGTCTGTGGAAAAAACGTTCCGCACTCTCCCTCATACCCTCCCATGTGAAGAAGGTGTGGCAGACATCATCCTCTTCTATCCCACAGTATCTGCTCTCTAGGTCAGCGGCTTTCCCGATCTTTACCATGAAGGAGCGGAAGTATCCATGCCCCGAAAGGAATTGAGTGTTTTCGAGGTCGGAAACTACCATGTTTTACATCGTGAATATCCTCATGCATTGAAATCCTCCTTGAAATAGTAAATTGTTATTGTTCGAATAAGACTAAAAGTCAAAAATTCGCTCTTTACCTCATGCTGTATGAATGGAAGTTTATTTTGCCGGTTTTTCTCTCTGCTTCATGAACGACTGATTTGAACGGTTGTGCAGATACCAAATACCAGCTTCTCTAGGAATTTATTTATTTTTATTTTTTTGAATTTGTTGTTCAAAATCGAAAATATTGTACCCAAATTAGCCTGTTGAGGGTCCCAGAAACCTTACTGCTCTGTCATGAAATCGAACTTAAAATTGAAGCCGGTAAAACAAATCTGGGAATCAAGTAGGTTACTGCTGCTGAAGTCAGACGGTTGCACCGAAGTTCTTCTTATATTTCAGAGGTTAACGAACGGCCTCTCAAACGAAAAATATGACTCGCACTCCACACTCATGACCATCTTTTTGTGTGTTGTGTACTCGAAGGAGAAAAGGACTGAGGCGTAGAAAGAACGGATAGAGGAATAAGCGGGGAGTGAGGAGAAAGAAGAGATTGATGTTGAAAGACCGGAGTCTCAATAGCATCCGCCATCTTCCCTTATCCAATGTCCACCTCACAGTAGCCTCCCCTCCACCGTCAACAGGACGGCAACAACGGTATAATGGCACAAAGGAGAAAAATGATGTATAGATCTATTATTTACTTAGTGGGCCCATCGTCCTACCCTCTCACACCGCCTTCTTCAGCACAATAGTTCCGTTTTATCCCACAGAGAAGGTTTTTTTTCTTCCTCGCCAGGGGGTCGTAGTGGCAATGTAGACGCCAAAGGTACTCGTTCCTGATGACCAGTCCTGAATAGACCGATCTCCGTGTTAGTGGCCATGTTCACGATTTATTTACTGCCCTTTTTCTGAACAGCAATGTGTCGAAATAACAATAAACTTCTCACTTGATTACAGGTAACTAAATCACAAATGAAGGAGTTCAGTGTAGGTAAAAATCCGCGCTTAGTAATTATTTACCCAAGAAAGGGTTTCGCTTCATGGGAACTTTTGCAGATTCTGATTTTCTTCCTTGTAAAAATTTATTTATGTTTTTTCTCGGAAAAATGCACTTTGGTATCTTCATCTTTCGTGAGCCGTTTATATTCTACCGTAGTATGCATACTGGTATACGTATGTGTGTTGAACTTCCCAAAAAAATCCAGGCTTTAGAACTTCAGGAGATGAACTGGAAACTGCTGATGCCGAAGTAAACTTTTTCTTCTTTCTTCGCTCTCCTGCCTCATGTTTTAATGAAAACTGGATTCTTCTTGTAATATTTCACTCACCATCCTTTGAAATCTAGTGTTGTTTAAGCTTCCACCAACTGAACCTGGGATTTGTTGACTGATTTTGAGCTGTTCAAAATGATTCGTAGAATATATCTAGTCTTGTATTACCCCGCCTCTTGATTTGAACAAAATCTCGAACGCTCAAGAAGGTGTGCCCACTGATCGAATAGTTCTGTTCTATGGACTCAAATCTTTTCATTTCAACACGGGCAATCAACAGATTGATAATCAAACGTTATCGCATTATAAGAAAAAACCTAAAAACCACCTTCTCAATTTGGCCAAATTTTGACTAAAAACTCTTTCTGCCTGAGAAGTGTGCATGGATTGAACCTCTCCAGATTTTGTTGATTAATCTCATGTCACAAAGAATCCACACTGTCACCAGGTCTTCCATTTTCTGGAGCAATCAGAAAATCCTGCCGAAGCGGCCCAGTGTCCTCCATTTTGCCACCTGGTTAATTCCAAAATTTCTAACATGATCCTCATCTTTTCCTACATTGTCAATTGCAAGTTGCTTCTTTTCCAGTCCTGTCATCCTCTTCATCAATCATGCCATTGATTTTCTCATCCTCATCTTTTTCCTGTACACCCAACCAGTGAGCTAAATGAAGAGAATGAGACCTCTCCGTCTGTCTAGCCATGAAATAACTCTTTTTTTGACTCTACTCCATCTCTTCTACTGGTACAACTGGTTCACTCAGCTCGTCTGCTAGGTTCTACAGGTCTACAATCAACTTGTACCTTGGAATATTATACCAAAGATTAGGTTTGAGAGCTGTCACTCCACCCTCCTCATCCTCTACTCGCCCGGATTCCTGCTTATCCCTTGGTTACCTTCCCGATGTACCTTCGCTCTTGCCTGAACTTCTTGCCGATGAGATCTGCTACATTTAGATGGACTACTGCTTTCGGTATCTGTTCAAACAGCCTTTTGATGATCGTATCTGTTTGATACGATCGTGTTTGAGCCTTTTGATACGATTTTTTGATGCGATCATGTTTGAGCCTTTTGATACGATTGTTTGATACGATCATGTTTGAGCCTTTTGATCGGATCTGTTTGATACGATCATGTTTGAGTCTTTTGATGCGATTGTTTGATCCGATCATGTTTGAGCCTTTTCATCGGATCTGTTCAAACAGCCTTTTGATCATCGTATCTGTTTGATACGATCATGTTTGAGTCTTTTGATGCGACCTTCGCTCTTACCTAAACTTCTTACCGATGAGATCGGCTACTTTTAGATGGACTACTGCTTCCGGTATCTGTTCAAACAGCCTTTTGATGATCGTATCTGTTTGATACGATCATGTTTGAGCCTTTTGATACGATCATGTTTGAGCCTTTTGGTCGGATCTGTTCAAACAGCCTTTTGATGATCGTAGGTATCTGTTTGATACGATCGTGTTTGAGCCTTTTGATACGATTGTTTGATCCGATCATGTTTGAGCCTTTTCATCGGATCTGTTCAAACAGCCTTTTGATCATCGTATCTGTTTGATACGATCATGTTTGAGCCTTTTGATACGATTGTTTGATACGATCATGTTTGAGCCTTTTGATACGATCATGTTTGAGCCTTTTGATACGATTGTTTGATACGATCATGTTTGAGCCTTTTGATACGATGGTTTAATACGATCATGTTTGAGCCTTTTGATCGAATCTGTTCAAACAGCCTTTTGATGATTGTGCTTCGTGATGACAGAACGGCGAACACTGACAATCCGGTTACTGCTGAACACCTTCTCATTCTTTAGCCCATAACCAAAGGTACTTGCGTGAGGACTGTAGTTCAATTGTTACTGGCTCACAAAGGATCAGAAGGACCAAAACTTTCCCTGTTTGTCGTTGGAACAATCAATATCAAAAGCAAATCTAAACTATGAAAAATGAGAATGATAATCAAATCACAAATCGAAGTTTCAAGCGAGCACCCGAATCCCATTTTATTCAGAAGCTTTCGACGTGGGAATTTTGAACAACTTATGTAAAAGTTATACAATATTATGATAGTAGAATTGTTGAGTGGGCTGGCCAGTAAAACGTCTGGTAGACGAAAAAAGACCTAAGTGTGGGTGAGACTTCCCTAACGAGGGTTTGATATCTGATCAATGGAGTGTTCGATGGTGGACAGCATTCCAGATGGATTATTTCTCGTCGTAATTTTCTTCAAATTTGATTCTTATTTCGAAAGAAATGCTTGTCTGAAAATGGCTATTGTGTGGGTATCAACATATTTTGAGGGTTGGAGCACCCTCCGAGTAGCCAAGGGGTTGAATCCTTTTACGTCATTCGCAGTCGAAAGGTCTTCAATTACTTAAGATTCTGCCGTTAGTTCTCCCTCAGCTCAGAACGAGGAGCGATGATATTTGTGCACGAGGGAGAAGATTGAAGTTGGGGTGATGAGCTACACGCTCCCGCCATTTGGTGGTTAATGTTACGACCACCAAAACAACTGAAAGGGGGAACGCGTCTGAAGGGTCCTGAAATGAAGAGGGGGCGAGTAAGTCATCTGTTTCAATGAAGAAGACGGCAGAAGCACGACAGGAGGTGTTCTTCGTCATCGGGGACAAATGCTGTTCAAAATTTCAAACTTCGATGTTTTCCTCTCCACTACCTAGTGTTTCACTCATATCAGAACTAGTTTGTCCCTATCATGCAGACGCTCAAAATGTATTCCGAGGCTTAAAATTGATCTTCTGGAAAAGCGAGTTTTGTTGATTGTTTTCACTTATTATGTTTGTACTTGATTCCTATTTATTTTTGATAAACGTAAGATTTCAATTTCAATTCCACTTTTCAATTTCTCTATGGTGGCTTTCAAACTGCCAAGCAGAACTTGTCGGCCTTGGAGTGTCCTACGCGGGTTTCCTCTGAAGCAGATATTGACTCAGCAAACACTGGAAGCCGCGATCGGTGTTGGGACTAGCCCATGGGGTGTTTGTTGATCATAGCTGTTCTGTTTATGAATTGACATAGTTGCATATGAGCGTTTAGGATTGCTTTGAGCACATGGAGCGGCTGAACCGCGAAATCAACAAGGTGCTTGATAATATGAGAGGTTGCATGTATGCTCGAAATGATTGGAAGCTAGGTAGATGAATAATTACTTTCACCAGAGGGCACGTTAGGTTATAATAGGATCAAATCTTCGTCACAACACACGTACACACATTCTTGTTGGTATTGCATTCTGAATTAATTTTGACCTCTTCGCACGCCTTTCTCAACCGGTTTTTGGAACAAATTCCCGATTGATGAAGAAACCGGTTAAGTCAGAGCAATCTGGAAATTGACGCATTGACACGTTTTTTCTTGAAGTAATTTTCAAAAAATTATACACATTTATCAAAATTTGCGAAAATTTCCAACTGCTGAAGTACAACAATTTTTAACGCATTTCTGACAAAACAAGGAGGGTTTTCAGTGTTGCAAATTGATAATCGTAGGATGAATTGACTGGGCTACATGGTCGATTCGAATGAGTAATCATAGGAGAGGCGCTGAATTCTAAAATTGTCTGATAAGCCACGAAGTGCACACAGCCTACTCCTATTAGTGTTTCTAACCCTCACCAGAGAGCTCTTCTGTAGTTGTCTAGAGTTTGGAAACTGAGTTGGAGCAAAAATCTGAATTTTGTATGAAAAATGGGCATGGGCCTAGGGAATTAAAAAACTGAACGATTGGAGCAGGAATAATCAAAATTGAACAATAACTACCAGAGAAAAATGGGAACAATTTTGATGATCTTTCAGTTTTTCTATTTCCTAGGCCCATGCACTACCAAGGTAATGAATTTCTAAAATCCTTGAAAATTTCAAAATTAGGTACAACTTTTAGAGTTTTTCCCCTGCAATTTAGCGAAACACTGACCCGGAACGAGGAACGAACAGCAAGAGATTGAGACCCCCTTAAGGGTGAATTTTGTTTCTGTTATTATACGCCCTGAAGAAGGTAATAAATAAACCGGAAGGTCGACAAAGAAGGATTTGATGATTCAGTGGACTCCATTTCCAAGTCGTTTGAAGTTATCAATATCACTCTGCAAGGAACCAAGATACATGAGCGTGCACTGAAAATTTCAAAAGTAGGTGCGAGAAATAGCTTAAGATGCAAAACTTACTGTCGAATGCCAAAGCAGAGGGTTCGCCGTCTGTGAGGATGGCGATAACGTAGGTCAGCCCAAAAACCATAAAAGCAAGGAGCATGAGGACTGTACAAGTTTCATAAATCCGCGACTTGACACCCTGAAAAATGAGAGAAGACAACAAATATGACCTTTTGAGTAGGTAATTAAAGAGATCTTACTAAACTTTCGTTCCTACAGGTCTGCCACAGAAACTTTGCATCCCTTTGGCGCATTCTTCTGGAGAACATAGAACTAATGATCTCTTATCCTCAAGCAAATTCCCGCGCGTACAATAATTTTTCATGAATTTCTCCCCTCGAAAGTAGATAGATAGATATGTTTATTTTCGCCATTTTGTACACTTTTACAATAATATAAATGCATGAAGGGATGCAATTTGCTCAGATTTCCTACTCGACATTAGGCTTGGCCCGTGTTGTAGGGTAGGATCTTTGCAAAATCGCTCCATATCGGTAAATGAATTGATGTCTACTATACAATTACAGTAATAAGTAAATTATTAAACAATACATGATTGGTCAGAATTAAGGACGCATTTTGATAATCTCTAACATATACTAACTTACTTTAATATTCTCTAACTTTAATAATCTCTAAACTTAAATAGTCTCCTATACATATATGCTGTTTAATAGCCTTTCGCATCTAAAGCCCCCTTCTGTAACTAGCCAACTTAACACTAGCTTTTTGTATTTTGGTCTAGTGAACTTCTGGGGACTTTTGACGCTACAAACAATTTCTCGGTGTAACAAAATTTGTTTATATTACATTTAATGTATAATGAAGATCGGGCTATGCGTTGTCAGAGTCAGTCTAGGTCTAGGGCCAATTACATTCCCTGCGGCGGCATATCTAGTATCGTATTTCGGATCCCTTCGAGAAACTTCAATTATGTTGGGTGTCCTAAAGAATTGCAGTAGTAGATTTTTCAGATAAAGTTGTCTTATAGTAAATACCTTTGCAATATCAAATAGATCTACGGAAGGGGTCCTACGCGGTAATGACAACATCATTTTTATGATAATTTTCTGCCGAACATGTAAATTATTTATATGGGTGGAATACGCAGCACGCTCCCCATGCTATTATGCCATACTGCAATACAGATTGCAACATGGTATAATATATAAGTTTTATTGTTTGCTTCGGGAGCGTGTGTCTAACATTGTAGAATATATATAATATATATAATATATATTATATTATATTATATTAATCATATATAATATATATTATATTATATGTATTATATATTTCCTAATCTTATCATGGATATAGTCTATATGGGGCTTCCACTTAAGCTCTTCATCCAGAATAAACTAGTCCCAGATACTTATGCCTTGCAACTCTTTCTATCGAATCACAAGCATATTTGATCTTCCACACAAGAGTGCAGGATGATTTTCAAGAATTTTCCTCGATTTGTGATTTGTTTCCTCCGTAAACTATCAGTTTGGTCTTGTTAGCATTCAATGTGAGATATCTCTTGAGAAACCATTTCCCTACTTGATTTATTACCTGATTGGCGTTGCTGAAAACGTTTTCCCAAGTGTCACCTTCACAGAGTACTGCTGTGTCATCAGCGAATAAATATAATTTCGAGTTAGGTAAATCTAAACTTCATTTATATATATTAAAAATAGTATTGGTCCTAATGTACTTCCTTGAACGACCCCAAAATCATTAATGGATTCCTCACAGGTACAGTCGCCAATTGAGACTATCTGCCTTCTGTCAGTCAAGTAGCTTCTGAACCATTTCAGGGTAGGCCCCATGATTCCAAGACTCTCCAATTTGTACATTAGTGATTCCCTAGGAATTGCGTCAAAAGCTTTTGCTATATCAAGCAGTATTAGTACACCTTTCTGGTTGTTGTCTCTTTGAACTGGTGGGTAGTACCTACTGATGCCGAATTCCTCATTTTGATTCGTTAATATCGGAATTTCGTGAGAATATTCATTCGGCAGTAGTGAAACGTCACAAACTTAAATCGGTTCTCCAACTCACAAAAAAAAAAACGCAGAAAATCTTTGATCAAAAAACCCCCATTCGATTGACCTTAACAAGGCTGGAAATGCTCAAATAGGGGACACCTTGGGCACCATTTCAAAGGTTGCAAGAGCGACGTAACCGGTTAGTGGTCTGTCGAACCAAAGGAAACAAAGAAATCCCTTGGAGAGAAAACCCATCCAAGGTTGGATCCCAGAAAGACAACTAGGCTGTAAATAAAGATGGAAAACTGTCCCTTTTTCCCGCGGTGTATTTTTTTACCACCCTCATTCGTTCTGTTACCTCCATTTCACTCTTCCCTTTTTTCGAGTAGAAATTTCCTCTCCTGATTGGTTGACAAGTAAAGGGAACCCACGTTTGTCCGTCGGTTCGCCGCTAGACTGCGCTGATCCTCCAAGACAGGCGGTGCCCCCGGATGGTGTAATTTCCACTGACCTTCCTCAGCCTGTCGCCTCTCTTCTCATTCTTTCAACCTTTTTTTTCTCCCACCTTCACCCCAAACTTCTTCTTTTTCCCCCTCTTTCACCGCAGTTCTCCTTTTATTTCTCAAGATAAAAACCGGCGACTCTATTCGTTTTCTCTTCCCCCTGTTTGTCCAACTATGTCGTAGTTTCCTGTTACGTTATTGCGTTTTAACCCTTTTCCTCGAGGTTTCTCTTCGCGTTACCACAATTTGTACTCGGGTTGAGTTACGGGAGTCCTTCACTTTAATAACGGTAAGAAAGTAGGTACACGTACGGGAACACGTGCCTCCACGAGAGCTCCGATAGTTTGAACCGAGTCTTTGTGAAAATTGACTGAACTACTTTCATGGGGAAAACTACACACTCGTGTATTTAACCCTCCACGGGCAGATTACTTTTTTGTCACCAATTGGGCCACCCCATTTTGTACTCTCTTTTTACTTTTTTTGAAAAAACGCTGCTAATTATTAGACAACGGTTTATTATTTTTATATAGATCACTCGTCTACAAAATCACCAACCATCCAATATGAAGAGAAAAAAAAATAATGATAAAATAAATAAATAAATAAAAAAAAATAAAAAAATCAAAATCACCAACCATAGATCGCATTTCGGTCAGCTCTAATTTGAACGGAGATTAGGCCTCTTTTGCGATTCACACTCGTGTTTTGATATATATATATTTCAATATAAACCCTTAAATTTTCGTAGGAAGCGAACGGTTTGTCCTACAGAGCTCCGCGTGGTCTCAAAAAATTCTAAAAATTCTATAGAATCTTAAATTGAAGGAAAAACAATACCTTTATATCGAAATTTTTTGAGTTAGGGCGTTTTCAAATTTTCAAAATTGATTTTGGAACCCTTAGGAGTGACCTACATCAACCAAAAGGTTCGGGGCACAACTAGACCCCAAATGGAGCCTACATACCAAATTTCATCAAAATCGGTCAATGCTAAGTGGCAAAAGTGCCGCGTACGGCGGACGGACGGCCAAATTTTTATTCGATTTTTGGATTCTACGTACCTTGAAACGTAAACCATCAAATTTTGAGGGGGTGTTAACATTTTTTTTCTTGGTCGATTCCAAAGGTTCATTATTGACAATAAGAAACCAAAATTAAGTATGATTTTTACCGGAATTTTTACTGATTATTTTGACAATTTTAGGGAATAAAATTTTTTTCTAATTTTCTAAATAAAATTAGAAAATAAAAAAAACAACCGAAATTCCGGTAAAAATCATAGGTAATTTTTAAAATGATTTTTAGTGAAAATTGTTTTATAAAAAATAAGATTTTTAGCGGAAATTTCGTCGTACTTTCTATTTGGTTGGTCGTAGCGACCTGGGGTTGGTCTCATTCGATTCTGCGTGAAAAATCCTATAAGAATTGGTGAGAGTTTCGAAATTTGATTGATTATTTTGACAATAAGGTTGTTCGAACTTACCTACCTCATGCACAACCAATAGCTGCTCATTTTTCCTTCCAAAAATCACCATGAACATTATTAACTTCCTTTTTTTCCTTTCCACAAACCATCCTTCATTAAATAACTCATATTTTTCTATTCTCCACAACTCTACAACACCATTATCAGCCTTATCACCATAGAACAGTTTTTGCCACCAATCTCCATAACTTTACCTTTACATCCACTCACATGGATGTCCTTGTTATTTTTACATCCATGCTCACCTTCATATTTTTCCTTCACATATTGTTGTATTTTATTAAGCATCATATTTAAACTTTAACAATTATTTTTATATATTGTAACACCATAGTAATTCTGTAATGTGCCAAAAAACTCAACCAATGCAGCATGAGCCATCAGGACAACCCTGCCCAGCTCCTGGATTTTCTGCTGGCAGCCATCTTCAAACACACCTCTCTATTGCTTCCTTGCCAACCTGTTTCTCTAAAACCGTTTTCCAAGAACATCAACCTTGTACAGTGCAATTGCTCAAAATAAGTGGGTTTATCGTGGTCAACTTGATAGACTTGACCATAAAAATTGTGAAACAGTGCGATATCGCCCCAATCCTACCTATTCTGGAGTTGGAGGAGCTGGACCACCTGTACTCTCCAACCTTCCTTCTTTCTTCCTGGAAGCTGCCTTTTTCTGGTGGAAGCTGCCTGTCCTGCCTTTCTTCTGGAAAACACCTTTCATGCTGCCTGTGCTGCCTACTTACTTCTGGAAAACTTCATCTGGGACTGATCACCCCACAGCTAAGCCCTTTTTTCTTTCTTATCTTTCACATGGCCATTTAGGGAAACAATAGAACATTTTCAATTTCAAAACCATTTCAAAACCTGCCTTTTCAACTTTTCAATAAATTAACATTCTTATTGATGTTTCATCAATTCAAACTCTGCCTTTTCTTCTTTATCACCTGATCACCACACTGCATATTTCACTTTAGGTAGGTACCTAACCTAGCTAAGTTCTTTCCCCTTCAGGGGTGGTCCTTCGAGTCTTCAACTGTTTTTCTCTTTTCATTTTGATCATTCACATTAATTAGGTAGTGTTGGATAACTACTGCACTTCAAAACAGTACTTCCATACTAAACAAAGGTCGTAAATATGTCCATTGTTCGGGAAAAAATCATAAAAAAGTATGATTTTCAGGGAAAATTGTTTAAAAAATTCAGTTTTTAGGGAAATCATTGAAGAAATCATAAAATCGTATTCAAAATACAAATTCGGGGGAAAATCGTATACAAAGTGTGAACACGATTGTATTCGTATTCATAATCATAAAATCGCAGATATCATTTGTATTCAAAATCGCATTTATGAATAAGAATTCGCCCATCTCTGGTAGGTGGTGACAATGGCAAAGCCGAGTTCTTTGCAGGCGAGTGATCTACACACAAGAATATTAAACCTTTGTGTAATAATTGGAACCTTTTTTCCTGCGCGTGACTTCGGAAAGTCGCGCGGGCCAATTAACACTCGCATCGGCGGAAACGTCAATTCCGCCGAGATAACGGAGAAGCGCGGCTGCCTGGAATATCCCGGTTAAGCTAAATCGGGGATCCCTTCACCCTCTCGCGTACTGAGCGAAATCGGTTAACGTGGAAACGGCGAAGGGGGTCAATCGTATAACGGAGAGGGGAGGATCGTACGGGAGCGTTACAGAGGATTATTGTCCACCTGAGCCACCGAAATCAATATGAGCGGCACGTAAATGCCGGAGGGGTTCGCAAGTACACGTATGCCGTCAAATGCAAAACGAAGAGGGAGGACAATGAGTTAACGGTGTTTTGGTGAGGGTTACAACGAGTTAACCGGTGCGGTGGTGGAGGACGAGGGGGCACAACGAGTTAACATTTTACGGAGATACGAGGGAAATTGACGGGGACAGCAGTCATTGTCGGAGCACTTTGTGCTATTCGCTGCTTGCTTTCGGCGAACGGAAAACCGCTGCGTTTTCTGATTACGGAGAAGCAGTCTCCGTTACTCCGAGCGTCGAAGCGCCTTTCAACGACCAAGGGCGCCTCTGAAAGTGCTAATTAGGACGAAATTAACACTCGCTCAACTTTCCCTTACAACGAGGCACCACAACTGTACCAAGTCCCCTGAATTGACTAGAAGTCAACAGAAGTAGCGAAAGCATTGTTGAAAAAAAGAGTGAAAAACGCTGCAAATCATTGCTCAAAGGTTTATTATTTTCTGTATAGATCACCCTTCTGTATAGATCACTGGTTCTCCATCAATAGCACCTACCACCATCTGTATTCTCCCTTGACCTTCCCTCTCAAATTTCAGCTCCTGCGTTCAATAGGATTGAAAATGGCTTCGGAGCTCACTCAGCTGATCAGTGCTCTTCCAGGCGTCTCCAGCATTCGAGGAGATCTTCACTCTTAGTTACAGCTGGGTGAGGGGAGGATTAAGAAGGCTGGTCCTCGTTTTATAGTTTACTCAAGTACTTTCGCCGGGTAGGCATCATCAGGAGCTACTATCGAATCAAAAACCAACTTGTACATCTTAGGCCCACTTTCACCAAAAGTTGTTCTAAACTTGCTTAGCTAAACGCGTTAATAGTTAATCTGAAGGAATAAACCCGGCAAGATGGCGAGCGTCTTTCACCAACCCAAATCATCGTTAAACGTTGTTTAAGACAATCGAGTTTGTCTAAACTTGAAATGTTGAGCGAAACGAATGAAAGTTGGACATTATGACGTATTTGGGCAATAGAAACGTTGAACAACAAACACAACCGCACTTGCTATCAGCAGATTGCCGCCTTATGAATCTTTATCAGTGTCAGTTTTTCGAATTCCTTGTTTTGGTTTATTATTTCTAATAATAAGCCTATGTGATCGTATCGCAAAAAATTTTTATAACTCCCCCTCAAACTTTGTCACTTTACGTTTCAAGGTGCGTAGAATCCAAATTTGCCAAATTTGCCAAATGTCCGTCCGCCGTCCGGGCCATAAAAGGCCTTAGAATCGGTCTAAAAAACCCGATCTTTCGCACATAGACTCCATTTGGGGTCTAGTTGGTCCTAACGTCGAACTATTCCGATCATTTAATTCGTATAGAAGTTATGGGCAAATAACCGGCCAAAAAAGAGGTTTTTGCTTAAATATGCGTGGGGTGACATTTTCCAAGTATTTTTCTTCATGTTGGATGGTTGGTGGCTTTATAGACGATTGTATAGAAAAATAATAAACCATTAAAAACCAATAAACCATAAAAATAATAAACGTACGATAAATCAGAAACACGAGTGTGAATCGCAAAAGAGGTCTTCTAATCTCCGTGGCTTTATAGAAAATTATATAGAAAAATAATAAACCATTAAAATAATAATAATAAATAATAAAATAATAAACCATAAAAATAATAATCGTGCGATAAATCAGAAACACGAGTGTGAATCGCAAAAGAGGCCTAATCTCCGTTCAAATTAAAGCTGACCGAAATGCCATCGATGTTTCTCTTCATGTTGGATGGTCGGTGGCTTTATAGACGATTATATAGAAAAATAATAAACCATTGTGTAATAATTTGCAGCGTTTTTATTATTTGCTGATTCCTGCGGTTTGTTTTGAGTTTTCCGGTTCCCTTCGTTTTATTTTGCTGAATATTTTCATCACCTACCTATTCAGTTATTACACATCATCACTTTGAGCCACAACGAGCGCAATAACTCCAGTATTTCTCCAGACTCAAGTACCTTCCTTGATGTATCCTAGTGAAACACAGCGACCACCGCCTTGTTCTGAACGGTAGGAATTTACTTCGATATAGAGGTGTGTAAGACAAGGTCATTTGGTGGATTCGAATCCCAAACGGTCACTCATTACAGAGACCAGGTCTTTTGAATCCGTTCACCGGACAAACAACCAACCGGTCAGAAGGCACAAAAACGAGCGAGTCTCTAAACCGAACGAGTTGAAACGTTGGGATCCTGGTCGTGACTCGAAAAAACGCTCAGTCGAAAAACCGAACGAGTCGGAATAGGTTACAATGAGTAGGCGATTTGAATGAATCGAATGAGCTTAAAAAAAAAAAAAAAAGATCGGTTCGAATCGTATGAATCAGTCTTTGAGCGTGTTTTGTCTTTATAGTCCTCAGTCCATTCTTCACTTGTATGATGGAAGGTTTTGCATAGAAACCCACTTCCATCTACTTCTTTCTGTTGATACCTACTTCCTTGTCATTTTCACACATTAATGATCCATGTACAAACATGCATGTATATAAATATACATTATACATCCATAATGCGGGCAACTAATTTATTTTGTTGGCCTTCTGCCGTTGTTCTCGTAACCGGAAAACTCGATTGGTGGGTTGATGAACGAATGACCGTGTTCATTTTGATAACCCGTTCAGTTCTGTCAAGGTCATTATGAAGATAAGGTCTTTTCAATACGTTCACTCTTGACCGACACACCTCTACTTCGATAATTTGAATGATTACCGATGGATGTAAACTCGAAGATGAGGGCCCCCGATTTCACCTCAATAGAAATTTATTTTGGTCGAACTGGTCTTTTATGATGGTCAATTTGTATAATTGGTCCGAATAGAAACAACCAAGGAATGTAGGTTGCACTATTATGTTATTGAAAAAACCATTATTCATTTTAAATTAACGTGTTGAACTTATTTGTATGACGGGAACTCGAGGCGAGTGTCAATCTAGTCGAGCACTTGGACGACTCGGGGCTTGGAAAGGCGGAAATTCAGTAACGTACATAATCTCGGAATGTGGAATCCGATCCAGGATTCGACTCGGACGTCGTCGTCATTGTCAGACGAGTCAAAAATAATTCGAAATGCAAAGATAATTCGCAATTTCATTTCGAAAACAATCACAAATCAATGCGCGGCCATATTGAATTGGTAGTTAAACGAGGTTTTCTAGTTTATTCGGCCGATTTTCGACCGTTTAAACTCCAACCCCCCGAGATGGTGTTTAAACTCGTAAATCGCTCTGGTGAAAGACGATTTTTACTGAACGTCGTTAATCTCTCGCCTCGTTTGGTTTAAACTCGATTTGAATGTTTGGTGAAAGTGGGCCTTAGTAGGTAGTTTAAGTTGCATATTATTGCTATTATAATTATTCAAGTTTAAAAAGCATTTTGGTTTATTATTTTCAATAATAAGCCTTTGGAATCGAGCAAGAAAAAAAAAATTTTAACCCCCCCTCAAAATTTGATGTTTTACGTTTCAAGGTACGTAGAATCCGATAATCGAATAAAAAAATTTCCGTCCGTCCGCCGTACGCCGTACGCCGTCCGCCGTACGCCGTCCGCCGTACGCCGTCCGCCGTACGCGGCACTTTTCTTAGCAACACTGGACCGATTTGGGTCAAATTTGGTATATGGGCTCCATTTGGGGTCTAGTTGTGCCGCGAAGCTTTTGGTTGATGTAGGTCACTTCTAAGGGGTGAAAATTAAGGGTTGAAATTTTCAAGAGTGCCCTAGCTCGAAAACTCTCCAAATAAAGGTATCGTTTTTCCACCAATTTTAAATAGTACAGAATTTTTAAAAAATTTTGAGACCACCCGGAGCTCTGTAGGACAAACCGTTCGGTCCCTACGAGTATTTGAAGGTTTTCCTTCGATAAAACAGAATCATGAGTGTGAATCGCAAAAGAGGTCTAATCGCCGTTCAAATTTTATCTGACTAAAATGCGATCGCTGTTCATTTCTTCGATTTGTATACAGTTTTGCCTTCTGCGTAACCAGTAATCAAATTTCCATATCAAGCTTTCTATTTTTCGAATCGAGTGTGAAGCGTTTAGTTCTTTCTAATAAACTTGATTGTGAAGGTGTGAAGCCATTATAGTGTGGTAGGTAGTACCTACCAATAGGTAGGTGTGGTAGGTAAAAAAAATTGGTAGGTAAAACAATGTTTGTAGGTAAAAAACGCTGCAAATCATTGCTCACTGATCAGCTGAGTGAGCTCCGAAGCCATTTCCAATGCTATTGAATGGAAGTGCTCTTCCAGGCGTCTCCAGCATTCGAGGAGATCTTCTTCACTCCTCACATCACTGATCAGCTGGGTGAGCTCCAAAGCCATTTTCAATCCTATTGAATGGAAGTGCTCTTCCAGGCGTCTCCAGCATTCGAGGAGATCTTCTTCACTCTTCTGATCACTGATCAGCTGAGTGAGCTCCGAAGCCATTTTCAATCCTATTGAACGCAGGAGCTGAAATTTGAGAGGGAAGGTCAAGGGAGAATACAGATGGTGGTAGGTGCTATTGATGGAGAACCAGTGATCTATACAGAAGGATGATCTATACAGAAAATAATAAACCTTTGAGCAATGATTTGCAGCGTTTTTCAAGTACATTTTGGTTTTATTAACCTTTATCATTAGAATATTAATTTTTTTTTATAAACACAAAACACATCTATTTAAGATTAATGTCTAGATAGTCTATATCGAGGGTCAAGCTGCAACACCACGGAACGTCATTTTGCCAACTTTTCAGGAGAGCCAAAAGACTGGTTTTCAATGTTTTAAATCCACAATATTTATGTTTTTTCTCCTCCAGCTAGTTCCTTATGTTTACAAATACGTATTTCATCGAAAAAAACCAGTTTTAAGCCAAAATAAATGTTTTTAAAGAAAATCATGACGCTAAGTGGTGTTGTTTTGTCAATGCTTGACAGTAAGTTGTGTTGCTCCTTCCTTTCCCGCTGGATTTTTCAACTCATGAATCCAATCCATTTCAATTGTATCCTCGTTTTTCATGGATATTCACCAGTTTACACAGTTTGGTTGGGTCGGCACTATTGATATCGACGATATTGATACAGCTAATGATTTTAGGATGATATTTTCACCAAAAATGAGAACAAAACGGGCTTTCATTTACAAAACAAATTATTGCTCAAAATAAAATCATTATAATCATGAATGTATGAATACAAAAGTGTCCTTCGGGAATTAGAATAGGGTAAGTACGCAAAAATGGGCAGAACACGTTTCATAAAAGTGGGTTTTTGGTCAAGGAAAAAATCACAGCGTAAATCACAAACGTTGTTATCTAAGAAATATCACGATAAATGTATTGTTATCTAATATCACAAACATTGTTATCTAAGAAATATCACATTAAATTTATTGTTATCTAATATCACAAACTTTGTTATCTAAAAAATATCACAAACATTGTTACTAAGAGTATCACAATAGATTTTTTTAAACTATAATATGCAAAGAAAAATGCAGCAAAATAATCAAGAAAAGATATTAGTGACAAGAAATCAATCTTATGAATGTCTCATCTCTCATCAAAAACTCAGGTTTTCTCTTTTTTTTTTTTTTTGTCATATTTTTGTTCCCTTCATTTGAGCCACGAGGATACTATGTAGTCTGGGTCGTCGTTCTTCATCTTAACTGATGTAGGGATCTGTGAAAAAGGAAGAAAAAGGATACATCAATTCCCTGCAAATACTAGGGTTGTACCTTGCTAGGTAGCAAAGCAGTTTTTTGTTAAATAGGTTGACTGGTGCCCACTAACTTCAACCCTTAAAGAAAGTTGGGCAACCAGCTATACATCAATACCAAATATAAAATTGGGATGTTTCTCAATCACGATCAACGATTTTGGGGTGGAGGGGAGAGATCCTTGACGGAGGTGTCCATCATGAGGGTTTATGATCAACTCTCAAGAATCTCTCACTAAATTATTATTTATTTAACTAATGAATAAACTACATCATATCAACTTGAGAATACGAAATGCAACACAACTTACTAAGTGTGGATGGTGATGCAATTCAACGGACTTGACTAGGGCAACTTGAGCTGAAATGTTTGCTCAAACTTCAAACTTGAGGCCTGGAAAAGACATCATTATTTCACTAACAAAGCATTCCATCTTTTACAACTTTTCAGGACAAGCAAAAAACGATTTCAGGTCCCCATGGTGCTACTAGGTTTATTTTTTAGTACCTAATCGACTTGAAATCTCGACAGAGATATCATCAATCCGAGGGTGATGATTTTCGTAGAATACCATCTGCACGACAACCCGCACAAACCCTGAAAACTTCACCAACATTTTACACGAAGGTCTAAACCGTAAAACGTATGTGGAACTTTTGATTTTGGAGGATGTTTCTTGTTCCACTGTTTGCGCATCTTCGGCTATTTGACGTCGCTTGTTCCAACATTGCGAAAATCAATAAGATCGATGTCGATACGGCATTTGGCGGTTATTCCATTCCTTAATAACTTAGCGAAAAATGAAGAGGGCGCCAAAATCGAGCCTGGTTGGTAGATGTTTTGATTGCCTAACCAACGGTAGGTACCTACCAAAAAATCAATTTCGAAAAATCGTCGCTTATTCCACTTTTTTCGCGTAATGCCGTACAATAAGTTGACTACTAAATTCAACCCTTAAAACCAGTAGGGCAACGAGCTATTGACACATCAATAGGTACCTACCTAATATTAAATTAAGATGGTTCTGAACCACTATCCAAAATTATGTGGTGGAGCGAAGAGATTCTTGAGAGTAGGTCCATCATGAGGGTTGATCATCAACAATGGGCTCATGGTGGAATCTCTCACTAAATTATTATTAGTTCAACAACTAATGAATAAACTACATTATTTCAACACGAGAATACGAGATGCAACACAACTTACTGAACGTGAAGTGGTGATGCAATTCAACCGACTGTCAACTTGAGCGGAACTGTTTGCTAAAGCTTCGAACTTGAGGCCTGGAAAAGTCATAATGTATAGAAAAAACATTTCATCGCATTCTTTGTAGCAATGAGAAGACGAAAATATCAAAAGGAAACGGATTTATAATAATAAATACTTTCGAAAACTTACTTGAAAACGGGGAGACACGTCAAACTCGTCGCAGTCGTCGCTTTGTATGGAAAACATGGTAGTCCAGTCAAATTAGCCAAAAAAAGGGGGGGGGGGGGGGTTTGCATTAATTCCGGACAAAGCGAAACTTTTATGGGTGACTTGTGGGTGCCTATGGAACATGTTTTTAGTATATTCTACTAGATTCTCCTTGTGCTAACTTTTTGGTGCCCGAAAAACCGCGATTTTTCGGCACTTGTTTCAGTTTTTTGCCTATAACTCGTACACGATGCATCCTACGGAACATTTTACTCTTTCCTTTATTAAACAGGATAAATTTCTGCGTCGAATGACCACCTGAAACGTTAAGATCGGTTCAGCCGTTTGGCCGAAATCGATCGTTGAAGTTTGGCGATTTTTCCCAAATTGGTTGAAAAATGGGTTACGCTCAAGTTTCAAGGCCTGTACATCAAAAACGGCGTATCCAACCAAAAAATGTCACATAATCAAAGTTGTAGAGAATCAAATTTTGTGTAAGAAAAGCATCCCCCCTTCCTCCCCCCTCCCACCCGCCCCTACCAAATGATAGAATAACGAAACAACTTCTGAGTAAACGAAATTATGAGTATTGAAAACGGTGTTGCAATCAAAAAATGTCATGTAATCAAAGTGAAACGTCTGTTGTTCAACTTACTAAGGCACTGAGGTACTTGTAATACTAGAAAAGGCGAAAGAAAAAACATTCTCCTGGTCCTAACTTTTTGGTGCCCAAAAAACCGCGATTTTTCGGCACTTGATTCAGTTTTTCGCCTATAACTCGTACACGATGCATCCTACGGAAAATGTTACTCAATCCTTTATTAAACAGGATGAATTTCTGCGTCGAATGACCACCTGAAACGTTAAGATCGGTTCAGCCGTTTGGCCGAAATCGATCGTTGAATTTTGCCGCTTTTTCCCAAATTGGTTGAAAAATGGGTTACGCTCAAGTTTCAAGGCCTGTACATCAAAAACGGCGTATCCAACCAAAAAATGTCACATAATCAAAGTTGTAGAGAATCAAATTTTGTGTAAGAAAAGCATCCCCTCTTCCTCCCCCCCCCTCCCACCCGCCCCTACCAAATGATAGAATAACAAAACAACTTCTGAGTAAACGAAATTATGAGTATTGAAAACGGCGTTGCAATCAAAAAATGTCATATAATCAAAGTGAAACGTCTGTTGTTCGACCTAAGGCACTGAAGTACTTATAATAATAGAAAAGGCAAAAGAAAAAACATCTCCTAGATTCTCCTTTTGCTCACTTTTTGGTGCCCGAAAAACCACGATTTTTCGGCACTTGTTCCAGTTTTTCGCCTATAACTCGTACACGATGCATCCTACGGAAAATTTTACTCAATCCTTTATTAAACAGGATGAATTTCTGCGTCGACTGACTACCTTCATTTTTTAGATCGGTTCAGCCGTTTGGCCGAAATCGATCGTTGAAGTTTGGCGATGTTTCCCAAATTGGTTGATCGCCAAAACTTCAACGATCGATTTCGGCCAAACGGCTGAACCGATCTAAAAAATGAAGGTAGTCAGTCGACGCAGAAATTCATCCTGTTTAATAAAGGATTGAGTAAAATTTTCCGTAGGATGCATCGTGTACGAGTTATAGGCGAAAAACTGGAACAAGTGCCGAAAAATCGTGGTTTTTCGGGCACCAAAAAGTGAGCAAAAGGAGAATCTAGGAGATGTTTTTTCTTTTGCCTTTTCTATTATTATAAGTACTTCAGTGCCTTAGGTCGAACAACAGACGTTTCACTTTGATTATATGACATTTTTTGATTGCAACACCGTTTTCAATACTCATAATTTCGTTTACTCAGAAGTTGTTTCGTTATTCTATCATTTGGTAGGGGCGGGTGGGAGGGGGGGGGGAGGAAGAGGGGATGCTTTTCTTACACAAAATTTGATTCTCTACAACTTTGATTATGTGACATTTTTTGGTTGGATACGCCGTTTTTGATGTACAGGCCTTGAAACTTGAGCGTAACCCATTTTTCAACCAATTTGGGAAAAAGCGGCAAAATTCAACGATCGATTTCGGCCAAACGGCTGAACCGATCTTAACGTTTCAGGTGGTCATTCGACGCAGAAATTCATCCTGTTTAATAAAGGATTGAGTAACATTTTCCGTAGGATGCATCGTGTACGAGTTATAGGCGAAAAACTGAATCAAGTGCCGAAAAATCGCGGTTTTTCGGGCACCAAAAAGTTAGGACCAGGAGAATGTTTTTTCTTTCGCCTTTTCTAGTATTACAAGTACCTCAGTGCCTTAGTAAGTTGAACAACAGACGTTTCACTTTGATTATATGACATTTTTTGATTGCAACACCGTTTTCAATACTCATAATTTCGTTTACTCAGAAGTTGTTTCGTTATTCTATCATTTGGTAGGGGCGGGTGGGAGGGGGGAGGAAGGGGGGATGCTTTTCTTACACAAAATTTGATTCTCTACAACTTTGATTATGTGACATTTTTTGGTTGGATACGCCGTTTTTGATGTACAGGCCTTGAAACTTGAGCGTAACCCATTTTTCAACCAATTTGGGAAAAATCGCCAAACTTCAACGATCGATTTCGGCCAAACGGCTGAACCGATCTTAACGTTTCAGGTGGTCATTCGACGCAGAAATTCATCCTGTTTAATAAAGGAAAGAGTAAAATTTTCCGTAGGATGCATCGTGTACGAGTTATTGGCAAAAAACTGAAACAAGTGCCGAAAAATCGCGGTTTTTCGGGCACCAAAAAGTTAGCACAAGGAGAATCTAGTAGAATATACTAAAAACATGTTCCATAGGCACCCACAAGTCACCCATAAAAGTTTCGCTTTGTCCGGAATTAATGCAAACCCTAACTGCTAATTTGACTGGACTATGGTGGAAACAGTGACGGTCGGTGGTGTTGCATCGTGTCTTGGAGACGATGCCAGTCCGTTAGTTTGACGTTTTCTTGAATTTCACGCTACCTATTGAGAAATCGATCTAACTGATATTTTTACCGGATCCGCCGCAAGAATACGCATCGAACGATATAAAATACTCATTTTGGCCAAAAATGACGTTCCGTGGTGTTGCAGCTTGACCCTCGATATGATGGTAGATAATCATGTGGTCAATGTGGTTGGTGCATACCTTAACTGTCTATGGATGGGGGTTCACTTTTCCCTTGGTTATACATGGTAATAATCATTAGCCTGAACTTCCATTTGTCATAGGGGCTTGCGAATCTATAATTTGGAAATATGGTATGTAATAATTTGAGGGGTTATTCAGTGGATAACTCTTATTGGGGTAATTGATGAATTGCTACTCACTTGCTGCTTAGGGGTGGGAAATTTGAGATTCTTCTCTTGGTTTGCCTTATTCTTCATTCCAAAATATTTGGTATTTTCCTTGTACACTGGAAGGGGGTTATGGGGTAATTATTGGTATATTATGTATAGTTATGTATAGTTTAAGGTCATTACTTGAGGTTAAGTTTTTGTTTTGAAGCTTACTTTTTCGCATGTAGTAGATGTAGCCATCCTTATATGGTGCAATTGGGTCACCAGACAAGGATTCGCAAGCCCCTATGACAAATGGAAGTTCAGGCTAATGATTATTACCATGTATAACCAAGGGAAAAGCGAACCCCCATCCATAGACAGTTAAGGTATGCACCAATCACATTGACCACATGATTATCTATCATCATATAGACTATCTAAACATTAATCTTAAATAGATTTGTTTTGTATTTATAAAAAAATTTTAATGTTCTAACGATAAAGGTTAATAAAACCAAAATGTACTTGAAAAATGCTTTTTAAACTTGAATAATTATAATAGCAATAATATGCAACTTAAACTACCTACTAAGATGTACAAGTTGGTTTTTAATTCGATAGTAGCTCCTGATGATGCCTACCCGGCGAAAGTACTCGAGTAAACTATAAAACGAGGACCAGCCTTCTTAATCCTCGCCTCACCCAGCTGTAACTAAGAGTGAAGATCTCCTCGAATGCTGGAGACGCCTGGAAGAGCACTGATCAGCTGAGTGAGCTCCGAAGCCATTTTCAATCCTATTGAACGGAGGAAGCTGAAATTTGAGAGGGAATGTCAAGGGAGAATACAGATGGTGGTAGGTGCTATTGATGGAGAACCAGTGATCTATACAGAAGGGTGATCTATACAGAAAATAATAAACCTTTGAGCAATGATTTGCAACGTTTTTAAATTGTATTTAGAAATCAATTGTACATGAATAAATTAATGTGGTATACAGGGTGTCCACACTTAAGATGGGCATAACTTCAGGGTTCGATTCTACAAGGTATTTCCAACAAAAGATGGGTCCTAGCAATTTTCTTTTAACCCACTCAAAATTCTATTTTTTTAACACTTAAGTTTTTTTTTCGCGTTTTTGACCATACGGCACTGATATGGTCATAACTTCCCTTATTTCTCCTGAAAATTCAAATCTGACTACACCGTTAGAAAGAGCGTTAAATTTCTAAGCTACCTAGTGCAAAATCAAAATATTTTAGCAATAAAATAGTTTCAAAAAATCTAGAGAAAAAGCCAACTTCACAAATTTTCCTAAACTCGACTTTCTTCGACCAAAGTTTTCACTATAAATCCCTGCCCACTTCGATGGGCGCTCTTCGGAGAAAACATGTTCAAATTGTCAGCTTTCCAACGGTCTATCAATTTTTCTTTTCAACATTCAAATTGGAAGAGTAAATGAAGTTTGAATGCCAGAAAACGTGTGTTTTACAAGAAAATCCAGTGTTTTAAGCGGTTTATGGTCCCCCTCGATCTCAAGATGGCTTGACAATTTCGGTATCATTTCCTGTGTAATTTTTTACGCTGAATCCAATGGCGATAGGTACTTCCGAATGATTCCGACTGCTAGAAAGTGGATTTTTCGAAGAAAACCTTCGTTTTCTGTACATAAAATACGCATTATTCGTAGATATGGTAGTGAGAATGAAGTAACACCTTTCTACTCAACAAAACTTCAATCAGCTAGAAATTCGGTGTTTTTTGTTGAGTAGAGAGGTGTTACTTCATTCTCACTACCACATTTACTAATAATGCGTATTTTATGTACGAAAAACGAAGATTTTCTTCGAAAAATCCACTTTCTAGCAAAAACGCCTTAAAAACACCTGTTTTTGTTCTTCGTCTATCCTTGACTCAATAGTAGTCGCGAGCTTGGAAAATTCCGCCACACCCACCTCCGACAAACATGCTCCCACCGCGAACTGCTCATTCAGTTTATCCCAGGTCTTAACCTTCCGTTAGTGGCGTGTATGTGAGGCATACATGCCACCAATCGCGTAATAATAGAGGTCTTAAACCAATATGCCTTTAGCCTTACAGCCTCTTTGGCAATCTGAAAAGGGTACCGGTCTTCCGGCATTTTCAAAACTTTCAGAATGTAGTTGGCATGCGTTTCGAAATTTCTAACAAACATAGTACTCAGACCGGTCTCTAGATGGAGCATGTAGGTGGGGGTGCTAGTCGGCAGTGACAGAACCTTCTTTAGGAAGAACCTCGGGAGCTTTTCCGTCTCTTAGTAGTCTTCAAAACCCCACACCTACGCTTATTTTCTGTATAGACCACCCTTCTGTATAGATCCCTCCCTACCAACCATATGGAAATGAAGCAAATTTTGATTTATTTATTTTAATTGAACTTCTCGGAGAAAGTTGCCTCCTGAAACAGAATTCAACGGAACATAATTTCGGCGAAACGTGATAACGCTGTTGGATGAGGATGAGAACTCCCTGGAGAAAGTGGTGATTCCTTGAAGAAAACGCCGAGGAAAATTCATTGAAATACAGGACCAGGTACGGCCAAGGCGTCGAAAGAGTGGTTTTCAGGGGGAAGATGAGCAGTAGAGGGGGGGGGGGGGAATTAACTCACGAAAGTCCGAAAACCCAAAGGTTGATTATTTACATGCAAATTTAAAACAGAGAAAAGAGGGAGGTCGGAGGAAGCAAATGAATATTTGTTCTCAGAGCGGCACGAGGGGGCAGCATTGAAAACGAGGTTGTGAAGGACCCGTGAATTGGACAGGGTTAAAAAGGGGGCGGAGCCTTTTTCCGACCACTTTGCAAACATGTTTATCAAACAGCCTCTCGAAAATCTTCATCGGAGAATTTTAACATTCATGATCCTCTCGAGAACCTCGGCAAAACCCTCGCCGTCTTCTCGAGAGGGAAAACCCGGATGAAACCTCAACGGAACGGCTCCGAGGTTTCCGGCAATTTGGCGGAAATTGGGATTTTGAATTTGCGCGTGTAATTTGGTAATATTTGACTGTGAAATTAATAATAAAGTTTTCTGCCACAAATTATGACCGTCATCGTCCCCTCCACCCCGCAGTGCAAACCTCCTTCAATTTCTCAAATCCTCAATTTGATTATTTTCATAATCCCCTACCATCTCTGAAATCCTTAATTTCTTCTTCCCCATTTTTAGGACGTTCAACAGTAAAACAACAAAACATAAAAAAAAATTTTGTTTTTCGAATATTTTGATTTTTATCTCCCTTGTAAACTCCTAGTGACCTACATCAACCAAAAGCTTCGCGGAAAACTAGACCCCAAATGGAGCCCATATACCAAATTTGAACCAAATCGGTGCAGTGTTGCTAAAAAAAGTGCCGCGTACGGCGGACGGACGGAAATTTTTTTATTCGATTTTCGTATTCTACGTACCTTGAAACGTAAAACATCAAATTTTGAGGGGGAGTTAACATTTTTTTTCTTGCTCGATTCCAAAGGCTTATTATTGCAAATAATAAACCAAAACAGCAAAATTACACAAAAATGTTAAATTGTGAAACATTTTTAAAAAACGTCTGCCAAGTGGGTGTGGCACATAGCTTCCTCGTATCCATAACCCGGTTATATAGATGATCCGATGCAAGTTAATCTCAAAACAGCAATCTTTAAGTACTTTTCACCACCCTCATAGGGGACCATCCACTCGCTTAACTGGTCAATCCTAGAAAATTTCATCAAATTCGGATGAAAAACGTAAATGTAATGGCCGTTACAAGGAAATTCCCGTTAGCGCATGCGCAGTGGCTACTGTCATTCCGAAGGTGGTGATTTTCATAGAGGACCATTTAAATACTGATTTGTTACATCCCTCAAAATTTCATCGAAATCGGATGGAAAATGTAGAAGCTATGGCCGTTACAAGGAATTCATGTTTGCGCATGCGCAGTCGCTTCTATCAGTCCGGGGGTGATGATCTTTATAGGGGACCGTCTACACACCCACTCGCACAATCCCTGAAAATTTCATGGAAATCGGACAATAACTTCGTATAGTTATGCGCGTTACAAGGAATTCATGACAGACAGACAGACACACAGACACGGAAGCAAAATTGTTCAGAAAGGTCTAAAACGCAAAACGCGAGTGAAAATTTTGATTTTGGAGAACTTTTTTTTCGTCCTTGAAAAGTGAAAACAAAGCTTCCGCTACCTTGGTAGACTCGGAAACAAAATTTGATAAATTCAAAAATGTCACTGGCAGGAATGGGGTGTGGCCTGGGTCGGAAAAGCTGTTTATTGTTATTTTTTATCTAAACTAGACCTCATTCTGAGAATTTTGACACCAACCGCGACCTTCTAGCCTGAGAAGACCTTTTTCCATGATTTTTCGAAGTTTCGAATGTGTATCGTCACAGTTGGTTGGAGGGTCCCGCCCAGGCGGGAGGTGCGCGTGACGTCATAAGCATTCGAAACTTTGAAAAATCATAGAAAAAGATCTTCTCATCCAAAAAGAGAACGGCTGGTGTCAAAATTGTCAGGATGAGGTCTCATTTCGATTAAAAATTTAAAAGAAAATCAGCCGCACCCCATTATTTCCCAGACCAAAAATTTATTTATTTATTTATTTATTTAAATTACGGGCAAGCCCAATTACAGTATAGATACAGCAAAACAGTGAAATTAAACGAACATAAGTAATAGAAAATAACCGAACACCAGAGAAAAAGGTAACAAAAAGAGAAAAATGTACCTATATGTACCATGGATATTATATAAAATGGCTAAATAAAAACTATGAATTACTGGAAATTAAAGATTTTAGTTTTGTGAGTGTGTGAGCAAAAAAATCAAATTCGGGATGTTGAGCGAGGAGAAGATTGGCGGATCGTGGCAGGCGATGAAGAGGTCGATTCTGGAGGTAGTTGGTTGCGGAGAATGGAACGGCGAAGAGGAAGGACGAACGTGCTGCCTGGCGAGGAGTCAGAAGACCAACCCCAGACAACAAAGCTGGGCAGGAAAGCTTACCGTTCAAGAGTTTGTAGAAAAAGGTAAGGTCCGCCAGGTTCCGACATTTCTCGAGGGGCAACAAATGACACATATCCAACAAGTACTTATAATCCACATCACACGTGGGAATCCCCAGCTTGTAGGCGATGTAACGGAGGAATTTGTTTTGCACCCTCTCCAGGCAGTACTTGTGAACTGAATAGCAGGGAGACCAAACCAGTGAAGCATACTCCAGCAATGGGAGCACAAGTGCTTTGTACAATAATACCAAAGCTCGAGTGTTCCTTAAGTCCCGAGTGTTCCTTTTGAGGAACCCTAAGGCTCTCATTGCCCGTCCCGCAACATTTTCGATGTGTCCAGAGAAGGTGAGCTTCACATCGCAGAGGACTCCCAAATCTGTGATCTCTTCCAGCCTCTGAAGGTAAGAGCCGCACAATGTGTAGTCATGGATGACTGGCTGGACCGTTCGGTGAAAGGTGACGATGGAGCACTTGGACGGGTTTAGAAAGAGAAAATTCGAGGTGCACCATTCCTCGAGATCACAGATGGCCAGCTGCAGCGTCTCACAGTCTAACAAGGTGTTCACGTGACAAAAGAGCTTCAAGTCGTCGGCGAAGAGCAGGCAACGAATACCAGGGTGGAAACATCTTGCTACACTATTAATCATTATCAAAAAGCAAATGGGGCCAATATGGCTTCCCTGAGGGATTCCTGAGGTAGCAGTAAATGGAGATGACAACGTGCCCCTCACACGAACCATGAGTTTGCGACCATCGAGGTAACTCGATAACCAATCCAAGAATGATCCGAAAACCCCCAAAGACTCGAGCAAAGACAGAAGGTGAGCGTGCGAGAGCTTATCAAAGGCCTTAGCATAATCCGTTGACACAACATCCGTCTGACATCCCATCTGGAACCCCATCATGACGAACTCCTGGAACTCCAGAAGATTAGTGACGGTAGATCTTCCTCTCAAAAAACCATGCTGCTCAGGTGCGATGTATGAGGAGAACTCGGCCGAAAGCTGCGTGACCACCAGCTTCTCCAATATTTTAGGTGTCGTCGATAGCGAACAGACGGGGCGATAGTGCAAAATTGACTCATCATCCCCACCCTTGTGGATAGGCGTCACAAAGGAGGACTTCCATTCAGATGGGAAACGACCGGAGCTGAGCGATAGGTTGAACAAGCATGTCAATACTAAATCAACTAAATACAATACTAAATTGAATCAATAAATTATTCTCACAGCCTGGTTACCGAATTTGTTCATCAGTCTCGCGTTACATTTTTACGGGTTAAAAATATATCTTCCCGGACCCCAAGCTGAAAGAGGTTCACGTCAAAAAAAAAGGGTTAGACTAAGACCCAAAATTAAATTAATACTCCAAATCCATAAATTTTGGACATTCACTTCAATGCGGTAATATAGTGAATAAACACGTTTCGATATGATTCCTTGGAGTCTAATTCAACTCTCGCATATAAAACAGAAACTTGCCTCGCAAAAGACGACCCTAAAAACTCGAAACGACTCATGAATAAAAATCTCGACTCCCGCTTTTTCACTCCACGCGACTCATCTCAGGATCGAGTAAACGGTTCAGAATAAACTCTTTGTTTTTTCCTGCACCCCGCACTATTTGTCTCTCTTTTAGAGAGGGGGTGGATTAGAAACAAAACAAAACAAAACAAAAAAAAAAACTGGAAATTAACCAAAGTCGTCGCTTTTAGTGGGGAATTTCGCCTTTTCCGTGCCAACGCGGTTTATGCGGCGGAGTGAGAGAAAGAGTGATGGGGTGAGAGGAGTGGAGGGGGAAAACCGGAAAAAAGTTTTCCTTTTCACGGCCCGTTAGCGTCACTTTCTTGATGATGGTTTTCTCTCTTCTTCCCTCCTCTCATCCGTAGTTACTCTGTATATTTATCCGGGAAAAACGTAAGGAAAAACGGAGGAGAAGGGGTCTGTAAAAGAGGCGAAGAGCTTCGCTGAAGGAAGTGGAAGAGAGAGGAGGGCTTAAGTTGAGGGCGTTTATGGCCAGTGATTAAAGACGATGATGGAGCTCGGGGAGCGTTTTTGTGTTTTTTTTTTTTTTTTTTTTTCTTCCCGAAAAGAGTTTTGAGTGACTTCGGGATTTATACAACCTAACGAGCCGAATCTCCACTTAACGGGTTTTCGACCGAATTTTCGGACTCGATTACTCTCCACGGCAATAAAAAACGGGATATTGAAGATTTGTCACAATAAAACGCCTGCGAAGTGGATTTGGCACATAGCTTCCTCATATCCATATCCAAGTACACTCTAAATTTTTAAGAAAACCTGAGGATCTGACGAAATTATGATTAAAATGGATTTCCACACCAAAAAATATGGAAGATGGTCCTCATTTTCGTCAGTAAGGGTTATAGTTGGTTTATTATTTTTAATGATAAACCTTTGGAATCGAGAAAGAAAAAAATTTTTAACACCCCCTCAAAATTTGATGTTTTACGTTTCAAGGTACGTAGAGTCCGAATATCGAATAAAAAACGCTGCAAATTATTACACAATGGTTTATTATTTTTAATTTTTCTATATGGGTCATTTTCCCAGAAAGGGCAAATCGTTGTCCAGAGAAGATTCCGAATGCCCATTTATGTGTTAGGCGTTGAAAAAAAATTCTCCATCAACTATCAACTTTGTTCTACTTCGGGCAATCAATAAAATATGCACTTATTCACGCTAAAATATAGAAATTAAAGTTTAAACTGCTAAATGTCCAGTAATCTGCCATGTCCGGACCCCTAGGTAGTCAACTTTGCTTGAACACCGTGAATCACCTATGAAAGCAGCGGCCTGAATTTGTAGCGATTCTTTATTGCATATACCTAGACATGAGAAAAATGGATTTGCAGATTTTTTCAGAAGCAAATAAAGCGAGCAGGAGGATAAAATATGCTTGTCCGGAAGTTTCTGTCTTTAATCTGCCTTTTTTTGTGTTTTCGTATTTTGGCGGCTTTTTATCGTTTCCCGCGGTTTTACTACCACTGTAAGATGCGAGGTTAGTCGTTAGGTTATCAAAAAAAGCGGCGGGAATCGTATTTCTTCTATGTGGAATTGTGCACAAGTGGTTTCAGTACCAAAACGTGGTGTCACAGTCACCGTCTGTCTTTCATCTGCCCTCTGTGAAACGGTAAGAAATCGAAATTATTTTGCTTCCGAGTCTACCAAGGTAGCGGAAGCTTTGTTTTCACTTTTCAAGGTCGAAAAAAAAAAGTTCTCCAAAATCAAAATTTTCACTCGCGTTTTGCGTTTTAGACCTTTCTGAACAATTTTGGTTCAGTGTCTGTGTGTCTGTGTGTCTGTGTGTCTGTCTGTCTGTCTGTCTGTCTGTCTGTCATGAATTCCTTGTAACGCGCATAACTATACGAAGTTATGGTCCGATTTCAATGAAATTTTCAGGGATTGTGCGGGTTGGCGTGTAGACGGTCCCCTATGAAAATCATCATCCCCGGACTGATAGAAGCGACTGCGCATGCGCAAACGTGAATTCCTTGTAATGGCCATAACTTCTACATTTTCCATCCGATTTCAATGAAATTTTCAGGGATTGTGCGGGTTGGTGTGTAGACAGTCCCCTATGAAAATCATCATCCCCGGACTGATAGAAGCGACTGCGCATGCGCAAACGTGAATTCCTTGTAACGGCCATGACTTCTACATCTTCCATCCGATTTCAATGAAATTTTCAGGGATGTTACAGATTAGTATTTAGATGGTCCCCTATGAAAATCACCACCTTCGGACTGATAGTAGCCACTGCGCATGCGCAAACGTGAATTTCCTTGTAACGACCATAAATTCTACATTTTCCATCCGATTTCAATGAAATTTTCAGGGATGTTACAGATTAGTATTTAGATGGTCCCCTATGAAAATCACCACCTTCGGACTGATAGTAGCCACTGCGCATGCGCAAACGTGAATTTCCTTGTAACGACCATAAATTCTACATTTTCCATCCGATTTCAATGAAATTTTCAGGGATGTTACAGATTAGTATTTAGATGGTCCCCTATGAAAATCACCACCTTCGGACTGATAGTAGCCACTGCGCATGCGCAAACGTGAATTTCCTTGTAACGGCCATAACTTCTACATTTTTCATCCGATTTCAATGGAATTTTCAGGGATGTTACAGATTAACTTGTTTTGATGTTTAGAGATTAACTACTATGCATCGGATCATCTATACAATCGGGTTATGGATACGAGGAAGCTATGTGCCACACCCACTTGGCAGACGTTTTTCTTTTTGGTCTCTAGTTCTTGTTTCTACCGAGCTGGTTCCAGCAATATGGTTACACTTCAGCAGAACAGCACCAGAATGCAGGAAAAGCTGAAAAACCTAAGTGCCACCCAGGAACTTGTGTCTTTCATCTGCCAGTGATGGTGGCAGATGAAAGACTTTTTTCAAGTTGTTAACGATTTAATTTGAATTTTCCGTTGCAATTTAAAAACTTTACATTTTTCGACCTCAAAACTGTATTCAGCAACCGTAAAAGTCCCCTGGTACCAAGTTTTGGCTCGAAAAACCGATAAATTCAGATTACTTGGTTACTTTCGGAGGTTTCTAGGTTGCTATCATAAAAACCGTGTTCCACGTTTGTTTAACCCTTTTCTACACCTGCGTCCCGCCCTGGTTCAATTTTTGGAATAACTCCCAGTTCTCGCTCCTCATGGAGATGGGGTTCTGAGTATTCTCCTTTACGCGGAAACCACGCCAATAGGTTTCTTTCGATAGGTTTTCTTCTTTAATTTTTAATTAATTAATGAAGCGTCCCACTGTGTGTTCTTTCGTCGAAATTCAATCAGTATGGTGTGAGGTTAATCCCTGATTTTTGGCAGAACTTGAGTCGAACTTTAAGTTTTTTGAAATCTTGGGATACCGATTGTCCCTTTCTAGGAAAATGACCCATATAGATCACTCGTCTGCAAAGCCACCAACCATCCAACATGAAGAAAAACATCGATCGCATTTCGGTCAGCTTTAATTTGAACGGAGATTAGGCCTCTTTTGCGATTCACACTCGTGTTTCTGATTTTACGTACGTCCAAACTTTAAAATTTAAACCGTTCGCTCACTAAGAGAATTTAATTCTCTTAGTGAGCGAACGGTTTTTCCTACAGAGCTCCGGGTGGTTTCAAAAATTCTAAAAATTCTATAGAATCATAAATTGAAGGAAAAACAATACCTTTATATCGAAATTATTGGAGTTAGGGCGTTTTCAAAATTTCAAAATTGATTTTGGAACCCTTAGAAGTGACCTACCTCAACCAAAATCTTCGGGGAACAACTAGTCCCCAGAAGGAGCCTACATACCATTAACAATTCATATTTGGAAAAAGTACTTCACCACTACAATTGATGGTATTGTACATAAATATTTACATCACAGCATTGTATCAGCACTTTCAGCACTCAGCAGTCATGTCCATCTGGCTTGGTATCAGGGTCTGAGATCCGACCTCGGACATTGAGGTGAGGGACAAAGTTGAATCACCTTATCCGACAAATGATGGAGGGAGGATTGTGCCTCTTCTGGCTATGCCATCAGTCGACGCCTGTCCTCCCCATGGGGTTCGAGTTCAGCTCCAGGTCCCACTGGGCCCATTTGCTCGAGCCTTGGCGCGCCGTCGTGTGGCCGTAGCCCTGAATTTAGACCAGATGAATGATCCTCCAGTTAGGACTCGGTTGGTCACCCACTCCAGGATAAACAGTGGGTAACCACCCGAATCAGATCCTTGGCTGACTTGCCATGTCATATCTCTCTCCAGGTGATAGTTGCTCCAATCACCTTTAGTTGGTTTCGCTGAATGTTTGCAAGTGCTGCTGCAGCCTCTAGTAATGCGTCAACTTCATGTTTTTGAATTTTGGAAGCATTGATGTCTGCAAGTGATCTCTGGCCGGAGCCAGAGACCACTGAGACATCAATAATGAAGGCTCCTCTTGGTGTTACCACCAAGAGGCCCGGACGATAACCTCGCTGTTCCAGGTTAATGTGTGGCTCTAACCATACTGGCCATCCTTTACGGCGAGCGTAGGCTTCTAATAGGTTCAGGGCAGAATTGTGACGGGCACACCTGGGTCTTACCACGGCTGGGCAAATCTGGAGCACATGCGAGGCTGTTTCGGGTGTTTGACATCCCATTCGGCATAGATGGCTGTTGCCGGTACGCCTGCCTCTTGTCCTCCTCACTCCTGTCGGTAGCGAACCAGAATGGACTTTCACCATACCCAACGACCTCCATCCCCATAGTTTCGCTGAAGGGTTCCTGATCCATGCCGTGCTAGCTCCGTTATCGCGCGATTTTACCAGTTCAGCTCCATCTGTAGTTTGATGGAGACGTTGTGCCCTGGCAATTCGACGGTCGATTCTTGATGTCCCATTTTGTTGTTGGAGACTCGTTCCTCCTTCAAAGAGTTGTGTTTGCCGCCCCTACCCTATTAGCTCTTATGGCTGGTATTTGACTGAGTAGTTCCATGACTCCATGTCCACCATCACCCACTGGTCCATGGATGTAGGCATTGGCAGAGTCAAATGGCAGGCGCAACCATTTTCTCACTTATTTCCGCATAGATGTATCCATCTGTTTTAAAGTTAAGAGCGTGGTATTTCCCAGCACTAATTGGTGAGTTAGTGAGGGTACGCCATGGTCTCGCAACATTACTAATTCCTTCAGAGGCTTCAGTGGTGCCCTGTCAATTTTCTCAAGGATTGTAGTCATATACGGCATGTTACGACATATACCCTGGGTACCAAAGGATATTCCCAGGTATATCCAACGAACATTGTGTGGTGCTGCCCTCAGGCATTGGCCGTCAAGATCAATGGATGGCCTTTCAGCTGGGACCACGAGTCGACGCCCTCTTGGCATCAAAGGCAGATAGATGGATTTTCTGAGGTTGAGATTTAGCCCCACCGACCTCAAGGCATTATTGAATGCCACAATCTGAGCCACAATTTTTTGCCTGCTTTTAGCAGGCTTTTCAGCTAGTTGGAAATGAACCAAAAAATGTAATGCGAGACTGATGAACAAATTCGGTAACCAGACTATAAGAATAATTTTCATTCAATTATTGGTCGGGGAAATAATTCCTGGTAGCGACATTTTTGTATTTATCAAATTTGATAAATTACATGTTTATGTAGTTTTGTTGTTTTTGATACGAATTATATACCCAAAAAATCATCAATGTCCTTTTTTCATTCGATTCTTCCACTAATTAGTAACCACAGCAGCTGCTTTAAGGGTCGGAAAATTACTTGAACCCCCTCCGCTCATCCCCACATCGAAATGCAGACGCCTCCCTTACAGAAAAAAACTCTTTCCTCGGAAGAAGTTGGAATATTTGCAAAGGAAGGAGAACGGAAAATATGAAGAACTCGCAATTCCCGGGCGGGCTCCAGATGCATTTAATCGTTATTACCCTCGGAAGTGTTAGTCTGCCTTTTTTGCTCCATTTGTCTCTGTTCTCTCAATTCCTTTCTTGAAGATTACGCCATTTTTCCTTTTCGTGCGCTTTTTTGCCTCCATTCAGTACGTTTTGTTGTTTTGAAAGAATGGTGTTTACATTTTTTTTGAAGATGAAATCCAATTAATTAATTAGGTACAGCTTTTGAGACGAGAAGTAACAATTTTTTCTTCAACATTTCAAGTGGTAGGATATGATTATTTGTTTTCAAATGTTTGAAAATAAAACTCGTACTAGGGTATTTTCTGTTTTATAAAAAAAATCCATTCAATCTGCATCAGTTAATGAGCGAATTTTCAAAGCTATGGTTAAGAAAGTCGAAATATTAGCTACCTAACAGAATAGCCTTGTGGGCGTGGCACATAGCACAATCTGCCTCTTTAGATAGATATTAAATTTATTTATTATTATTTATTCAGTTGAATATTGAAAAATCGTCACTCCGAACTCAAAGAGCAGCCACACGTAAATTTTACTATTTTTCTGTTCAGTATACCTACCATACCAACATACTGTATGCACTGGGTATGGTTTAAATATATTAAGAGTCCATTCATGTTCTACTCGTCTTCACGAACTCGTAAAGTACCCACTCGGCTATTGCATTTTTGGGCACTTTTATCTCTAAAATTGTACTTACGTCATAAATTTCGTGCTGAATCGAAATATACCTTATATTACTACGATTACGACGATAATGTCCACACACAAAAAACCTAAAATCACGTTACTTTTCTTCTTTTTTTGACATTTGGTTTACTTAGGATTGTCCAAAACGAACAAGTCCTGATAAACTCGTCTTTTGGTTTATTATGAAATTGTAATTCGTTATTATGGTTTTGTTATGAAAGATTTGGTTTGTCATTCTCGACTTTTTCGAACAATCAAAGAAGAAAACCAGCCTTTGAAGTGGTCGTTTCTCTCGAGTAAACCAACGAGTTTCGAAGATTCCAACGTTCATTTTCAACTTTATCGAACAATCGAAGAAGAAAACAAGCCTCAGAAGTGGTCGTTTCTCTCGAGTAAACCAAAGAGCTCCGAAGATTTCAACGTTTATTTTCGACTTTGTCGAACAATCGAAGGTGAAAACAAGGCTTTGAAGTGGTTGTTTCTCTCGAGTAAACCAACGAGTTTCGAAGTTTCCAACGTTCAGTTTCAACTTTATCGAACAATCGAAGAAAAAAACTAGCCTTTGAAGTGGTCGTTTCTCTCGAGTAAACCTTCAAGTTTTGATGAAATCAATGTTAATTCTCGACTCGATCGATATGTTGATTCTCGATTGTATTTGCATGAGATGTTCTCCTACGATTTTGCCTAGTACTAGGATATGAATACGAGGGAGCTATGTTTTCTTCTTACTTCTCCTTAAAGATGCACGTCTTCTTTTACTCAATTGCATGTATTTAAAGTGATGATTTTGTTAAGAATAACGAAATCATAATCACGCGCAGTTTGAATTCAAATTAACTATAAAGGTCAATAAATGATTCATTAATCAATGCAGAACACTTCAAAGTTCTTGACCCTTCGCCTCTAACTTTTCTCCCTTTTTTCCATTGATTTCTTCGTTATTTCTTTTTTTTGTCGGTCTCATCTGGATGAATTTTGAATTTTACCTCTCAAATCGGTTAGTTTTTTTACTCTAATGTGGTGTAACTATGAGTTCCTGCCCTGTTTTGAATTCCGAGATACATGAAGGTCTAATTTTACCAAGCAAACTCGCTCGACGATGGAATAACGTCTTCATGAAAGACCCTCAACGCTCACCTTTTCCCACCATCTTCCGCTATTCAAATTAGAAAACCCAAAATCGGAACTTTTTTGGTTCTGAATCCTATCAATTACGGTCTTTGACGTGGAAACATTGCATAGGGAACGAGAACCTTCAAATTTTGAGAAAATAATTAACCAACAAGCCAGAGTAGTTGTCAGTAACAAAAATCACAATAAACATGGATTTTCATTACCAATTTCATCACAGTGGGGACAGCTAATTTAATGAGAAACATCAAAATTGAATTCTTTCGGGAACAGAAGAGAACATTATCATGATTGCGAGAACCCGGAAGGCGAAACGAAAATATTAAAGGGAGACGAAGGAGGAGGAAGAAAAAGCCACTTCCTTAGAAATGACAAACAAAAGGGAAAATCACGTTACCGTCCTGTGTTGTTGAAGACGCGAAATTACATCTGACTGAACACCTGAGGAGACAGGGAAAGGTAATGAGGTTTCGAGACGGACGAGATCGAGTAAACAAGACGAGGAAAACAATCAAATAAAGAAATCAGCGGATAAACAACAACAAGGGGGATTTTCAATAAAGACCTTGATATTTCGTGTGGCGGTGTAATATGCCCTAATGGAATTGCAATTAAATAATTCTGATTGCTGAGTAAGTAAAATAGGTATTTATATAAAGGTTTCGACGTAGATATGGGAGGATTGACAGCTCCAGGCGGATTGACTTGTCTCCGGTACTCTGTGGTTCCAGGACAGCCAGATGCGCTGGATCCTGATCAGAGACTGATCTGGGAGCTCTTGATGCCAGAGGCTTCTCAATTGTGGGGAAAGCTGCTCTGAGCTGCCACTTGGGGTAGCGGCTCTGCAGCATCCATCCACACTGGACTGTCTAGATGGAGACTGTCCAAATCACTTAACCCATTCCCGGCCAAGGGTAGAAATAAATTTAAAAGTTGAAATTTTATGTAAAAACATTATATTTAAGAATGTATGAACATGAAATGAAGCTCAACATTTTTCAATAAATTTCAAAACAAAAGTGCTTTTGGCCAAACGTGCGTTTTCGCATTCGTCGATGTTCGTCGTTGTACAACCAATACCATCATTTATTTATTTTTTGTTTTGAATGTATTTGGCTTCTATACCATTCCAAGCATTCAGGATCAAGAGAGGAGAAGTATTTTTCCTTCTCTGAAGTAACGAAAAATTCCAGATGATCAAAGCTCCTCCAGACCATCAAAAATGCCTATTTTTCAAAAAATTCTCCAAATTTGCAATGAGTTCCTGAACGTTGAAGTAAATTTTTTTTGAGCAGTTTAGGAACAGCATAAACGAGAAAAAAATTAATCTACAACGATTTTCCAATATTTTCAATTCCTAAAAAATTCATAAATATGACGATGCGAAAACGCATCATTGGCCGGAAATGGGTTAACCCTAGAGTAGTAGACTTCCCTGACACACAGTTATTAGTAATATGAGTGAAAGTAAAGTAAACAACCATTTCAGGTTGGATTTTCGTCCGACTGCCATTCCTGGCCACAGTTATTAGTAGACTACGTCAAAATGACGTGTGAAACTGAAGAAAAAAAAATTTCAACACAATGGTCATATAGTTTTCATTTACTGAACAAAAACGAACATAAACTCATTCTTCTTCGTATTTACATTTATATTTTGAGTATATAAAATAATGTTTTCTAAAGAGAAGCTATGAATAATTGAATTATATCACATAAATGTTCTTAAGTATATCACTACCAAAACTCGATTTTTACTCTGGATAATATATATTATACTCGATAAGATAAATGTTTTGAAATGAATATATTATGCTTGAAATATTTTGAAAGAGAAAATGAATGAAAATTTGAGAAAAAAGAGAAATCTCTTGCTATTTTGGGATGTGGAGAAAAGGTTTCATTCTCGAAATTTTCATAGTATAATTGTTATAGCTGCAAATTATTTCACAAAGATTTATTATTTTCCTGTATAGATCACCCTTCTGTTGGGAGGGATCTCCCTGCCAAACATAGGTACCTATTACCTACTAGGGCATTTTTGAAAATTTCATCCCCAACTACCAACCAAAGGGAAACGAAGGGTTGACGTTTTCAAAAATGCCTTAGTAGGTAGTAGGAACCTATGGTTGGCAGGGAGGGACTCCAAATAATTTTCAACAAATATTAGACTACGTATCTTTGACGTGTAGGCGTTATGGGAAACCAAGAACCTGACGGGAAGAAGTGGAGATGAGGTCTTGACACCACAAAGGTCATTTCACTGCTAGATACCGATAGCACTGGAGGAGGCCCAGTTAAGAAGGCCGAGAGGGGGGATTGTAGGGGTCTCATTTCCCCACTCATTACGTAATTTTTACGTAGTCTATCACTGTAGGGTTAACTTGTCTCCGGTACTCTGTGGTCCAGATGGACTGTCCAGGTTGGAGTTGGTGGTCCATGGAGGATGCTGTGGGTAGGCGTCACACTCCTGAACTCCATTCCATTCCGCTTGTGACCTGCGGAGGGAAAAAGACCTGTGAGTTCTCACGGTTCACAAGTATATTTGGAAAAAAAAAAAAAGAAAAAAATTGGGTGGGCAGTGAAGCTCCTTCACAAAGAGTATCATGGGCAATATTTTGGCTCCAACATTCGAATACACAAAAAAGTGAGTGTACCACATAGCTTCCTCGTATCCATAACCCGATTGTATAGGTGATTCGATGCATTGTAGCTAATCTCAAAACCTTGCACTACCTTCATAGGAGACGGCAACCTGCTCAATTTCTATTTTTTCCATCGAATTCACATGGAAAATTTTAAAATTATGAGTGTTACAAGGAAATTCAAATTTTATGCATGCTCAGCGGCTACTTTCAGTCCGGAGGCGATGATTTTCATAGTGGACCATCTAGACGCCAACCTACATAATTCCTGAATATTTCATCGAAATCGGACAATAACTTCGTATAGTTTTGCTACATGAATGATTTCCTGACAGACACGGAACCAAAATTGTTCAGGAAGATCTGAAACGTAAAACGCGAGTAGAAGTTCTGATTTTGGGAAAAATAATTTCAACGTTGAAAAGTGAAAACAATGTTTCCGCTACCTTGGTCGACTTGGGTGCCGAACTATCAAAAATCGAAGTATAATGACAATTGAAATCAAGAAACCTTCTCTTTCTGGTTTTCGGGTGTTTTGAAGTCGCTCAAAATTGGTTGATCTAAATAACAACTGTACTGTTTTGGGCACTCACGAATACGTCATGCAAAATGATGTGCTCGATGAACAATGTTCGAGTGTTTTGGAGCTGTCCCGCCATTCGATGGATTAACAGTTTAAATCCGTCCAATCAATTTTTTCGTCTACGTAGGTAATCCTCGATAAGCCCAGAATGATGATGCCCAGGGGGATCCTCGCAGATTACGAGTAATTTGACTGGCTGATCCCATTCGGGCGGAAGCTCACTGTTATCCAATTCCTATACTCTTCTTCCTGTAAAATGAATTGTCAAGTCTAAGCTGTACAGCTCGTTTCTGCCAGTATTCAAAAGTCACCGATTGTCTTGTTTCTACTTATGCTGTGCTCGAATTGAAAAGGATGAACGTAGTCTCAACAAACAGTGTTCGTTTGTCAGTCCATTTATGCGGAAAACGCTCCCTATGATAATCAAGACCTGCCGCTTTCCAGAAGCAAATGTTCTTGGACTTTCCATCGACACTTGCGGATATCATGATTAAGGATAGCCCTCCGCTTATAGTCAGGCGCTTGCATGAAAGATCCTCTCGTTTTCCGACAAAGCATTGACTTTTTAATTCATTCCGATTTGCTGAACGCAATTAAAAAACACTGCAAATCATTACACAATGGTTTATTATTTTTCTATATAGATCAATCGTCTGCAAAGCCACCAACCATCCAACATGAAGAAAAACATCGATCGCATTTCGGTCAGCTATAATTTGAACGGAGATTAGGCCTCTTTTGCGATTCTCAATCGTGTTTCTGATTTATCGTACGTCCAACCCTTAAATTCTCGTAGGGAGCGAACGGTTTGTCCTACAGGGCTCCGCTTGGTCTCCAAAAATTCTATACTAACTTAAATTGATGGAAAAAAAAAAATTTTGAAATTTTTTTTGAGTTGGGAGTTTTCAAAATTTCAAAATTCATTTTTGAACCCTTAGAAGTGACCTACATCAACCAAAATCTTCGGGGCACACCTAGACCCCAAATGGAGCCTACATACCAAATTTCATCAAAATCGGTCAATGCTAAGTGGCAAAAGTGCCGCGTACGGCGGATGGACGGCCAAATTGTTATTTGATCTTTGGATTTCACGTACCTTGAAACGTAAACCATCAAAATTTTGAGGGGGTGTTAAAAAAATCTTTTTCTTGGTCGATTCCAAAGGTTCATTATTGAAAATAATAAACCAAAAGTGGCATCTCAGTCTCTCTCTTTGCCAGCCCGTCCGCACATTCGTTACCATGAATTCCACTGTGAAAAGACACCCGTTGGATCAAGTATACACGAAGTTTATTGTCACAACCAATAAATTTTCAAGTATAGTGGAGATAGGTATAGGAGATTGCTGTTCGATCAATCCTTGTCCTAAGATCTTATTTATTATACGAAAACATACAGGGACTTAACTTCCTTTTTTCAAAACTGAATAAAATTAAAATTAAATCTAATTCGTCTTCATATCTAATGGAAAAGTTCTCGAATAGTGAGACAATTGCCGTTCTCATTTCGATTAATTAGCCATGTCTTCCATCCGGTTCTTCTTAATAATTGATATAGTTTGTATTTTCGTGTTTCTTGTATTCGTTTTTCTTCTTTCTCAAGCTTTAGTTACCTACGTAAGATTCAGTGGATGTAGTGGGATGTTTTCTTGAGACGATTCCTTACATCAACTCCTGATCTCCGGACAATTTTTTTTAATTTTGGAGATCAGGAACTGCCATTTGTTAGAAACCTGTTCTTTATTATTTTATATGATTATAGTATTAATTTAATATTGTAAGAAGTATCATATCATTTATTACTATTTTATGAACTATTATTTTCTTTCTAATAAAGGCTTTAAATAAATAAAAAAAATCAGTCATGATACGTAAGGTGAAAGAGAAATCAAGCTAGTATGGAACTGCGAAAGAAGTGAAATGAAGGGTTTCGGCGGCATCCGACAGAGTGTAGTACCCCACCAAACCAGTAAACACTCGACTTTACGATCGGATGAGAGGTACCACGGAGTAAATATAGAGGTCTTATTGCAAATACGTGTTAACTGGTCACGTTGTAACAAAAGGTTATGTAGCCCAGGGCGCTCGAGGTCCCGCAATAGAGAGAAGGCCGGGAACGGGATGAAAACGTATTACATACAGGAGACTAATGACCTTGTAAAGGGTCTTGTTTGCGCCCTTCGAAAAATCGCATTACCCCGACAACGGTGAGGTCTGGAGAACCTTAATTAGGGACCTAAGGGCCCCTAGTTATCCCACGCCTTACCCTTTCGCTTTACAGACATTTATAAGGTATCCCGGCGTCCTCTCCACTGTTTCTAGCTGTTTAGGATGCCAAATTCAAATTAAATTTAGTAGAAACGATGAGCTATAATTGATTAAGTTTTTGTGTTTAATCAAGAATGTATCGTGTTTTGTTGTAGTGTTTTACAAGTAACAGGTTCAATACGTTCATAATTAGTGTGAAATGAGTACAATTGTAAATGCGAAACGGCGTAAAGATTTATTCACCAGAAAAGAATTCAACATTGGAAAATTCAGAAAGAGGCGTCTGGATCTCCAGTGGCTCGTCAACTACAAAAGCACTCCCAACGGCCTTCCTGCTAACTCTGTTTTGTCATTCTCGCACTTTTTTTTAGTTTAACTCAAATTTGATACAAAAATTGTTCTCACTAAATCCTAGGCTAAGTTCATTACCGAGCCATAAATCGGTCCAAAAAAAGTAGTCCAAATTTGAGTTTCAAAACTCAAAATGACAGCCCCTTATGAATAAAATAGGCAGGTACAACCTTACGATGAATAAAGAGTGGCAAGGGATGGGAGGATGAAAACGAAAGTTGTAAGAATGATTTTTAATGGCACAATATTTTCTTATCGGTAAGCTATTTTATTTTTCGGCCTTTTTCCTTCACAGCCTGTGTCTAAATTTCTTCAGCCTTGGAAAGAAAAATAGGAACTGGAAAATATCAAAAAGTAACTTTGACCCAAGTATCACATCGAATTGAAAGCCACAAAGAACTAGTGAGATCATGGAACAGAAAGGAACTGTTTCTAGCTTAGAAGTCGAATTAGTTCTTTGAACAAATAACGGAGTTAACTCACAGTCTTTGAACCTAGAGTTACCTAGCGTTAAGGTTTAACTGGAGTTAATGATGAGGATTAATTATGAGAGGATCCTTTTAGCTGTATGAGCATAAGAAATGGACACTGAAAAAATTTCATCCCACATTGCTGAAACCTTTTAAATATTTTCCACCAAAATACAAAAATCTGGTAACCATAAACAGGAACGCTAAAGTTTCCTACCTAGAATAACGATAACGCGAGAAAGAGGAGACAAGAGAGTTAGCAGGATGGCCGCTGGGAGCGATTGGGTCGAGGACGAGCTGTTGGAGATACAGACGCCTCTAATTCAGAATGAATCCCGGCGTCCGGCGTTTCTGACAACGACCACCAAACACAACAACTGGGAAACATATATGATGATGGAAATGGCAACAGAACATGCTCTCTCGCATCCTTGCAACTCCAACACCTTACTGATTACAGACTCAAAGTCAGTTCTTGAAGCATTGTACAGTGCAGATAAGGGTGAGTTAACCCCACCGCACCTACTTCGACCAAGAGAAAATGTGGTAAGACTGATGGAGTCTGTAAATGATGTGAGACTGATCTGGAACTCCAGTCATGTTGGGCTTGAGCATGACAGGACAGCCGACCGGGAAACGGTTAGAGCAACAGCACTTCAGGAAAACCTGGGAGAAAGAATGTGGCGTATGGACGGGATCAAGGAGCATAGAAGCAAGAAGGAAGATCATTGGAGAGTGGAGTATGGGAGAAACGAAGGAGCTGGTTCATGGACGAGAGCAATCATCACTGATCCATTAAGGTATCCATGGTTAAAATTTTGCGGGGGGCAGTAGAGGAGACAACAAAGGCTAATAAAATAATGATTGGTAAGGGGAGGGAAGCTGGTATGAGTTTTTGATGGGAAGATACCACACTCCACTGTGTGAGAGATGTGAATATAGAGATGGACCAGAGGAAGGAAAGGAGGATATGAGGCACAACTTGGTGGAATGCGCTCATTGGAAGACAAAAGTTGATGAATGGATGATGGAGGGAGGAGGAGAGTTTGATGGCACGAGAAAAGAGAGGATGACCAGGATGCTGAAGGAATCGCTTGAGAATGGAGCTAGGCTGCTGTATTTGGTGGACAGACTGAAGAGAGGAAGACTGAACTGGTGAACAAAGTATCAATGATAGAAGAAAAAAAAGAGGACAACAGAAAATTTGGGTGAAAAAACAAAGGACAGAAGAAATTGTATAAGACACAACGAGAAAAACGAGGAGAAAGGATGGAGGAAGAGGGGAACAAAAGGACTCAAACCAACAAAGAAGAAGGAAAATACTTATGTCTACAAGAGAAACATCCCATGGACAGTAAATAGATCAAGAAGAAGAAGAACATATATGATGATACCACGATTAGTAACAAGTTCGTCAAGAACGTACTCAATATCGGTTCTCTTCAGAACAGTTCACCCTTCGAACGTCGCTTCGATTCTGGCTGCCCAGCGTCTCTTCCCTGGACAAAGAGAGAGGAAAATGAAAATAAGAAAGGAGTAGTGGAATAAGTCGACGACATGGGAAGGGAAGTGAATAAGAGAAGGGGAATGGAGAGAGGAGGGTTTCGACTTAATTAACCCGTTGCCAGACTTAATGAAGATCCGCCAATCAAGAAAACGGTGAAGACGTGAGTCGAAACGACAATCGTACCTTCATCAGGCCTCCGCTCCTCACCCTCACTTCATCCTCCAATATTTTTTAATGAAAAGACCATTTTACGCTTTCGAAAAATTGCAATGAAATGTTTTGGTAAAAGTTACATGTAATAATGGAAGTAAACAGCCATTGTTTGGTTTGGAAGTATAAAATAGTATTCAATTATTTTTGTTTAATAATCAAATGCGATCACCCTGAGTTCTGTAAGACCATTTGTTAATATAAAATTAATTAATAAAAAAAAATAAATAAAAATTATTAATAAAAATAAAAATAATAAAATAATAAAATAATAAAAATAATAAAAATTGTTAATAAAATTAATCAGAAACACGGTCTGCAATTGTGTCACAAGAAAACGTCTGCCTGGTAGATGCGGCACCTAGCTTCCTCGTACCTCGTACCTACCAAATTAAATCAAATCAAATAGATTTTTATGTGTAAAGCCCCTATACAAACAATGCAAACGTCATTTAAAAAGTCCATTCAGTATTTGGTCAAATCGAAGGGGCAAAAACTTGAAAAGTTGAACTTAAATTGGAAATTTTAGAGAATTTTAAAAATGCATTAGTGCACGGCCCGGATATAAAAATATTGCCACCGGAATCATCAAAATCGAACAATAATTGCCAGATAAATATGGGAAAAACCTTTTATTCAGTAGTTTTTCCCATTTTTCTTTGGCAATTATTGTTCGATTTTGATGAGCTCAGCGGCAATGTTTCCGTTTTTCAATTCCCTAGGGCCGTGCACTAATGAATTTCTAAAACCCTTTAAAATTTCAAATTTAGGTACAAATTTTTAAGTTTTTGCCCCTTCAATTTCTCGAAATAGGTACTAAGAACGAACGGCGACCGTCTGATACCCCCTTAACCCTTCTGCTAAAATCGTTACGTGACAAGGAGCAAAAATCCTTCTTTTTGGAATCTATGTTTTTTTTTTTTTTTTTTTTGTGAGGATCTGAAATATCGTTTTTTTTTTAAATATCGTGCGCATGCGCAAAACGTGCCCATTGAGCACGGACTTACGTATTTTAAATGGGAACCTCCATTTTTATTGCAGATTCATGTTCTACGTAAAATTTCATGAATGTTTGGCTCCTCTGTTGATTTTTTTACTGCGGGCAACCCGCCTCCCTGGGCGCTCAAAGTTGCGCAAACCAAAGATTGCGCATAAAATCAGATTTTTGAAAACACCGAGTGTGGCACATGTTTTTTGATTGTTTTTCGACGCTGAATCAAGTGGTGGTATAAATTTTTGAATTTGATTGAAATTTTTGAAATAGCGGCCGAAAATTCGGTTGTTTTCAGTGGAAAGTCGCTGAGAAAGAAGGAGAAAAAGAAAATACCATTTTTTTAGCTCGTCATAATCGTCTGTTGGGGTGGGGCCTATCTGGGAACTGCTCGGCGTACACTCGAACTGCTCTTTTGGAAAAAAGAGCGACTTTTCACTAAAAACAACTGAATTTTCGGCCGCCATTTCAAAACGCTGCAAATTATTACACAATGGTTTATTATTTTTATAAATAGATCACTCGTCTACAAAATCACCAACCATCCAATATGAAGGAAAAAAATAAAAATAAAAAATAAAAATAAAAAAAATTAAAAAAAATTAAAAAAATTCAAAAAATCAAAATCAAAATCACCAATTATTGATCGCATTCCGGCCAGCTCTAATTTGAACGGAGGTTAGGCCTCTTTTGCGATTCACACTCGTGTTTTGATTTATATATATATATATTTCAATATAAACCCTTAAATTTTCGTAGGGAGCGAACGGTTTGTCCTACAGAGCTCCGCGTGGTCTCAAAAAATTCTAAAAATTCTATAGAATCCTAAATTGAAGGAAAAAGGATACCTTTATATCAAAATTTTTTGAGTTAGGGCGTTTTCAAAATTTCAAAATTGATTTTGGAACCCTTAGAAGTGACCTACATCAACCAAAAGCTGCGGGGCACAACTAGACCCCAAATGGAGCCTACACACCAAATTTCATCAAAATCGGTCAATGCTAAGTGGCAAAAGTGCCGCGTACGGCGTACGGCGTACGGCGGACGGCGGACGGCGGACGGACGGCCAAATTTTTATTCGATTTTTGGATTCTACGTACCTTGAAACGTAAACCATCAAATTTTGAGGGGGTGTTAAAATTTTTTTTTTCTTGGTCGATTCCAAAGGTTCATTATTGAAAATAATAAACCAAAATGGATACCACCACGTGATTTAGCGGAGAAAAATAATGAAAACATGGGCCACACTTGGGGTTTTCAAAAATCTGATTTTGGGCGCGATCGTTGGTTTGCGCAACTTTGAGCGCCCAGGGAGACGGGTTGCGCGCAGTAAAAAAATCAACTGAGGAGTGAAACATGCGCACGTGCACAAAAATGCGATATTTGAGATCTGTCAGGGCCCTTATGTGAATTTAGGAAGGAATTATAGGAAAGAGTGGAAATAAAGATTAAATGATAATAATCCCTCTTTTATTCCCCCCATAAATTACAATTCTAAAGTCTCTCCTCTGATCTACCTCACTGATGATTGAAGGTCGGCTGGGGGCGGCTTCCTGTCGATCTGCGGTGATGGAGTTCTCGGGAGACGGGCGACTTGCGGGCGACCTGATAGCTTACAGGACGGGAGCTATTCCGTCGGGGATCTCGCTGTCGGAAGAACTTCTGAAGAAAAGATGCTTTTCCGGGGGAGATGCTTTTCCCTCTATTTATCGACTCGGCTCTGGGTGGTTGACCGCCGTCGAAGGCCGGCGATTGTTCGTCTTGCTGACGAGGATTTTCCCGTCTTGAGGAAGTAGCTTGCAGTTTGAGCGGGATTCGCAGCGAGCCCGACATCTCCCCCTTCCGGATAAAAATCTTCGTCGTTTATGATTCCTGTAACATAAATCACCTAAATTAATTTCGAGAATCCTCTTGCTTGCTTCTTCGTTTGCGCTTCGTCGCCTGCCGTATTTTTCGCGTTCCTCTTCTTGAATTAATCCAAGTCGTATGGAAAGAACTGCGCCTCCTGAAACATACATTACCCGGCGCCTCCACCATTTATGTCAGGGCCCTTATGTGAATTTAGGGAGGAATTATAGGAAAGAGTGGAAATAAAGATTAAATGATAATAATCCCTCTTTTATTCCCCCCATAAATTACAATTCCAAAGTCTCTCCTCTGATCTACCTCACTGATGATTGAAGGTCGGCTGGGGGCGGCTTCCTGTCGATCTGCGGTGATGGAGTTCTCGGGAGACGGGCGACTTGCGGGCGACCTGATAGCTTACAGGACGGGAGCTATTCCGTCGGGGATCTCGCTGTCGGAAGAACTTCTGAAGAAAAGATGCTTTTCCGGGGGAGATGCTTTTCCCTCTATTTATCGACTCGGCTCTGGGTGGTTGACCGCCGTCGAAGGCCGGCGATTGTTCGTCTTGCTGACGAGGATCTTCCCGTCTTGAGGAAGTAGCTTGCAGTTTGAGCGGGATTCGCAGCGAGCCCGACAGATCCTTACAACAAAAAAAACTTAGATTCCTAAAAGGAAGATTTTTTCTTCTTGTCACGTAACGATTTTATTAGAGGGGGTTAACAATTTTTCAGACACCTTGTATGTATATTAACCTCAAGAACCTCAACACCTAATTTTGATTAAGTAGCCGAAAAAAGGAACCTTACTTTGAATATAATCACCGTTTTTTGGTGGGTACCAACCCTATTTCCCTAAGCGCAATTCCAGGTGTACAATAAATGACCCATCCCCGTTTGCTGTCCAAAACAAGTCACTTGTTGAGATCATATTGGAGCTGAGCTGAGGCAGATTTTGATTAAAAATGAGATGAACGTAAATAAAGACACGATGTATATCTTTTATATGACACTAAAGGTCTGCCACAGAAACTTTGCACCCCTTTGGCGCATTCTTCTGGAGAACATAGAACTACTCATCTCTTATAATAAATAATTTTTCGCGAATTTCTCCCCTCAAAAGTGACATGATTCCCCTCCTACTGCAGATTGAAGTTCGAGCATTTCCGAAATTGGAATTCCGTGGCACTACACGAACATCAGATTTCTCACGGCTCCAATTTCCGTGTCAAGGTTTCACCATGGAAGGTTGACTCTATCGTTATAGTTCGCGGATCCGCCACCTAGGAGGCGCCACACGGATGCAAAGTATCTGTGGTAGACTTATAGAGCCTCATTAGGGAGCTGATGAGTTGAGTTACCTCTAACGATTTTCGGAGGGTAGCTGGAAAAACACAACAAAATTGGATTCCTGGACACACAGATTTTGTAGGAATTATTATGTCTACCTTGTTTGCTCTAACAAAAAATTCACACCGCGAGATAATTCTGTATCAAAACTGAGGCAGATTCGTTGGAGGAGATGAGATGAAAGTAGATACGAGCACGAGTTATTCATTCATAAAGGTAATTTGACTCGGATAAATTGCTTATGACGACGCCAACGTCTGACGCGTGTGAAGCCCGTTGAAACGGAGAATGCGGTTTCCCGGGGTTTCACAAGTTAAGTCCCGCCGGGCTTGGAGGAAATAGAGAACGGGAAGGGGCTTACGAGCTAATTAGTATGTGAAATCCTCGGCACCCCCTCTAGGGCCTCGCAGCTTCCATCCGTCCAACCTTCCATCACTCGATTCTTCACATCCAAAAGCCAACGAAACAGGCTTGATACCGAAAACGCGAAACCTTGCGGGAATAATTAACGACGAGTTCTTGAACCACGTAATATATTCGTATTACAGAGATTCAGGGACAAAATTAACGAGATGTACTGCCTACCTCCCATGTTCAACACACCTTCAGTGAGTTTGGGGAGTATTTGGGCACCCATCGCCAAGAAGTCTTACTAGTGAGTCGTCTGGACTTGGATTGTTGTTTATTGTCCACCTGTTCGTTTATGAGGTTGTTGACTAAAAACTCGGGCCTCGCCAGTGAAGAAAGAAGAAGAAGAAACATGGAACATCCTTTACCCGCGCTTTCTTATTCTGTTCCATTTTATTTTTTTATTTGGAAGAATGCGATCAAACCTATTCTGCTATTTCGATAGCCTTTTAAAAAATCAGTCTCCAAATAGGAAGGTATTTTATAGTTGTATTGACATTACAACATTATTTGAAACAACCCTATAACATGGAAGTATTGCGTAGGTTACACATCGTTACACGATCCTTAGTTCCTTATTGTTATGTCTGCGTGTCGTCGAGTGAAGGAGATGACCTTCTCAATGCGGCGTTTTGTCTTCTTTAACCCCTACTCAACGAAGAGAGAATGGTCCCTAATGCCCACTTTCACCAAACATTCGAAACAAGTTTAAATCAAGTGTGCCAAAAGATAATCAACGTTTAGCAATAAACGTCTTTCACCAGAGCGATTTACGAGTTTAAACTCCATCTCGAGGGGTTCGAGTTTAAACGGTCGAAAGTCGGCCGAATAAACTCGGTATGCTCGTTTAACTACAAATTCAATATGGCCGCGCAGTGAACATTTTTTATTGTTGTGAGATTTTTTGTGTGTTCTCGGAAGTGTTTTGTGTTTGGAAATGGATATGCCATTGCAAATAATTTATGACTCGTCTGACGACGACGTCCCCAGGAGACGTCCGAGGAGAATCCTTCAACCTGTTCCACACTACCAAGCCCACGGTCATCAAAGTCCTAAATTTGATTGATACTCGGCTAGAGTTCCCGACGAAATACCTTGTAAACTGGGAACAGGTCGAACAGAAGAACGGTCGTCCTTAACTTACCTACCTTTATTAATACGAATTATTAACTAATAAAAAATTAAAAGAACCAATATTGTATCAGAAGTAGGTGATTGGCAATAAAGAAATCGAAATGACTCGCGACGAACTCGTATCACTGAACATCACTGATAAATGCGAGAATCTACTGATAGCAAGCGCGGGAGTAGTTGTTGTTAAACGCTTCTATTGCCCCAAATGCGTCATAATGTCCAACTTTCGTTCATTTCACATGACATTTCAAGGTTAGCTAAGCTCGATTATCTCAATTGCCGTTTGACTTTGATTTGGGTTGGTGAAAGACACTCGCCATCTTGCCGGGTTTAATCCTTCAGATTAACAATCAAGGCGTTTAGTTAAACGCGATTTGAACAACTTTTGGTGAAAGTGGGCCTAAGCTAGTGACTTGCACTGTCGCATCAGTGGCTTATTAGCCCAACCGGCATGCGGAGTGCATGGAACATAGGGTAGCCTGCCAACCCTGGCGTTTCAAATCAGAAACCGACCGTCAGGAGGCGAGATATTTACCTAGTGAGCCTAGTACTTCGAGGAGATCCTTATTCGAGGAGAAGGTAAAGAGCGAAATGAATAAGTCGGTTGACTGAACTAGATTGGCATAAGGGAGCATCCCTGAGTGGGCTTATATACTCTTATAGTTTCCTCGGGGGAGAGAGAGGTGGAAGGGTGACGTCATGTTGACGTGTTTCCCCGTACCTCGTCTCCCCCAGTGGGTGATGACTCACTCAGGGATCCTCCTGTTCGCTTCTTTATTTATGAACTAACTGCAGATTGATATGTTGGTCATAACACTTATCATCTACTAAGAAAATTTTCGTGACTCAATACCGTTCCTAGTTACTGTTCCCAAAAACCGTTACACTTTTTGCCAGTTAGGTCAAGGCTAAAGCATGTTCCATGTTAAAATTCCTCAATTCTTCCTTACTTCCGAGTCTACCAAGGTAGCGGAAGCTTTGATTTCTCTTTTCAAGGTTGAAAAAAAATGTTCTACAAAATCAAAATTTCCACTCGCGTTTTACGTTTCAGACCTATCTGTACAATTTTGGTTCCGTGTCTGTCTGTCTGTCTGTCATGCAATCCTTGCCACTGCCATAACTTCTACAATTCTCGTCCGATTTCGATGAAATTTTCCGAGATCATGCGGGTTAGTATGTAGATATTCCCCTATGAAAATCACCCCTGACTTATAGTAGCCACTGCGCATGCGCAAACGTTTATTTCCTTGTTACAGCCATAACTTGTACATTTCTCATCTGATTTCGATGAAATTTTCAGGAATTAAGCTAGTTCGGGTGGAGATGGTCCCTTATGAAAATCATGGCCCCCAAATTGAAAATATTTTGTGCGCATGCGCAAACGTGAAATCCTCGTAACAGCTATAACTTCTACATTTTCATGTGGTTTCAATGAAATGAGATTATGCGGATTGGAGTTTAGATGGTCCCTTATGAAAATCATCGCCCCGGACATTATGCATGTGCAAACGTAAATTTCCTTGTAACAGAAAAAAATGAATGAAAAATTAAATGAAATGATGATGATTTGTGTCAATTTCCTTGTTTTTCTTCTACATTTTCCAATGTGTTCCAATTTTTTCGTGAAATAGCGAAAATTTGTGAAATTTTGCCAAATATCTAACGGCGAATCTCTCTGTTACAGGTAAGTTGTCACTTGAATACTGCACGTAAGTACTCAACACCTCAAAAATCTTGTCATCTGACGAATTCACGGATCAATCGAAATTTTGAGTTACCCAGAACTAAGTTTCTCTACTTTCATTGCTCATTTGATGACTTCAAAGTTAATTTCAACGATTTTTGAAGGATTCAGAGTTTTCTTAAGATTTTTTTTTCTTTTTATTTATATTTTCAGTCTCAGTCATGGAATAGCGAATATGCCGTCCACAGAATTGAAACTCCTCCTTTGCCGAGCTTTTGTAAATTTATCACCTTCCTCAGGGCTCGAAGGATGTGTTACTGAATGAACATCATACCAGCGCCAATTGAAAACCAGTTGGTACAGATGTCATCATAATAGGAGGAAAATGAACATAGGTTATGTGCCCAAAAAATTGGTAATTAACTTCTCTATGCTGTGGATCTTCCAATTTTCTGGCTTCAGATTTATATTTAGAAAATTATGTTTTACGTCGATTTTATATCATTTACTTGCAATAGTTCTAAAACTTCATCTTCCACCTATTATAGTGATATGATATCATATATGATATGATATGATATATCACTGATATCTTTACCTACTGGTTTTATTTGACGCTGGTGTGATGTCCACTCAGTAACATCCTGGTAAATTCACCGAAAGTTCGGAAAAGGAGGAGTTTTATTTTTGTGAACCCCATTGCCAATCAATTTGACAGATAATCTTGGATTGTTGGATTATTTTAAATTTTAGCAAAAAAAGTTTTGCCATGAAATAAGGAGTTGTTGAGCAATTTTCAAGGATAACTTTTATGAAATTCATTTCTATAGGAAGATTTTTAATTAATAAAACATCTTCTTTGGTAATTTCTCTCATTTATTTTCAAGTTTCTTGGATTCCGCAGAATCGAATTTTCTTAACAGCTTCCAAGTTAATTTACTTCGACTTGTGCAGAAGCTCATGAACCGCCAGGGAGCTCTTCGTTAATTTAATACACAACTGAGGAAGCCTCTTCGCCCCGAAGCCAAATATTTAGATTTACTTCCGCCAAAGGTAAAAGCACTATTGCGATCCAGTTACCTTTCCAACCTTCATCGTCTAGGCAGTTGTAGTTTCGCCTCCTCGACTGTCGAGTAAACATCCTTTTCTCAGGTATTGACTGAATCAATAACTAATCACGGAGAGAGCGGTGAGATATGAGACTTGCAGGATGCGAGCGGTGACAACGGAGTACACCCGCCGAGATGCTCAACTCGAGTCCCTCTGTAGTATTTTTCCCGCACCAAGCCATGGAATGAGGTCACAACCTTGATGTGGTTCGCCACTATTCCTTTCAACCCGGAGATCCCTCGCTTGACATGCAAAAGCCACAAATATTTTCCAAAATGTATACTAACGTGATCGGAGTTGAGGCAGGTAGGCATTCTTCGGGCTAGGCCTCCAACTAAGACGAGATTGTGGAAACCCATTTTAATGAAAAACGGAGTTCGGAAGAACGTTGTCTATTTCCACGAAAATAATGAGTTACAAGTTAAATCGATTTCGACGGTTAGATAATCATCAGTAACAAACAAGAACTAATTTAAGCATACCATACCAACACATGTGTCCAACATGCCTCTTAACCCTGGAGTGATAGACTACGTAAAAATTACGTAATGAGTGGGGAAATGAGACCCCTACAATCCCCCCTCTCGGCCTTCTTAACTTTGCCTCCTCCAGTGCTAACGTTACCTAGCAGTGAAATGACCTTTGTGGTGTCGAGACCTCATCTCGACTTCTTCCCATCAGGATCTTGGTTTTCCATAACGCCTACACGTCAAAGATACGTTGTTGAAAATTATTTGGCATTTTTGAAAACTTCAACCCTTCGTTTCCTTTTGGTTGGTAGTTGGGGATGAAATTTTCAAACATGCCCTAGTAGGTAGTAGGTACCTATAGTTGGCATGGAAGATCCCTCCCAATAGAACCTTTGTGAAATAATTTGCAGCGTTTTTCTATAACATTTATATTCGAGAATGAAGCACACCTTTTCTCCACATCTCAAAATAGCAAGAAATTTCTCTTTTTTCTCAAATTTTTATTCATTTTCTCTTTCAAAATATTTCAAGCATAATTTATTCATATCAAAACATTTATTTCATCAAGTATAGGTAATATATTATCCAGAGTAAAAATCGAGTTTTGGATGTGATATAAGAACATAAATTAGATAGCATTATGTGCAACAGTAATGACAACCTTACAGTTTACAACCAAACCAAACATTTCGAGTCAGAAGTGGACTCAAAATAGAGTCCCAAATATACAGAATTTTAGTCCATATAGAACATACAAACTGATGACAAATGTCAACAACTGAACATGATCAACATACAATGATGTTTCAGCTTCCTCTACTTTCATCTCGCTCGTGCCCCTGAGGGACAGAGTATGTCTCCTTGTCAAACATGGAAGGCTGTATAAGGTTTGATTCCTCGTGTATGTTTGGATTCTGAGATTCGGGATCTCTGTTTTCCAGGGGTGTCAGGTCGTGACCGGCACACGCGAGCTGTCGGCCCCCGAGGTGCTGCACGTACTCGACCCATCCAGAAATTGCTTCATCTTCCCCTTCTTTTCTTCTTTTTCCTCCCCTTTGATTACACCTGAAGATCAACGGAGCCTAACGAGAATCAATCCGACAGTTGTATCTAAGGAGTGAATCTTTGTGAAAGCTATCTATTGGTTTTTAGAATCGAGTAACACAAAAGTCTGCCAAGAGTGTGTGGCACATAGCTTACTCGAATCCATAACCCGGTTGTATAGATGATCAGATGCACTGTAGCTAATCTCAAAACATCAGTCTTTTAGTACCTTACAACACCCTCGTAGGACCAGCAGCCAGATATTTAACCCTAGAGTAGGACTTCCCTGACATACAGTTATTAGTAGACTACGTAAAAATGACGTGTGAAACTGAAAAAATATTTTCAACACAAAATGGTCATATATTTTTCATTCATTCAACAAAAAATGAACATAAACTCATTCTTCTTAGTAAGTAATTATCTTTATATGTTGGGTATATAAAATAATGTTTTCTAAAGAGAAGTTATGAATACCTGAATTATACCAAATAAAATTTATGTTCTTCTATCACATCCAAAACTCGATTTTTACTCTGGATAATATATTATACTCGATAAAATAAATCTTTTGAAATGAATAAATTATGCTTGAAATATTTTGAAAGAGAAAATGAATGAAAATTTGAGAGAAAAGAGAAATCTCTTGCTATTTTGAGATGTGGAGAAAAGGTGTGCTTCATTCCCGAATTTCTCATAATATAAATGTTATAGAAAAACGCTGCAAATTATTTCACAAAGGTTCTGTTGGGAGGGATCTCTCATGCCAACTATAGGTACCTACTACCTACTAGGGCATTTTTGAAAATTTCAATCCCAACTACCAACCAAAAGGAAACGAAGGGTTGACTTTCAAAAATGCCAAATAATTTTTAACAAATAGTAAACTACGTATCTTTGACGTGTAGGCGTTATGGAAAACCAAGGTAGCACTGGAGGAGGATTAGAGTAGACCCCGACTGCGTTGGATAGATTTAAACATTGGCTACTGTTTATTTCCTCATTTGATTTGCCTTCCAAGATTTTAGTTTTGGAAACTCCAGTTTGACATAACTGAAGGTACCCTGAAAATCCTAAATCTGAGTGTTCGAATGAACATTTCCAAGTAGATGAATAATTCATCTATGTAATAATGAATTATTGAATGAATAATGAATTATTCATTGTTATTGAAATATATCGATTATATTCTTTTCAGACGTAATTATTATGATTCTCTACAATTATTGGTATTATTAGGACTCATAACTCATACACAATAATTTTCTTTAAATCGTGTTGGCGCCCAATAGCGTCGCGTTCAAGATGAATCCGATGTTGGTGTAACGAAATTTTCTATCCCTGCGGTTCTTTGTCTCGTCAGCTCCTCTAAATTCTACAAGTGGTTTCATCGGGTTATGCTGGAATGATGATTGAAACAGTTTTTTCCACTAATCTACTACTCTCTAAAGAAATTCCTCATGCGAGAATATTCGAAGTTTTGATGGGTCAAGTTCATGATGGAGCACGTAGAACCATACAATGTTTCGACGTACCGCCCGATGTACGATTATACTATAATCGCGCTCTGGATGTCTTCTCGCCAACTAAAAGTTTGACGTAGTTTCGTACGAATAACGACATGATGGCTCCCGGTTGGTCCCCTTTCCACAAATGAGACCGCAGCGACTCCACTATGGCGACCTCTGAGAACATCCTGGCTCATGTAATGGCTTTATGACCCTTTCTCCGTTCTGGAAAATCATTTGAATTGTTGTACGAGAAATGGGATTTCTCGTGGAGTACGTTCACTCCTAAGTAAGCCGTTATTCCACCGTAACACAGATGCTCATTTATATTTCCCTCGTGAAAATGAGAACAGTGAACGCGGATAATTTTTGTTCATTTTTCATCCGTTTTTTCGGCACAATCCATTCGTGCAACATAAGTGGACAACTGTATGGCAAACCATACTGAATATTTATAATTAGTTGTTCTAATAAACGCTCAAACGATAGGCTGAACAAGCTTCACCTCCCAGAACGTCCAAAAAGAAGGATAGAGGAAAGAAATCTCCTGGGTGGGGACCAAAGAGCCACATTTCCACATTTCCCAATGATGTAAATCGGGTATCATACTCACGATGCTGGTTTATTTGAACCATGGATGGGGTTTTATGATACTGAATGAGAAGCGATTTCAAAAAAAATTGTCTTGGGCTGAAACAGTTTTTCACTGGAATATAGGCGCCCCCTCCTCATAATAATCTTAATAACACTCCTCTGTAAGACATTAATTTTCTCTAAGTGACTTGGAAAGGTGCCACCCCATGCCACAATACCATACTGTATGGTTGATTGTACTAAAGCCATATTTAGTAGTCGGAGCTTGTCACGGTTAAAAACCCTTGCAGCACGATAAAAAACAAATAGAATTTGGCGCAACTTTTTACAAACAGCAGTAAAATGGTTTGTCCATACTAAACCTTCTTCAACCATAATCCCCAAGTACCGATAGCTATCTACTTTTTCCAACGGTTTACAAGAACACTTCGAAGGGCTAATACAGCTATGAGCAAAAAAGCACAAATATTGTACCTCCTACAACAAACACTAAAATCAGAAAGAATGCTTCAGAAATGCTTGCATACGAGTCTGCAACACATTGGGACATTTTCATGTCAACCACTACTCAACAAGGTAGTGAAGTAAGGTTGTTAGTTCAACCCAAGCATCAAAGTTTTCGTGACGATTTTTCAGTTCATGTGCCAAAGCAAAATGTAAGGTTGTTGATTGTTCTCTACGCAACACAGTGAGTCTATTTTATTTATTGGTCGCGTGAGCAAGATTTGCTTAGTTTTCGTGACGATTTTTCAGTTCATGTGCCAAAGCAAAGACATGTAAATGTCAAAAATTACGAGATACTAAGGGCGGACTTTCATATTTACATCCTATAGTCATGTTTTTTTTTTTTTTTGCATTTAGCGTTAATAAACTATTTGAAAACCAAAGTCCCAGAGCATCCAGTGCTTGTTGTGACCTGGAGTAAACCTCATCCCAATTTTCACCAGAAATAAGGAGACACGTATTGTCCGCAAACAAATATACTTTTTGATCAGGCAAATTCAGGGTAAATCATTAATATAAATTAAGAACAGAATCAGGCTACACTCATATCAGGCTACACTTTGAAACCGACGAGACCAAATGGTCGAAATTATCAAAATTATATTGGGGTGCGAGGAGTTTGATGGCTGAAGCGCCATAATGAACATACTCGGCGTAACGAAAAAAAAAAACGAGTATCTACACGGCATGCAGATACATCTGTACATGGATATGTCTTATGATGGCAATTTAAATTTATTTATTTATTTATTGGCATCAAAATAATACAAATTACAAAAATTTGTTTAAAAAATTAAAATAATTGTGACAGCACTCTGTCGTACTTGAAAATACGACAAAGGATTAATTATAAATGAAAAAGAAAAGAAAACGAAGCCCACCAGAAAATAAGTTCCTAAGAACTTGTGGCATCCGGTGGAGTCACAAAAATCAGGCTCAGCCGTACAAAATTAGGTCCGAAGGAGAAATGCAATCAGAAATGAACCAAAAATACTAAAAAAATGAATTAAATGAATTAAATCCACTTAAAAGAAGAGAAACTATACTACTTTCATGTATGAATTTAACATTTTTCTAAAACTAGCTAAATTATAAAATAATGACAAATTGATATTATTGTCAAAAAAAAAATTTAATTGTACGAACGTACGCGTTCCTCCTATAAAACTCCGTAATCACTCTCGGCAGTACGATACCTACCTGAATTTAGAAAATTTCTTGTTCTTGTGGACATAGGCAAGTGCTCTTTACTTATGCCAGTGATATAGACATGAATAGCGGAATGAAACATATTGTTAAGTAATGCATGCATTCCAGGGGACGTCCCATTGGATAAGCGGTAGATCAATCAATACCAGTTGGTAAGCGAAAAAACTGTTCACTCGATGTAATCTATCAAGTATTTCAGGCAAGAAATAGTGCACCCCCCCCCCCCATGGACAATGGTGCCATTCTGGCATCAAAGTGGCAATACTTCGTAATGTTGAAGTTTCATCTAGTAATTTTGGTACATCTCAATTTATTTTACGAATTTATTTATTTTACGTACCTACTCCAATTCAAGCGAAATTTACTCTCAACCGAGGTTCTCTATAAATCATGACTAAAATTCGTTTCTATAATTCTATATAATTCGTTGCTAGACTTGGTTTCCATTATTCGTTGCTAAAATTGTTTTCTTTAATCTTGAAAATCGGAAATTGTGTGAATATTATCTCTCCACTTGGCCGAAATAGTTCCCCCCCCCCCTCACCATTATCCACCATTATATTCCTAGCGTCTTGGGAGCCTCGAATTTGAAGAACATTTTAAAATCCATGATCTACGACACCCGACGTGCGAATTCGTGTAAACACTTCCCCCCTCCTCCAATGGTCTCAGTCTGGCACCAAAGCGGTAATACGTTGCAAAGTTGAACTTTCATCTGTTAGTTGTGGTAGGGAGTCCATCGAAGTTTACATCTTTTTTCAAGGTGAAACACACAAAAAGCCACGAAGTGTGCGATTTATGCTGTCTGGCACCATGGTGGCACCACTATTAGTTCCATGGGGGTACAGAGAATCATTCATGAAAATCCAGGGGTACAATGAGTATTTTTCCTTAATTTTAAAGCTTGTGTACAATTAATGAGCTATAGAGGAACCGAAATCTTGAAAAATCGGATATTTTGTGAAAATTATCCCCCCACTCGCCCCCTCCCCTTGCTAATTTTGATACTTTGGTGGAATAGTGTGCAATTTGGAAAATTTTAGAGTCGAACAAAAAAAGAAATTCGCAAATCGATTGGAAATTGAGGCCTGGGCAAAATTTACAAGATAATGCCCAGAAACGCACATTTTTTAGGCCCCCTCCCCTCCCCATTTAAAAGGCAAAATTCAAAATTCCGGTGACGTAGTGCACAATTAGATAGATTACCGCGTCGAATTGGTTGGTAAGCGATAAAACTGTTTCACTCGATGTAATTCATTTAGTATTTCAGGCCAGAAATAGTGACCCCCCCCCCCTCACTCTTATCCACCATAACATTTCTAGCGGCAGGGGAGCCTCGAATTCGAAGAGCAATTTAAAATCCATGATCTACGACACCCAACATGCGAATTCGAGTTCACCCCCCCCCCCCCCCCCACCACCACCACCATGGTGCCAATCTGGCACCAAAGCGGAAATACGTGATAACATTGAACTTTCATCTATTAGTTTTAGTAGGCAGTCCGTCAAGGTTCACATTCGTATTCAAGGTGAAACACAAAAAAAACCAAGAAATATGAGGTTTATGGTGCCCTGGCACCATGGTGGCACCACTTTTATTTCCATGGTGGTACTGAAAGTAATTCATGCAAATCCTAAGGTATAATGAAAATTTTTCCTCAATTTCAAAGCTTGGATACAATTAGTAAGCAGTAAAGGAACCGAAATATTGAAAAATCGGATATTTTGTGAATATTATCCCCCCACTCACCTCCTCCCCTTGCGAATTTTGGTACTCGGGTGAAATTATGTACAACTCGGAAGTTATTTGAGTCAAACAAAAAAAGAAACACGCAAATCGGTTGGAAATTGAGGCCTGGGCAGAGTTTACAAGATTGTGCACGCAAACGCACGTTTTTAAAGCATTAACCCCCCCTTTCCCCCTCTAAAAAAGCAAAATCCAAAATTCCGGCGCCGTAGTGCACAACTAGATAGTATTTCGCGTCAAAAGAAAAAAGAACCACGAAAATCGATTGAGAACTAAGGCCTGGGTAGAGTACACAAGATTATGCCCAAAAACGCACGTTTTTCGAGCATTAACCCCCCCTTTCCCCCCCTTAAAAGGCAAAATTCGAAATTCCGGCGACGTAGTGCACAACTAGATAGTTTTCCGCGACGAACAAAAAAAGAACCAGGAAAATCGGTTGAGAACTAAGGCCTGTGCAGAGTACACAAGATTTTGTTACACACACACACACACACACACACACACACACACAGACATACACCTATGGTTTTTTTCGCGGATTTGGATTCAGAATGGTCTAAAACGGATTACTGTGTGGTTATTTATTTTTTCTGTTGAGTGTTGTCCAACTTTACCCCAGATCGATCGCATAAGGACGCCCAAGTCTTACTGTGGGACGTCCTAAATATGAACATTTGTTTAATGGTTTTAACCTCAAAATATTTGAAAAGCTTAGAAGATGGATATCTAGAAGATTTATTAAGAATAACTTCAATTAACTGATTTTGCAAACATTGAACTTTACTTACATACGATTTACAAGCTCCTCCTCATAAAATAATTCCATACTTGATAATAGTGTAAGCCAAACCATAATAAACCAGACGCATTTGTTCTTTAGCTAAAAAGTTTCGTGCTTCCTTAAATACAAAAAAGAGTTTACGCATCCGAGTGATTAAATAATCAATATGAGGTTTGAAATTTGAATTATGGTCGATTACCACGCCCAGATATTTACATTTCTCAGTAAAAGATAAAGAGAGGCATAAACATGCATCATCATGGGACGTGCAATAACCCGTTGAGCGAAACTTGATTTTGTGGTATTGTGGGAATGTTCGATTTCCTACTCTGAACCGAAGCACTGAGGTTTTGTCAACATTTAAAAAATGATGAGCTCACTCAGCTGATCAATGACCACTCAGGCGCCTTCAGCATTGTATTGACCCGCCCTCTCAAATTTCAGGTTCCTGCGTTCAACAGGAGAGGAAATGGCCTTGGAGCTCACTCAGCTGATCAGTGATCATCAACTTTGATGATGTATAGAAGTATGTATCTATTGACCCTACCTCTCAAATTTCAGCTTCCTGCGTTCAACAGCATCAGAAAAAAAACGTTGCATTGTTTGTGTGTCGAAAATTTTGGAATGACCCCCAGAACTAAGACATATCCATGTCAAAAAAAAAAAAAAAAAATTGAATAGCAACAAGTGTTTTTGTGTAACTCGTTGGGGCGAGTGCACCCAGCGTTTTTGACTTCCCAAAAAAATTGAAAATAACGTTAAATAACTCGTATTGTCCGAACTCCAGGTGTGGTCGAAGAAAAAAAAATTATAACGGGAAAAAATAAAACAATAGGTGCTCTTCATTGGGAAAGCGTTTACGGGGTGCCGCAGGGCTAACTTTTGACTTCGGAAACAATGGGAAAAGGTTGGAAGTATGGCGGAGAGGTTGGAGCAGCGTGTGAGTACGAACCTCGCGAAAACCCTTAAAATCCCTTTATACTTTTCCCCGTGGCCCGAAAATCTGCTCGCAGCGACGGCACGAGAGGGGACTGATATTAAAACACATTGTCACGCCGTTCTCTCTATCCATTCTGTTTCCCTCAGCTTTTTCCACACACACACCTTCGGCGCTGTTTCACGGCTGCAAAAAATACCTTCCCCTGCTCTGCACACACACGCTTTCGAGAGCCGTTTTGAGGGTGAAAAACTGAGCCATACATCACCTGTGAACCCCCTCGACGGGGATGAACCTTTGTCGACTGTCTATTCATAAAGTAATTCACTCCCAGTCAAATCACTTTGTTCTCTCTTCAAGTATTATTCAACGGGCTCCCATTTGGAGGATCAAAGATAACACTTTTCAGGCAATTTCCTCCACCGGGAGTGGCGCCTCGATGAGCTATTCTGTTTATAAATAGGGCACCGAGGTAGAGACTGGAGGCGTGAAAACGTCTGGCGGGACGGAGTGATACAACCTGGTTGTTCATGTTGTTTTCCCTATTTTTAGGACGAAACACAGTAAGACTTGGGCGTCCTTAAGCGACTAATCTGGGGTGAAGTGAGATAACACTCAGAGTATTCAATTTGGACCATTCCGAATGTGTATGTCCGTGTGCGTGTGTGACAAAACCTTGAGTACTATTCTGCCGTGCTAAGCCAGAAAGTAGTATCTTGACTTCACCCAACTTTCGGGAAATCGACCTAATAGGTTTCGTGGCGAAATAATTCTTTCGCGGGATTATTTTTGCCCCTTTTACCACAAGTGTAGGTTTATCTTAAAAGAAACTAGTAGCCAAATTGATTTCTGGAGTCAAAATTAAACATTTTTGAGTGTAAATTGTCAAAAAACGATGATGCGAGATTACGCTCTCGTAAACCCGAAGTTACGACTGTTCTGTTCATCTTAATTCTTGAAACATTAATTTATTTGAATTAACATTTTAATTCAAGAAACCATTTCACATTGATTATTTTGTCATCCTACTTAAAAGGCTCAAAGTCAATCGTATTTCATATCTCTGTTCAGAATGTAAGAAAAAACTGCTGAATCAATAAAAAAACCGTCTGCCAAGTGGGTGTGGCACATAGCTTCCTCGTATCCATAACCCGATTATACAGATGATCCGATGCATAGTAGTCTCAAAATACCGATCTCTAAGTAACTTCCACTACCCTCATAGGGGACCATCTACACGCTAATCCGGACAATCCTAGAAAATTTCATCAAATTCGGATGAAAAATTAAGTGAGTAGATGTATGTGATTGGATCAAAAAAATACTTAGCCTCGGCTGGGATTCGAACCCGCGACCCCTTGGGGACAGTTGAAGTCATGGCTGCTACAAGGAATTCACGTTTGCGCATGCCAGTCGCTTCTATCAGTCCGGGGATGATGATTTTCATAGGAGACCATCTACAACCTAATCCACATAATCCCTGAAAATTTCATCGAAATCGGGTGGAAAATGTAAAAGTTATGGCCGTTACAAGGAAATTCACGTCTGCGCATGCGCAGTCGCTTCTATCAGTCCGAAAGTGATGATTTTCATACGGGACCATCTAAATACTAATATGTAACATCCCTGAAAATTTCATTGAAATCGGATGGAAAATGTAGAAGTCATGGCCGTTACAAGGAATTCACATTTGCGCATGCGCAGTCGCTTCTATCAGTCCGGGGATAATGAGTTTCATAGGGGACCGTCTACACACCAACCCGCACAATCCCTGAAAATTTCATCGAAATCGGATAATAACTTCGTATAGTTATGCGCGTTACAAGGAATTCATGACAGACAGACAGACAGACAGACACGGAACCAAAATTGTTCAGGAAGGTGTAAAACGCAAAACGCGAGTGGAAATTTTGATTTTGGAGAACTTTTTTTTTCGTCCTTGAAAAGTGAAAACAAAGCTTCCGCTACCTTGGTAGACTCGGAAGCAATAAACGTTTATTCACTTAGAGTATAAGCGTTAAGTCACCACTAAATGTTGAGTTTTTAGAGGCAAAAAGTCGTATCATGTCGATTTAATGCATCGTATCGTCGAAATAGGCAGATTCCCGTATCAGTGTCAAGATACGAGTTTTCTTCTTCTGAATCGCTCTGATACGACTAGTAGAAAATCGATAGAAATCGACCCCCAAAACCCCCGGTTACCAATAACTCAATTAGGTCAAATTTTCACGTTACGACTTTCTGGCTTAGCACGGCAGTATTGTGACTTGAATGTTGATACTCAAATCATTCTAAGTACTTGTATTTCATAAAGTCTCATTACAGAAATTCATAATAATAATGAAAAAACCGCAGCAAATTATTTCACAAAGGTTTATTATTTTCCTGCGTAGAGCATTCGTCTGTAAGGATCACAGCTTTGCCATTGTCACTATTTATTTTTTGTTTTTTTTTTTACGTAGGTACCAACCATAAGTACCTACTGCCTCCCTACTAGGGAATTTTTGAATATTTCAACCCTTCATGTTCATCCTTTTTGCTTGACACCTATCAGTCACTTCTAAGGGGTGGAAATGAAGAGTTGAAATCCAATTCACCAGTTCAAATATGAGCCGAGCAGCACACGGGTGGTGATACAACGGAGAACGCCTACCGATATGCCCAACTCGCGCCATTCCGTGTCACTTTTCCCGCACCACACTCCGCGCCACGACAAGGCCGCAGCCATTACTCTGATGTTGTTGGGTTCCCCTCCTTTTAGCTCTGACACCGCTTGCCGTAAATCATCTCTATCATTCTTTCTTATATTAGCCTCAGTGGTAGCGAGCCCGACTCAGGACAGTAGTATAGTCGGAAGTCTAGAGATCGATACCGAGGGAAGGTAATTTGTATGACTTAACACGTACTCCCTCGCGACAAACTTTTTATAAGTGAATTTAATGAGTCGTGAACGCCCTTCATTTCGCGTGATTAACCCCTTCCGACAGACATCCCAACAGACGCCCCGAGGCTGCAGTCTGCCGTTTTTTTATTTCGCAGTTCCTCCCCTCGGCAGTTCCAGTTCCACTTAATCATTCTTCCAGTTCCGACCCTTCTCGACGGTTCCTGCAGTTGAAAGAGGTTTCTTGGGTCGGCGCCAGATGCTCGCGCCACCTGTCGGCCGAATTAGGAACCTATCGAACCGAATAATCCTTCCCCTCCCTTTCTCCTCTTAACCTTGACAACTTGGGAAAATCCTTTTCGGCTTATTATTTCAATAATACTCGACAAAATGATATCTTAGAACAAAAGTATGAAATCTGAACTCAAATCATGCCCCAAATGTAAGAATTTTCAAGATTACCAAAACGATATCAAAAGTATTGCCGATTTTTCTCTGAATCTATTGAACTATTCTTTGGTCTGAAAACCAACGTAGCCACAATTGAATCGTCCCAAAAACCTAATTTTACATGAGACGCAAAAACTACCTACACACAGAAGTAATGAATTAAAAATCTGTTAAATTCTCCACACGATGTAGACTCCCTAGCCCTTCAGCCGGACCATCTTTTTTTCAACGCTTAACCGGACCATCGGTCTCTCAGACCTCTTTGTTACAATATCGTTTTTGCTCCTTTGTTCGCATGTTAGCTTCATTATTCTACGATGTTCTAGCTACCTCTAATTAATATTCAGCCCTAATTAATATTTATGGATGCTCTGTTACGATTATAACTACATTTTTTCATAATTTTGTGTATTTTTATCCATAAACGCTGCAAATCATTCCTCAAAGGTTTATTATTTTCTGTATAGATCATCCTTCTGTATAGATCACTGGTTCTCCATCAATAGCACCTACCACCATCTGTATTCTCCCTTGACCTTCCCTCTCAAATTTCAGCTCCTGAGTTCAATAGGATTGAAAATGGCTTCGGAGCTCACTCAGCTGATCAGTGATCTGAAGAGTGAAGAAGATCTCCTCGAATGCTGGAGACGCCTGGAAGAGCACTTCCATTCAATAGGATTGAAAATGGCTTTCGAGCTCACTCAGCTGATCAGTGATGTGAGGAGTGAAGAAGATCTCCTCGAATGCTGGAGACGCCTGGAAGAGCACCTCCATTCAATAGGATTGAAAATGGCTTTGGAGCTCACTCAGCTGATCAGTGATGTGAGGAGTGAAGAAGATATCCTCGAATGCTGGAGACGCCTGGAAGAGCACTTCCATTCAACAGCATTGAAAATGGCTTCGGAGCTCACTCAGCTGATCAGTGATCTGATCAGTGAGCAATGATTTGCAGCATTTTTTAACTACAAACATTGTTTTACCTACCAATTTTTACTATAATGGCTTCACACCTTCACAATCAAGTTTACTAGAAAGAACTAAACGCTTCACACTCGATTCGAAAAATAGAAAGCTTAATATGGAAATTTGATTACTGGTTACGCAGAAGGCAAAACTGTATACAAATCGAAGAAATGAACAGCGATCGCATTTTAGTCAGATAAAATTTGAACGGCGATTAGACCTCTTTTGCGATTCACACTCATGATTCTGTTTTATCGAAGGAAAACCTTCAAATACTCGTAGGGACCGAACAGTTTGTCCTACAGAGCTCCGGGTGGTCTCAAAAATTTTTAAAAATTCTGTACTATTTAAAATTGGTGAAAAAACGATACCTTTATTTCGAGAGTTTTCGAGCTAGGGCACTCTTGAAAATTTCAACCCTTAATTTTCACCCCTTAGAAGTGACCTACACCAACCAAAAGCTTCGCGGCACAACTAGACCCCAAATGGAGCCCATATACCAAATTTGAACCAAATCGGTCCAGTGTTGCTAAGAAAAGTGCCGCGTACGGCGGACGGCGGACGGCGTACGGCGGACGGCGTACGGCGTACGGCGGACGGCGTACGGCGTACGGACGGAAATTTTTTTATTCGATTTTCGGATTCTACGTACCTTCAAACGTAAAACATCAAATTTTGAGGGGGGGTTAAAATTTTTTTTTTCTTGCTCGATTCCAAAGGCTTATTATTGAAAATAATAAACCAAAAAATAGTAGATTATTTTACTTGTTTGACAACTCAGACTTGGATTTTTATTCAGTCACAATTTACTAGGACTATGTGGTACGTACCACACATCATGAGTGGGTACTCTGTTAAAATAAGAGTGTGTAGGTGCTCTTTGAGCAATTCCCAAATCACTGTAAATTTAGAACCGTGAAAAACATTTGTAAAAATTCCAAGGTAGGTAACTTGATATTCAGTCGACATTAATGAAATTCTTTACAATGCAGAAATTCTAAATTCTAATAGTCAACAATGTATAAAAAATATTGATGAAAAACATTCGTAAAGTGTGAATTTACTCAAAATGACATAAAAAATATTCATGAAAAAGTAGGTAAGTAACTAGTAAAATCACATGATAATCATTATGCAGTAATCCTAAATTCTAATAGTGAACATCATGTTTATAGAAAACACTCATGAGAGTCCGGTTCTATGAGACCCATGAAAAAAAAATCACTGGTATCCGGACCATCGGTCCCACAGACTACCTTCTGAAAGATCACAACTTATTTCCAAACTTTCTGCTTTTTCTTGTTTCCAAACTGCTCTGCCTGAAGTTCAGGTCCCAACCGAAGATGTCACGGGCTGCTGGCCACCTCTAACCACTAAGACCACCTCTATCGGAGAAATGCCAAACTGTGTCGATCTCACAGACCGATGGTCCGGCTGAAGGGCTAGGGATATTTTTACAACCATTTGTCACCATAATAGTCCATCAACTATATTCTTGACAATTCCGACATTTGAGCATGCCAGCGGTGAAGGGAACTAAGTGCAGAAAAATATGTTTTTCTATTCTATTGCAATAGCCTGGTACGCTCTGCGACGTTTAAAAACGTTAGGGGTGTCCACCTAATATTAGGAAGCAGCCCGAGGAGCCATGGTGGGTGGGCCCGGGTCCGACCGGGATGCCAGGCGCACCAACATGACAATATCAACACCTCGCAATCACAGATAAATAATGGATTCACCAAAAAGCAAGTACTATACTGTTTGCAGATGGAAATAATGCGGATGGCTTAGTGAGGTGTCCTTATGTATTACAGCAGTGGTCCGCAACCGGGGTGCCGCAAGATTTTGAGATCGGAATAACTTTTTGTATAATAAGAAAGGAGAAACTGCAATTTATTGGGACACTATTGAACTAAACACATCCCAAAACACACTGTTCCACACTGAGGTAAGATGGTTATCGAGAGGAAAGGTACTCACACGTCTTTATGAGCTCAAAGAAGAAGTTCTGCTCTTTCTCATGCGAGAAAATCATGACGATTTTTGTGCTCTCTTGACAGACGACGACTGGAGGACGAGACTAGCCTACCTGGCTGACATTTTTCAGCACCTCAACACTGTCAATTCTGGTCTACAAGGTCCTTCTGAAGTATTCTATCGTCCACAGACAAACTTTCTGCGTTTGGTGAGAAAATCGGTATATGGCTGAACAATTTGAACAAGGGCACACTGATATGTTTCCACTGTTTTCTGGTGAGGAAAACTCGAACCCTCCTATTTTACAAGGCATTGCAAGCCACCTAATGAACTTGAAACTGGCTCTCGACAAATACTTCTCGGACCTGGACATCAAAAAGCATGACTGGATTCGAAATCCGTTTTCCACCATGGTGCAAGTAGAAGGCATGCCTCTTGAAACCGAATTTATTGATTTGAGAAACGACCGAACTCTACAACTCAAGTTCAATGACGTCCCACTGAACACCTTTTGGATTGATGTTGCAGCAGAATATCCTCAGCTGTCGAAGAAAGCAATTGACATCCTTCTCCAGTTCTCAACTTCGTGGATGTGCGAACATGGATTTTCGACACTTGCGACCTTGAAAACGAAAAAACGGCAAAGAATGTTGGAAAGCACATCAAAGGACGACATGAGGGTTTGCCTTTCCCAACTGCCTCCTAGAATCCCAGAAATTTGCCGAAAACATCAGGGACAAATTTCACATTGATTTGAGTTACCTACCACTATAAAAAACCTACCTACCTATTAATTATTAATTAAAGTTTTTGTGCTCTTTACTGAAAACTTGTTTCTATTCCGAAATTATTACACTGCGAAATTTTGTGTTTGTATGGTGGGGTGCCACAGGGTGAGACCGTCACGAAAAGGGGTGCCGTGACTCAAAGAAGGTTGCGGACCACTGTATTACAGTCTCGAAAACATCCTCCTTCTATCTGTCACTCAAGCCGGGGAAAATGAGACCGAGGGTTGTTGACTACCGACCAATGATGAAGAAGAAGTATTGATTTATTGCAGACCGTTCGCGTACTTTAAGGCAGTGGTTCCCAATTCTATACAGGGTGTCTACTATTGAGATCGACCAAACTTCAAGGATCGATCGTAGAAATAATTTACGTAAAGAAAATGTATCGTAGCATTTTTGTTTTAAATCCTTGTTTTTCCAAGATTTTTCAATTTCAAATTTTTTTCATGTTCTTGACCATGTCACTAAAATTACCAGAACTACCTTAATTTACCGTAAACATGTAAAAATAAGGTTACTGTAAGAAAGGGCGTCAAATTTCCCATTTTTCTAGTGCCGACAGAAAACTATTTCCAGGCCTTTAAGGATGTTGCTTATTTCCAATTTTAAACATATTGTTTAGTAATGCATGCATTCCAGGGGACGTCCCATTGGATAAGTATTGGATCAGTTTAACCAGTTGTTAAGCGATAAGACTGTTTCTCTCGATGTAATTTATTTATTACTTTAGGGAAGAAATAGTGAACCCCCCCCCCCTCACCCTTATCCACCATAACACTTCTAGCGGCATGATAGCCTCGAATCTGAAGAGCATTTTAAAATCCATGATCTACGATACCCAACACGCGAATTCGAGTTCACCCCCCCCCCCCCGCCACCTTCCCACCGCCACCAATGGTGCCAGTCTGGCACCAAAGCGGAAATACGTCGTAACATTGAACTTTCATCTATTAGGTTTAGTAGGCAGTCAGTCGAATGTCACATCCGTATTCAAGGAGAAACACCAAAAAAACCAAGAAATATGAGGTTTATGGTGCCCTGGCACCATGGTGGCACCACTTTTATTTCCATGGTGGTACAGAAAGTAATTCATGCAAATCCTAAGGTATAATGAGAATTTGTCCTCAATTTCAAAGCTTGGATACAATTAGTAAGCAGTAAAGGAACCGAAATATTGAAAAATTAGATATTTTGTGAATATTATCCCCCACTCATCCCCTTCTCTTGCAAATTTTGGTACTCTGGTGAAATCATGTACAACTCGGAAGTTATTTTAGTCAAACAAAAAAATAAACTCGCAAATCGGTTGGAAATTGAGGCCTGGGCAGAGTTTACAAGATTATGCACGCAAACGTACGTTTTTTAAGCATTAACCCCTCCTTTCCCCCCCTTAAAAGGCGAAATTCGAAATTCCGGCGCCGTAGTGCACAACTAGATAGTTTTCCGCGTCGAAGAAAAAAAGAACCACGAAAATCGGTTGAGAACTAAGGCCTGGGCAGAGTACACAAGATTTTGTTACACACACACACACACACACACACACACAGACATACACCTATGTTTTTTTTTCGCGGATTTGGATTCAGAATGGTCTAAAACGGATTACTGTGTGGTTATTTTTTTTTTTCTGTTGAGTGTTGTCCTCCTTCCCCCCAGATCGATCGCATAAGGACGCCCAAGTCTTACTCTGGGACGTCCTAAAAACGAATGAAGAGTAAACCTGTAGGGCAAGTGAACTCACAATGGAGATGACATTCTTTCCTAACAATTGGCAGAGTGGAAGATAATAGAGATAACTCATTACGACTCGAGTTGCTCAATGCCCAAATTACTTACAACCTTACAAATTCCGTCCGAGAGTCACTAAGCTACCTAAGATTTTGGAACAGGTAGTCGTCTATGTTAGCAGGTATACCCTTTGAAAAATTGGCCAGCCGCATTCTTTCTATCTGCTAACAGTACCTTCCCAGAAGCATGATGTATTATACCAATGACGCATTCAACTACATTTTGTATAACGAATTAAGATTTATTGAATTGAATTGAATTAAGGAGGAAGGTTACGAACATGGGACTCCACTACTTCAGTAGTTCTGCATCGGAGCCCCTTTGGGCAAACCGTTCGGTTCCTACGAGAATTTATGGGTTGGACGTAGGATAAATCAGAAACACGAGTGTGAATCGCAAAAGAGACCCAATCCCCGTTCAAATTTTAGCTGACCGAAATGCAATCGATGTTTTCCTTCAAGTTGGTTGGTGGTAACAATGGCAAAGCCGTGTTCTTTGCAGACGAGTGATCTATGTAGAAAAATAATAAACCTTTGTGTAATAATTTGCAGCGTTTTTTCTTTAAATTTGTGGTTAGTTGGTTACTTATTATTTATTCTTTGAAATGATGAGATCCTAGGTCGTTTGATTGTCTGGAAGTTAGTGGAATCATGAGGGTGCTGTTTGCGTTTCTAAGGAGATGTGGTAGTGTGGTCTGTTCGATGTCTTTAATTCCTTTGGGTTTTGCAGCAGGTTTCCATTGACATTTTGGCTGAATTTTAATGAAAATAAGTGCCAGGTTAGGTGGGGTTATCAACCTCGCCAGGATACCGAAAGAAGCCAGTGTTTCTGTGCCCCCCCCCCCCCCCTTCGAAACGAAGAAAATTGAAGAAAGAACAGATAATACGAGAAGAACTGCAAAGATGAGGGTCAGGCTGTAGTCAGGGCGTCCTCAAAGTGCCACCTTGGGAAATCTCCGGTCATCACCTCGTAAGCGGAGAAACGGAGAAAATACTTTCGCCAAGTGGTTGGGCGGTGTACTTCCCTCACAAGCAGCCACATAGACATAATAGGGCTCAACTGGTCAAGACACAATCTGGAGAAGATACACTCATTTTCACAAATATAATCCAAATATACACGTTAGTCTTTGTAATGAAGCTACACTTCCCACCTGACTTGGCATACATTTTCATATGCGATTATAACTGGCTCCTAGGAAATGGCTAACAATTCAAAATGGAGCCAAATATCAATATTATCCTGCAGCAGTTTGCAAAATAGTCGGAATTGTCAATATTATGCACCCCTACATGTCTTTGTAATGAAACTATACTGTCCACCTAACTTGGCAGACATTTTCAAATGGGTCTAAATGGGCCCAAAAATTGATATCAGAAGATAGAGCGATCCGTTGGCCAACATATTCGATTAGTCTGGAAGGTCAAATCAAAAACCGTCCACCAAGTTGGGTGGGCACTATAATTTCCTCTTATTCAAATTTAATACTTGATTTCAATATCGCGTAATCGAGTTGTCAACAACAAGGTTGTGAAATTTCCACGTTTTTATGATAAAATCAACATGATTTCTGGTAAAGTCGAATCCCTTCCTCCAAAATTTGAGCAAAATCGTTACCTGATCGTTACACATTGTTATTAGGGTGAAATCACGTTGGAGCGTTCGTACAAGTAGCTGTTTGGTCGATGTTGATGAAATTCATAGGGGACCATCCTCGAGGTCAGAAGAAAAATCGCCCTCAAGGCACAAACAGCCTGACAAACGGTCAAAGAACAACAATATAAAGACGGACAAACAGATTTAGAGAAAGATCGACCAAAGACATAAACATCCTGATGAATAGACAGACAGACAGACAAATAGACAGCCTGACAAACAGACCAAGACCAACAATATAAAGTCAGACATAAAGACCCAGAGAAAAATCGACCTAAAGGCACAAACAGCCTGACAAACAGACAGACAGACAAATAGACAGACTGACAAACGGACCAAGACCAACAATATAAAGTCAGACAAAAAGACCTAGAGAAAAATCGACCTAAAGGCACAAACAGCCTGACAAACAGATATACAGACAAATAGACAGACTGACAAACGGACCAAGACCAACAATATAAAGTCAGACAAAAAGACCTAGAGAAAAATCGACCTAAAGGCACAAACAGCCTGACAAACAGACAGACAGACAAATAGACAGACTGACAAACGGACCAAGACCAACGATATAAAGTCAGACAAAAAGACCTAGAGAAAAATCGACCTAAAGGCACAAACAGCCTGACAAACAGATATACAGACAAATAGACAGACTGACAAACGGACCAAGACCAACAATATAAAGTCAGACAAAAAGACCTAGAGAAAAATCGACCTAAAGGCACAAACAGCCTGACAAACAGACAGACAGACAAATAGACAGACTGACAAACGGACCAAGACCAACAATATAAAGTCAGACATAAAGACCTAGAGAAAAATCGACCTAAAGGCACAAACAGCCTGACAAACAGACATACAGACAAATAGACAGACTGACAAACGGACCAAGACCAACAATATAAAGTCAGACAAAAAGACCTAGAGAAAAATCGACCTAAAGGCACAAACAGCCTGACAAACAGACATACAGACATATAGACAGACTGACAAACAGACCAAGACCAACAATATAAAGTCAGACAAAAAGACCTAGAGAAAAATCGACCTAAAGGCACAAACAGCCTGACAAACAGACATACAGACAAATAGACAGACTGACAAACGGACCAAGACCAACAATATAAAGTCAGACATAAAGACCTAGAGAAAAATCGACCTAAAGGCACAAACAGCCTGACAAACAGATATACAGACAAATAGACAGACTGACAAACGGACCAAGACCAACAATATAAAGTCAGACAAAAAGACCTAGAGAAAAATAGACCTAAAGGCACAAACAGCCTGACAAACAGACATACAGACAAATAGACAGACTGACAAACGGACCAAGACCAACAATATAAAGTCAGACATAAAGACCTAGAGAAAAATCGACCTAAAGGCACAAACAGCCTGACAAACAGACATACAGACAAATAGACAGACTGACAAACAGACCAAGACCAACAATATAAAGTCAGACAAAAAGACCTAGAGAAAAATCGACCTAAAGGCACAAACAGCCTGACAAACAGACATATAGACAAATAGACAGACTGACAAACGGACCAAGACCAACAATATAAAGTCAGACATAAAGACCTAGAGAAAAATCGACCTAAAGGCACAAACAGCCTGACAAACAGATATACAGACAAATAGACAGACTGACAAACGGACCAAGACCAACAATATAAAGTCAGACAAAAAGACCTAGAGAAAAATAGACCTAAAGGCACAAACAGCCTGACAATCAGACAGACAGACAAATAGACAGACTGACAAACGGACCAAGACCAACAATATAAAGTCAGACATAAAGACCTAGAGAAAAATCGACCTAAAGGCACAAACAGCCTGACAAACAGACATACAGACATATAGACAGACTGACAAACAGACCAAGACCAACAATATAAAGTCAGACAAAAAGACCTAGAGAAAAATCGACCTAAAGGCACAAACAGCCTGACAAACAGACATACAGACAAATAGACAGACTGACAAACGGACCAAGACCAACAATATAAAGTCAGACATAAAGACCTAGAGAAAAATCGACCTAAAGGCACAAACAGCCTGACAAACAGACAGACAGACAAATAGGCAGACAGACAAACAGACAGACTGACAAACAGACAGACAGACAAACGGACCAAGACCAACAATATAAATTCGGACAGACAGATCTAGAGAAAAATGAACCTAAAGGCACAAACAGCCTGACAAACAGACAGACAGACAAATAGACAGACTGACAAATAGACAGACAGACAAACAGACAGACTGACAAACAGACAGACAGACAAACGGACCAAGACCAACAATATAAATTCGGACAGACGGATCTAGAGAAAAATGAACCTAAAGGCACAAACAGCCTGACAAACAGACAGACAGACAAATAGACAGACTGACAAACAGACAGACAGACAAATAGACAGCCTGACAAACAGACCAAGACCAACAATATAAAGTCAGACAAAAAGACCTAGAGAAAAATCGACCTAAAGGCTGTCTGTCTGACAAACAGACAGACAGACAACTAGGCAGACTGACAAACAGATAGACAGCCTGACAAACGGACAGACAGACAAACGGACCAAGACCAACAATATAAATTCGGACAGACGGATCTAGAGAAAAATGAATGAATAATAATTTATTTCAAAACATCAATCTCTCAGTACCTTCCACTACCCTCATAGGGAACCATCCACACGCCTGCCCGCACAACCCCTGAAAATCACAATCATCGAAATATAAAGTCAGACAAAAAGACCTAGAGAAAAATCGACCTAAAGGCACAAACAGCCTGACAAACAGACATACAGACATATAGACAGACTGACAAACAGACCAAGACCAACAATATAAAGTCAGACAAAAAGACCTAGAGAAAAATCGACCTAAAGGCACAAACAGCCTGACAAACAGACATACAGACAAATAGACAGACTGACAAACGGACCAAGACCAACAATATAAAGTCAGACATAAAGACCTAGAGAAAAATCGACCTAAAGGCACAAACAGCCTGACAAACAGACAGACAGACAAATAGGCAGACAGACAAACAGACAGACTGACAAACAGACAGACAGACAAACGGACCAAGACCAACAATATAAATTCGGACAGACAGATCTAGAGAAAAATGAACCTAAAGGCACAAACAGCCTGACAAACAGACAGACAGACAAATAGACAGACTGACAAATAGACAGACAGACAAACAGACAGACTGACAAACAGACAGACAGACAAACGGACCAAGACCAACAATATAAATTCGGACAGACGGATCTAGAGAAAAATGAACCTAAAGGCACAAACAGCCTGACAAACAGACAGACAGACAAATAGACAGACTGACAAACAGACAGACAGACAAATAGACAGCCTGACAAACAGACCAAGACCAACAATATAAAGTCAGACAAAAAGACCTAGAGAAAAATCGACCTAAAGGCTGTCTGTCTGACAAACAGACAGACAGACAACTAGGCAGACTGACAAACAGATAGACAGCCTGACAAACGGACAGACAGACAAACGGACCAAGACCAACAATATAAATTCGGACAGACGGATCTAGAGAAAAATGAATGAATAATAATTTATTTCAAAACATCAATCTCTCAGTACCTTCCACTACCCTCATAGGGAACCATCCACACGCCTGCCCGCACAACCCCTGAAAATCACAATCATCGAAATCGGACAATAACTTCGTATAGTTATGCAGGTTACAAGGAATTCATGACAGACACGGAACCAAAATTGTTCAGGAAGGTTTGAAACGTAAAACGCGAGTTTTTGAAAAACTTTGATTTTGGAGAACTTTTTTTTTCAAAAATTGTAATTAGTAAAAATTTTTAATCCTTGCAATTAGCTTGTTTTTTTTTAAAGATTTGTTAAAACGAATCAAAATTGTCGAAATATTGAAGAATACAAGTTTTGAGTTTTATTGTTGTCATCCGTAAATTGAAGGGAGAATTCATCAGGGAGTCGGCTGTGAGGGCTAATAATGAACCTGTTTGTTCTTGTTTGAAAGGGCCTCGGTAGATGGAGAGGGAGCAAACCCGCCTTGTGTGCCTCAAGCGATGGAGGCCGAGTGACTGTGCGAGGGGGAGGACCGAGTGACTCGGGAGGGCCAAGTGACTCGGATAACTTTATTATCTTGGAACGCCGAAGCCGGGAAGAGGAGCCCGCGGAGGAGGAAACCGCACGCCCACTCCGGCGTTCCCGCTCCGACCAATCGAATTCCCGGAGTTGAAGCGCCCGGCGGACCGGACCCTCCGGGAGGGAAGGAGGGGGCGTCGTCGAGGCACCGCAGGAGGGAGTGACTTGGGAGGGGGGACTCCGAATGGGGAGGTGAGCCCGACCGGAGAATCGGATTCGCTCTAATTGAGTGAGCCCTCACTCACCAGCTCGTCCCGTTCGAGTGTTCGCTTCAAGTGTCAATCAGGGTGTCGTCGGATCGGCGGTCGGGCTCGAGACACCTCATTGATTCCCAACTTTTGATCCACCAAACAACTTTGGTGCCACCAACATCAGGCATATAAGAGACAATGGAACACTGATGACCAATAGGTACAAATAAAATAAATGGATATTTATTGGTGATTCATAAACTGGGGGCAATTTTGATAGCTAAAAGATAAATTTAGCTATTACCTGTTGAGGTACAGCTAAAATTTCCAGCTAAATTAGCTATTAGTCGAAAACTTATAGCTAACAGATTTAGCTGCGGTGATTTTGCTGTTCCTCGACAGACGATAGCTAGTAGCTTTAGCTGTAGCTGACAACTTATAGCTAATAGCTAACGCTGAAAAAAACAATTATTTCTCCACACGAACAGCTAGTAGCTAATCTAATTAGCTTTGGAACATTTTATCGAATGAATTCCACTGATATTACCACAAACCCAATTTGACCTTTTCTCTTCTCTGGCCTCTTAAAAACCAAATCTTGCAAAAAAGTCAGGTAAATTGTAATTGAAATATAACGTATTTTTTTGTTAGATATTACTTTTATGGGTGACCACTAATCTCGATTACCTTGCGAGAAGTTTTGTTAAAAATCAGTATGTTAGCTGTTCCTCGATAGCTAATAGCTAAATATTTAGCTGCTAGCTTCAGCTAAATCGTAGCTAATTTGGCTGTAGCTTTTAGCTGTTAGCTATAGCTTATTTTTGCCCAACACTGGATTTTGGTCATACCCTGTGAGGCAAACTTTGCTATGGCAGCTCTTGAATTAATTCTCTCAGTCCAAAATTTAAATGCGAATTTCAGTTCCATGACAGTGTGAATTGGGGCACACGACAATGTTAATGTGCCCTAATAACATGGATACATTTTTTTTCAATTTTTATTTATTTATTGGCTTTTTTGACAGCTGTCACGTGTAGGTATACTTAAATATGGACATTGAGAAAATAATTAATTACTGAGAATACAAAACATTCTTACATATTAGATGAAAAATATAACAACATTTCGTGACGTAAAATTTGTGTTTAAAACGCTGCAAATCATTGCTCAAAGGTTTATTATTTTCTGTATAGATCACCCTTCTGTATAGATCACTGGTTCTCCATCAATAGCACCTACCACCATCTGTATTCTCCCTTGACCTTCCCTCTCAAATTTCAGCTCCTGCGTTCAATAGGATTGAAAATGACTTCGGAGCTCACTCAGCTGATCAGTGATCTGAGGAGTGAAGAAGATCTTCTCGAATGCTGGAGACGCCTGGAAGAGCACTTCCATTCAATAGGATTGAAAATGGCTTCGGAGCTCACTCAGCTGATCAGTGATCTGAAGAGTGAAGAAGCCTTTGAGCAATGATTTGCAGCGTTTTTTATCCACCAACATTTTTTTTTTACCTACCAGCTAGGTACTACCTACAACACCATACTGCTTCACACCTTCACAATCAAGTTTATTAGAAAGAACTAAAAGCTTCACACTCGATTGGAAAAATAGAAAGCTTCATACGGAAATTTGATTACTGGTTACGCAGAAGGCAAAACTGTATACAAATCGAAGAAATGAACAGCGATCGCATTTTAGTCCGATAAAATTTGAATGGAGATTGGACCTCTTTTGCGATTCACACTCATGATTCTGTTTTATCGAAGGAAAACCTTCAAGTACTCGTAGGGACCGAACGGTTTGTCCTACAGAGCTCCGGGTGGTCTCAAAAATTTTTAAAAATTCAATGCTATTTAAAATTGGTGAAAAAACGATACCTTTATTTCGAGAGTTTTCGAGCTAGGGCACTCTTGAAAATTTCAACCCTTAATTTTCACCCCTTAGAAGTGACCTACATCAACCAAAAGCTTCGCGGCACAACTAGACTCCAAATGGAGCCCATATACCAAATTTGAACCAAATCGGTCCAGTGTTGCTAAGAAAAGTGCCGCGTACGGCGGACGGACGGAAATTTTTTTATTCGATTTTCGTATTCTACGTACCTTGAAACGTAAAACATCAAATTTTGAGGGGGGGGTTAAAATTTTTTTTTCTTGCTCGATTCCAAAGGCTTATTATTGAAAATAATAAACCAAAATCAGTGTTAATTTCTTTAATGTACTCAAACAGTTTAACATACACTTCTATGTTTGATGTCGCCAGTATGGTGTCCAGATTAAAAGGGTTTTTCATCTTCTCAGTGATCCCGTTTAGGAAGATCCTCCTAAGACATACTAAGATGATGTGCTCGTTGATCTCTACTGCATTTGGGGTGATTCAACGACCCCGATCCTGTGAAGGTTGGTTGCAACTAGGGACATCGAACAGAAAACATCGATGTCGATGTCGATATTTCATAGAAACATCGATATCGATAAAACATCGTATGAAAAACATCGTTGTCGATAACATCGAAAGGTGAAAAATCGATGTTTTTTAAAAAAAGCGGGAAATTTAATTCATCTGTCAACCAATTAGAATCAAGGGAGAAAACCTGATGAGGCTGCTCTTCCTCCATTCTTTTGACGTGCTTTTATTTTACTGGATAACCTACTCCATTATAATTTTTTTCATTCGTGATAAATTATGGGATTTTTATGCACTTCATTTTGAATCCCATACCTTTCCCATTTCCATTATTGGTTCAAGCATAAAGAGACTTTTTTTTCCCTATTTTTTCCAGTAATTATATTGTTATATAAAGTGATGATTGTGTTGAATCATCAAAAATTAACGTCCCTTGACTGGGGATCGACCTCCTATCGTTCCTACTAAACTACATTTACACTTCTGAGTCGGAGCCACCACACCACTGAGCTAAGGAAGTAAATGGACAGAAATGCGAAGAGGTAGCTGATCACAACTATTGAAAGGTAGGAGATGTTCTTCAAATTCCAAGTAAATTCAATGAAGTTATCTGGTCTGAAATTGGATTTTGTGTGGTTCCCTTGCAGTACCTAGTAGGTCAAATTTATCAAACGATGTTATCAGACCATCTCGTCGACATATCGATATCATCGAACCAAAACTTCGATGTTTGAAAAGCATGGAAACGATAGGAAATTTTGTGTTCACTTTGCCCACATATTGGGCTTTTTGTAATTATTATTTTAGAAATATTTAAAGTGAAGTATTTAGAGATTTTGGGTGTGGAATCGAAAGAAGAAGAGTCGGAGAATGTGAAAAATTAAGGTTTGTCGTTCTCAAACAAAATCCATCGTATCTATTAAGAATACAATACAAAAATTTCCTTAAAGTGTCCATTATTGGTGCTTTTACCTTATCTGGTTGAGGCCATGTGGTTTATTTTTCCTCACACACTGGCTTGAAGGTAGCTAAGGCTGGCTTGAAGATAAGATGAAATAAAGATGCATACCGGAAAAAGTTCAACCTGAGTAGTTCAAGTGGAGCAGATTTATAAGCAGTGCGAGTAATCTGCGTTGTTTACCTCGACAATCTTCCATCGAATTCAAACGCTTTTGGTACTGTAATGACTCATTTACTCGTATGTGTTAGTTCTCCAATAAAGGACACAAGGGGAACCCCTGAGTGACTCATAGAGCGCGGATACAGTGACTAGGTAGAGTCAGGTACGGGGGTAAAACACGTCATCTGACGTCACCCACCTCCACTCTCCCTTTACCTTGTCAAAAAACTATAAATTGAGGACTCAGGGCTTCATTTGACTACAATTCGACTCGATGATTTCTTGCTCTCCTTCGTCACCTCTTGGAAGCCCAAGTTCCTCGGAGGTATTCGGTAGCACATTGCACCGGCCTCTGCTCTCATTTCACCTAGAAGTTGTCTTCCACAACTAGGCACTAGGTAAATGTACCGCCTCCCTCCGGTCGGCTAATATCGCGCCGAGGATTGCGTCTGAGCTAACTCTCTATGCACTCCTGCAAACGGTAGGCGGAAACGCGCCAGACAGACAGTGCATCTCCATCCTTCACCCTTGTTGAGTAGGGACCAATAAGAACCAACAAGCCATCAAGAAGGCCATCGCCTTCACTCGACGACACGTGGACGTAACCGGTACCGTTTCATTCGAGTTTTCTCAGTATCCTGGCTTTTAGTCTAACTATAGCTCAATCGGGGTTGAATCGTCTGTCGAAATCAATTTTTGCTGTAAATATGAATATAAATTAAACCGTATGAATAGTAGAATACAACGTTTTGGCAAATGATCTACAGGCTCCACATTGAAGTCGTCATTCTTATTAACTAATAGAACCTTCGAAGGACGTCCACTCAGCTCCCTTCGATAACGAGACGTCCTCGATTCGCTTCTATTCCTCGTCGTCGTATATTATTATAAATCTACTACGGAGCCTGTCTGGCTATTCTCTCTCAGTTCCTTTGCAGGACTTCCTCCAGACTGGACAATAGTGGAGATGCCTCGAGGAGGAATCGAGGTCTTTTCAAGACGACAAGCTCCAAAGGCCCTTGAAAAACCGTCCTTTTAGTACGAAAAAATGAATCCTGACCTCCTGCACGTTGATGCATTGCCGTTAGGAACCACGTACCATTCAATCTGTAAGATCAACCCTCAATTTAATCACTACAGTTTTATTTTTGAAAAAAATTATTTTTTTAAATCAAGTTTTTGGTTTTTTTTTTTTAATAGATAGTTTTTTAAACCGATCCTGAATCGATTCCTTAGGACGTCCCACAGTGAGACTTGAGCGTCCTTATGCGATCGATCTGGGGTAAAGTTGGACAACACTCAACAGAAAAAAAATAACAACACACTGATCCGTTTTAGACCATTCTGAATCCAAATCCGCGAAAAAACGCTGCAAATTATTACAATGGTTTATTATTTTTCTATATAGATAACTCGTCTACAAAATCACCAACCATCCAACATGAAAAAAAAAAAAAATCAAAAAAAAAAATTAAAAAACGCTGCAAATCATTACACAACGGTTTATTATTTTTATATAGATCACTCGTCTACAAAATCACCAACCATCCAATATGAAGAAAAAAAGAAAAAAAAAGAAAAAAAAAAATTTTTTTTAATAAAAAAAAATCAAAATCACCAACCATCGATCGCATTTTGGTCAGCTAAAATTTGAACGGAGATTAGGCCTCTTTTGCGATTCACACTCGTGTTTTGATTTATATATATGTATTTCAATATAAACCCTTAAATTTTCGTAGGGAGCGAACGGTTTGTCCTACAGAGCTCCGGGTGGTCTCAAAAAATTCTAAAAATTCCATAGAATCTTAAATTGAAGGAAAAACAATACGTTTATATCAAAATTTTTTGAGTTAGGGCGTTTTCAAAATTTCAAAATTGATTTTGGAACCCTTAGGAGTGACCTACATCAACCAAAAGCTTCGGGGCACAACTAGACCCCAAATGGAGCCTACATACCGAATTTCATCAAAATCGGTCAATGCTAAGTGGCAAAAGTGCCGCGTACGGCGGACGGCGTACGGCGGACGGACGGCCAAATTTTTATTCGATTTTTGGATTCTACGTACCTTGAAACGTAAACCATCAAATTTTGAGGGGGTGTTAAAATTGTTTTTTTCTTGGTCGATTCCAAAGGTTCATTATTGAAAATAATAAACCAAAAAGAATCAAAATCACCAACCATCGATCGCATTTCGGTCAGCTCTAATTTGAACGGAGATTAGGCCTCTTTTGCGATTCAAGCTCGTGTTTTGATTTATATATATATACATATTTCAATATAAACCCTTAAATTTTTGTGGGGAGCGAACGGTTTGTCCTACAGAGCTCCGGGTGGTCTCAAAAAATTCTAAAAATGCTGTAGAATCTGAAATTGAAGGAAAAACAATACCTTTATATCAAAATTTTTTGAGTTAGGGCGTTTTCAAAATTTCAAAATTGATTTTGGAACCCTTAGAAGTGACCTACATCAACCAAAAGCTTCGGGGCACAACTAGACCCCAAATGGAGACTACATACCAAATTTCATCAAAATCGGTCAATGCTAAGTGGCAAAAGTGCGGCGGACGGCGTACGGCGGACGGACGGCCAAATTTTTATTCGATTTTTGGATTCTACGTACCTTGAAACGTAAACCATCAAATTTTGAGGGGGTGTTAAAATTTTTTTTTTTCTTGGTCGATTCCAAAGGTTCATTATTGAAAATAATAAACCAAAAACCACAGGTGAATGTCTGTGTGTGTGTGTGACAAAATCTTGTGTCGTATGCCCATGCCTTAGTTTTCAATCAATTTTCATAGTTTTGCTTCCGAGTCTACCAAGGTAGCGGAAGCTTTGTTTTCACTTTTCAAGGATGAAAAAAGAGTCCTCCAAAATCAGAATTTTCATTCGCGTTTTGCGTTTTAGACCTTCCTGAACAATTTTGGTTCCGTGTCTGTCTGTCTGTGTGTCTGTCATGGATTCCTTGTAACGGGCATGACTATACGAAGTTATTGTCCGATTTCGATGAAATTTTCAGGGATTGTGCGGGTTGGTGTGTAGACGGTCCCCTATGAAAATCACTATCCCCGGACTGATAGAAGCAACTGCGCATGCGCAAACGTGAATTCCTTGTAACAGCCATAACGTCCACATTTTCTACCCGATTTCGATGAAATTTTCAGGGATTACGCGGATTAGGTTGTAGATGGTCCCCAATGAAAATCAAGGCCTTAAAATTTACAGAAGCCTCTGCGCATGCGCAAACGTAAAATCCTTGTAACAGCCATAACACTTACATTTTTTATCCGAATTTGATGAAATTTTGTAGGATTGTCCAGATTAGCGTGTAGATGGTCCCCTATGAGGGTAGTGCAAGAAACTTAGAGATTGATGTTTTGATATTAATTACATGGAGGAATCTATCGATTCTTGAGGTGCGGTCGATAGAAACGATAATTTTCCGACGTTTCGTACGTTTATTCGTACATCTTCAGGGAAACTACAAACAGATAATACAAACGAACTTAAAATTAACAGGATTCGGTAGGATGAATATAAAAGTGTGAGTGATTTATGGCTTGAGAGTGGTTTGTTACAACATATATAAGCTATTGACTAAGAGGAGGAAAAATTATTTACTTACTTGAGTTCTATTGAAAGAGATGCAAAAATGTTCAATTCGGAAACTTGCAGACACTGGATTTCAGCACAGTTTAAAATGTGTTCACTCAAGCTTTCAATGTAGAACTAGCTCAAAAGTAGGTAAGGAAAACGGACCCGATTTTTGTGGTGGAGAGAGAGGGTTGATTACCTGTACTGTTAGCTATTGTGTGATGCTTTGGCTGCTTATAGGTACCTGCTAGAGCTTTGAGCTGGCTAGTTTTTTCCAAAAGTTAGGCTGTAATATAATGTTTTAATCTAATTAAGCAGAATTGTTTTAGGTTGTTAATTTGATGAAGTTTCTTGAAGGCGATTTTTTTTTGCATTCAGGGGGTTTCTTCATGTGGATTAGATTGGAATAGCATTTTCTGAGGTTTTGCACGTCTGTTTTGGTGTTGATTGCATTAATTTCATTCCTTTCTATCGTTATCATCTCTTTTACATTACTTTTCAATCTGTTTTTTTTTTCAAATGATACGATTTTGGTATTTTCGAAATTTATATTGTGACCATGAAATTAATTACTATGCATCGGATCATCAATATAATCGGGTTATGGATACGAGGGAACTATGTGCCACACCCACTTGGCAGACTTTTTTTGACGCGGAAAACTATCTAGTTGTGCACTACATCGCCGGAATTTCAAATGTTGCCTTTTAACGGAAGGGGGAAAGGAGAAAACTTGAAACACAAGGGGTTTTAACAAAAATTGCTAGGAGACATTTTGGTTTATTATTTTCAATAATGAACCTTTGAAATCAACCAAGGAAAAAAAGGTTAAAAAAACAAGGTTTTTTGTCGTATTACCATACTAGGACAATGCCCCTTGGTAAACGGTACATCTTGGTTCTATTTACATTTCAGTGAGATTGAGATCTCTCACTGTACAGTATACCTCCACGTCGTACTTACGTAGCTATGAAGTATACTGTGCGAATTACTTTTATAGTACCTATAATAGGTTATGCACTATACTGTGTGAACTACTATTATAGTACCTATAATAGGTACTCAATGGGTTGATCCTACAACAATAATGACCTATAACATTCATTTTCACTCCACTCACTTTTTCACTTCTAAGATTCTTTTCGTGTTTTCGGCCATGTATCACAAAAATGTTCATAACTCCCGTAATTTATGGTATAAACTCAATTATGCGGGTACCGTTGGAAACACCATTAAATTTCCTAGTCGTTTAGTGAGAAACTAAAATTTTTTGAAGCCTTTTGTGTAAACATAACAATGTAGAATGAAGGTTTCACGTCTTATTAGGTCAAAATTCAGAGTCTCCCTTTCTTGGTTTATTATTTTCAAGAAAGAAAATTGTTGAAAACACAAACGGTGGATACAGCTTTCGTACAAGTACGCAACCACGAGAGACATTTTATGTCTTATGTTTAATAAATTGAGAGCTTTCCAATGAGTGGTGAACGATTTTTGTGGGGTGGAAAATGAGGAAGTTAGTTTTCCCTAGGAACGATTGGTTGTACGTGAAAATCATCAGAAATTTCCGCGTAACGCTCCCCTCATAACGCTCCTCGCTTGACGATCCCCGCCTGACGATATTTCATTTATGTGCCATAGTAAAGACATAAAATGTCAAAAATAAAAAATAAAAAATAGTGACAATGGGAAAGCTGTGTTCTTTGCAGACGAGTGATCTATACAGAAAAATAATTAACCTTTGTGTACTAATTTGCAAGGTTTTTGTTGGAAATTAGTTGTGGAATCGACCCCTTGATAGTTAGATACCTTAGAAGTGTTCATCCTGTTCACGTAATTGAAAGTGTAATACGAGATAATTGTTGTCTCGCCTTCTGTTTTAACTAGGGTCAGAATGAATCAAGTTTTGGAGTCCCTTCCCAAGTTTGACGTTCGAATTATCCCAAGGCCTCGAGTAATTTCTAATTCTTGTCCCTTTACGACTCGCAATTTGGATGATAACCGGTAAGATTGGGGTGCGCAGGGTCATACCCTCGAAGTCCCTATCTTCGTCACGTGCGGCCCATAACTAACATGGCCGCCCCTAAGGGCTTGGCGTTATCCCATTGTGGTAAACCTCTTGCACGCTGGGAAACCTTGGGATACACCGCGTCGTGTTGAAGTTTATGTTGGAAGGTCGGAAGCTTTGTTCTACAGAAATTATGAACGTACGACCGACGGATAGTGTTACCGGTCTTATTATACAACACGGCAAAGTCGCCTCAAATAAGACACTTTTGACGCTTCCAGTACCAAAGCACTCAGTGAATTTTCCTGCTGCAGATCAATAACACAGGTACACGAAAAAAACAAAATTTTCAACTGCCTCGAATATTATGACTGATTTTAATGTTTTTTGGTGCGCTGAATCCAAATCTGGTAGCCATTTAGCTCCATCTCGTACAGATTTTTTGCTACATTGGGTTATCGCTAGTCACTGGGTTATGAATAAGGCTCATTTCACTATGGCAAGCACTAGCAAAGATTTATTGCAATATTCCGTAAATCGCATTGTCGTAAATGGAAACAGAAGAAAACAACGCAATTCGCATGAAAATTCAAAGAATCTTTTTGTGGGCCCATTTCTTCTTCCCCTGAATGCTCCTCTTGGTGCGTTGCTTGGCGTATTTTTCATCAGGAGTTTCCCGTAGCAGCAACCAGTAGAAATCGGCCATCATATTAGAGTTCCATCTTCCTTGGTACCTTCTCTCTGCGTCCTTGATGTTCTGGTGGAACCGCTCACCCTGCTCTTCACTGTACGCCCCCAGGTTTTCGGGAAAGTAGTTGACATGGGATTGCATGAAATGCAACTTTCAAGCTCATATTACAGCCTTGTTCTTTGAAGGCAGTGAGCATCCTGGCAACAATATCCTTGTAGTTGTCATCCCGCCTGCTCCCCAAGAGTTTGAGAACTACATCCTTGAAGGAGTCCCAGGGTTCTTTTTCCTTCCCAGACATTGTTGTAGTAAATGATGCATCTGCGATCAGTTTCCTTATATCAGGACCTACGAACACTCCTTCCTTTAGCTTGGCTTCAGAAAGTCGAGGGAACTTGGTGCACAGACACCGGAAGCACTCTCCATCTTTTGGAAGGGACTTGATGATTTGCTTGATGAGACCCAACTTGATGTGGAGAGGTGGTAACAGAACTTTATCACGAGGTACCAAGCTCTCATGAAGAACATTTTTATCGCCAGGTCTTAAATACTCTCGAATTGGCCAGTCTTTTTTCACCCAGTGGAGGTCTCGGGCCCGGCTATCCCACAAGCAAATGAAGCAGTGATATTTGGTAAAACCGGATAGCTGCCCTAATAGCGAGGCTTAGGCATACCGGATAGAACATGCACTAGCGCGAGTACTGGATTGAACCCCCCGCCCCTCACCATCGTCCATTTTAATATATAAAATGAATACAAAACCTCTCAAAATATCATGAGGGAGTGTTTCAAGCATTACAACCTTCATTTTGGGCCATGGAAATGAATTGCCGTCAGCCAAGAAGAAATTATCTGAACATCCCTTATATGGGTGAGAAATCAAATTTTGCAAGAAAACGTGACGTGATAGAGCATTTTGGCTATTTTTCCTGGATTCAGCGTTCCAAAATCTATAGGAATCAGTTGCAAAACTGGAGGCAGTTTTATGGTCGTGTACCTGTGTAATTGATCTGTAATTATTACTTCTGTTAATACTCGTAATAATAATCTAGTAATTATTATTACTTCTTTAACTCTCCTGCAACATAAAAATGAAATTTCGATCTGCATGAAACTGTGTTTGAAAGTCTTCATTAATGAATGAGCACATTTTGGTTTATTGCTTTCAATAATAAGCCTTTGGAATGAATGGTTATGTAGATGGTCCCCAATGAGAATCAAGGGCTTAAAATTGGTAGTAGCCCCCGCGCATGCGCAAATGTAAAACCCTTGAAACAGCCATAACACTTGCACTTTTCATCCGAATTTGATGAAATTTTCTAGGATTGTTTGGATTGGCGATTAGACAGCCCCCTATGAAAATCATCACCCCCGGACTGATAATAGCCGCTGCGCATGCGCATACGTGAAGTCCTTGCCACAGCCATAACTTCTACAATGGGGTATGTAGTGGTTACACTACAGTTTCGAAGATCGTTACTAGGAGCAAGTAATTATTGTTGATATTACGGAATAAAATCTTCATTCTTTCGTGTTCTACAATTCGAGACTTGTTTGACTCAAACTAAAATAGTCGTGATTGCTACAAACACCAAAGGGTATTCCAGTCAATTTTTAAATTTTTATTTTTTTTTTTCAAAAGAGTATGGCTTAGGAATAACGGTAATCGGGTCTGTTCGTCGAGAAAATGTTTTTAAAAAATCAGAGAAGCTAAGGAAAGTTGAATATTTGAATGGTGTGACGTAGCTAGCCAATCGTGACGTAGCTAGCCAACTGTCTTTGGAAAAAGTATCCAGGTGGTCTCAATCAATTTCTTAAAATTCAAGTCAAATTTGAATTTGTGAAGAATCAGTACCTTTATATTGAGCGTTTTCGAGCTAGGGATCTATTGAAAATTACAATTCAAAAAGTTATTCCGGATTACTTCGATGATTTTTTTTTTTCGAGAATACCAACTGGTCCCATTTGATGAGATCGTGAGAAGTAAAAAGCAATCATCTAAAGCCGTCAGACCGAGACAAATGGATCTTTGAAGAGAAGTGATGCAGACGCTACTAATTTGATGTTGTTGGTTTAATGGCTGTTTAAATTCATAGGGGACCATCTGCGGGCAAACCCTAAAATTTTGAACGAGATATTGAATAATAGATATTGAATCCAAGAGCCGAAGATTTCACCATAAATAACCAAGGAACCACAAATTGTAGGGCAAAATAGGAGTGGAAATTCAGATTTTGAAGGACCCAGGTTTAGTTGTCTCGTTGCACTAATTTAAATGAGTACAAATAAATTTCATTTTACAATAGGAAGTACGGAAACACCTTAAGAAACCGGTAGGTGTAGAACAATTTTATATTTGAAACCTCATGAAGATTTTGCGTTCAAGTGTACTTTTTCAATCCTCATCCTCTTTTTTCCTCTCTTAAAAGGGTGAGATAGTAGAAGCAATTACGGGACCCCCTGAATCCCTTTCGATTTTGGGGAGGAAAAAGGGCCAAAGGGCCGCATCGCTTAGGCCCGATGAATCAAACTAACAGCTGATTTAGGGAAGGATGGATTGACACTTTCTCCCCTCGAATCGATGGGATCCTTTTCACTTCCCGTCTGAGATTGGCTCAGCCCACCGCCCTTCATTTCAATCGACCCACGAATCTTAAACAGTTCGCTCACAATTAAGCCATTCTGGTCTGAACCGATGCATTACAAGATTGAAGTATTGATGGGAAGTTTAGGTAAAGTAAAAACCGAGCAAATAATTACACTACGATTTATTTATTTTGCTTCCGAGTCTACCAAGGTAGCGGAAGCTTTGTTTTCACTTCAAGGTTGAAAAAGTTCTCCAAATTCGAAATTTCCACTCGCGTTTTACGTATTAGACCTTCCTGAACGATTTTGGTTCCGTGTCTGTCTGTCAAAAAATCCTTGCCACAGCCATAACTTCTACATTTTTCATCCGATTTCGAGGGAATTTTCAGGGATTGTGCGGGTTAGCGTGTAGATGGCCTCCCATGAAAATCGTCACCCCCGGACTGATAGTAGCCGCTGCGCATGCGCATACGTAAAATCCTTGCCATAGCCATAATTTCTACAATTTTCATCTGATTTCGATGAAATTTACAGGGATTATGCGGATTAGGTCCCCAATTAGTGGAGAGATCACATCAACTTTTGGTTTATTATTTTCTATAATAAGCCTTTAGAATCGAGCAAGAAAAAAAATTTAACTCCCCTCAAAGTTCGATGTTTTACGTTTCAAGGTACGTAGAGTCCGAAAATCCAATAAAAAATTTTCCGTCCGTCCGCCGTACGCGGCCTTTTTTAGCTACACTGGACCGATTTGGTTCAAATTTGATATATGGGCTCCATTTGGGGTCTAGTTGTGCCGCAAAGCTTTTGGTTGATGTCAGTCACTTTTAGGGGGTGAAAATTGAGGGTTGAAATTTTGAAGAGTGCCCTAGCTCGAAAACTCTTGAAATAAAGGTATCGTTTTTTAACCAATTTTAAATAGTATTGAATTTTAAATTTTTTTTGTGACCACCCGGGGCTCTGTAGGACAAACCGTTCGGTCCCTACGAGTACCTACTTAAGGGTTTTCCTTCGATAAAACAGAATCATGAGTGTGAATCGCAAAAGAGGTCCACATTTTATCTGACTAAAATGCGATTGCTATTCATTTCTTCGATTTGTATTCAGTTTTACTTTCTGAGCAACCAATAATCAAATTTCCATATGAAGCTGTCTATTTTTCGAATCGAGTGTGAAGCGTTTAGTTCTTTTTAATAAACTTGATTGTGAAGGTGTGAAGGCATTATGGTGAGGTAGGTAGTACCTACCAATGGTTGGTAGGTGAAAAAAAAGTTGGTAGGTAAAAAAATAGGTAAACAAATTTTGGTGAGTAAAAAAAAAAAAATGCTGCACATCATTATCCAAAGGTTTGTTATTTTCTGTATAGATCACCCGTCATAGAGGACCCAGGTTTATTATACGTCCGTCAAATTTACGTAGTTTGTATATTTCCATGTTTTCAAGTATGTTCAGTCTTCGTCCTTTCTGTTGTGGGTGGAGGAGTGTCATGCAGTTTTTATGTCGGATAATTCATGTCCATGGTCGCATAAGTGGTTTGCGTAGTTGGAGCGTCGAGTGTTGAGTCGGAAAGATCTGATGTGTTGTATCTTGTTTTTAAATTGCGTCCTGTTTGTCCTATGTATGTGTGTTTACAGTTCCAAACCAGTTCGTAAATCAACTAACCAAAAATAAAAATCAAAGAAAAAAAAAATTATTTAAGTTAGAAATAGATATAGATATAAGTTAATAATTTTAGCAATCAGTTAGTTACATAAGCTAGTTTAGAATAGAAGACCACGTGGTGACCACGTGGCGTGGGGCTGGTTTTTTTTCTGTACACCGGTTTGTAATTGAGGTATTGATGATTCCCGTGTTTCAGTGGAATCGTATCATAAATGAGAGAATATTCAGTAATAACGCATGAAGTCGAGGGATGGATATTGTACGAAACGCGAGAAATGGTGAAACGCGGAGGGAGCGTGTGATAGTCATGCAACAGCGCGGTGAGGGCAATCTTGTAATAGATCACGAGACGTCACTTTTAAATGGCGTCGTCACGCGTCGTTGTCTCAACTCGATCGATTTTCCCCCCTGAAACCCCTCCTTCAGAGCCTAAACGTGACGTCGGGGAAGGAGTTGAGTGGTGTGGAATTATGCGTCTTACAGTTTATAACATGTTACTCGATTAAAGCCGAAGGAAACGCGATCGAAAACGACAAATATGAACACGAAGGTGGTAGAAGACGTTCGGCGTGAGATACATCCCGTGACATTCAATTTCGACCAGAAACACAGATGTTTGACCTCAATAACCCTTCCTTACAATAATTAATAAGCAAAATCAGTTCAAAAAAATTCTGAAAATTCAAGTTTCTTGGATTAGAGAGAGTTTAAGCGTTTATTAATAAGAAAAACGCAGACCAACTGGTTTGTTACCAAATTTAAATTCAAACCGAAACCTGACACCATGATAATTTCTGTAAAATCAAAAATCTCTTTCGATGTATCCATATTGATTTTGGAGAGCGAGTCAAGTCGGACACCTCCCAAAGTACGCAGTCCTTTCATTTGGTTGTGGATGAGGCTACTAGGTTTACTAGTACCTAGTTTGGCTGGGGTTCAAGAAATTCTTTCGCGACATTTTGGTTCATTATTTTCAATAATGAAACTTTGGAATCGACCAAGAAAATTTCTTTTTAACACCCCCGCAAAATTTGATGGTTTAATTTCAAGGTACGTAGAATTCAAAAATCGAATAAAAATTTAGCCGTCCGTTCGCCGTCCGCGGCACTTTCCCCACTTAGCATTGATTCAAGTTGGTTGGTGGTATGAACGGCAAACCCGAGTTCTTTGCAGACGAGTGATCTACGTAGAAAAATAATAAACCATTGTGTAATAATTTGCAGCGTTTTTTTTCCACTAGCGACAAATGCAACGCGATACCAGAAAGTGAATAATATTGCGTCGTTATCCGATTCAGACATGCATGCAAAATTTCAGCCCAATCGGATAGAGGAATGTAGATCAAATTTAACTTGCAAAATTTTATTAATGACATACAGACAGACAAAGGGACTGGTGAAACTAAATAAAAGCTTTAAAAAAACGCTTATAGATGTTTTAAACAAAAAAATTTTCCCAAGTCTCACTCTTAGAGCAACTATGCAATTGGGTCAGTCTCATAAATCACAGCGCTCGGTGTTTAAATTAAAATTTGGCAATTTTAATGTCTACAGATTGATAAAATATAAATTTTAATTAACAGTGAAAAATAACACCGTTGTGGCAGTGGTCTGTAATAACAGTTAGGTGTCCTAATAGAAGAGTTGGACGCAATGCAGCTACATATTTTGTTCACTTTGTTGAACTGGAAAATAATAAGCGAACGGAATTAATAGAGATATTTGAGTACAAGGTAACTAAGTGGCTTATTTTCGGCTTTTGCCTGTGATATCATTAACTTCGAAAATTAACTCTGTCATTGTGAGAGTAATTTATAGGAGCGTCATCAATCTCGGTCTGAGCGGAAGGAGCTTCGAAGCTACCAAAGGCGCGCTTGTGACAACCATTTGTTGTGACGGAGAAAATTAGAGGAAGGAAGAGTTTTCAGAGGTAGACAATCGGAGTGGGGGGTGAATTTTGAAGGGGAGAATCGGAAGGGGAGGGTTTTTCGAGAAGAAAACTAGCGAAGCTCGTAGTAATGATGTGCGGAGAGGGAGGAGAGATTTTCCCTTGAAAAGAGAAGCAGACGACGTCAGAAGGGAGGGATGAAGAAGGAAAGGGGTGCGAGACGCCGTGAAGGGACGTTTTCCCCAATGGGGGTTAAATAGGTGCAAATCCCATCGGCAGGAAGGGGGGAGAGGAGGGCGGAGACGTTAAAGTGTTATTAATGATATCTTTCCTTCATTAATCAAAGGGCTTATGGTCCCTTCGTGCCCTTTTACCCCCTCTTCCTCTCTCCACTTTTCGAAGGGTCCCCTGGAAATTATCCCTTCGAAAACGGGGTCTCCGATCTTGTAATTAGTTACGAATTACATCCGGAGAAAGAAGTATTCTTAGAAATGACTCAGACACGGATTTTTAAGTTTTGTTTAGGTTCTTATATAAGAAATTTTTCTCTGATTACACTTAATTGGTGTAAACCACGGTTCAGTAGATTACACGGTGAGGGTCACGAGCTGAGGGACTTGGGATGATGACGTCACCAGCCACCCATGAGCCTGCCGTCCAGTGCAGAACTCCTTACGTTCTTTACTACCTTCTATTACCCTCATAGGGGACCATCTACAAGGCAATCTGAACAATACTGACAAATTTCGTCGAAATCGGATGGAAAATGTTGAAGTTATGGATGTTACAAGGAATTCACGTTAGCGCATGCGCAGCAACTACTATTAGTCTGGAGGAGACGATTTTCATTGGGGCCTATCTACACGCCAATTTGAACAATTCTAGAACATTTCATCAAATTCTGATGAGAATGGGGTATTTCGGTGGGTCGGAAATTCAGGATTTTGACCTCAAATTTGGATTCAGCACCCTTGAAAACCTATATACTACAACTTTAAGCCCAATGATACTATAACATGTGGTAGAAAAATTAATTAAAGAGATCACACGTTTGAAAAAAAGGCGGGCCGCACACACACTTATGCCGCACGCGTGTGTGAGTAGTATTTTGTAGTATCCAAGAGGTCCTCCAAGGGTTTCTGTGCATGGAGAAATGGTTCTCTCCCCGGGTTGGACTTGAAATAAGTCAGAAACAGTAGCAGCATTGTCAAATCTGTGTTTTTCGCATATCTATACAGAAAAAACCTTTTTGTAATAATTTGCACCTTTTCTATTTAACATTCATAATAATTATGTCATCTGTGGTCATGGAGAGTTAGAATGAATTAGAAATTTCAACTAGTACATTTCTCGTTTCAGTTGATAACTGTAGCGACTCAGCAGTTTTTTCAAACTAACTCCTGGAATATCAGGAATACTTACGAAGTTTCCTGGAGGCAATAATTCTAATTTGGTCAAGGAGAGGCAAATATCTCAATAAGTTTAACTTCTTCGTAAGCTGTTTTAGAAAAAAATCTGATCATTCATAGAAACACTAGACATATCCATGATCTATTGTTTTTCCCTCTAAGGGAGAAATTTCAGGAGCATCTAGGGAAAGAAAGTGGTGGAACTACCCGAGCGCTATCTAGCGACGATTAGATGTACCTTCTCTTTTTTCTTGGCAAGATGGATGCACCTCTGTTATCGACCGGTGGTAATGTCTGTAGATCCTGCATAATCTATACCTGCATAATCTATAGGAAACCAGAAATTTTTCCTCAATGAAAAAGGCAATCAAATCTGATTGAGGCATCAATAAGAAAGATTTTCAGTCTGAAATGAAAATCTATGTCCTCGTATTATTTACCAAATAATTAGAAACACAACGCATGATACCTACATCACATAAGCCAACTGATAAGAGAGATAACCTAGGTTTTTGAGCTCTGGAAGGTTCATCTTATCTTCGCTAGGCAGCGCTCACGCCGCTCCACCACTTTCTTCCCCTAGATGCTCCTAGAAATTTCATGGTTTCTGTGGATATTTATCTCTTGTCAGTTTCTCACCAACTCCCACCATAGAGTAGGTGAGTTCCCGACCATGCAGGACCATAGAGGTGGAAGACCTTCTACCTCCATGTGCAGGACTACCTGGGAATAAACTGTCTTACAAACACGAGATGGAGCCAAATGTTCAGTATTACGTATTTGCAAGGACTTAGATATGACAGTGCGCAATTCAATTGGTTATACGAGGGGCATCCAGAAAAAATGTTCCCAAATTGTTTGGCTCACCTGTAGCCAATGGGAAAGTGTGACATTTTCAAGGATTTTGAGTTACTGTGTCGTGCTAATACTGAATTTTCTTCGTAACCAGATAAACCACTGGAAAGTGTGACCTTAAGGAGCGCTTGAAGGCAGCAATAAAGCTCAAAAGGCCGCGTAAGTTTTCAAATCGCTTGCTGCTTATAAGCAGCATAAGCAGCTTATAAGCATGCATAAATGCATGACAAGCGCGTCCCCACTCTGCCCGTCAGACCCAGGAAATGCTTGCAAAATTACAGTGTGGTTTCCTGTATCCCCCATATACTCCGAACCTTGCCCCATTCGATTAACACCTGTTAGCTGAATACAGCTTCCCTGATTGAATCTGGCGGGAGACCCATTGGTCACCTGTTTCGTTTACTTGATGCCTCGATATTAGGGATGGGTATCGATATTCGGTATTTCAAAATATCGATATTTTCGTACCGATACTCGATATTTTAGTATCGATACTGCACTATCCGATATTTTTGGATATCGATACTTTGGAACCGATATTTCTAAATGTCGAATATCGATACTATTCTAGCGGAAAGTTCAACATAATGGCTAAAAACGCTGCAAATTATTACACAACGGTTTATTATTTTTATATAGATCACTCGTCTACAAAATCACCAACCATCCAATATGAAGAGAAAAAAATAAAATAAATAAAATAAAATAAAAATAAAAAAATAAAAAAAAATCAAAAAAAATCAAAAAAATAAAAAAAATTAAAATTTCCAACCATCGATCGCATTTCGGTCAGCTCTAATTTGAACGGAGATTAGGCCTCTTTTGCGATTCACACTCGTGTTTTGATTTATATATATATATATTTCAATATAAACCCTTAAATTTTCGTAGGGAGCGAACGGTTTGTCCTACAGAGCTCCGCGTGGTCTCAAAAAATTCTAAAAATTCTATAGAATCTTAAATTGAAGGAAAAACCATACCTTTATATCGAAATTTTTTGAGTTAGGGCGTTTTCAAAATTTCAAAATTGATTTTGGAACCCTTAGGAGTGACCTACATCAACCAAAAGCTTCGGGGCACAACTAGACCCCAAATGGAGCCTACATACCAAATTTCATCAAAATCGGTCAATGCTAAGTGGCAAAAGTGCCGCGTACGGCGTACGGCGGACGGACGGCCAAATTTTTATTCGATTTTTGGATTCTACGTACCTTGAAACGTAAACCATCAAATTTTGAGGGGGTGTTAAAATTTTTTTTTTCTTGGTCGATTCCAAAGGTTCATTATTGAAAATAATAAACCAAAAATGAAGAAGATAGAGAGGCTTTTGGTCATTACTCTTTGGTTACACAAATAACGTTTACATCATGGGAAAAAATCACTCTGCTTGGACTCATAATAGTAAAAAATGAATAAAAGTTGTTGAAAAAATTATTTTTCTTGAGAAAATTGGATGATATTGATAGTTTGTGACACTACAGTATCGACACTCGATATTCTAAAATATCGATACTCATGCCCAACGATACTTGGGATATCGATACTCGGATAAGATACACGATACTTTTATAACGGTACCCTTCCCTGCTCGATATGGTCGACTACGATTAGGTAGGCACCACTACTCGGACGCGCGAAGTGGGCCCGTCGCGAACCAGGAGTCGTCTCAACAAGTGCAAGTGTGAAGCATCTCCGATCATCGCCAATTTTACCCCACCTAGAGTCAGAACAAACTGGTTTTTCTGCCCCCCACTACAGGTGAGGCCGCCAGAGTACCTATTTCGTGTCGACCAACCCCCCTTTTTGTCATTAAAGTCCTAAAATTAATTAATTAGGGACAAGCAACGGAATCGAACTTTATTCGACCGTATTTCCCCCAACACCACCTCTTTCCAAAATTGAAAGGGTTTTTTGGAGACTAAAAATTCGAAAAAGACGACGAATTGAAGACTGCTGTCACTGGCCACCCAGCAGTTCGAAGGCGGCTTGAAGAAGCTTTTGCACCGTTTTCAAAACTGCATCGATTATCAAGAAAACTTTGTAGAAAAATAGTCAATTTGTCCAAAATTCCGAATAAATTATCAATAAACAAAAACAAGTTTTCTTTTTTTTTGCAGTCTGGGGAACATGTTTTTCTCGATGTTCTTCGTAAAATGTAAAATGACAAAAAAAATGAGAAAAAATTAGTAGTACAGCTTTGAAAAAAAAGATGCATGCTCAGAAAAATCGTAGTTGTTTTATTTTTCTCATGAATAAAAGTGAGGAAAATTGATATAAAGCTGTATGAATAACCTTGACAACGGTGTCAAGCAAGCGTGTGAGTCACTTAAAGAGTGACTGACGATATGTTGAGGCCGAAGTTTATAATAATCCCTTACGAGAGATGTTTACATGCAACCAACCAGGAGAGGTACGTCTCCCCTCTTCTCAACGCGTGTCGTGAGACGACGTTTGAGGCGAGTTTTTACTCAAAACCTCCCTCGTCTCGACTTACACGATTTGAACGTACTCACACTCGGTAGTTTGTTCCTTGGATACACCACCATCGACACGACACACTTTGAAGGGGGAATTAAATTAGTTGCCCCGAAACTTCTCTCGAGAGTTGAAGGTCTGTCTCGCCTATTAGTCATCGTTTAGTTACAAGTTTATCAGAGAGGCACATATTTATTAGCCTTCCGGGTACCCCTCTCCTCCCTCCGATAACCCTTAAGCTACCTTCAGTCTTCCCGCTCGCAGTTCCCATGTTACGATACGGTCTTGATAAGATGAGATGAAGTTACAAGCGCAGGCGAGGGTTCAAGTTATTGCTTCGCTGGAGGAACTTCTTGAAGCAGACTTCAAGTGTGACTAAACTCACATTTTCAGATTGAAAATTGAAATTATGCTTGATATTCCGAACTTGGGAACGATCACGAACCCTTGTTGAAAGTATGGTCGAAATACTTTGGTTTAAGAAGCGGAAGGAAATTCCTGTTGTTCAGTTTATATTGTTAGTAATGGGTACTATAAATACTAGGAGGTATCTGTAGAGGAGGTGGCAACTCCCGCAAGGGTGGTAAAAGTAGTTTCTCGTACATCCAATAGAGTGCTCTGATTAAAATTATCTTGGAGAGATCACATCAACTTTTGGTTTATTATTTTCAATAATTTAAAGGTGTATTATTTTCAATAATAAGCCTTTGGAATCGAACAAGAAAAAAATTTTAACCACCCCTCAAATTTGATGTTTTACGTTTCAAGGTACGTAGAATCCAAAAATCGAATAAAAAATTTTTCGGTCGTACGCCGCACAGTAGGCAAAATGACCAATCTAGGTGGACAAAATTATTTTTTAGTCGGTTTTTATTAAAAATTGAATAAAAAGACGCTGATTACGGGGAAAATAATGAAAAGATTTCTTGACTTCAATGAAAGTAGGCAAACGGTATCTCGCGATACTTTTGTACATGTTTATCTTAAATTCTTGACATTATGATTAGGTAGGTACTGATTAATTACTTTGAGATTAATGAAATAAGTAATTACAGTGTTGAACGGATATAATTCTGAAATATCGAATTTGAAAATATTATAGCCATTTTCTTATTCGACATTGTAGAAGATTCAACTGTTGATGTGCTTGAAGTTGCTTCTTTCAAGATACGGCTTGTGGTCCTGTCTTTTGCTGAGTAGAGAGCAGTGAGCGCCGCAAAGCATAATTTTTCGGGACCAGCAGTCAACAATTCTTTCACTTTTCTTCTTTTAACACAGAATGTGTTTTTGCGATGACCTACCGAAAAAAAATCGTCACGAAAAAGCGACAGAAAAAACATCTGGTGATATGTTTATTGGTTGTCATGTTAATGTCAACTCCACATTTATTATTGTTGTTTTTTATTTAACGGATGACTAGTATCGCAAAAACACATTCTGTGTTCCTATGATTTCATACAGAGTATGGAAAAAGAAATAAACCGGGGGGTGCAGGGGGGCGGAGCCCCCCGCCGAGGCGCAAAGCGCCGAGTTTGTTTTATCGCTTGAGTCCTCAAACGGTTTTTCGGGACGCACAGCTGATTGGTTCGCGATAGCTTGAGTAGTTTTGCACGAAATGACAACTTCAAACTGTTTCCCACTCAACCATGTCGAATATTTGTTGGAAATAATGTTTTCTTTCCTAAGGCAATTTTCCCACCTCTCTCCGATTTTTTTGAAAAGTCTATCACAGCATTTTTGATAATTTTTAAATTTAATATTTCTGAAGAATCGTCCTGATTACCAAACCCAATCACGTACCTAGTGAGGTTTTCGTGGCGATCTTTCTTCGGCAGCTGTTTCCATTTCTCGACAAATTTATGGCGAGGAATCGTGATATTTATACCTGAAAATCAACCAATTTATTAAGTAACTCGGAAAATGCATAAAATCGCCAAAAAAAGATGGTTGAATACCGAAACTAGAACACTTAAAGAAACGAAAAAAAAATCGGATTTCCTTGGCAACTCTTGGCCCTGTGCTACTTTAACTCCAAGATGTCAATTATCATTTTTTTAAATACGGTATGCTCATAAACACACAGTATCAGACGCTATTTTTACAATTTTAGCAGGAAAAATAGTACTTACTCCTTTCAATGGTTTCCATTATTGCCGACACCAAGCCTGGAACGATTCTGCCTACAACTAACTGCAGCGTAGACGAGAAAAGTTGGGGATTCATAGTAGCTGATAATACGATCTTATTCGAACAGGAAACGGCGACACTTTTGATCGAAGTTTTTACAGCCATAGAAGGTTTTGACGATGTAAATATTAACGTTTTGGGGACTGCGAACTCCAAATGAACAATGACTAATATTAGGGATTCCCATGTTTTGACTTGACTTTTGTCCACCTAGATTGGCCATTTTGCCCACTGTGCGCCGTACGCGGCACTTTTTTTTATATAGGTATCGTTTTTTCACCAATTTTAAATAGCGTTGAATTTTTACCATTTAGGTTGCCCTTGTAGGTAGTAGGTACCCATGGTTGGTAGGGAGGGATCTATACAGAAGGGTGATCTATACAGAAAATAATAAACCTTTGGGCAATGATTTGCAGCGTTTTTTCTTGTTTTATTGCACCAAGTTACAACTTACAAGCAACATTTTGGTTTATTTTTCTGATAAATTGTTGGTGTACGTTAAAAAAACTAAGATACTTCACTTAGTGACCGTGTGGCTTGGTTCTGTTGAGTCTTCTAAGCAGATCGTTGAAAAGCTGGATGACATCCTCATTTACGTGATCTTGGAGCCTCAAAAGGTGATTCATGGCTTGGCTGCGAATGACCTCATTGACAGATTCTATCTTCAGCTCGTAGTGAAATCTGTCATTTCTAAAGTATCTCTATGGAGCATCGCAGTACATTATTCTGCAAGAGCTGAATTATGTCTCGATTGCTCTGGGCTGTGCACAATAAGTCCAGTTAGGCTTTAGGACTTGCTTGTAGAGAATGAGGTTATTGTGGAAAGACAATTTTGACTGCCGGCCCATCAGCCAGTACATTTTTCTGAATTTAATAAAAAACTCATTAGTACAAATTTCTAAATATTGTACTAACACCTGATGCTTGATAACTACCCTATTCAACCAAGTACCTGAAAGTCTTAGTCCACCCATAAGTGATTACCTAGTCTCCTAAACCAAACTCGTTGTCCTAACAGTGTCCTGACGATGCCACTGAAGGCGAAAGCTAGCTTGTCATAAGAAGGAATACATGAATCATACCGAGGATCGGCCGCTTTAATCCTCCCCTCACCACATACCAATAAAAAATTCAACTTTTTTCTTTTTGTCGTGCGACTTCCACCTCAGTTTGGCATCCAGCGTCATTCCAAGATATTTCGCTTCATTGGCATACGGTATCACCTTGTTACCGAGAAACGCTGGCACATAGTTGATCCTCTCATTCGTGAAATCAACATGTACCTACTGACTTAGTCTCATTCATTCTAACTCTCCGTCTCGCTGTACAGTCATGAATGCGGGAGATGCAGAAATTTTACTTCACTGTTTGTTTCTCCAGTCGCTATGATTGCAGTATCATCCGCAAACGTAGCGAGGGTCTTCAGTTTCGGGTAAGTCAGAAGTGTAAAGCAGCTACAGTAGTGGGCCCAGTGCGCTGCCTTGCGGCACACCAGCTTATATTATTTTTGGCTCTAGATAAGCACCATCCTGTCTTATACGAAAATATCAGCTGGATATGTAGGACTGCAAGAGTGAAGCATAGAATTCTGGCAGTATTTTACGAATGTTGTGAATCAGTCCGTCATGCCAAACTTTATTAAAGGCCTGAGTCGCATCAAGGAAGATGGCAGAACAGAAATTCTTCTCTTCTAGCGCTCTCTCAATAGAATACTTGTAATTCTATGGACTTGGTCTGTAGTAGAATGGTGCTTCCTAAACCCAAACTGATGGTTAGGTTTCGTTGTTCTATGATACAGAGCAGTCTCTTTTGGGGGAGCTTTTAAAACAAGCTGGCAGGAGTGAGATGTCATGAGGCCTATAGGATGTCAACTCATTAGCAGGTTTTCCGGGCTTGGAAATCATGATTATCTCTGCGATTTTACATTGCTGGGGTACATAGGGTGACTTTAGGTGACTCCAGGAGGTTCGTCAATCTCCCGGGGATTCGGTTTTCTGGCAGAGCTGGATGTCAACTCATTAGCAGGTTTTCCGGGCTTGGAAATCTTGATTATCTCTGCGATTTTACATTGCTGGGGTACATAGGGTGACTATAGGTGACTCCAGGAAGTTCGTCAATCTCCCAGGGATTCGGCTTTCTGGGGGCTTCAGCGGATGAGGGAGGTCCAGATACCCCACCTTTCCATTTTTGGAGCATATCTTTCGAAAAAAATGTCCAAATCTCGGGGGTCCAGATCTTGCCTCCGGAAAGCATCAAGCTCGCCCTTGGAGCAGCGGCCTTGTCTTCTGCGTTTTCTCTTGATTAAACCTTGAAGCTCCGTGTTTGGGATGCGATGTAGGTATAACAATGTTTTATATTATGTTATGTTTATGAACCTGTGCAAAGAAACATTTAAAAAGTTTAAAAATCGAATGGATTTGCCCAAATATGACCGATATGGAAGATATCCGGAATAAGATATTTTAAATTAGTCCAACAAATCAGGTTTTCGTTGAGAACAAACCAACGACAAACTTTGAGATTTACCCGTATGAAAGACGAGAGACTATGTGAAACTTTTTCAATGATAAAATCCTACCCCCAGGAACCGATGATGTCCAAATAACCCACTAAGCTCCCCCTCAGTTCGGCGAAAAAAAAAGTTCTTTCATAAGAGTGCTTCGACATCCCCCGTTGATCAAAAGCGGGGAATCTTCTCATCCGATGACCTCTCGGGAAGATTAAAACCCATCTCTTTCTCCGGATGAAGCGATAAGAGGACTTGTGGCTCAATATCCTACCGAAAGAGAAAAAAAAAAATCATATAAAAATAACAATCCGGCGAAATTCGACTCTCCTTCCATCCTTCCATGCTGTATTACGTCATAACTTTTTCACTGTGTCGAAATGAAGTTCTAAGCCGGGATGAAGCACCTTGGGCACTCTGTCGATTGTTCGTTGTATATCAAAAGTTTTCCGCTTGGGTTTTTGATAGGTTTTACGACCGAACTGGGTTCGGAAGTCAGACAGCCAGTTTTGTCCTCCGGAATCCGATATTTTCCTCGTGATTGGTGGAACTGGAGGGGCGGTTAAATGGAAAAGTTTCGACTCGTACGTATTACTGGTTAGTTCACTTCTGCGGGTTTGGAAAAGCAGATTTGAAAAAAATTTTTTTGAGCTTACGACGGTGGAAGCTGAAGGCCTGAAAGTTTCAAATAACAGAAAACATTTCGAACAATTTTTTTGGAACGAAAAGAAAAATTGGCCCATTATTTGAACAAATAACTCGGAATTATACTTGATTCTTTATGAGAAATCCGTTTATCAAGTAATTATTTAAAAAACCTGACACTTCCATGTGGGACATCTCGGCATCATTCTTGACGAATGTCATATGAACGAACAAGAAGTCCTTTTTAGCGAACTTTCAATAAAAATGAAGCTATTGCAATGGCCTCAAAATTTTTAGAATGGACTTTTTCGAAAAACGTTTTCATTGAAATCCGTTTTGGAGCATTCTGAAACGATCCCTGAAGTTTTTCCAAAAATCATGCATATATATTATATCCCATATATATTTATTATACATAAAATGAAAACGTGGGTATATTTGTTGTACCCAGATATGCAGTAGCCGTGTGGGTACTCTATGAGTTCGTGGTGACGAGTAGAACATGAATATGGACTCCTAAGATCTCCAAAGCATACCCAGTGCATACATTATTTTGGTATGGTATACCAAAAATCGAAAAAACCAAGAATAGTTTGAAAAATTCGCAGTAAATTTCTCCGCTTCACGGGAAAACATTGAATCATAGATATATTTACTGTAAACGCGTTTTACCAAAGTTTTCTACTTCGGTGTTTCAAATTTATTGTATAGAAATTTGTTTACGTAAATCAGTAATGGACAGAAGTACTTTGGTGTTTAAAATTTATTTTGCAGAAATTGGTTTAGGTGAATCAGTAATGGACAATAATGGACGATGATAACTAGAGTAGGAAATATATTGCTTCGTTTCGAGATGATCAATGTAGCGACTGAATATTCCATCTATCGGCTGTGAGCTTCAACGAGCGATACATCTTATTTTAGATCACCAAACAACTAAACTTGAGTGTAAACGGAAAATACCAAATATCATGCATTATACATTATGAAACGAACTCACCGTAGAATCGAAGGTCTGGAGATGGGGATCGAAAATATGTAGACGAAACAGTGACTTTAAGATTGATACTAGTTTATTCAATAGAATATTGAATGACTTGAATTATGATTGGAAATGCAAAAGCAAGACCAGAGAGCACTAAGAACGCAAACAAGCTAGTTGTAAGAGAGCTGGTGAGCAAGTGAAAAAAGCAAGAGAGAAAAGCGTACATACGCGGACGGCATCTGAACGCGTACAATGTTACCAACTACATGATTCGGCTTAAGCTAATCTTCATTGAATTTACACAATTTCAAAGCTTATAAGCACGAACATGTTATGCGAATGGGTACATTAAATTGTATCAATATTTTCATAATAGAAAATATTCAGAAACAAAATACAATAAACAACACAAAAACAAAAAACAAAATACAATTATAAACCATGTGTTATGGATACTCGGTACATGACTACGTAAACCTTTTGACGTCACAGGGTAAGAGTCACTCATTGAGGACCTCTTATTTCCAGCACCATCAATGCAATTTCTCGTTGTTGAAAAGGCTGGATCAATATTTAGTTCCAAGTCAAACGTTTAATTTGTAAAACCGGTGAATAATTCCTTGGTACCTGTCTCAAAATACTGGTCGCCTTAAGTTTTCATTCGAGTTAATAATCTAAAGTGCCGGGTCGTCACAAATTTTGGTGTCGTTACGCAAATTTTAGAATCACCCCCAGCCAAAAAACATATCCATGTTAAAAAAACTACTTTCTAAAAGAAATTGCAACACCATTCTTCCTTTTCTTAACCAAATGAAAGATTTGAAAATTTGCTCATTAATTCATGCTGCATGAATGGACTTTTTTACACGGTTTTATTTAGTTTCACCCGTCCCGTTTTCTGTATGTCGTTCTGTAATCAGATCTGGCAAGTTTTTTTTTTTCATTATTTATTTTTGACAGTGGGTTATTTAAAACCCATATAGCCACATATTATAACATTTGAAAACATATCATACAATAACCACGTTCTGTGTGAATTAATAGTACTTCAAACTGTTTCAAACTTTGTTCTACATGTTTAATAATATCCTCTAAAATTATACCTAATAATGTCAATATTACTTCAAACTTGAAACTTTTCGGTCAATTTAAAATTCCATTCCCGCTCCTCTCGTCATTTTTAATATTGCTTTCAATTGTCCGGTTGTTGCGTTTTTTAACATTTCGTAGAAGCTCTCTTCTTCAGTCGAGTCAATCCATTCCTGCCGCTCTTCCGCATAAAATGGGCATATCATCAATTTATGTTCCACGTCCTCCTCGGTTTCGGGGTAATGGTCGCAGTTTGGTGAGTCTTTGACGGCTACCATGTGGAGGGAGCGGTTCACCATTCCATGTCCTGTTCGCAATCTTATAATTTGGACAATATCTTTTCGTTGTAGGGGTTTTTTATGGAACCAAGGGACTTTAGAAATGAAGGGCTGGATTCGATAATGATTATAACCCTTGTCCAGGGACGTTCTGTCATATTCCTCTTGCCTATTCTTCATCATCTCATTTTTCGTCAACAGAAGGGCATCTGGAAGGGGGACCAGTGTATCGCCGTCAGTTGTGGTCATGTTTGCTCCAAATTTGGCAGCTGCATCAGTAATGTCATTCCCTTTCAACGAAATATGTCCCGGTATCCATTGGATTACTATCCTACCAGGATGATGATCTGGCAAGTTAAATTCGATCCACTTCCCGGTTTCCGATTAAGCTGACATTGTGCATTCATGTTTAAATCGGATGACAATGCAATATTATTATGACATGCAGCAGATTAATAACAAATGTTGTTAACAAAAAATATAAAAACTTGTTTTTAAAAAAGGTTTTTTTAAACGATCGCTTGTTGACAAGTCAAGAAAAGTTTGAAAAAGCTCAAGACTTTTACTTTAGAAGTATAAAGTAAAAGAAACCTATTGGCAATAGTTTAAGTCAATTTACATTCATAATTCCGAAGTGTTCACGGGTATGACGAAAAGAGATCTAAGATTTCAATCATTCGATCCATGAGACGAAAAGGCAGTTGCATGTAACACGGCGTGCGAGGCCGACCTCACCTTCAACACCGCTCGGTCGTGCGGATATTTTGCCTACCCGTGCGCCTTTCAAGCCTTAACAGATTTGAGCTGATTTCGAAGTGTTTTGCTCGAGGAGGGAATTTACCACTCAAAGACACGCTGACAGACAAGGAATTAAAAAACGCTGCAAATCATTGCTCAAAGGTTTATTATTTTCTGTATAGATCACCCTTCTGTATAGATCACTGGTTCTCCATCAATAGCACCTACCGCCATCTGTATTCTTCCTTGACCTTCCCTCTCAAATTTCAGCTTCCTGCGTTCAGTAGGATTGAAAATGGCTTCGGAGCTCACTCAGCTGAACAGTGATCTGAGGAGTGAAGAAGATCTCCTCGAATGCTGGAGACGCCGGGAAGAGCACTTCCATTCAATAGGATTGAAAATGGCTTCGGAGCTCACTCAGCTGATCAGTGATCTGAAGAGTGAAGAAGCCTTTGAGCAATGATTTGCAGCGTTTTTTACCCACCAACATTTTTTTTTTTTTACCTACTAACTTTTTTTTACCTACCAGCTAGGTACTACCTACCACACCATACTGCTTCACACCTTCACAATCAAGTTTATTAAAAAAAAACTAAACGCTTCACACTCAAGCTCATATTATGAAGCTTTCGATTTTTCCAATCGAGTGTGAAGCGTTTAGTTTTTTTTAATAAACTTGATTGTGAAGGTGTGAAGCAGTATGGTGTGGTAGGTAGTACCTAGCTGGTAGGTAAAAAAAAGTATTTTTTTCCATATTATGGAAATTTGATTACTGGTTACGCAGAAGGCAAAACTGTATACAGATCGAAGAAATGAACAGCGATCGCGTTTCAGTCCGATAAAATTTGAATGGAGATTAGACCTCTTTTGCGATTATCACTCATGATTCTGTTTTATCGAAGGAAAACCTTCAAGTACTCGTTGGGACCGAACGGTTTGTCCTACAGAGCTCCGGGTGGTCTCAAACAATTTTAAAAATTCAATACTATTTAAAATTGGTGAAAAAACGATACCTTTATTTCGAGAGTTTTCGAGCTAGGGCACTCTTGAAAATTTCAACCCTTAATTTTCACCCCTTAGAAGTGACCTACATCAACCAAAAGCTTCACGGCACAACTAGACCCCAAATGGAGCCCATATACCAAATTTGAACCAAATCGGTCCAGTGTTGCTAAGAAAAGTGCCGCGGACGGCGTACGGCGGACGGACGGAAATTTTTTTATTCGATTTTCGTATTCTACGTACCTTGAAACGTAAAACATCAAATTTTGAGGGGGGGGGGGGGTTAAAATTTTTTTTCTTGCTCGATTCTAAAGGCTTATTATTGAAAATAATAAACCAAAAAAATAGTAAGTACCTAGTCACGTGAGTGGCAACACCAGCTGTCTTAGTTTTTGGCTGTTTCGGTTTAAGAACCGTTTTTTAAGTCAAATTTGGTGGGGAATCGAATGGTTAAGTTAGTTTCCTCGTCAGGGCAACAGGGAGCGCGTAAATCGCAATTTACACTTATAAGTTAACAGTGGTTATCTCAAGTTGTTTGCCAACACTTGCTATCTCAGGAAGGCTACATTTCCGATGGCATGTTTTTCTAAGTGTATTATTGAGAAATTCATGCGTTTTTTAGTTTATATACCTGTTAAGAAGTTGTAAGGGAGAAGTGAGTCCTATGAAAGAGATTAATAAGTTGTTATTCATCAATAATCAGGGACACAAAGTTAGGCGTTGAGATAGCGCCTGTTGCTTATTGAGATCCATTTTTGAGAAAGCACCTGCTGTGCAAATCAATTTTTTGGCTTCCCTGAAAAATTGGAAAAAAATGAGATACCTGGTGTTGCCGCTAGCGTGACGAAATGCTAAGTAAACACAAACAGTTGTCCTCCTTTCTCAAACTCGGGTTTCTTATTTATCGTAAGTCTCTCAGGAGCAGATGGTTGGTCCTTCAGAGCTCTGAGTGGTCTCATTCGATTCTAAAAATTCAATATCATTTTAAATTTGTGAAAAAAACAATACCTTAATATCGGAAGTTTTCGAGTCTGGGCGTTTTGAAAATTTCAGCCCGTATTTTCGATCCCTTAGAAGTGACTGAACCAAAACCTTTGGGCACAATTGGACCCCATTGTAGGAAAGAGTGAGTAAAAATTGCTTCTTTTGGTCACTTTCGCGAATGGGTTATTTCTGCCAGTTTGCGGCGCGCTCCTCTGTTCAATCACTTAACCCATTTCCGGCCACTGATGCGTTTTCGCATCGTCATATTTTATGATTTTTTAAAATATTGAAAATAGTGGAAAATCTTTGCAGAAGAATTTTTTCTCGTTCATGTTGTGCTTAAATTTTTTTACTAAAATTTTCTTTGACGTTCGGGAGCTGAATGCGATTTTGGAAATTTTTTTAAAATGAGGTCTTTTGGCCAAAGGGATGGCTCAAATGGTGGCTCAAATTCGATTTTGGGCGAGTGAGCGTTCTGGGCCATGAGTTGGAAGAGATTCCGATCCTCAGACTTTTCAATTTGACCAAAAATAATGAACTGGATAAATAATTTCGCTTTGGAAAACTCTCAAATCTCATGAAAAAGTAAAATTCATAAAATATCGTGTATTTTTGCTGTCAATTGGTGAGCAAATGATGCTTTGTTTCGGCAGGCATTCTGTAAAAAAGTTCATCCTCCTCTCCTCATTATTCAGTTATTTCTACCCTTGGCTTGAAATGGGTTAAGCTAATGGTTTCATGTACGCTTTCAGAGGTAGCATTGCTGTCGTAAGGGGCAGCTGTCACGTCACAGATTGCCACCATATTTAAAATTTCCTTTTCCCTTCAATTCTCTATAGTTTCGAATGTGTTTTCGAGTAGCACACAATATTAAATAATTGTGAGGCAAATTCCTCAGTAGAACTTTTGGCAAATCCTTTACGTTTCGACAACTACTGGAGTCCTTGTCTTACCTTTTCACTTCTTAAATGTTCAATAAAGTGCTTTTTCTCTCTCTCTTTAAAAATACAAAAATAAATAAATAAACTTAAATAATGGAATAGACCACTAGTAGGTTTGATTCTCGGGCTACACAATACAACCTCATGTCGTGGCTCTGTTTGCTCTAGGGCTCAAGGAAAAGATGTCGACCCTAATTTCTGCTACACAGAGCAATGTTGTTGTTTTCCCCCTTCAACCACTGTGACGATGTGGCCACCCTCTGTCCCCGCACGCCCTCCCTAAAAGGCGTATAAAAGGGCACCTCCGGTCCAGAGGCAAACCGGACCTTCCTGCTAAGTGCACCAACGAATGGTTGGAAAAGGTCTAAGTGAGAAACGGCCGTAAACTTCACCCCTGTAGCACACCCTTCGCATTTCCCGCAGTTCTTAGGATGAAGGGAGGGGTCCGCCTCCTCCGCTTCCTCCAGGGTGACCATCTCGCCAGCTCTTAAGACAGAAAGAAGTACCACACCCCATCGCCTTATTCTAGGAGGTCTAAAGGGAGCCAGAGTGTATTTATAGGGCCCTTGGATTTATACACCTCGAAAAAAAAAAAAATACGGGGAGGTAAAAGGTAATGGTAGGAACGGGTCTACCTTTTAGTACTGGAGAGAACGCACGTGAAAACGATGATCTATTATGCGGCCCGAAGACGTATAAAAACGTCCTATAAATTGTATATTATGTACTTATTTATGATTTGCAGCTTTATAAACTGCTTTTAGGTAGCTCTTGAAACTCTGTACCAAGTCTCAATATCGAATCGATACGTTAGTTCACAAAATTTAAATTTGAGCCGAAGAACCAATCGTTCGATCGTTTTCTCAATCAATTTAATACAAAGTTTCATGAAATAACTTCTCAAAGTTTTTATCGAGTTGAATGAATGAATAAACGTGTATTTGTAAGAATTTTTCCAAAATTACACAATTTACAAAAGTGACGATGAACAGTTAGGCTTGATGAAGCCGTCAACTGGATTGGCAATTAGGTGTCTACGTAACTTTAGGTACATTTAGTTTTCTTATTATTTATGTCTTCACATTTTACACTACTTATATTTACACAACAATACTCGACAACAGACTACAACAATACTCTAACAACTATTAGGTATATATGAAATAACATTTTTCTTTATAGTAACATATTAAACTCTTCTTACATAGGAACATACATATTATTGAAACTGGTAACTTTAGTGTAGGTAAACCCGCCAATCATGGTAACAAGGCCAAGATACAAACTTGTATTTATTTCATTTGCCTCACTCCATAGTATTGGAATTATTCAATTATTCGTCGTAGTTGGTGGCTTTGCAGACGAGTGATCTATATAGAAAAATAATAAACCATTGTGTAATAATTTGCAGCGTTTTTATTTTTCATTAGTTTTCATGAAGTTCTGTAGGAGATCGAGAAAACGTGAGAAAACCTAAAAATTGAAATTCTCCCTCGGATTCTGTGTTTTAAAGCTATTTGAACGGAATTCATAATGCGACTGATCAATTCCACGTTCGATGTTTTTGAGCCTCCAGAAGGTTCTCCTTGAATTTCATCGGCAAAAAGTTGAGATTTTCCTTGAACATCAATTTCTCACGATCTAATGGTCCGATTTAGGTCTAACGTTGAAAATAGTTTGGATGATTTTTCTCCTTCTACCTCAGCGTTGAAATTCATCAGTCTCAGTTGATGGTGAAAATCGTGTACCTGTCTTATTCGGAAATATGTAGGGGATACTGTTTTACAACTTTTTTAGGTTGATTTTTTAATTACATAAAGGTAAAATTGTCCTATAATCGTTCTTGGGACGGGTATATTATTCATTTATTTATTAATTTTTTTGAAAATTTTTTATTCCTCTCACAGGATCTTCTGCATTTACTGGTTGGTTTGGTATAAAAACGACAAAACTTCAGCGATCGATTCTGCAGCTAATTTGCTACAAATTTTATCCTAAAGCATTTTTTTCTCTCCACTACCAATCCGACACTTGAAAATTTTTTCGTGTTTTTGACCTTATGGCACTAAAATGGTCGTAACTCTTAATTTACTAGATAAAATCAGAAACGAGGATACCGTTGAAAATAGCGTTAATTCACCTTTTTTTGCATAAAATTTCTTCAGTCATGTCAAGCATGCTTTTTGTAGCTGAACGTTGTGTCAATTTCAGGCTTTTTGACAATTTTAATGGTGCTTTGGTACCATATCACCCATTGAAAAATGGATGGGCCCCCTCGGTGAAAACATCTACGTTTCAACAGTTTTTCGTCAGTCTATTAAATTTTTATTTTACAGCTGTTTTTAAAAGAAAAATTTATGTTTGAACGCGAAAAATTTGAATATTTGTTAACGAAATCAACGCTCCGGCGAAACTCCACGTTTAGGTGGAGGGACAGGGGGCGCAGTATAGTAGATAGCTCCCCAGTAGGTCTTCTCCATCTGAAGTGCTTTCGTTGTCAAACATGCAAAATTCAAAAGGATCCAATTTTGAAAATTCTGCCCACAAAAGAATAAGTATTTTTTTCAGATTTAACGGAAGAAACCTTCCAAACATATTATTTGGTACATGGTAAAATATTATTCAATAGTAATTAATTAAAAATGAGAATAATTCATTGAACATAAAAAAAATCAAAAATAGGACCTGAAGCGTGATTTTGAGGTTTTTGTTTGGAAAACGCTATGTAATGGAGTATTCGTAGTTAGTGTAAAATGTCCAATAAGAAGACGTTATGAAGTGAAAAAGATATTGTTGTTCAAAAATGACTAAAGATTTGTTAAATTATTTCTCTGAAAATTTTCTCATTCGTGCTGCACGAGTGTACTTCACGTCTTCTATTCTGCATCAGGTCAATAATTTTACCGATTTCAACTCCTCCCTATCCACCTGGCCTCATTCAGACCTTTGTCGGAACATCGCTGCGAAGAAACATCATTCAAACGGAAATCTCGATGAAAATGTTCTTCAGGGAAGATTCTCAGTGGAGATGGAGCGAAGTTCTTGATTTTCCATAGCTAAGTTTCGAGTTTTATAAGTGGATGTCGTTAAAAGTTTATTACGGGCCGAGAGAAGAGAAGGTCGAGAGGCAGTTGACTTAGTTTCCTTTTCCACTTTCTCTAACTTTCATTCACTTTTTTCTTTTTCGAGGAGAAAAAAAAGGGATTTGACGATTTTCTTCGAGTATTGACACTTGTTGGTTTTGTTCCAATATTATTTACTGAATTCAATGAAGACAAAAGGTTTTCAAATGAGGGAATTTCGATGCTAATGACGAGGAATTTGAGCTTGACAAGGAGATCAGATTAGCTGTGTGAGCGACAAAGCGAACCTCAATCCAGTTCATTGTGAAGCGCTGAAATTTGGTAAACAGTCTCTAGAAGTGATAGGATCACCAGATCAGCTTTGTGAGCAATCGTGCTGACCTCTCAAGTGGCTGTGAGGAACCCAGGGAAATCGGGTCATAAATCCTCCTCTTGGGAAACATTTCTGTATATTACTCTGTGTTGGTCGATTTGACTCAGGTTCGGGTCCTCTTCTTAAAAAACAAAAAAAAAAAAAAGGAAATTGTAGGGTCTACTTTTATAATAGTGACAGTTTCGCTGGAAACCCCTCCAGCATCTTCAGGATAAAACATTAATTAAAAAAAAGAAAAGTTGATAACTGAAATAGTGGTATTTGACGCATTAATCCAAACTAAAACATATACTTTAATTACTAATCTTAAAAGAAAAAAAAACATATTGTTAGGTTAGCATGTAGTTGAGGGAAGGCGATGGTCTTCTCGATGAGCTTGATGGTTCTTCTTTAGCCCCTACTTAACAGAGAGAAAGTTCCCTTTGCTGGATGGATGCGCTGTTTCTCCGGCGCTGTTATGCCGAATGGTGGGAAGAGTACAGGAAGCTGGTTGGCTGCTTTCTCCGGTGCTTCATACAAGGCCCACCGGTAACCCTTAATTTCCCATCCTTGTTTTAATTTATTTTGTTCGCAATTCGAAGTATTTCGGTCATCAATGACACAAAAAACACTTGGAAAATTTTTATGAGCAACAGGTTGCTCATAATCAACGAAATAAGAAAGGTATCTTACCGGATCCTCCAGGAAGGGGGGGAACTACATCGGATTCCTGAAAGATACTTCAGGAATAGGGTGTGCAATACATAAGCATTGAAAAACAAAGATTTCGTCAAAAATATTCCATTACTTTATCATTACAAGCAATTCCTTTTCAACATCGTCTCAACTACAACCTAAGTGAATAATAATTACTAGGAAACTAATTTTCTGGAACTTAGGTACTAATTCTCACACCAACTGGTAACCATAGTAAGTAAGTGAGTAAGTACCTCAGTCTTCTATCAATTTTCATTCAAATTCGCAATACAACTCAAACTACAATCCGGTGTAATCATATTTTATAGAGTAAAGTACTGAATGCACTAATTTCTCTCGAGCATCCAGTCAGTTCACTATAGAAATCAAATACAATGACTGAAAATACCTACTAATCAGACCAGCTCGAATTTCCAAGAAAATCAGTAATAATTGGGATATTATCTTGAAGCTCATCACATTTTAGAGTACCTAAGTACTGAAGCACCAATTTCTTTCAAGTATCGAAAAAGTTCCCAATAAATATCAAACTAATGCCTAATAGAAAATACTAGGTTAGACTTGCTTTAATTTTCAAAAAAATCGCTAAAAATCAGGGAATTATTCAAAAAATTTTCAAGTACCTATCTATTTATAGATCAATAAAAAACAATTTCTTATTTGGTGGGTTTCTTTCGGTTGAATTTTGTTCTTCTGGTCGTTTTGGGGTTTCGGGGCCTCGATTTTTGCAGCAATCCATCAGCCTCTAGTTTGAATTTCTTGAGCCCCATTTTTTGTGTGGGTTGCCTGCACAGTATTCATCTTCCTCCTCTTCCAGTAAATCCTCTTCTTGGTGTTCAAATCCTTCAAGGATTTACTCTACTATTTACTTTACTTTACACGCCAATACCTAACTAAAATAAGTGTACTATTAAAGGTACTTTCTGTTGAAGTAATTTTTTTTTAAATCCTGAAATCATTCTTATTATTAACAAGTTTGAAGGTAGAATGTTGAAGTAAATTCGATTGTTCACATCACACGATAATTTAGATGACGATTGATTTAACATTTGAAATGAGTATTTGGTTGATATAGTCTGCTTAGGAAGGTGTTATGAGGCGGATATTATTCTACCCATACATGCAGAAACTGAGGGTACATAGTCTTTTACACTATGTCTGCTAGGTCAGTTATGTGCAGCCCAGGCGTTCTGGTTATAAAATATAAAAGGCGAGACCTCGATTTTTACGTTTGGTCGTACGTTCTGAACCGTAATCACACGGTGGTCTCGCATACCAGCTGTATTCTGATGTCCTTGGTGGCCTCGGGTCCATTGACTTCACCCCCTCTATCCGTGTCCTTGATATGATAATACACGCCTCTCGACCTACCCTCTTAAGAGGTCCTACTTGAAGATCCCCCTCGGTCAACCACTTCTTAGGGTCCAGTCAGCGCTTATGTAAATGAGACTCCCCGAAGGGTCCTTCCCTAGAGAAAGGGGCCGATTCTTCCCAACACTGAACTTTCATCCATATCTACTGAAGCATAGTCTAAGAAGTCGGAAATAATCTTCCTCGCATCTCTATCCGAGTAAGATATAACAAATGAAAATAGAATAATATAGAAAACATGCTTTATTCAACAAAAATATATGTGATTCAATATACAAATTAGCGGAGTCATGCAATGATCATGGTCGTCTGATGAGTTTACCTTAACTATAGTTTTAAAGAAGGCATAAAGGATGTTGGCGTTCGCTTTCTTTCCTAAATTGAGAGATCTAGCGGGAGAAACAATATAATAGTATAATAATGGTAACAAACACAGGCGATAATAAAAATAATAATGATAGATAATACAAATTCTATTAAGACAAGAGTAATAATTTACTATAGAGGACCATTCAAGCCATATTCTCTCATGGTTTCAAACCTTAGGTACCACGAAACTCTACAGTATCTCAAAAGCCTAGCCCAGACTTAATCATATTGAAATATTACTCCCAACTGAGTATTCTTTGGCCCAGGAGCTCAAGTCTCACTGCTCCCAGTACACTGCATTTTACTATAAAATGGAATGCGTTCTCCACCTCCCTACTACTGCACAATTCACAGGTTTGCGATCCCGAATCATAAGGCCTGTATTTCAAGGCTAAGACGTCTCTCCTTATCTTGAAAAGCCATTTGCATAGCTCAAAATCGTTAATTTGGCCTAACAAATGTAAATTCTTCATATGCTCAGTATACAGAGATTGATGAACTTTGTGGAGTCGAGAGAATATTATTCTGTGTTGGTCGATTCGACTCAGATTCGGGTCCTCTTCTTAAAAAAAAAAAAAAAAAAAAAAAAAAAAAAAAAAAAAAAAAAAAACGCTGCAAATTATTGCACAAAGGTTTTAATATTTTCCTATATAGATCACTCGTCTGCGAAGAACTCCGCTTTGCCATTGTCACCACCTACCAACCATAGAAAGTTGGTTGGTGGTTGGCTCAGCTAAAACTTGAACGGAGATTAGGCCTCTTTTGCGATTCACACTCGTGTTTCTGATTTATCACGTTAAGTCCAAACCGTAAGTTCTCCTAGGGAGCGAACGGTTTGTCCTACAAAGCTCCGGGTAGTCTCAAAAATTTTCTAAAAATTCTATAGTATTTAAAATTGGTGAAAAAACGATATCTTTATTTCGAGAATTTTCGAGCTAGGGCGCTTGAAAATTTCAACCCTTAATTTTCACCCCTTAGAAGTGACTGAAACACCCTGTATATACTAAACACCGTACTGCACTTAACGTGAACGACAACTGATATCGAGCGCATTATGAGTCGCGATGATGTTTCCCCAATGTGATCAGCGACCTTTCCCCCTAAATAGATGCCGTTGAAGAAGCCTTTCACTGCCTGTTTCCCCAAAGTCGTCGTCCTCAAGCTAGAGATGAGAAATATTGTTTTTTTCTCGTCACCTCGCAATTTATCCCTACACCCAGTCTTAAGGCACATTAATGTCTCGTAATGATCATTTCTTGCAGGTTGACGTTCCTTCTCAGTTGTCATAAAATGCGAAGCCAACTTGAAACAGTCAAATCTGGGAATTAGCTTCACGACAATGCCGATAGTGTTTAGGGAGATGTAGGAGTGAGAGAGGTGACGTGAAGTGTGTAGATCTGGGTTTCGTTTTGGAACAACACTCTGGTTCTGAACCTCATCCTTACCCCGAGGGAAAGCCAGCTAATCCGCTAATTTCTACAACGAGGTGGAGAAATTCAGGCTCGAGGGGCTTTCCAGAGGTGTTTTCAAGGGAGGGGGTTTAGTTTGCGTAATTGGGACGCCGCGGGAGAAAACGATGTGGGTTGTGCCCAACGGCGATTATACATAGTGTTGTATACAAATTATGTATTGAAATCGGAACGACAATGGCACACGAAGCCTCGAATACTGAAGAGCCATGAGGTAAATTCCACTCTGTATACATAACTACCAACTGATAAAAGGAAAGGCTCCTTTCTTGCAAGATACACACTGAAGACAGCAGAACTAGGAGTTTATCTGTTTACTAAGGAAGACTTTAGTAGGCTAAGCTTTTCCCTTTGATGGAGGATACTGGATTGTACATCTTCTGGCTATGCCACCAGCCAAAACTTCTCATCCTCATGAGGTTCGAGTTCAGCACCAAGCCTCACAAGGCCTACTTAGTTGACAAGTCCTCTCCAGGATGGACAATTTTTATCCCGACAGTACCAGGGCCTGGCATGCTATATCCTACGCCAGGTGGCCCCGATCACCCTCAATGGACTTTGCTGTATGTTGGGTAGCTTTGCAGGCGAGGCTTGAGGTTTGAGATCAGCTCCAAGCCTCACTGGGTCTACTTAATAGACAAGTTCTCTCCAGGATGGACAATTTTATCCCAACAGTGCCAGTGGCATGCTATAGCCTACGCCAGGTGGCCCCGATCACCCTCATTGGACTTTGCTGTATGTTGGGTAGGTATGCAGGCGACGCTTGAGGTTTTTGTTCAGCTCCAAGCCTCACAAGGCCTACTTAGTTGACAAGTCCTCTCCAGGATGGACAATTTTTATCCCGACAGTACCAGGCCCTGGCATGCTATATTCTTGGCCAGGTGGCCCCGATTTCCCTCATTTGACTTTGCTGTATGTTGGGTAGCTATGCAGGCGACGCTTGAGGTTTGAGTTCAGCTCCAAGCTTCACTGAGTCTACTTAATAGACAAGTCCTCTCCAGGATGGACAATTTTATCCCGACAGTGCTAGGCCCTGGCATGCATTGATGTCTGTGAAGACTGCAGAAGCAATCTCAACACGGAAAAATCACTTGTCTGGTTACTAACAAATTTTTTTTTTAACTTTCTCGAATACATAGCTTCTGTTTCTTCGATCTTGAGGAACCAAAAATCATCCTAGGTTGCTAAAATTTGGATATAACCTCTTGAAAACCACTGGAAGTGATAAGGAGGATGTTAGGGAAATCAGAGCAACTGCGGGTGGCAAAGCTAACTTCCCACCTGTTCATCCTGGTTAGTGAAAATGCAAAAACCTTTCTAGGTCACATTTGGAAAAAAACATCTGGTGATATGTTTATTGGTTGTCATGTTAATGTCAACTCCACATTTATTATTGTTGTTTTTTATTTAACGGATGACTAGTATCGCAAAAACACATTCTGTGTTCCTATGATTTCATACAGAGTATGGAAACTCTGTTCAATTTCTCCCTTGCGAGGGAAAAACATTAAATCATGTTTAATGTTTTTCCCTCGCAAGGGAGAAATTAGATTGCCGATCACTCAGCTGATCAGTGACCACTCAGGCGCCTTCAGCATTCTCCATTGACCCTGCTTCTCAAATTTCAGCTTCCTGCGTTCAACAGGAGAGAAAATGGCCTTGGAGCTCACTCAGCTGATCAGTGACCATCTTGGTACAACTAGACCCCAAATGGAGCCGATATAACGTGGTAACTAAGAAATCGGTCCGTGGTAACTAAGAAAAAAAAGCGTTGCAGATTTGCGTGTCGGAATTCACAGAATGACCCCCAGCCCTAAAACATTAAACATGTTAACATCGTCTTGAAAACCATTTGGAGTACACTCGATGCGTTTAGAAGGAACTCAGAGAAATCATATCAGCTGCGATTAATAAAGCTAATTTTTTACCTTTCTATCCTAGATCGTTGATGAGAGATGGTGAGGAAGCAAAGCTCATTGTAAATAGCTGACATTTGGAACTCCTCCTCTTTTTTTTTTTTTTTATCGTGATTTATTCATTGCAAATGAACATAAGATACATTTCATCTAGCAATATTTCATTTCAGAATAATTCAATCTCCTCCTCTTGAAAACCATTTTGAGTCCTCCTGAGTAGGACGAAGTTTTATCAGCTGTGAGAATGATATGGCTAACTTCTCACCTGTTCTTCCTTGAACGCAGAAATTAGGTAGACTTAATGACAGTACGTTGAATTGACGTGTCATGTTTCTTCGTTTGTGGCGGCTGTTTCAAGTATATTATTTTACGTCTTGAAAAGAAAACACAACTCGATTAGCATAATAATTATGCTGTAGGTACTAACAATATGGATTAGCCAAAACGTTCTATCATTTCTGAATGACTATTTAAATTTTTGATAGAACGTTTTGGCTAATCCATATTGTTAGTACCTACAACATCTGTTTTTCACTAAAATCATAAGAATCGCATGTTTCGACTATTTTCGAAAATGTGCCTCCTGGCTTTGATGATACCCACGACATGGATTCCATCAACTTACGGACCTGATGTCCTGTTTCAGATGACAAGCTGCCTCCGGGATTCCCGCAAATCACTCAACAGCCGACGACCAAAGTCATCGAAATGGGCCACACAGCCGTCCTTGTCTGCGGGGCGACCGGGAAGCCTGTCCCCGCCATCCGCTGGGTCAAGGACCTCTTGCCCGTCCAAATCGGCAAAAACCCCCGCTACACCATCCTCAACGGGTCTCAGATGCCAGGTAAAACCAGTGGAATTTCATTTGTTTGATTTAAAAATCCCGCCTTTTCAAGAATTAACTGTTGGCTGGCTGTTCCCGCCTTTTTCTAACACCCCTCCCCCTGTTTTATCTGCTACAGTTTATCCACTTTTGAACCAAAACTGATAACCATTGGTTATCTTGATAATCCAACTAAGGAAAGTCTAGCCCCAGAAAGTATTGTCGGCTCAATGTGAGCGTGGTCAAGCGGCATTTCTGAAATGTAGGCATACCTCGATTTTACCACTCTAATTTATAAGTTTTGCGGCTTTACATCCCTGCCTTTTTAAATTGCGAGGAAAATGCACTTGTTATTGCATTATTGTGTTTCGGAGTGACGAATCAAGCAGAATTTAATCTACATTGTAATCTTTGGAAAACTGCAAGTTAGAGGAGCGACGGTAATGCAGTCGCGAGCGTGATCACCTGATAAGATATCAGAAATGGTAGTTCGTTGAAGTGGCAGTAGGTAGCGCTGAAACCCGACAACACTTTCTGGGGGCTAGACTCTCCTATCCAACTATCGATTTTGTAATAAAACTGCAATAGGGCCTTCTGCCCTCATTTCTCATCTTGTAGGCTGTTAGTTGGGTTTCCTCTTTCAATACAATATCAGCACGAACGCAAAAATGATTTTTCATGTTCAACTTCCAGTGAAAATTCATTTTTTGGTTGTAACCTGTAATCAAGTGGTTGACATTGAGCTACATGAACAATCTATGATGTGCGCGGAAAATACTCAAGAAAAATATGAAATAAAATACCCGCACAGTGGAAAAAAAGAACAGGACAAAAGCGTGGCAGGTGAGGGGGTCAAGTTCCGTACCGTAACCCAATAACGTTTCCATGGATACGGGAATGATCCTGTTACTCCTCCAAGAAAAGTACAACGTGCGCCTCTTCTCCTTTCCAGGAGGTTTTTCTCCTCTCAGTGTCGGTTCTTCTCTTTATTTTTTTGTCTTGAGGAGCAAAGAATGTTTCTTAGCGTCAAATCCACTCTTTCTCACGTACCGAAGTGCTTTTCGGGGCTCCCCTCTTCCAGCCGGAATGCGATTTACCGAAATTGGGTTTTCTCATTTTATAATCTTCCACGGTGGACTCGAAATAGAGGGCGACGCAAACTCGGTGAGAGAGTGAGATGGTTTTTTTTAACGTAATAAGGTGCGATTAGTAATGACGATCAATATGTGGTATTGAAATTTCAACAGGCAGTAATGGGAAATCATTGACAATATACTGTACAGAGTGCATCAGGCTCGATTCGCCTTACTTCAGGGATCGATTTTACAAGGTGATTCCAACAAAAAATGTCTCGTAGCAATTCTGTTTTAACCCCTTGTTTTTAAGTTTTTAATTTTTGAAGATGTTTACGTGTTTTGGGGCTGGGCTAAAAGTGGGAGGGGCGGCGGCACAGTAGGAAATAATATTATATTAAATTTAATATTACATTTTATATGATATTCAAATGGGCTGACTGCATAATTATGTACACGTTATGAAATAAAATTATTGCTAATAATTGCTCAATTCAAAAGATTCATTATTGAAAATATAAAACCAAAATGTGCTTACTCGCTTTAAGGGAATAAAGGGGAACGTGGATAGGTTTATGTTTCTTCCATGAAATCCAGCTCACCAGAGGAAAGTTGGGGAATTGTTGGTTTATCCCTTCGAGGGAAGTTGGGGTCTAGCTATAACCTCGTTTTCCCAGCAAAGGGTAGGTGGGATTACCCCACCAAGATATTCTAGTTGGGGTCTAACCGTCTGAGAAATGTTGGGGGTCTACGACACTAAGAGAGCTTGGGAGCACAGTCGACTTAGGGGAAGTTGGGGACTTGCCAACCAATGGAGGTTTAGAACGAGGCTACCGATGATGATCTTCCCAATTAAAGGAAGTTCGGGACTAGCCCACAATTCCCCCCCCCATCACCCTCGAATAAAAATACATTCCATAATCTGTAGCCATAACCTCCTTTCCCACCAATGGAAGTTAGACTAGCCCTTGAGGAAAGGTGGGATTTAGCAGACCAACGCGGATTAGGAGTCAAGCCCGTCAAAGGGATGTTGGGGACTAGCCCACCAATGGGATTCCAGCCCACCGAAGAGAGGTTGGGGACTAGCCCACCTGTTATATGATGGCGACTAGAAGACCAGTGGAAGTTGGGGACTAGCCCACCAATGGACGTTGGGATTCCAGCCCACTAACGGGAAGTTGGAGAATAGTCCATCAATGGAGGTTGGGAGTCCAGGCCACAAACGGGAAGATGGGGACCAGCCTACCAATGGAAGTTGGGATTCCAGCCCACCGAAGAGAGGTTGGGGACTAGCCCACCTGTTAAATGATGGCGACTAGAAGACCAGTGGAAGTTGGGGACTAGCCCACCAATGGACGTTGGGATTCCAGCCCACTAACGGGAAGTTGGAGAATAGTCCATCAATGGAGGTTGGGAGTCCAGGCCACAAACGGGAAGATGGGGACTAGCCTACCAATAGAAGTTGGGATTCCAGCCCACCGAAGAGAAGTTGGGGACTAGCCCACCTGTTAAATGTTGGCGTCTAGAAGACCAGTGGAATTTGGGGACTAGCCCACCTGTTAAATGATGGCGACTAGAAGACCAGTGGAAGTTGGGGACTAGTCCACCTGTTAAATGATGGCGACTAGAGACTAGTGGAAGTTGGGAGTCCAGCCCACAAACGGGAAGTTAGGGACTAGCCCATCAATGGACGCTATTGTCTCAGCCACTGAGAAAAATTATTAACTATCTCGCCAATCCAGTTCAACATGTCTCTAAACGCTCAAAGATAGACGAACAACTAACCCTGATCTGCCGGAAAGCAGGACTGTGATTTGTAATTTATAAATTTGCAACAAATTCTCCTCTCATTTCTCTTTCAACCTCCGCCTCCAGGTAGCCATAACCTCGTTTTCTCCCCCAATAAATTATGCGCGTCGGGTCGAACTCCACCGAGACGGTTTCCCGCCTTAACTCCGCCAACTTGACATGATAATTTCGCGTGAGAAGAGAAGCAGGATGAGCAACTCTTGTCAAGAATAGGACTTCTAACAAGTTGAAACCTCCCTCGTCTTCTTGTCTTTCGCCGGTTACCCCCCACGGCAGTTAGTAACAATTTCAAAGTCATCATGAACTCTCTAAACGATCCCGTGAGTTTGCTTCGAGGGCTACAATTGTTATCCGAGTTTCTTAACTTGATTTTACGCTTTTACAAAAGGAAGATTTTTCCCGTTCTCTGGTATCTTTTCTGGGGATACAACTTTATAACATCTTCACGGGGCCTCAAATGTGGTTCTTGAATTTGAATCACTATGAAAAATACAATACGTACGCCTTTGAGAGTGTAAAATTTACAATTTTTGAATTATGAAGGAACTGAAAAAACATCTTGGAATGGAAAATGAAGAACTTATGGCTGTTGAGGAAATACACATTTGCGCATCGGCGGTTTTTTTCGCACAATCCTTGAGAATGCCATTGAAATTGTGCAATATCGTTGCTCGTTACAAGGATTTCATGGCAGACACTGTGACAAAGTTAGAGCCTAAAAATCTTACTTGGCTTTAAATTCGACTTAACCCATTTCCGGCCACTGATGCATTTTTGCATCGTCATAATAATGATTTTTTTTAATATTGAAATAATGAGAAATCTTTGTAGAAGAATTTTTTCTCTTCCATGCAGTTCCTAGGTAAACCTTTAAAAAAAAATCTTCGACAATTGGGGGCTCAATAAGATTTCGGGAATTTTTTTGAAAGAGGCCTTTTGGCCGAAAGCGTAATTTTGGTGGTTCAAATTCGATCCTGGGCGAGTGAGCGTTCTGCCATAAGTCAAAACAGATTCCGGTCCATAAATAGATTTTTACATTTTACCTGGAGTTTTCTCAGATTTTTAACAATGAAATGGATAAATCATATCGATTTGGAAAACTGAGACCTCTCAAATCCTACAAAATGTTAAATTCATAAAATTTGGAGCATTTTCGCTCTCGATTGGAGAGCAAATTATGTCTTATTTTGGCCGCCATTCTGTAAAATAGTTCAGCCTCCTCCTCCCATTACTCTGTTATTTCTACCGTCGGATTGAAATGGGTTAAGGCAGACTCTGCTACCACCCAGATTCTGCTAATCTGGGAAACATACATCTCAATTGAACTTATTATCTGAAGTAAATTAAACTAATGCTGACTCAAGATGAAGGGCAAAAAAAGAAAAAGAAACCACAAAAACGAAAATAAGGAAAAACTTTTGAACGGAGATTAGGCCTCTTTTGCGATTCACACTCGTGTTTCTCATATATCGTACCTCCAACTCACAAATTCTCGTAGGGAGCGAACAGTTGGTCCTACAGAGCTCCGAGTGGTCTCTAAAAATTCTAGACTATCTTAAATTGATGAAAAAACAATACCTTTATACAAACATTTTTTGAGCTAGGGCGTTTTAAAAATTTCAAACCTTATTTTTCAACTCTTTTTTTTTTTCGGCAGGTAGGTGAGAAAATCTTTAAGATCCACAGGTGGAGTTGGATCTCGTAAGATACCTTGAAGGATCCGCGACTTCTAGGTTATGTGGGATTCAAACCCACTAAAAAAACACCTCCTTTTCTCCCACGTTGGATGATCAGCCTGGAACTGTTTAACACATTACTTCAGGCTGAGTCCTGGGGCACTTCATCAGTTCTGGATGGCGGGACGGACCAGGTGTTCCCTTCTCTGTCTCTCTCGTTCTAACAATGTCTTCCTTGTCAGGATACTCTATGCGTACGCTGCCACAAGACTCCAGCTCCTCTCACCATCCAGCATCTTGCTGACGACAGCTTCTGGTGTTGGAATTTGGGGAGTTAATCCCAGCTCTGCCAGCAGCTGGTTTCTTTCAAACCTTTCCACCCTTTTCAACCCTTAGAAGTGACCCTTTGGTGGTTCTGCCCCAAAATCTTTGAGGAACAATTTTGGTTCCTTGTCTGTGTGTCTGTCTGTCTGTCTGTCTGTGTGTCTATTGTGAATTCCTCGTAATGGTCATAACTTCTCCATTTTCCATCCGATTTCAATGAAATTTTCAGGGATGTTACAGATTAGTATTTAGATGGTCCCCTATGAAAATCATCACCCCGGACTGATAGTAGCCGCTGCGCAAGCGCAAACGTGAATTCCTTGTAACAGCCATCACTTCGACATTTTCTACCCGATTTTGATGAAATTTTCCGGGATTATACGAATTAGATTGTAGATGGTCCCAATGAAGATCATCACCCCCGGACTGATAGTAGCCGCTGCGCATGCGCAAACGTGAATTCCTTGTAACAGCCATAACTTCGACATTTTCCATCCGATTTCGATAAAATTTTCAGGGATTACTCGGATTAGGTTGTAGATAGTCTCCAATGAAAATCAAGGCCTTCAAATTTGCAGTAGTCTCTGTGCATGCGCAAACGTAAAATCCTTGTAACAGCCATAACACTTACATTTTTCATCCGAATTTGATGAACTTTTGTAAGATTGTCCAGATTAGCGTGTAGATGGTTCCTTATGAGGGTAGTGAAAGGTACTTAGAGATTGGTGTTTTGAGATCAACTACTATGCATCGGATCATCTATATAATCGGGTTATGGATACGAGGAAGCTATGTGCCACACCCACTTGGCCGATTTTCTGTTCTAGGTCGATTCCAGAGGTTCATTATTGAAAACAATAAACCAAAAACGAAGAAGTTTGCAATGCGCACTGTGGTCATATTTGAGCTCTTTGGGAAAAATCATGAGAATTCAAAAAAAAAAAAATTTACCACTATCTGGACAATTTTTTTTTGGGGGGGGGGGGTTTCGCGGACACCCTGTATAGAAACAATAAACCCTTGTGTAATAATTTGTAGCGTTTTCAATAGGTGCAAAAATCATGAGGTGGTTGGAAAATTCTGCTTTTTAATAGGAATAACGCTAGAAAGGAGGTTGTCTTGTATATTTATGGAAATTCGATCTCGCAAGAAAAATCGAGAGGGCAACTTTTCTCTTTAAAACACTAATGAAGTTTGAGTAAAGTTTTTTATGCGCTATTTTTGAACCACTCTATTTAGAACATCTCATAAATGTCCGATGGTCGTTTTAAAACCCACGAGAGCCCTATTCAGAAGCTCCGAAGAAGCAAGACGAAATAGCCGGGAAGAAAAGCTATTTTGTAAATCGACTCTTGATGCGTTCTCAGTTATAGGTTTGTAGCATTAAATCGAGTTATGCAAAGACCCTTTTTAGGGGTAGGAAACAATTCTTTTGACCTTTTTTTCCTTGCCAATTGAAATAGTGTAGAAAGGGGATCAGGTGGTCTAGCGACGGCAGAGTGGTTTTTAAAAGCAACCCTCTCCCTGTCCAACCATAAAAATCTTCTACCTTTAAACCCCCTTATACCCCCCCCCCATCAGGGGTATACCCTAGCCGTTAAAGGGTACCCTAGTAATAACCCTAAAAGGGACTTTGGAATGGGGGATGTTTAACCCTCTAGACTGCCGATGGAAGTTGACGGACGAGGTATGACATGTTGAACTCATTGATCATTATAGTGCGCGTTTGGAGGGTATATTAACATGAGTGCTTTCGGTCCTCGAAGAAACAGGGGCGATATATCCATTCTGTTTAGGTTGAAAGAGGCGCGGAGTATGACTGTGTACGTGTGACGATAGTGATGAATGTCGGGGGCAGCTCGGGTGTCACTTCATCATCTCTGCCTCGCCTTGTAAATTGAAAATGTCACCGAAGGTTCTAGTGGCTTGAGGGTGAGCACCTTTTCAACTTAACAGGTGCCTCCGACTGCCCTAATAATCATCCATCTCGTACGTCCGGACCTTTCAACCGTATCGCGATCATTCGTATCGGGAACCATCCATATCTCGGAATCCCGTCGTCCCGACAATGAACTCTGCACTCCCATCATCGACACGTTATCTCTAGAGCTGGACTATTTTGGGATACAACAAGCAGAATCTAGACGCGTCAAAACATGAATAATAGCTTGTCATTTTGTTGACAGGCCATTCCCGATTCCCTTCATTTCCGTTCGTTCACTCGAGTCTTCACTTCAAAAACGATGCAAATTATTGCACTAAGGTTTATAAATTTTCTGTATTCAGGGTGTTTCACGAAAAGGTTACACCCCCCTTTATTTCCGCAAAATACAGCGTAAAAAATTCCGATCAACGCAATTCTTCATGGTTTTTTGTCAGAAATTCAGGAAAAATACTTTCACACAATTGTGCGCAATTGACACTAACTTCATTTTTTTTCGAATGGAACACCACCTTTTTTTTATTTAAGATTTGGATTCTACGTCAAATTTCATGAAAAATTCATACCCGAACCGATTCTTTTTATTGCGCGCAACCTGGCTTTTTGAACGCTCCAAGTTGCGCAACTCCACAATTGCGCAAAAATTAGGTTTTGGAGCACCCTTAGTTTGGCACATGTTTTTTCATCATTTTTGACGCTGAATCACAGGGTGTCATCCGTTTTAAGGAAGACCAAGATTTCAAGAGGAAAGATTAATATTTCTATCATGAAAACATCAGTTTTGTGGTCGAAATCATGTTTATTTTTTATTTTCTCACCTCCTTTTGAATCTCGGGCTTGAGGCCGACTACGGTGGAGTTGAAAATAAAAACTGGCAGCACGATCATGCTTGAACTGAATAAAATTGCCTAAAAACTCATAAGGATTTAAAAATAGCGATTTTTTCACTAATAACAACCAAATTTTGGCCGCAATTCAGAAAAATTCCAGTCAAATTGAAAAACGGATGACACCATGTGATTCAGCGTAAAAAAATGATGAATAAACATGTGCCACACTTAGCGTTCTCCAAAAGCTAATTTTTGTGCAATTGTGGAGTTGCGCAACGTAGAGCGTTCAAGAAGCCAGGTGGCGCGCAATAAAACAAATCGATTCGGGTATGAAATTTTCATGAATTTTTACGTAGAATCCGAATCTCTAATAAAAAAGGGGGGTTCCATATGAAAAAATAAAGTTAGTGTCAATTGCGCACGATTGCGCGCAACTTTTTTGTGCAAAAGTATTTTTCCTGAGATCCTCACAAAAAATCATGAAGAATTGCGTTGTTCTCAATTTTTTACGCTGTATTTTGCAAAAATGAAGGGGGGTGTAACCTTTTCGTGAAACACCCTGTAGATCACTCGTCTGCAAAGAACACAGCTTTGCCATTGTCTCTACTACTAACCATATTATCGCTTCACAATCAATTCGAAGAATTAATGAGTTGTTGGTGCCTTCATTGGGAAATTCGATTACTGGTTGCTGAGACAAAACAACCGCATTTCGGCTAAAATTTATAATATAATACTAATTATTATATTATTATAATATTTCTGTTTTAATTGTCTCCCTTTAATTAATTATTAATTAAAGGGAGATAATTAAAACAGAAATATTTGAACGGAGATCAGGTCTCTGGTGATTCACACTCGTGTTTCTGATTTATCGTAAGACCAACCCTTAAGGGGGTCTCAGTCGGCCGTTCGTTCCTCGTTCCGGGTCAATATTTCACAAAATTGAAAGCGCAAAAGCTTGAAAAGTTGTACCTAAATTTTAAATTTTCAAGGATTTTAAAAATTCATTAGTGCATGGGTTTTGGGAATTGAAAAACTGAAACATTGCCGCTGGAATCATCAAAATCGAACAATAACTGCCAGAGAAATATGGGGAAAACATGGGAAAAACTATTGAATAAACGGTTTTTACCATGTTTTCCCCATATTTCTATTTTATTATTTTTATTTTATATATTTTTATTTTTCTCTGGCAATTATTGTTCGATTTTGATGATTCTGGCGGCAATATTTCAGTTTTTCAATTCCCTGAGACCGGGTACTAATAAATTTCTAAAATCCTTTGAAATTTCAAATTTAGGTTTAAGTTTTTGCGCCTTGAATATCGCGAAATTCTAGGAACGAACGGCGACCGACTGAGACGCCCTTAAGTTCTCGTAGGGAGCGAACGGTTGGTTCTACAGAGCTCTAGTCTCATTCGATTCTAAAAATTCAACACTATTTGAAATTGATGAAAAAAACAACACTTTTATATTAAAAGTTTTTGAGCTAGGGCGTTTTGAAAATTTTAACCCTTAGAAGTAACTGAAATCAACCAAAAGCTTCGAGGCATTGTATAAGTGTTAATTTTTCAATAATTTAAAATATCGACGATTTTCACGAATTTTTGGAAGCCATCCAGGGCTGCGTGTGACCATTTGTGCGCTTCCTACGAGGATAATTCATTTTAAAATTAGTTAATAAAGTTTTAATGACTTTTTTTCATTATTTTGATAGTGTTCAAGTTTTAGAAACGAATGAGGCCATCCAGAGGTCTGAACGATGAAGGGTCGAAACTAGCTGTACGGAAAAAGTCCATTCATGCAGCATGAATTAATGAGCGAATTTTCAACGAAATTTTTCAGTTGAAGGTACGGTTGAGAAAAGAAACAATGGTGCTGCAATTTCTTTTAGAATTTTTTTTTACACGATTCTTGGTTCTTTCGATTTTCAGTATGCGATACCAACATACTGTATGCACTGGGTATGCTTTGAAGATCTTACGAGTCCATATTCATGTTCTACTCGTCTCCACGAACTCATAGAGTACCCACACGGCTACGGCATTTCTGGGTACAACAAATATACGCACGGTTTCATTATATATATAAATATATACATACTTTTCTTAATTTTTGCACAATTTTCATTTTTGAAAAACGCATTGATATTAAAAAATTTGTTCTGAATCCGAATATATAATGTATGAGAAAAACCCGTTTTTTTTTAAATTTTTACCACTTTGGACTGTCCAAAATTTCTGGCTAACGAACTTGACCTTTTGTTTGTTGTTACGAATATTTTGGTGAAAACTAAAAAAAAGTCTAAATAATTACTCAAGTTATTGTGCAGAAAGACGCACACACACACAAACACACACACACACACACACAAAGTATGTATATATATTTGTATATGTATATATGTACATACATATACAGGGTGTCCAAGTAACTACGCTCCCCCCACTTATTTTCTCTAATAGTGTAAGAAAAAAATCGGATTAACGCTATTCTTCATAATTTTTTGCGTAAAATTGAAAAATGACAAAATTGCGCAGTGTGCAATCGCGCAATCATGATCAACTTTGGTTTTTCAAATGGGAACCCCCATTTTTTATTGCAGATTTGGATTCTACGTCAAATTTTATGAACATTTTACTTCGACAACTTTTTTATTTGGACGCGCGCAGCCCGCTCAGCGAGCGCTCAAAGATGCGCAACCCAGGGATTGCGCCCAAGTTGAGATGAAGGTAAACCTCAAGTGCGGCACAATACTTGGCACTGTTTTTCTACGCTGAATCGCGTGGTGATATCCCTTTCTTGATTTGATTTCATTTTACCGTATCTACAGCCGAAAAAGTCACTTTTTGAGGAGGAAATCATCGATTTTCCGTGGAATCTTTTCCGAGTATTGTTTTCTTCTCGAATTATTACTCCTTTGTGCAGGTAGACAATACAGTTTACATTAAGAGTTATTATTTATTAAGAGTTTATTTAAGAGTTCTTAATTTATTAAGAGTTATTATTAGGAGTTTATCGCTTAATTGTTTCAATCGTTGTTCATCCAATCATGGTTTTAGAAGACTGAAAATTATTTTGCAACATTTTGTGATAATTATGTAGAAATTTCCCGTTATTTTACAATTTTAAAAATTTAATTTTTTTACATTTTATTAGGATGATCATTACCCTTCGTAAGAAAATCGATGATTTCCTCCTCAAAAAGTGTCGTTTTCGGCTGTAGATACAGTAAAATGAAATCAAATCAAGAAAGGGATGTCACCACGCGATTCAGCGTAGAAAAACAGTGCCAAGTATTGTGCCGCACTTGAGGTTTACCTTCATCTCAACTTGGGCGCAATCCCTGGGTTGCGCATCTTTGAGTGCTCGCTGAGCGGGCTGCGCGCGTCCAAATAAAAAAGTTGTCGAAGTAAAATGTTCATAAAATTTGACGTAGAATCCAAATCTGCAATAAAAATGGGGGTTCCCATTTGAAAAACCAAAGTTGATCATGATTGCGCATAGTTGCGCGATTGCGCACTGCGCAATTTTGTCATTTTTGAATTCTACGCAAAAAATTATGAAGATTAGCGTTAATCCGATTTTTTTTCTTACACTATTAGAGAAAATAAGTGGGGGGAGCGTAGTTACTTGGACACCCTGTATATGGTTTTTGTAAACACCAGGGATTGTTTTAGAATGTTCCAAAATGGATTTCAGTGAAAATTTTTTCTCGAAAAAGTCCATTTTAAAACTTTTGAGGCCATTGCAATAGCTTCATTTTCTTTGAAAATTGCTTAAACAATTAACCGTTGTGTAATTATTTGCAGCGTTTACAATTACCCAGCCTATAGCTGTGATAGTGTTTTCCCTCTCAAAAAATTCTTCGATTCACGATGTAAACCCGTTTTCATTGCCATCCTAACCTCCCACGATCTTCCTTCATTCTCCACTTCACAACATCAATTCTTCCTGTATACCCCGATTTTCCCTGTGAACACCAATTTTCATTTTCTAATCACATTTTTATTTCCAGCGGGCGTCTCTCCTCTCTTCAACCGGTCACTGGATTTCGATAGAGGTAGTTGCACCAAAATTGTTTTGAGCGAAATTACCCCGAAATCCTGCTTTTAACCATAATTATTACCTGCCTAAATAAATCGTATTTTTGCGCTTATTTCCGGAATACTTCGGTGGTGAATTTATTAACGTATTTTGGAACTTTTCGCTTGTTCGTGCTTGTTCATATGGATGGTTTGTGTTGATGGGAACGAAAGGTTGTCTTTCATTATTAATTATTATGATTATTATTATATATTTTATTACATTCTTTGTTTTCTTTTAAGCGAAGTGACCGCTTGGGAAATGCGTTGGTATTTAGAACGGATGTTTGGGCTTTTCCATTGGAAATTCAGCATGATTTTGTCCATTCTTACGTGTTTGTTTCATCGGATTTGATAGTTTTACTTCAGTTATTATTTAACGTGGGGCAGTAAAGGTGGTAGTAATTATAATTTTATGTGGAAGAATATCTGGGATAACTGTGACTCAACGGAGAACCTTTATGGCTAATTGCGTACTAATCATTTAGTTATTAATATTAATTTTTAGATCAATTGAGGAGTTTGATTCCAAGAGGTACTACAGACCATTTTCACCGAAATTGAGTTAACACTTTCCCTGTTATAGTTTCTAGAGACTACTTAGGGTAGTGAAAGGTACTTAGAGATTGGTGTTTTGAGGTTAACTACTATGCATCGGATCATCTATACAGGGTTTCTACACTTAAGATGGGCATAACTTAAGGGTTCAATTCTACAAGATATTTTCAACAAAAAAATGTTTTTTAGCAATTTTCTTTTAATCCACTCAAAATTCCTTTTTTTTCACTTTAAAGTTGTAACACAAGTTGTTGTTCTGAACCTTTACCTATTAATCGCATTATCGCTTGGGCGATAAGTTGCTCGGCCACCGGCGTGTCCGTCTTTGTTCTCTTCCTTCCCTCCCTGGTGATCAACCATTTTTCAATTCAGTTGAAGCGTAGGCTTCATGCAGTTAAAAACTAAACCCACGACGCTGCGTAGCAGGATTCTTACGACGTGTGGTGTACTGTCTGGTTTTTTTGAACATTTTTTGGATTTATAAAAACCTCTGTTGGCCCCCAGGGCTCATCACGACACTTGTGGATTACTTCTGCTTTGTAAATTGTCTTGTCTGCGCATTGCTGTTGGGAGAAATTGATTTGCTAAAAGATCCTATGCATGGGATCTCTTTTTCTTTTCGTTTTGTATCGCCTCCTCTCGCTACAAGAATTTGTCTCAAGTCGGCGGTTCTTTCAGTCATCCGTGCAGCCTAGTAGCTTTAATATTATTAGTACTAGGAAAGTAGAGAACAATAGGGAATTTTCCGTTCTGTACATGGATGATCACCAGAGTTGAGCTTAATAAATTTTCATTGACTGTAACCAGAATAGAATCATATGTTTTATTGCCCCCACCGTTCCAATACCTCCTCAATTGGATAGGTGTCAATTTTGTTTATCGAGGAGTGGCGCCCAAATTTTCATTTTTTAAATCTTATTTCGAAATCAGCACACCTTCGTCGTCCTTAGTCGGCCTCGCCCAGTAAGCTACCCGATGAACTAGCCAGGGTGGGTAACGTTATCAAGAAAAACTCGTAACAAAGTTTTGTTTCGCGTTTTCGACCTTACGACACTGATATAGTCATAACTTCCTTATTTCTACTGAAAATTCAAAATTTGAATTGATTCAGATTTAATCTGACTCACCGTTGTAAAGAGCGTTAAATTACCAAGCTACCTAGTTCAAAATCAAAATCTTTCAGCAATAAAATAGTTTCAAAAAGTCAAGTCAAAAAGCAATCTTAAATTTTTTTTGAAACTTGATTTTCTTCGACCAACGTTTTTACTCAAAATCCCTGCCCATTTCGATGGGCGCTCTTCGGAGAAAACATGCTCAAATTGTCAGCTTTCCAACGGTCCATCAATTTTTCTTTTTAACATTCAAATTGGAAGAGTAAATGAAGTTTGACTGCCAAAAAACGTGTATTTTAAAGGAATATCTAGTGTTTTAAGCGGTTTCTGGTCCCCCTCGATCTCAAGATGACTTGACGAGTTTGGTATCATTTCTATGTAATTTTTTCACGCTGAATCCAATGGCGATACTTCCGTATGATTCAGACTGCTAAAAAGTAGATTTTTCGAAGAAAACCTTCGTTTTTCGTACATAAAATACGCATTATTCGTAGATATGGTAGTGAGCATAAAGTAACACCTTTGAACTCAACAAAAACACCGAATTTCTAGCTGATTGAAGTTTTGAGCTGAGATCGATTTGACAAGATTTGACCTTGAGATCGAGGGGGACCAGAAACCACTTTAAAACACTGGATTTTCCTGAAAAACACACGTTTTTTTTTTTTTTTTTTTTTTGCAGTCAAACTTAATTTACTCTTTTAATTTGAATGTTAAAAAGAAAAACTGATAGACCGTTGGAAAGCTGACCATTTGAGCATGTTTTCTCCGAAGAGCGCCTATCGAAATGGGCAGGGATTTAGAGTGAAAACTTTGGTCGAAGAAAGTCAAGTTTCAAAAAAAAATTTAAAGTTTGTTTTTTGACTTGATTTTTTGAAACTATTTTATTGCTGAAAGATTTTGATTTTGCACTAGGTAGCTTGGTAATTAAACGCTCTTTCTAACGGTGTACTCTGATTTGATTTTTCAGGAGAAATAAGGGAGTTATGACCACAACAGTGCCTTAAGGTCGAAAACGCGAAAAAAAAAATGTCAAAGTGAAAAAAAAGGAATTTTAAGTGGGTTAAAAGAAAATTGCTAGGAGACATTTTTTGTTGGAGATATATTGTAGAATCGAACCCTGAAGTTATGCCCATCTTGAGTGTAGACATCCTGTACAATCGGGTTATGGATACGAGGAAGCTATGTGCCACACCCACTTGGCAGACTTTTTTTTCTTTTTTAATTGGCTGGGGGTGCACATGCGCCTATGCTCCTATCAGTAGCCGCCCCTGCCTGAGATGCCACCCTCACCAAATATTTAGTATTTAAAAGATGTTCGACTAATGTCTTCCTCCTAGGCTGAATACCCAGTGCTCTGGAATGTACTGGGGAAAGTTAGCTTCTGATTTGACTTCCTCCCGATCATTTCCCAAGCTCCTACAAGCAAACTGCCAATCTCACGTGCGTGCCTCCCTCGAAACACGTCAGCATGACCTCACCCTCCCCAACAACGGAGCATAGAAAAGGAGTTGCTCCAACCACTGCTGATTGGTCAGGAAAGAGTGAGCTCCCCGCCACTGTTTTCGCGCGAAGATTCAACTAGCACAGTACCTACGATCGAGTCTTCTGCCACTAGCCAACTTACTCTTCAAACAAAGAGGAACTAACTTTGATTTTTTTTTTTTTTTTTTAATTGGCTGGGGGTGCGTATGCGCCTATGCTCCTATCAGTAGCCGTCACTGCCTGAGATGCTACCCTCACCAAATTGAGTATTTGAAAGATGTTCGACTAATGTCTCCCTCCTAGGCTGAATACCCAGTGCTCTGGAATGTATTGGGGAAAGTTAGCTTTTTGTCTCAGACTCCTGATTTGACTTCCTCCTGACAATTTGCCAAGTGGCTACAAGCAAACTGTCATTGCTCACATGCCCGCCTCCCTCGAAACACGTCACCATGACGTCACCCTCCCCAAAAACGGAGCATAGAAAAGGAGTTGCTCCAACCGTTACTGATTGGTCAGGAAAGAGTGAGCTCCCCGCCACTGTTTTCGCGCGTAGATTCAACTAGCACAGTACCTACGATCGAGTCTTCTGTCACTACCCAACTTACTCTTCAAACGAAGAGGAACTAACTTTGATTTTTTTTTTTTCCAATTTTTTCTACATTTTTTTTCTTTTTTCTACATTTTGTATAATATTGTATTGAATTGGGCTTGCCCGTACATGATTAAATAAATAAATAATTGGCTGGGGATGCATATGCGCCTATGCTCCTATCAGTAGCCGCCCCTGCCTGAGATGCCGAAGTTAGCTTCTGATTTGACTTCCTCCCGATCATTTCCCAAGCTCCTACCAGCAAACTGCCATCGCTCCGGGATGAACAGGAGTAGTTTCTTCCACGAGAGACGACAATCCTCGTTAAGTGCATATCTACGGGTGTTTGGAATTCTTTCATAAGACCCTTCTGTTGTTACTGGAAGCATCATTGTAGGGAAGGCAGGTCGAGCCGAAGGTGTAGTACGAAGGGCCAAGGAGGTTGAGCTCTGTTATTACGACCCCCTCAGATAGCGAGACAAAAGCGTCGACCTTCCTGCCAGGCGCGTTGTTTCCTTCAAAGCGCCTCTTCCCTTCGTTTTGTCTTTCCTTTTCACTCCCATCATTTCCCTTCCTCTTTCTCTCTCTATCCTTTTCAATAGAAAATACGACGAGCCTAAAAGCCCTTTAGATTTGTCTCGCTGAAAAGTCTTTGGCTTGAATGTGTATGGTGATCTCTGAGTGCTCGGGATCGCTTTGACAGAATGGAATGAATACTGGAATAAGGGAATGGTTAATCTCCTCGAGCGTGAGAGCGCAATTTACAAGTTCAAGCTAAGTGTTGAAGTGCAGTTCACCCCATGATTGCTGAACTTACTGACACAAACTACATAATATGTAGTTACAAATATATTACAAATTATTACAAATATATAAAATATTACAAATATATTATAATGGTCAAAGATGATCTCAAAATCACAAATTTCCAGCTTTTCAGAGCTTTTGAACTACTTTCGTTCCGCGCCTGTTTGTTTATCAGCCTGCAGTCAGGTGCGTCAGGTGAGAATATTCTTCAGGCAAACAGCTTGGCAAGTCACAGAGTAATAAACAGTAATGAAAAACGCTTCAAATTTTTACTCAACGGTTTAATATTTTCCTGAGCAGATCACAAAGAACACAAGTTTGCCATTGTCAGTACCTACCTACAGTAGTGTATGACAATCGACCCGAAGTAAATTACGTCAACTTTATTGGGATTTGGGTCCAACAGCAAAAACCTCCTCTTTCAACAAATTTTCGAAAAATTTATTTTCTTCATCAGGGCTCAGAGGATGAGTTTAGGTTTGAACATCAAACCGCGGTCGGGATTGAAGAAGTTGTGTAAACCAGGAACACTAATCGAATCAAGTTGTTGATCAGTTTTTGATCAATTCTAGTCATTATTATTGTTGTTGCGTCTTTCTGACTGTCTTATTGTGTTTTACCAATATTATTAAATTTAAAGCCTGATGTTATTGTGTTTTTCCAATTTTTCCAATTTTTAGTTGTAATAGTCAAGTTTTTTTAACACCAATTTCATGATTAGTATTCCTGGTTTATACAACTTCTTCAATCCCGACCGTGGTTTGATGTTCAAACCTAAACTCATCCTCTGAGCCCTGATGAAGAAAATAAATGTTTCGAAAATTTGGTGAAAGAGGAGGTTTTTGCTGTTGGACCCAAATCCCAATAAAGAAGACATAAGTACCTACCTACCTTCCTAATTTTCGCTTCATAATCGAATTTATTTAGAAGAAATAAACGCTTTGCACTCAATTCGAAAAAAATAAAGAGTGCTTCCATTAGGAAATTTGATAAATGGATTCGACGTACCTTGAAATGTAAACCATCAAACATTGAAGAAGAGGGGGTTAATAAAAAACCAAAGGGGCAATTTATATCGGTCCTGTGCCCTCGAATCAACATACCTAAAACGCTGCAAATTATTACACAATGTTTTATTATTTTTCTATAGATCACTCGTCTGCAAAGCCACCAACCATCCAACATGAAGAAAAACATCGATCACATTTCGGTCAGCTAAAATTTGAACGGAGATTAGGCCTCTTTTGCGATTCACACTCGTGTTTCTGATTTAACGTACGTAAAACCTTTAAATTCTCGTAGGGAGCGAACGGGTTGTCCTACAGGGCTCCGCGTGGTCTCAAAAAGTTCTAAAAATTCTATAGAATCCTAAATTGAAGGAAAAATAATACCTTTATATCGAAATTTTTTGAGTTAGGGCGTTTTCAAAATTTCGAAATTTTTTTTTGAACCCTTAGAAGTGACTTACATCAACCAAAATCTTCGGGGCACAACTAGACCCCATTTGGGGCAATTATTGTTCGATTTTGATGATTCCAGCGGCAATCTTTTAGTTTTTCAATCCCCTATTTTTCTGCATTAATAAATTTCAAAAATCCTTGAAAATTTCGAATTTATTTCAATTACAAATTGTAAAGTTTGAGCGTCTGTAGTTTATCGAATTATTAACCTGGAACGAGGAACGAACCGCGACTGAATGAAACTCAGAGCTGTTAAAATAGGAATTCCAATTCCCATTACCGATTCCAATTACTTTAGGAACAAAGTAATTGCCATTACCATTACCCATTCCTGTAATGGGAATGGAATTTTCAATAACTTTTTCCAATTCCTTGTAATGGTAATGGTTTTTCCAATTCCCCATTAGTAAGAGTAGTGGGTAATGGGAACCCATTCCCCTTTACCACCATTCAATCAGTAAGTTGACCATCCTCCAATTCATAAGGGACCATCCTCCAATTCATAAGGGACCATCCTCCAATTCATAAGGGACCATCCTCCAATTCATAGGGGATCATTCCAAAATTCCTTGGGGACTACCCTCCCAATTCATAGGAGGCCATCCCACCATCCATTTCGTTGGGGACCATCCTACAATTCAAGGAGAACCATGTATGAATTGGGAAGGTAGTCCCCAAGGAATTTTGGGATGGTCCTCTATGAATTGTAGGATGGTCCCCTACGAATTGGAAGTTGGGACGGTTCCCTATGAATTGGGAGGGTAGTCTTCAAGGAATTTTGTAATGGTCCACTATGGATGGATGGTGGGACGGTCTCCAATGATTCGGGAGGGTTGTCCCCAATGAATTGGAGGTTGGTTCCCTTTGAATTGAAGGATGGTCCCCAACGAATTAGATGGTGGACTGTCACCCATGATTCGGGAGAGTGGTCCCCTATGATTGGGAGGGTAGTCCCCATGGAATTTTGGAATGGTCCACTATGAATTGGACTATGGTGGGACGGTCTCCAATGATTCGGGAGGGTGGTCCCCAATGAATTGGAGGTTGGTTCCCTTTGAATTGAAGGATGGTCCCCAACGAATTAGATGGTGGACTGTCACCCATGATTCGGGAGAGTGGTCCCCTATGATTGGGAGGGTAGTCCCCATGGAATTTTGGAATGGTCCACTATGAATTGGACTATGGTGGGACGGTCTCCAATGATTCGGGAGGGTGGTCCCCAATGAATTGGAGGTTGGTTCCCTTTGATTTGAAGGATGGTCCCCAACGAATTAGATGGTGGACTGTCCCCCATGATTCGGGAGGGTGGTCCCATATGATTGGGAGGGTAGTCCCCAAGGAATTTTGGAATGATCCCCTGTGAATTGGAGGATGGTTCCCAACGATTAGGATGGTGGGATGGCCCCCTATGAGTTGGGAGGGTAGTCCCCAAGGAATTAGGGAACGGTCCCCTATGAATTGTAGGATGGTCCCCAACGAAATGTTGGAACGGTCCCCTATGATTCGAGAGGGTGGTCCCCTATGAATTTGAGGATGGTCCCCAAGGAATTGGATGGTGGACTGTCCCCCATGATTCGGGAGGGTGGTCCCATATGATTGGGAGGGTAGTCCCCAAGGAATTTTGGAATGATCCCCTATGAATTGGAGGATGGTTCCCAACGATTAGGATGGTGGGATGGCCTCCTATGAATTGGGAGGGTAGTCCCCAAGGAATTTTGGAATGATCCCCTATGAATTGTAGGATGGTCCCCAACGAATTGTTGGGACGGTCCCCTATGATTCGAGAGGGTGGTCCCCTATGAATTGGAGGATGGTCCCCAACGAACTGTATGTTGGGACGGTCCCCTATGATTCGAGAGGGTGGTCCCCTATGAATTGGAGGATGGTCCCCAACGAACTGTATGTTGGGACGGTCCCCTATGATTCGAGAGGGTGGTCCCCTATGAATTGGAGGATGGTCCCCAACGAACTGTATGTTGGGACGGTCCCCTATGATTCGAGAGGGTGGTCCACAAGGAATTTGGGAATGGTCCCCTATGAATTTGGGAATGGTCCCCTATGAATTGGAGGATGGTCAACTTACTAATTGAATGGTGGTAATGGGGAATGGGTTCCCATTACCCATTACTCTTCCTGTAATTGGTAATTGGAAGGACCCATTTCTTTTTCCAACTACGAGTAATGGGGGATTGGAAAAACCATTACCACTACAAGGAATTGGAAAAAGTAATTGAAAATTCCATTCCCATTACAGGAATGGGTAATGGTTATGGCAATTACTTTGGATTAAAGTGTCTCTTAAAACCCCAGTTATTGGTTTTATGTGTACATAATCATAATCACTTCTCTCATTTCATTGCTAATAAGAAAAGTAATTTTGAAAAGTAATCATTACTCAGGGTAATCATTACCGTACAACTCTGCTGAAACTCCCCTAAGGAACCACTCGCATCTAAAGCCCCTTCTGAAACTATCCAAGTTAACACTGAAACGATGTATCAAGTGTTACATAATATTGATGTAAAAATATCGATGTGTTCGATACATCGATGTGACGGTGCTCGTCCGCACTCAGCAGGCCGTGGAGGAAATTCCGAAATTGACGGCGAGCAGACGAGGTGTCATCGGAGCGCGTTCAATCACGCGAGCTGTCAAGGGTGAGCCATAAATATTTTGATCGAGCTGCACCTCCGCCAACACTAACACTAACACAGTATCGTAACACAGAATTTCCATTCGGAAGGGTCCTGTTGTGTGAGGGGGGGGGGGGGGGGTAACACGCCGGATTACATATTCAGATTGGCACCCCCCCCCCCTCCCCCGACTTGGGAAAACCCCCAAATGTAAATATGACGAGAGTATGACGATTTTACTCCGGGAAATTCCTGAAAAGGGGTGGTGGTGGGGGGGAGGAAAAGCTTTTCGAGAGGAAGGTTTTGATGGAGCAGGTTGTTAGGGTCCCAGCGCGACCCCTAGGACTCCGGGCTGTAAATCACGGGAGGGGCTACGTGGGGGGCGAAGCCCCTAGGGGCCGCCCCTATCGCGTCCTCTCTATCGCGCCGTCACGTAGCGGGTTCGGAGGAGGTCGGATGACTGGCGGGACTTATCTCGCATATTAGCTGCGCCCTACTTGCGGACCCGCGGATTAAGCAACTTCCCGACGGAACTCGAAGCAATCAGTCGTCGTCATCGCGGGTTCTACTTAGAAATTCTACCAGAATCAGACCACCTCCACTCAAGTCCGCCGAACATTAAGTCCCATTTTGGTTTTGGACTCGACCAAGAAAAAAAGTCTACCAAGTGGGTGTGGCACATAGCTTCCTCGTATCATACATTTTTTATGATTTTTCTCCCGAACTCTCGACATATTTATGACCTAACATTGTCAAAATAATCAATCAATATTCGAAACACTCAATATTTCGTATAGGATTTTTCACGCAGAATCGAATGAGACCAACCCCAGGTCGCTAAGACCAACCTTATTGAAACTACGACGAAATTTCCGCTGAAAATCGTATATTTTTACAATTTGCACTGAAAATTGTTTAAAAAATTATGATTTTTACCGAAATTTTGGTCGTATTTGTTCCCTAAAATTGACAAAATAATTAATACAAATTCGAAACACTCACCAATTCTTATGGGATTTTTCACGCGAAATCGAATGAGACCAACCCCAGGTCGCTACAACCAACCGTATTGAAACTACGACGAAATTTCCGCTGAAAATCGTATATTTTTACAATTTGCACTGAAAATTGTTTAAAAAATTATGATTTTTACCGAAATTTTGGTCGTATTTATTACCGAAAATTGTCAAAATAATTAATACAAATTCGAAACGCTCACTAATTCTTATAGGATTTTTTCACGCAGAATCGAATGAGGCCAACCCCAGGTCGCTACGACCAACCGAATAGAAAGTACGACGAAATTTCCGCTGAAAATCATATTTTTTTACAATTTGCACTGAAAATAGTTTGAAAAATTATGACTTTTACCGGAATTTTGGTCGTATTTATTCCCGAAAATTGTCAAAATAATTAATACAAATTCTTTTGTTGTTGCTTTTGTTGTAATTCATTTTTCACGAAGAATCGAATGAGACCAACTCCGGGTTGCTACGACCAACCAAATAGAAAGTACGACGAAATTTCCGGTAAAAATCTTCTTTTTATGATTTTCAAGAGAAATTGTAAAAAAAAAATCAATTATTAGGGAAATTATAGAAAAATCGTAAAAATCATAAAAACATATTCAAAATACGATGACGGGGGAAAATCGTTTTCAAAGTGTGAATACGATAAGTGTGAATATTCGTATTCATAATCATAAAATCGCAGATATGATTTGTATTCATAGTCGTATTTATTAATAAGAAATCGCCCATTTCTAGACAACAGTTGGAGTACAGAACAACAAGTTAGAATTGTGAGAAAATAAACAAGAAAATAGGCCCCAAACCACGAAAAAATACCGCAAATATTTACGGTTTTTTTCGTAGCTAAATCATCAAAGTAGTCCATCCAAATAATATTTGTATATTTGTAATATTTGTACATATTATGTAGGATCCAAGAACAAACGTCTGCCAAGTGGGTGTGACACTAGCTTCCTCGTATCCATAACCCGATTGTACAGGGTATCCCTTGTTAAGGACCGAAAAACTTCGGGAGTCGTTTCTACAACTAATTTTAGTAGGAAAGTGTCTCTTAGCAATTTTTCGTTAGACGCTCAATTTCCGAGTTATTTAATTTTTTAAGATTTTTTTCGTGTTTTCGACCTTAAGCCATGAAAATCACCATAACTCTCTCAATTTACGAGCAATTTAAAATCTATTAATTACACCGTTGGATAGGGCGTTAAATTTACCATCTTTCTAGTGGTCACACAAAACTTTTTGTGAAATCGTGATGGGTGAAAAATTAACTCGTAGAGTCATTTTTGTCAAATTGTCAAATTTCCTACTTTTTCTTTTCATTGTTAAGGTTTTACTTCCACATGGGTTTTCACGTACTTACAAAGCGTGTAGATGTGAAAAGAAAAATAGAAAAAAAATACAATGGAATAATGATTTTTTAGAGAAAGTAAATAATATTTATGATTTATGACTTACCAAGTAGATGAAAAAGATTCAGACCCACCAAAATTCTATACTGAGCTGTCACGTAGCAACAGTGATAGAATCATTCTAATAGCGTGGAAGATGACGTAGAATTCCACCCCTAATTCGTCGAACCTGCCTGAGGCCCAAAGAACCAGAAAACCTCGATTTCCACTAGCGAAAGAGAGAGAGATTGATTGATTGATTGAAGGCGTTTATTTATACAACAGGGTATGGGTTAGGACCATTAAGGTCCTCTCTTACACCCTCCCTGTACCATTTAGTCGTACAATCCCCATACAATCATATATATATTCAACTTATATGTACTCTTCTGAAGAAAATAAAGAAACTAAAACTTAAAAACTAAAAAAAGAAACTAAACTAAAAATAAAGAATGTTATAATGAATTCTCAAAAGGATATCAGATGTTCATACAGTGTACCTAAATCTAATTTTATTCTTTATAGGTTTCAAGTAGTATCATTTTGTATCTATTCCGAAAACTACTTACAGAGATAGATAGATCGAAAAGGCTGACATTTTCATTGTAGAGTTTGATGCTTTGTAGTGTGAAAGACTTGCTAAATAGTATTGTTTTATGTTGGGGTATTTGGAGGGTACATGGTGCGTGGCGGGTTGATACATCGTGTATTACATTTCTAAATTCATATTTGGAATACAAATACATTGGTTTTCTAAATTTAAGTATTTTAAAAAGCATAGTTGCTATGGCAAGTTTTTTCCTTTCTTTTATTTTGAGCCAGCCCAATTTAGCGAAGTAGGGGGTGACATGTGCATCCAATCGCAGACGAAACACGAACCGAATGACCGAATTCAATGTTTTTTGCATCCTATCCATCTGCTCGCTATTTGTGTCACAAAACGCCAATGATGCGTAGTCGAAGTGCGGTAAGAGTAAGGACTGCGCCAATTGAGCTCTCACATGTTGAGGAAAGTCAATGGCTAGTCTACGTAGTTGGTAGAGGCTCCTATAAACTTTGCTGCATATATTTCCTACATGGATGCTCCAGTCGAGGGTGCTGGTTATCATCACGCCTAAATTCTTAAATTGATCTACAAACTCTAGCGGGGAGGTTCCAATTGCAATGGGTTGAGTAGTGGATCGGTCAATTTGTGACAGCAGTCTGGAATTTCCAATGAGCATCGCTTTGCTTTTGGTTGCATTTAACGTCATGCCATGTTTAATACACCATTCATTTAGCCTGCTAAGATCCTGGTTTACTCTAGATAAGCTCTCATTAATCTCGTCCACTCTACATGACAAATACATCTGAAGGTCGTCAGCATACATTCCGTACGAACAGTGCTGAAAGACGTCCGGTATGGTATTCACAAAAATTGAAAACAACAGCCCTGAAAGAACTGAGCCTTGGGGTGTACCTATCACGACATCATTCCACGAGGATTGCGTGCCATCAGGGGCTTTGGTGCACTGAGTCCTGTTGGAAAGATATGAGGTTAACCAGGCAATCATTCTTTGTGATAGGCCGATCGACCTCATAATCACAAGAAGCAGGTCGTGTCTTATTAAATCGTATGCACGACTGAAGTCTATTCCAACGAAAATGGTAACTAGACGATTGTCCATGGCATGCCTTATGTCATCAAGGACACCAATCAAGGCAGTTTCAGTACTATAGTTACTCTTATACGCCCCCGATGATGGTCTTATCACACTGTGGTTGGTTTGAGAGAGAGAGAGAGAGAGGAGAGAGAGAGAGAGAGAGAGATAGATAGAGGAGACTAGAGAGCGATGAGAGAGAGAGGATCGCGCTAGAATCGAGGAGCCTGATGCGACTCTCTCCTCTTCGCTACTCTCTCTCCGCATGCTCTCCGCTCTCGCTCTTCTCTTGCTCTCTCTCGAGAGAGAGCGAGAGTGAGAGAGAGAAGGTTTATTATCATCATACATCACACATATTACAAGTACCAAATATAGTTGTTAGTAGGACGATAATCTGCCCCCAATAGTAGGCAAGCGCCGTGTGGCACTGGACAGGAGTCGTACTAGCTCTACGTTTATACATATGTTATACACGTCAAACTTCATCACATGGAGTAGGTATATACTACATTATACAAATACAAAATCAAGTAGAAGGAATTTAAGTAAAAAATTCTGTAAATATAAAAGAAATGATTAAGAGAACAATTGTCAAGTATATTTAGTTACAAGTAGTGACTTTTCAAATAGTTATTGATGTCAGATCCTACTGTTAAAATCCAGGAAAAAATAAGTTTTTTATATTTAGATCGAATGAATGGAAGTGGAGCTCGTAACTCATCAGGCAAATGATTATGGAGAACATAGACAGGGCTTCTAATTGTGAGAGTCAATCTCGGTTTTACAGGGTTAACCTCATTTCCGAGAACTTGGAATCTTGTTGGGTATGCATGACTAGAGAATTTTTCTATAATGCGGGGACATTTATGATACAATAATAATAATTTCTTAACAAATACCTAGTTGTTTGACTGCAAAAACTTTTGCTTCATCGAATAGGTCACTACTAGAGTATCGTCTGCCTTTGGATATCATTATTTTTTAAATAGCTTTTCGCAGGATTTCCAGTTTACAGAGGACAGAAGAAACTGCTGAGCCCCAAATAGAAACTCCAAATTGGAGAACTGATTGAACCATGGAGATGTATACACCCTTCAAAATGATAGCGGAACCACATTTTTCCACATTCAAAGTATTTTTAACCCCTAATTATCGGAGTAAAATTTAAACAAATTATACCATTGGAAAGCTGAGATCTTTGCGCAGTTTTTGGTGTAGAGGCACGTGGAAACCCATGTGGAAGTAAAACCTTTACAATGAAAGGAAAAAGTAGGAAATTTTGACAATTTGACAAAAATGATTCTACGAGTTAATTGTTCACCCATCACGACCTTACAAAAAGTTTTGTGTGACCACTAGAAAGATGATAAATTTAACGCCCTATCCAACGGTGTAATTAGATTTTAAATTGCTCGTAAATTGAGAGAGTTATGGTCATTTTTATAGCTTAAGGTCGAAAACAAGAAAAAAAATCTTAAAATTGAAATAACTCGGAAATTGAGCGTCTAACGAAAAATTCCTACGAGACACTTTCTTACTAAAATTAGTTTTAGAATCGACTCCAGTAGTTTTTTGGTCCTTAACATGGGACACCCTGTATAGATGATCCGATGCATAGTAGTTAATCTCAAAACATCAATCTCTAAGTACCTTTCACTACCCTCATAGAGGACCATCTACACGCTAATCTGGACAATCCTAGAAAACTTCATCAAATTCGGATGAAAAATGTGATTGGATCAAAAAAATACTTAGCCTCGGCTGGGATTCGAACACGGGACCCCTGGGGGATAGTTCTATGCGCTACCTCAAAGCTATTGAGGCCTAGTGATGTAATGAATAGGATTTGAGTTTTTCACAGGGGAACCATTCTCTATGATTTTCATAGGGAACCATCTAAACACTACTCAGTAACAACCCTGGAATTTTCATTGAAATCGGATGGAAAATGTGGAAGTTATGGCCGTTACAAGGAATTCACGTTTGCGCATGCGCAGTCGCTTCTATCAGTCAGGGGTGAAGATTTTCATAGGGGACCATCAACACGCCAACCCGCACAATCCCTGAAAATGTCATCGGACAATCGGACAATAACTTTGTATAGTTTTACAACGATTTCTTGACACACATACAGACAGACAGACACGGAACCAAACTTGTTCAGGAAGGTCTGAAAAGTAAAACGCGAGTGAAAATTTTGATTTTGGAGAACTTTTTTTTTCGTCCTTGAAAAGTGAAAACAAAGCTTCCGCTACCTTGGTAGACTCGGAAGCAATTTGACAACGACTCCTTCGAAAACCAGAATTTCGTCGATGGCGATTTTCTATTGTACACCGACGATGTAAAGTGAGCGACAGGAAGGGATCACCGAGAGTCCATTCATAGGAAAAGATGGTCCACTTCAGCCAGAAGGTGTTCAACAGTCCGGAAACCATCGGGTTACGGCCGCTCGATCGGGCGCCTAATCGATTACGGCAGCGTGAACCTCGAGGGGAGCGCCGGAGCCGCAGTTACAACGAGGTATCGGAATCTTCTTTTAGAATTTTCTACCCGATTTTCACCGTCGTTCCCGCGGGACATTTTTGCCTCAGCGGGTCCCCTAACGACGCCAATGAAACCCTCAGGATGAGCTTCGTCAGAATCAATACGAAGAATGCGAGACCCGGGATTTTCCTCACCGTTGAAAGATACTTGATCAGCAACATTATCATATGCCTAATCTTGATCACCGGTTTTGGTTTATTATTTTAAATAATAAGCTTTTGGAATCGAGCAAGAAAAAAAATGTTTACCCCCCCCCCACTCAAAATTTGATGTTTTACGTTTCAAGGTACATAGAATCCGAGAATCGAGTAAAAACGATGCAAATCATTGCCCAAAGATTTATTATTTTGTGTATAGATCACCCTTCTGTATAGATCACTGGTCATCAATAGCACTTACCACCATCTGTATTCTTCCTCGACCTTCCCTCTCAAATTTCAGCTTCCTGCGTTCAGTAGGATTGAAAATGACTTCGGAGCTCACTCAGCTGATCAGTGCTCTTCCAGGCGTCTCCAGCATTCGAGGAGTTCTTCTTCACTCTTCAGATCACTGTTCAGCTGAGTGAGCTCCGAAGCCATTTTCAATCCAATCGAAAGCAGGAAGCTGAAATTTGAGAGGGAAGGTCAAGGGAGACTACAGATGGTGGTAGGTGCTATTGATGGAAAACCAGTGATCTATACAGAAGGGTGATCTATACAGAAAATAATAAACCTTTGGGCAATGATTTGCAGCGTTTATTACCCACCAACATTTTTTTACTTACCAACTTTTTTTTACCTACCAGCTAGGTACTACCTACCACACCATACTGGCTTCACACCTTCACAATCAAGTTTATTAGAAAGAACTAAACGCTTCACACTCGATTGGAAAAATAGAAAGCTTCGTATGGAAATTTGATTACTGGTTACGCAGAAGGCAAAACTGTATACAAATCGAAGAAATGAACAGTGATCGCATTTTAGTCCGATAAAATTTGAATGGAGATTAGACCTCTTTTGCGATTCACACTCATGATTCTGTTTTATCGAAAGAAAACCTTCAAGTACTCGTAGGGACCGAACGGTTTGTCCTACAGAGCTCCGGGTGGTCTCACAAATTTTTAAAAATTCAATACTATTTAAAATTGGCGAAAAATTGATATCTTTATTTCGAGAGTTTTTGAGCTAGGGCACTCTTGAAAATTTCAACCCTTAATTTTCACCCCTTAGAAGTGACCTACATCAACCAAAAGCTTCGCGGCACAACTAGACCCCAAATGGAGCCCAAATACCAAATTTGAACAAAATCGGTCCAGTGTTGCTAAGAAAAGTGCCGCGTACGGCGTACGACGGACGGACGGAAATTTTTTTTATTCGATTTTCGTGGTCTACGTACCTTGAAACGTAAAACATCAAATTTTGAGGGGGGGGTTAAAATTTTTTTTCTTGCTCGATTGTAAAGGCTTATTATTGAAAATAATCCACCAAAAATTTTCCGTCCGTCCGCCGTACGCGGCACTTTTCTTAGCAACACTGGACCGATTTTGTTCAAATTTGGTATTTGGGCTCCATTTGGGGTCTAGTTGTGCCGCGAAGCTTTTGGTTGATGTAGGTCACTTCTAAGGGGTGAAAATTAAGGGTTGAAATTTTCAAGAGTGCCCTAGCTCGAAAACTCTCGAAATAAAGATATCAATTTTTCGCCAATTTTAAATAGTATTGAATTTAAAAAAAAAAATTTGAGACCACCCGGAGCTCTGTAGGACAAAAGGAGGACATTCCTGCGTTCAATAGGATTGAAAATGGCTTCGGAGCTCACTCAGCTGATCAGTGAACAGTGATTGAAGAACCATTTTCAATCCTATTGAACGCAGGAAGCTGAAATTTGAGAGGGAAGGTCAAGGGAGAATACAGATGGTGGTAGGTGCTATTGATGGAGAACCAGTGATCTATACAGAAGGGTGATCTATACATAAAAAAATAAACCTTTGGGCAATGATTTGCAGCGTTTTTGTCTATATTCCGTGACGAAATTTCGGTGGAAAACCTCACATTCAGATTCAGCACCTCAAAAAACATAATGAATCGAAGAAATTAGAAACCTCCGAAAACTTTCCTGTGAAAATCACTGGGCTATCTACTGACTGGTGCTGCATGACTGGAATTTCATTCTTTCAAACCCTTGCTCAGCGCCAAAAAAAAGTTGTAACTCCTACAAAAGTAAGTTACACTCAAAATGTCTCCTTGCAGTATTAAACCTGACCCGACTCGTCATTCTTCTTTTGCGTAGTAATTAATGTAAAAGAGTTTTTGCGCTCATTTTTCTCCGCCACTCACTCCCCAAGTTGACATCAAGTGAAGTCACTCTTCCAGGTCCTTCGTCCAATGAGTTTCACTCGACCCGTTCTGTCACTCCGCCTCTTTCAACTCTCATAGACGTCAGTTGAAATCCCCTTCGGGCACTTTTTTGCCCTTTTACGTCTCGTTTTTTATTACGGTGGCCTCCTCTTTCAATCTGCCATTAGCCGTGTGAATGGAAGGAAGACCCCCGGTGTTCCGGTTGAGCTGGCTCTTTGTGATTTTCGACGGGGAATTTAAGACGGCGTCGTCTGTTGTAAGCAGTTCTTAGAAGGGGCGACTGCTGAGCAGAGTTATCTCTAATGCAAGTGGGGCTTTCTTCAGGCATCCTTGTTCCTATCCAGAGAGATGATTATTTGAGGCCACTCGATGGTCACAATTACATTATTAGGGCCAATTCATTAATTACCATTATTCCCCTGCTTATTGCTGAATAAAGGGCCTAATATCGTTAGGCTAGCCCCTAATATTGCTGAATATTAGGGTCAATTCAATAATTACCTTTATTCTCCTGCTTGTTGCTGAATAAAGGGCCTAATATAGTTAGTCTAGCCACTAATATAGGGCAATAAAGGTAATTAATGAATTGGCTCTAATGTTCAGCAATGTTAGTGCCAATTCATTAATTACCTCTATTCCCCTGCTTATTGCTGAATAAAGGGCCTAATATCGTTAGTCTAGCCCATAATATTGCTAAATATTAGGGCCAATTCATTAATTACGTTTATTCCCCTGGTTATTTCTGAATAAAGGGCCTAATCTTGTTAGGCTAGCCCCTAATATTGCTGAATATTAAGGCAAATTCATTACTTACCTTTATTCCCCTGCTTATTGCTGAATAAAAGGCCTAATATCGTTAGTCTAGCCACTAATATTGCTTAATATTAGGGCCAATTTATTAATTACCTTTATTTCCCTGCTTATTGCTGAATAAAGGGCCTAATATCGTTAGGCTAGCCCTTAATATTGCTGTATATTAAGGCAAATTCATTACTTACCTTTATTCCCCTGCTTATTGCTGAATAAAAGGCCTAATATCGTTAGTCTAGCCACTAATATTGCTTAACGTTAGGGCCAATTTATTAATTACCTTTATTTCCCTGCTTATTGCTGAATAAAGGGCCTAATATCGTTAGGCTAGCCCTTAATATTGCTGAATATTTGGGCCAATTTAATAATTACCTTTATTTCCCTGCTTATTGCTGAATAAAGGGCCTAATATCGTTAGTCTAGCCACTAATATTGCTTAATGTTAGGGCCAATTTATTAATTACCTTTATTCCCCTGCTTATTGCTGAATAAAGGGCCTAATATCGTTAGGCTAGCCCCTAATATTGCTGAATATTAGGGTCAATTCATTAATTACCTTTATTCTCCTGCTTGTTGCTGAATAAAGGGCCTAATATCGTTAGTCTAGCCACTAATATAGGGGAAAAAGGTAATTAATGAATTGGCTCTAATATTCAGCAATGTTAGTGCTAATTCATTAGTTACCTCTATTCCCCTGCTTATTGCTGAATAAAGGGCCTAATATCGTTAGTCTAGCCCATAATATTGCTAAATATTAGGGCCAATTCATTATTTACGTTTATTTCCCTGGTTATTCCTGAATAAAGGGCCTAATCTTGTTAGGCTAGCCCCTAATATTGCTGAATATTAAGGCAAATTCATTACTTACCTTTATTCCCCTGCTTATTGCTGAATAAAAGGCCTAATATCGTTAGTCTAGCCACTAATATTGCTTAATGTTAGGGCCAATTTATTAATTACCTTTATTTCCCTGCTTATTACTGAATAAAGGGCCTAATATCGTTAGGCTAGCCCTTAATATTGCTGAATATTTGGGCCAATTTAATAATTACCTTTATTTCCCTGCTTATTGCTGAATAAAAGGCCTAATATCGTTAGTCTAGCCACTAATATTGCTTAATGTTAGTGCCAATCTATTAATTACCTTTATTTCCCTGCTTATTACTGAATAAAGGGCCTAATATCGTTAGGCTAGCCCTTAATATTGCTGAATATTTGGGCCAATTTAATAATTACCTTTATTTCCCTGCTTATTGCTGAATAAAGGGCCTAATATCGTTGGGCTAGCCCTTAATATTGCTGAATGTTAGGGCCAATTTATTAATTACCTTTATTTCCCTGCTTATTGCTGAATAAAGGGCCTAATATCGTTAGTCTAGCCACTAATATTGCTGAATATTAGGGTCAATTCATTAATTACCTTTATTCTCCTGCTTGTTGCTGAAAAAAGGGCCTAATATAGGGGAATAAAGGTAATTAATAAATTGGCTCTAATATTCAGCAATGTTAGTGCCAATTCATTAATTACCTCTATTCCCCTGCTTATTGCTGAATAAAGGGCCTAATATCGTTAGTCTAGCCCATAATATTGCTAAATATTAGGGCCAATTCATTAATTACGTTCATTCCCCTGGTTATTCCTGAATAAAGGGCCTAATCTTGTTAGGCTAGCCCCTAATATTGCTGAATATTAAGGCAAATTCATTACTTACCTTTATTCCCCTGCTTATTACTGAATAAAAGGCCTAATATCGTTAGTCTAGCCACTAATATTGCTTAATGTTAGGGCCAATTTATTAATTACCTTTATTTCCCTGCTTATTGCTGAATAAAGGCCCTAATATCGTTGGGCTAGCCCTTAATATTGCTGAATATTTGGGCCAATTTAATAATTACCTTTATTTCCCTGCTTATTGCTGAATAAAGGGCCTAATATCGTTAGGCTAGCCCTTAATATTGCTGAATATTTGGGCCAATTTAATAATTACCTTTATTTCTCTGCTTATTGCTGAATAAAGGGCCTAATATCGTTAGGATAGCCCCTAATATTGCTGAATGTTACATCTAATTCATTAATTACCTTGTTCCATGGAAGTCTCAAATATCAGCCTAATTACCTTGTTCCATGGAAGTCTCAAATATCAGCCTCATCATTTTTGGTTATTTTCCCAAAAATTATCCTTACTTCGCACCATAACGAACAACAGAACATTCTTAATCCTACAAACCAGCATTATTACTAAAATAAGGAATAACACTTTTTTACACAAAAATGTTCACACATTCTGTGTGCAATTTTTTTTTGTGAATTGCCGCACCAAAACCATAAGTAATTTGATTTTCCTGGTACATCAATTTGTGACGACGTAATATCTCGATTTTGACTGTATTTAAAGGGTAGTTAGAAATTGGGTTCCAGATCAGTTACTGATGAAGTTCACAGCAATTCAATCAGCAGAGAGAATGAAATGATAACTAACGTCTCTTCGAGTAAAGTACTAATGATCGTCACTTGAATAAAAACTAATCGAAGGCTAATTTGCGTCCCAATTTTTCTTGGAGCGAAGAAACTTCGAGCGCCGCCCGAGGTCCATTAAAATTTGTCAGCTCCACCGGGTTTTCCGTCGCTAAGCGCGGAAGTTGATTGGAAATTACCTGTATAATTAGCGACGGAGCTGACGCTAAACAACCACAGACCACCTGCGGCTCCGTAAAATAACAAATCGGCCCGGAAAACTTCCAAAACAAACCTTTACAAAAGGCTCGCTTCGTGAAAACTTGGTTAATGACCACAAAAAATTACGGAGAAGTTGGACAAAACTGTACAAAAGCACTGCAGTGATGCTTAAGGTCATGTTGTGATTTGACTGAATTATTCGATAAATTAAAACCGTAAGTGTTAGAACTTATTCCAACGGTCTTTAACTTTTCCTCATGTTGAAATAAGGTACTAGCTTTAAATTCAAATTGTTAAGAGAGGAAAGGAGAGTCAGTGTTCCCTAGGACGGATCCTAGCCCAGCAGACTCGGGAGTAGGTAGTTGTAGGAAGAGATAGAGATGAGTGCAACTAGTAAATTGTTGTTCCCTGATACTCGAATCAACTCAGACCATTACACAGCTTGAGTTTCAAGTTTTAAGAGGAGAACCTAATACTGACCAAATAAATTTAGCGAATTTGATAGCTACTAATATTTTAGGCAAGGTTTTTAGGTTTAGAAATGACAACTCAGAGTTGAGCAGTTATTCCCTCACTAGAGCTTCCACCTATCTGGCGTTTGGCTTGAGCCGACGGCTATTCAAGAGGGGCCCCTTCTCCTTCTCGCCATCCCCAAAACAAAGGGGAAGCTGAGGAGGGTAGTTGACCTCTATTCCTGGGGAATTCCCTCCTAGGTGTGCTGCTCTGAGAGGGTTGTTTGTTATAAAACATTAAGGAATAATTATAAGGTAAAAAGGTGGTTCCCACAGTAAGTATAAACTATGTAGGTACTCTACAAGCAGTGTATGGGGTGGGAGTCTTTTTTTTTAGTAAGTAAATAAATAGGTTCTTTTTGTCTTGCCTGTGGGAGAAGTGATCATAAGTACAATAACTCTAACATAATAACTCTACAAGCAGTGTATGGGGTGGGAGTCTTTTTTTTTTCTTTTTTTAGTTAGTAAATAAATACGTTTTTTTGTCTTGCCTGTGGGAGAAGTGATCATAAGTATTCAATAATTCAATGATTATTGTTGAATATACATTTTGGCGGTATTATAGTTTATACTACTAGTCGATGCACGAATTTTTAACTAAGTTTCAACCGTTTTCCAGCAATTTCTGAACCAGAAAGAACAATTGTGGTAGTTTCAACTTTCAAAAGATGAAAAAAAACCTCCAAAATCGAAACTTTTGCCCTCATTTCACGTTTTAGAGTCACCTGAGCAATTTTGGTTCCGTGTAGATCTGTTTGTCGGACTGTCTGTGTTCCCCCCAACCTACACCAGAGACTTTCTTCATCGATAAATGCATCATTCTTCTCTTATGTTACAATATACGAGTATTGTTTTGTTCCAGGAGCTCTTCAAATAACGAACACCGTGGAGGACGATTTGGGGCGCTACGAGTGCGTGGCGGAAAATGAAGTCGGAACGGAATCTTCACAATCGACCATGCTTTACGTCAAAGGTGAGTCTTTCAACCCACGAGCTGACAAAAATTATATCATAAAAAATTGGGGAGTGAAATAGTATTATCAACTATGTACAATAAATTAACTAACTAACTCCCAGGCGCTACAGGACGATGTGTCCCTTGGCCTACCTAACAACCTTCCTCCACTCATCTCGATCGCAGGCTTTACTCCTCCAGTTTCGTATATTCATCTTTCCATTACCATTAAATCTATCCGGCTCTTTCTGTTGTTGGGCTTCGCAACAATGTGTTTTTTACATGGTGGGGGTGTTAACCCTACGCAAAACCCCCAACCTGGAGGACCAGGAAGACTTAACTTGCATTCATTGACTTCGCAGCGGCATTCGACACAAAGCTCCCGAGGTTGCAAGAGGAATCTTCACCCTATCACCTCCTTTCACCTCCACTATAATGACTTGTAGATGCTACTTCCTGAGACCCCCTGGTGTCATAGGGGCTCAGGGCGCGGGATTCCCTTTTAGTTGCCTTTTACAACATGCAGGGATTACGGCAGTGGTATTCTTAATCCCCCCCTGCAGGACAATAAATTAGCTATTATAAACTTGTTCAAAACGACAAAAAAATCACAGATGTTCAAGCAACTGAGACAAACCACAAAATGAACTATCAAGAATTTTTTTCACATTAAGCATACATACCTCGAGCAGACCTCGAACTAAAAAACTACTGAATAAACGGTTTTTCTCATTTTTCTCTGGCAATTATTGTTCAATTTTGATGATTCCGGCGGCAATATTTTAGTTTTTCAATTCCCTAGGGCAGTGCACTTATGATTTTCTAAAATCCTTTAAAATTTAAAATTAAAGTACAACTTTTTAAGTTTTTTCGCCTTCAATTTCGTGAAATACTGACCCGGAACGAGGAATAAACGGCGACCGACTGAGACCCCCTTAAATGATTGAAACTGAAAACAAAAGTTCCGATATTTTTGTCCGATAATATCGGATATCGGCATTCTTATTCGATGCTGTAACGATATTGTTATTGCTTAATGATCGTATGCTCAAATCCTAATAGATTTACCTACGATTCTACGAATAAGGTACAACGTAATTCATATATGAAACCACTTTATTAAAGTTCTTCTTATAAGTTTTTTTATCGTTAATGGTTACTCAACTTCTGCTGAGATGGTCTGGTGATCTGGCAGTAGGTAGTAACTCCGCTGGCAGTAGGTAGGTAGGTAGGTTGTCAGGGTGATGGCTGCAACCTTGTCATGGCGCGGTGTGTGGTGCGGGAAAAGTGCCACGGAGTTGCGCGAGTTGGGCATCTCGGTAGGCGTACTCCGTGGTATCACCACCCGTGTCCTGCTCGGCTCATATTTGAACTGGTGGTCGTTTTATAGAGGCACTTCCCTTCATCCTTCTCTCCCACCCCCACCTTCCTCATCTTCCCTTATCCCTAGGGCCGGCGTCGGGTGAGTCCTGGGCGTCCTCCCCATTATATTTGATTTATTTATTTTTTTTTTTTAATTTATGGCGTGCCCCCTCCGTCACCAAAGACATTTTGTCTTGAGGGGAGTTAATTAAAAAAAAAAAAAAAAAAAAAAAAAATTGATCTTCTTTCTTTGGCTGATGTGATGATAATATCTTTTCCCCTTCTTTGACTTTTCTTTTATTCTACACTTCTAACTTTCACTTCTCCAAAACCCAAATCTGAACAATCCGTTTTTCTTCTTATCTTTTCTTCCTTCCTTCCCATGGTTTGACTTGGTTTGCTTTTATAACGCAGTGGAGGTGTAATCGCTTGCCGTAATGTAGCTTCGAGTAGGTACCCATTCTGCCTATCCTAGGTAATGATTTGGCCATGAACATACATAATCAACTGCAAAGGATATTTTCTTTTCGATATCCTATTCCTAGTGCATATTTAGTGTTGATGAAGTAGTGAGTGGTCCACGTTGGTATTTCGGGGTCAGTGTATGTTTGAGGAGGCATTTGACTTCTAAATACGTGATATTTCGTTGGAAAGGGAAGGACGTGGAGGTACATGAATCACCCATTGTGACGTTCCGATATAAACGTCGTGTGTGAACGTGACCACCTGCCCTCATTAATCTCTCTGCAACTACACGAAGGGAAGGCTACGAGGAAAAGGGAGAAGGGGTGCGGCCTACAGTATAAAATGGTCGTATAGGCAGGAGATACGGAGTTTAATTTAATTTGATAATGAGTAATGGTTTTGCCAAGTGGTTGAGGGAGGGGGAAAATGTGAGGTTCCTTCGTATTCCGATTTCCAACACCCTCAGACCCTCATTTCGAATCAAAATGCGACAATTCCACTCGCCGTTTGTTAATTGAATCCAGAAATTTCGTCCTTGTTGAAGAGGGTCCCAGGGTATACATTTCCTACGAGAAACGCCTCTTGATAGTGCGGGCGCCACAATGAGAAAAGCCGGGTTCCAGAGGAACGACGAATTTTCCACGAGAAATTGTGCCCCACAAATCATCATGAAGCAACTATTCATTTCAAAACCTTCCATGTGGACTCGGCGAGGCAATTTCCACTTTTCATTAATAATGAGCCATCAGGTTGAGCTAATTACAATTTGTCCGGTACGTTTTTCAATAAACGAGAAGTCGTCCTGAATATTAAGTCATGAATCAGATATGAACTACTCGTACTAAGGGAGCTCTCGGCTCCACTTCAAATTGAAATGAAATGTACAATTGCGAGAGACTGGCAATTGTCCACCGAATTTTCAATTTGAGGCTGTAATAATGAATGACGAAATTCTCATACGGTGATAAACACTGCATCACGTAATGAATGGTTCAAACTCGGGAATCAGTTCTACAACTTTATTTAAACGAGTCCATATCGATACCTTAAAGTGCAAAGGAGCTATGTCCATCCATCTTCCACATTTTCAATTTCTTTTTAATTTAAGAAAAACTCATATTCAACAAAACTATTATTGACTTTCTTGATGATTATAGCTTGAAAATTTATTGAAGAAATTAAAGAGTTTAGTGTAATAAGTTATTGTTTTAGGAATTGTGCGCTGGAGAAAACTTATTTTGCCATTTTCTTAAAACTCTGATTTTGGACATAGCTCCTTTGTGCTGGTATCGACATGTCGGGATTATGCGGTCCTCTTGCGGTCACAAGATGAAGCATCTAGGCCTTCTCCGAAATGTACCGCTTCATAATGGATGACCTCTTATTTGAAGATTTTTTTTCCTAGTTGAAGTAACCCTTTAACTAGGGAATTTATTCAGCCTGCTCCCATCACTGAATACAGACGGTTTACATTCTTAACTTTTATAAAATGAACATCTACATGATTTAACAGAATAAAATATGTTTCAAAATAAACCACAGGGTACTGCTAATAAGTTCTTCTTCCCACTTACAGTATGTCAAAGTCCATGGAGTTCTCAAACTCAATAAAATCGAACAAATGTTTGTTTATCAAATTAAAATATTCTCCTGGCCAATCCGAACTGCTCAGCATCACTGATGCGTGCTCTTTCTGGCTCAAACAACGGGCACCGGATGATTAGATGGTCCCATGTTTGTAATACGCGCTCACCACAAGTGCAAGTCCCATCACTGAGCAAACCAAACCGTTGCAAATAGGCTTTATTCCTCTCGTGCCCTGTTAGAACCTGAGTAAGGATGTAAGAGCACTCAAATTTAACCTTGAGTGTTGTGCTGTATCAGTGTTGGTATCCCACAGCAAGCTCTAGGCATTAATTGTCTCCTCACGCAACAATCTCCGAACATAAGATCGTGGGTATGCTATGAAAACTTCAGGCAGAGTGGTATCCTCTGCTGCTTCTTTGGCGAGTTCATCTGCAGTCTCATTTCCAATAATTCCCGAATGAGCTTTTAGCCACCTGAACAATCCTCCACACACCACGAAGTTCACGCTGGGACCCTCTTATTTGCTCGACAATGGGCAAATGGTTTCTGCGGTCTTGCAGCATTGCGATAGAAACCTCGCTGTCTGTCCAAACGCATGCCGACCTGTTTTCCTCGCGGACCACCCGGACGCCCAACCACCTCAGCGCTTCGGCAATGGCGAGGAGCTCGGCCTGATTGTTTGAACATCCTGTTCCCAGTCGAAATTTGGAGCAGTGAATTGGTTCGCCAGAAACTCCTCCATATGCCACTATTGCGCAGCCGTTGATGAGACTCCCATCAGTGTAAATCTGATAAAAAGGTTCGCACTCTTCCGGAGGTGCCACATCCACAGCCACTGAGGGATGAGGTCACAGTCCTGGTTTCACAGGATGATCCAAGGGTCGGCCTCGGAAACTTTTTCTCTGTCGTAAAGCCGCATATCTGCTGGCCTCAGACTCCTCAGATCGATAGGCTCCTGACCCGAAACCATCCAAAATGCTTGGAATGATATGTTCCTGTATCCTCTAATGACCCAAAGTAGCATAAGACGCTGTATAGATCTTAATCTTTTGACGTTTTGCTTAATTCTAGAGCCTCATGCCACACTGGAGCACCATATATCAACATGGGAATGATCTTATTTGAGGATGAGGATGGGTTTAAGTAAGCGGAGTCTGATGTCACAGCTACGCCTGTTAGGCGGATGGTCCACGTTGAGATGGCAGAAGAAAGCCATTTCCTTCCGGAATGACAGGAAGTGCCCAATCCGCAATTTAGACAAGCCAGACAACCACCATCACTTTCTCTTCGCATGTCCTCACTTCGAACCTCAAAGGCTGGGTATACACGTTCAGGATTTCCGGAGAGGAATTCCTTGAGGAAATCCTCTGAGGTTTGCCAGAGCCGGATGGAGCCTCCACACCACCCATAAAGCCTGTGAGGAAAACTCCTCAGTCGTCCAGATATGTCCCTGATTTTTTGGACGAATCTACTTTTTTCTTTTCTTTCCTCATGACTCTTCCATATTATTAATTCTTTTCACCACTGCATCCCTGGTTGCATCAGGTTCAATTTCTCTCAACTTTGACACCAACTTTGCGTAGGCAGCCTCCCTCTTGTTCCGGTCGTGATAGCATTTGTTTTTCACCTGCCAAAGACAAGGCTCACTCCTGTATATCTCAATGAATTCCTCCAACACAATGTCTTTGCAGATTTATTCTTTGTCATAGAAAATCGGAAAACCGGAGCAAAGAAAAATGAGACCAACGATTTCAAAAAGACGAGGCGTGAACAACTGAGCCTTGAGGCCAGACGGGCAACCCCCTCCACAAATGGAGGAAGGGGTTCATTTCCGGCGAACTGTTCAGGCAGCCTTTCCGAAATTTGGGAAGGCCTGGTGGCCTGCGCAGTCCTCCTCAATTGAAGCCTGCCGGAGAGGGTGACCTGAACGGGAAATCCTCTCCGGAAATCCTCAACGTGTGTACCCAGCCAAAGAAGGCATTACCTGCACCCATACATGGAAGAGTCTGACGGCCACCTCTTCAGGGTGCTGCTGTTCACGGACCAGTGTCACGTGAACAGCGTATTTTTGTTTACCATTAATGCCTTAAATATCAGACTGGCTCCGCTTTTACCTGTTACTGTTCATCTGTCGATTGGCCTTGCAGATATCGATACCTTAAAGCACAAAAGAGCTGTTCAGTGGGAGATGCAGTGGACTCTGTTTACATTACTAATTCTGCAATAAGACTGAGTAGCTATCCCTGTGTTGATTCGATAGAGCGGAAGTTATCGTTCCATCGAATCACGATTCAGGTGTCAGAGTAACTGTTGCTATGTCACAGAGTTTAGCCGAAAAGTTCTTCAAAAATTCCCTCACTCACTCTTGCCGCGCAAATGGAACTTTTTTTCCGCGTCATAACTCGTATACGCCTCTTCTCGCCGTATATTTGTATTCATTATTTCATTTCATTCATACACCGCGGCTCGTATAATATATTCATAGTATTTACTGGCACGGGCGGCGAAAGAAACGGAGCTCTGCATATGAAAGGTTGGCTGCCCTCCAACGCCGCGTTCATGATCTCACTCGAGATGCAATGGACGGTTTGGTACCTAATGGTTTTCGGGTTTTTCGCAAGGGGCGTTTCACCTTTAACCCCTCGATTGAAGGCAAAAGTTGGACTCGCGCCCGGCGGTTTTCAGGCCTGAAACCTTTTCGAAAGGCCTGCGCCTGCCATTGCCTTTCAACTGGAAATCCCTTTCAACGGGAAATTCCCTCTATACTGATTTTCTACGATTCAACTGAGTCTTCAGGCATGAAGTCAGTTTTACCCCTTCTTCTCGCTCAGGAGCAATTATCTCTTGACAAAAGCAACAAGTCTCTTTTCTCTATGGATACCAGAGGAGGTTGGAGGAACATTATGGTTCAAAGATCAAACTAAAAGGAACCCCTTCAAGGTTCTTTGAAGATTTTCGAATTAATTCATTTGAGTCGCGGTGTCTTGGAGACAGTCGGAAAGATTAGAAAAAAGACTTATCTTCACCCCATCTACTGTTCTTTAATGAGTCATCAATAATGGACTTGCCGAAAAATGTTCTTCCAAAGATATAAAGTTGTTTTTGGCATCAAACAGTCTGCTTTTCATTTCAGGTGAGCATTTTTAATGCATTGAGTTTACTAGGCTGATGTGGTTCGATTAATCAAGGAATATGGCGTACCTAAATTCTGCCTAACGAACTAATTTTCAGGATAATTTCGGGATTCTACAGTTTTTCTCTTTCAATTTTTATTTTCCATTATTCGAAGCGCATCAGTGATGAATTGCTTGATGTCTCAGCACAAACGAGAAGTAAGAACTTCCTTTCGTACAGGCAAGGAACGCAACACCATGACAGGGGTCCTTTTCTCAATTTATTCTTTACGTCGGACTTTCCAAAGTCTGAGTCCCAGAACTTGGTCGTTACTCAATTTGCAGATGACTTCGCTTTACTGAACAAAGAGTGGTTATGAACCCTCTAAAATCAGGCTGGTGAAATCACCCTCAGGCGCAATATTACGGAGCTCCCACTTACCAATTATGGGGCAAATCAGTAAGTACTGCCGACATTGCACCCAACACTTGACCCTTACTTGATGGCCGAAAAAATTATTACCTACTATTCCTGCAATTAGAGTACCAACCAACGTTTAACCCATGATGCATCCCATTACGGCATCAGAAAAGAGTTATGTGGTCAGATAACTTCATCGTGTGAACCAATTATGGGACAAACCAGGGCTACCAACATAGCATCCATCATTGTACATTGACATTTTTGTGTTAGTGTGTTGGCAGTACTGTGGCCCCAAGTGCCGCATATACTATTCACCGAAATCCACATTCCTTGCACGGACTCTGTACGATACCTGTGCCAAATCCTTGGTTGATGACTAACATGTTCCATGTCCAACCACCTTGTCAAGCAGTTGAGCACTAGATTCCTCCCCTGAAGACAATGCTTGGATCATCGTCTAAATTACCTCTGGAATTGAAGTGACTTCTACACATAACTTGTGCGGCCAATATGGCTTCATTCCTGCAGCATCTGGGGCTCTGCATCCAAATCTCAATTTAACAGAGTTCAACGGCTCATTCTCCTTGATATTTCCAAAATACGGTCACCCACGAAGACTTCCAATTATTACTTTTAGATCTTTGCAGGTCACTCAGCACTTCCGTTTCAGAGGTTTTCCGTACTCAGAGGTTCCATTTCGTATTCCTGTCCATGTTTAGACCAAGTGGGAGTGTACCTACTCAGAGTTTTCATGAAAATTTCTGATGTTGAGTACAGGTTGAAATTATTGACATTTGTCCTCGTTAGGGTTTCCTGAAAGTACATACGGTGCCAAATTTCCAATTTCTTCCATGTTGGAATTAGGGGAAAAACTAGGGACTCCAAAAACACCTTTTTAACCAATCTTTACTACCTGGATCTTTCATCGGGAATATTTCAACATCTCGCTGGCCGAATTCAAGACCGGCTTGAGTGCAAATTCCCAAATTTTTCAGGGCGTGCGATTGAAAATTCACTAAGAATTCAATGTTGAATATCTTTTGAGCTATCGGAGCTAGCGATTTTAAACTTAGACCACTAACTCAGTCAAGCTGAGGTATACTTACCTGCAAATTTCAGATTTTTCTGCCTATTAATTCAAGAGTTGGTAGATGAAACAGTCTTGTCCTGAATATTTTTGGCTATTTTAAAAATTGATATCGTACAAGAGCGTCTTATATACAGAATGTGCTACAGTTAATTTGTTTGAATTCGGGTATGACAGAAATTTCGAGAAAATAACATTGAATCATTTAATTTGAATATAAATCTTAACAAATATCACAAAAATATTGGTCGTGACGTCAGCATCCCAAACGCACGTTTGTACAGTCTCTGCTAACAATTCACTGTTATCGTTAGAAAATTAACTTTAATAATGAGTTAAGGAACGAGAGAAAAAACCGCTGCAAATTTTTACACAATGGTGTATTATTTTTCTGTATAGATCACTCGTCTGCAAAGAACTCTATTTTTCCTAATTTTGAATTTTTGAATTCTACATACCTTGAAACGTAAAACATCAAATTTTGATTTTTCATTAAGTATTGAAAATCATAAAATGAAATAGGTACTTTCTGTCACATCTTGTTCATTGATTTCCACAACCGCCCCTACACATCTTGCATGAAACAATATACTAGTTGATTCGAATTCCCCAAATTAGACTGACTGAAGTGCAAATAAGACGGTTATCACTACTATACAATAATACGAAAATGAACTTACCTTGCCATGGAAGACTGTCGTATTGTAAGTTGTGCCACTATTGTATTGGAGCTCAGGAAAAACGCGTTCAGTGGGAAACGTCGCAAGTGCGCTCTAGTGGGGATCGGGTAAAGATAGAAATACGCCACATATACCGTTGGAAAGAGCTCAAAAACTGTAAGATCGACTCAAAAACAGAAAAACGTGAAATTCGCACTTAAGCCGTTCTTGAAATCAGCCAGCGATCTGCACCTTCGATCAGCTAATAAGGTATGTCTCAGGAGTGAATACAGGTATCTGGAGGGTTTTGGATCATGTTTTTCATGATAAAACCAAAAGAATTGGCGCAAAATCAAAAGAATCATTAATGAAGTTTTGAAGGAAGAATCTGAGCGTGGTTGTGAATTTGAGCCATTTAAAATGATTAACAGCAGGGGGGCTTTTGGGGAGCCCCCGTTCCCGTTCGTAGCGGTCAAATTAACCAAATGAAGAGACTTTTGCAGCGGCGTGTGCGGTTTTCGGTGGATGGAAGAGAGAGAAGGGGATGCAAAAGCGACGAAGAGAGGGGAGAAACGTTCCAACGATTAAATTTGCGACTCGGCCGATTCTGTCACTCGACTTCTCGGGGGTGGCAAGTTCCGACAAAAGGGTTTCCCTCCATAAGTGGGGTAAACTTCGTCCTAAAACTTCCTGAAGCGACGCTAATCAATGTTCGGACGCGAATAAATTTGCGGGACGTTGAGTGGATTAGAAGGCATTTGACGGTTCACTGGCAAAAGTGAGGCGGTTCAACCGGCTGTTATCGAATGTTTTCAAAATTTGTAGCCATTTTTTGAATATGTGCAATCTTGTTTTTGGGCTGGGGTCAGTGGAAATTTGCGTTGTCAATTAATAATACTGGTATCGAAATTCAATTAGGACAATTGAGATGGCTCTCCTGAACCCAATTTCTCCCCTACTTGGTCTAAACATAAACAAACCTAAAATTTGAAATGGAACCTGAATGGGAATCAGCTGAGATCTATTTCTCTTCATCGAGATTAGTATACAAAATGGAACCTCTGTGGGACAGTTGGGCTAGATGGAGGAGGTTACGGCACTCCCAATCAACTGTGTGCGTCCTGAACCTAATTTTGCTCTTTAGCGTTTAGCACTGAAAACTGCCACTATGTTTACTCACCAGGTTCGAGAAATGATGACTGCTAATTTCAGAGCCGAGCACACGTAAATTTTTCAATTATAAAACCGACTTAAACTTCAACAACATGGTTTCTACCCACTTTCATCAATGTTGCTAATAAGACCTCTCACGCTCTCAGTTCATTGATGCCTTAGCACTGAGATATGGTGTTGAGGTGCAAGGCCTGCCATTGAGTTGCGGAGGATGTGGGGCACAAATGACTATGGCACACGCCCTAAACTGCAAGCATGGCGGACTGGTGAAATAAGGCCACGACATGGTACGAGACGCAGTTGCAGAAATGGCAAACCTAGCATGGAGAGAAGTGGGCATCGAACCCGTTTTGAAGGAAAATGATGATGGATCCCCCGCACTGGTAGCTGATATCAGGGTCCACGGCCTATGGGACAGGGAGAGGACGGCGTTTTTGGACAATCGCATTGTTAATGCTGATGCCTCCTCTTACCAGTCTCAAAGCTGGTCTGCAACAGCCAACTGGGCAGCCCAAGACAAGCACAGGAAGTATGATCTGAAGATGGCTGAAGATCTGAGAGCTTCATTTACTCCATTAGTGTGCTCGTGTGAAGGGGTGTTGCATGTGGAGTTCCTAGCCTCCCAGAAAAGGCTCGTGAATTTTTTCTCTGATAAATGGAGTAAACCAAGATCTACCATTGCTGGCTGGGTAAGAACGAAACTCCAAATATCGATCATCCGTGCATTCTCCCGACGTCTTTGAGGCTCGAGGAAGAGTATCAGATGCCTCGGAATGGGGTTAGAGGACGGAGCACCCCTACCCCTACTAAGAAATTAGAGAAGAGGCCGCTCCCGAAGGTCAGAGAAAAAAAGGAATATTGAAACACGAATATTGGAATATGAAAGAAAAAGTGGATAAGTTGAGAAAAAAAATGTTGCTAATATAGCATCCCCTTCAACACTTCACTCTCAATAACCTTTATAATATAAATACTATACTTCATTCCTTTATAATATAAATACTATACTTTCTTCTTTATAGGTATATTATACTATATTTCATAGTTATTAACTTGTTTCAATTACTGAAGTATCCTTGGTTTGTCATTGCCGAGCTCGTTCGCCTAGACGTTTCTGGGTCCGAGACACCTTGCGGGAGATCGTGAGTTCAAATCTTGGGTGCCTGGCGCTTTTTCGACCGTTCGCGGCTCTCCGCCCCCCTCTTCCAACCCAGGGCGGTGAGGCAATGGGAAGCCATGAGAGAAATCGTCGGAACAAATTTTGATCTTCCCTTAGGAAGATAGCTGATGACGTCCGAGACGCCAGGAATGGCAGTCGGACGAAAATCCAACCTGAAATGGTTGTTTACTTCAATTTTTACTTACTTACAATAACCTTTAAAAAAATAGCTGAGCAGGGTGAGGAGCAAGGCCAACCTAAGCCTTTCAACCACCAAAACGTCTAGACCTGCCTGATTGCATGAGCATTTGCATTTGCAGGCGTAGGAGTTGGCGTAGGTTTGGACGGCATTGAAGCTAAAGACCCCTGTGATGTCGGCTTGATGCAGCTGGTTCAATGGTGTTAGAATCCCAAAGTGCTTGTGTAAGTGCACTTGACTCTGTATCATCAATAGGTGTGCTGTTGCTCATTAAGCCAGGCTACTCTTTTAAGTAAGGAGCTGAAACGAGATGGAAACGGTTCCCCTTTGGTTCTTTCAGGACTGAGATCAGACAAATTCACCTATTAGAAGTGGCTCCAAATCACGCCACCTATGAATGCGATCATGGTTTTTCTTATATATACCTCTATACCCTGAATTCAGAGAAATCATCGAAGTTTGGCTTGGCTGATTTCCATTACATGACTTGTGAGTGGCAAATTATCACGCAGCTAACGGTTACAGAGCTCTGCAGGACTGAAACCAGTCTCGAAGACCGTTGTCCTTATAGGCTAGAAGAGCTTTCTCAAAGAAAAAGTTAGCAAGGGAGGCTTAGAGAAAGGCTAACAGAACTCTTCGAACCATCAAAACGTCTGGACCTGTCTGATTTCATGGCCGAGCTGTTTCAGGCTTCAGCATCCTCGGAATTGGCTCAGGTTTAGGTTTGAAGATCTGGTGCATTAGCACTTTTCCGCTGCATCAATAGGTTCTTTCGCTCAGCCAGGCAACTCATTCAGGGAAGAAGCTGAAATTTGATGGTTACGGTTACTCCTTGTTTCTTTCAGGACTCCCGAAGTCTGATATCAGAGATCCTGACGAATTCACCTATTTGAAGCGTCTCCAACTCTCAACATACATGGATCTTCATAGTTCTTGTATCTAACCCTACGCTTCCTTATTTTCAAGGGAATTATCCAAATTGGGCTTGACTACCATAGCCTGACAGTCATATGGCAAGATTATTTTGTTGCCTACGATTGTACAAAACCTCAGGACTGAAACCAGTCTCCAAGGCAGTATTTCAACAGGCTAGAAGAGCCTTCTCAAAACTGCAGTTTCAACACCAGGTTCATGTGATAAAGACTAACTTCAGTTTTTTATGATTACAAAACCACTTGTTATTCAACAACATGCTGGCTTCTGCCCATTAACATCAATGTTACCAATATTGGTAACAATTTCAATAGCTAAAACCTATTTACCGATAGGAAATCTATGCAAATAGGCTCTGAACAGAAAAAAGCTGTGGTATGATAATTAGCAAAGTTCCCTCGAATAACTCAATTTCCCCAACAATTTACTTTCTCCGCTTTAAAACAATTTTCCTAAGAAGAAAACATTTTTCCAACCCCACCAGACTCTCAATTAGTCACGGAACCATTTAAAACTGACATTTACCGCCTTGTTATTGTTTTTCATTAGTATTTTCCTCACCCTCCTTCGGACCCTTTTGGTTTATTTCGAAAAACGGTCATAATTTATATTTTATAGGTCACTAGGGAGGTAAGGCAAGCAATAACACAGGCCGTTTTAACGTTTTAAGGTTCTGCTAATTACCTACTGTAATCCTCGAGGGGATGCTTGTGCTGTGGTTGGGTACACGGTTTTGCTGAATCCGGATAAATTCTAACTGAATTATTATTCTTGTTGCGTTGATCAATTATTAAACCTAGGGTTAAAAGAGGGTGTTTCGTATTTCTATTTTACGATTTTTTTTTCAGCCGTGAGGTGAGAGTTATGATCAACTAGATGCCTCTTAATTAAAATGAGCCATTTAGTGCCGCAGTAGGGAGAGTAGAGTGTAGAGTGTGAGAAGAAATTTTGATTATTTGGGGTTATTAGGCCGGAGTAAACTGGTTTGCCCGATGGGTGAGTAGTATAGCTTTTTCATACATACGGTCAGAATGAGAAGAAAAAATTACTTTATTAAACAAAAAGAAAGAAAAATTTTAAACTCATGTCTTTAAAATTTTTCTTTCTTTTTGTTTAATAAGCCTGTCTACCTTAGGCTGTCTGCCCGATTTGACCGGGAACTTTATGCAAATCCCTGCATTTATGCAAATTCTGGTCCCTACTCAACGAAGACAAAGGACGGGACAGCACTCGATTCCCGGCGCGTTTTACCGCCGACCGCGTGCAAGAGTGCTTAAGGACTTCAGCTCAGCTACGTACCTCGGCGCGATTGCTCGCCTACTGAAGGGAGGCAGCACATTTACCTAGGCCTAGTTGGGGGCAGACAACTACTAGGTGAAATGGGAGCAGAGGCCAGTGCGATGAGCTTTATCGCATACCGAGACCTCTGAGGAACCGTGGGCTTCAGAGAGAAGGCAAGGTAGAGCGAGAAATAATCAAGTCGAGTTTTCGAAGACGAATGCATGAAGGGGAAGCCCAGAGTCCTCCTTTTATATTGGTTAAACAAGGTAAGGGGAGAGTGGAGGAAAGTGACGTCAAGTGACGTCCTTGTTCCCCGTACCTCACCTTACCTACCTGGCATGATGAGTCACTCAGGGTTTCCCTTGTTCTTTATTGGAGAACTAACAGAGCTGAGAGTATGACTCATTACATACAATACTCATAAATTAGGCAGTAATGAATTAAAAAACAAACGACAATATTCATAACAGCAGTGCCAAGCTTTCCTCGCCAATTGAACTCCTGGATTAGTTCCTCTCGGTAGGACCACGAATCACGTGCGTAGTCAGCCACCCTACCCCAATTCTCCTCATTTTCTACAAAATATATACAGTTCTCCTCTGCAATTCCGATAATTCCGAAATATTTAACTCTATACTCCGCTAAGATCGGCAAACACCAATGGGGCCTTGTTGATGATGACGAATGACGGGGTTGTTCAACTAGGAGCAGATTTTCAGCTGTTTTGGGTGATTGAGTGAAACGTTCGTTGAAAACGGCAGCTTTTTATACATTTTTGAAAGTTGATACTGCATACTTCTTGGTAGACTCAATGTAATATAACTGTAAACTCGAATATAAATTATAACCGCGTAAATATACTTTACTCATCTTGTACTACTAACCTTTGATAGTTCCCCATTATATGAAAATTGTTACGAAACTCTTGACGATGAAACTAACTTTTTTATTATAGAGAGGCAGGAAATTGCCGCTGTAAACTACAACTATTAAGATGTGGTTGCAATTTAATAACGCTCTATGACCAAGAAAATGCTTGAGAAATCGCTACCTTCACTTTATAAGGCGGATAATTCGAAATATGGGGACGTCGAGAAAAAAAATTGTCGGAGTTGCCTCTTTCACCCGTGCTCGAGTTTTAACGGGAGATTTTCAGCGTATCTCAACCCCGTAATTCTACAGCCTCAGAAAGGAGAGGGTAACAACACCTAAATGTTATCCTTGGGAAGGGAACAGTTATGACGTCAGACGAAGTAATAATGTCTGAAAATAAAAACAAACGGTTCAGCAGTAGGGGCCGTTATAAACGCCTGAAAACTCATGAAGACCTTCGAGGGTGAAAGGGGGGGAGGGGAGTGAAAGGAGGTGAAAGGGGTGAGAGGAGTGAAAGGGGGGAGATTAGCGGCTATGATGGAGGCAGCGGCGGGAGCAATTTCTCACTCGACTTCTACCGAAGAAAGCACTAACTGTTATATCTTCTTTTTTTGATTTTTTTTTCTACCGTCATTTCGAAAAGGCGGATTATAAAAAGTATAACTTCACTAAGCGATTCATTGCGAGCCGTTCTCGAGTCAATTTCCCCCACAAAAAAGTTGGGTTTTCCGCACTTCATCTCTTCGGTTTCCTCATCTCGTTTGGAGCCTACGAATCATATTCATCACGAACGTTGATAGACCCTGAAATTGATATAACGTCCTCAATAATGTGGAGGCTTCGAGATAACTCAGTAGCGCTCCCAGGCAGTAGTTCTAATGGGGAGCCTTACTTTCCTCATGTATATGTATATTGAAGAATTAAGTTGATGTTGAGCTCTGAATACATTCATTTCATTTACTTCTAAATATTTTATAGTATAAATTCTAATTTTAACGCTGGGCCTTGAAACAGTATTGTTCTAGGGGATTTGGAGAATCTGATTAATTAATGAGAATAATTTAATCGTTGCTGTGTTTTACCCCTAGAGAACTATACGTTTCGTTTGAATACCTATTCCTCGTTGGATATCAACCTAGGACTAGGGATGACGAATGAAAGATACAAATTGAAGTAGGAAAGATAAATGGATACATTATCCTATAATCAATGAGGCTTTGTATCTATATGGAGGGGGAAAGAAGTATCAATAGAGTTCACCTATTAGATCTTCGGATTTGAACCACGAGGGTAAGGGAAGTGATCTAGTATGAAAGTAATGTACTTACAGATCGTTGTCTGGAATTAGACTGGAGGGCTATCCCTGAGTAGTGATTCGATGGAGCGAAAGAATCGATCCATTGAATCACGAATCAGGTGACAGAGTAACGGGTACTCCGTCACAACCTGAAGAGTTTAAATTTTGGGGTGAAGATCAACGGGCTAAGCGTACTGCCCTGCTTCACTCCTTCATCTACAGAAATGAATGCAAGATGGCTCCCCTGCTCCAAACTAAAATTGTTTATGCAAATCGTTCACAACATCATTACGTCCAGGAAAACCGCATGTGGGCCTGGAGGTCTGACTCGTGCCTTCACGCTGAGTGACCTTTCGCAAGTTTTTTGGGAAAATTTGATGAAAAATCCTTTGACTTTTCCCTCTGCAGGAGCGAAGGACTTTTGAAAAAAACAAACGGAGACAAATAGGTGTTCTCGACGCACATGCGAGAGAGAAAGGAGGAAAAACCACCATGAATATTACTATAGGCTAATGGAAGCAGAAAAAAGTATACGAGGGGATGCGGGGGTGAAAAAGCTCGTATTTCCGAGGATGCGAGATGCATTTCTATGTGCTGTTCAACTCTACATCAACCCCCGAAGTTGCAAAGGGTGAAAATAAAGTTATGTAACACGCTAACCAATGTAATTAAATTTCAACCAAGTTTTTCAAGTTCCGTAAAAAAAAAGTTTTGTATTCATGTTTCTTTGAATTAGGAAAACAAATCGGAAAAAAATTTGCCAATTTATCTGGATCATGATTTATCAGGAATCAGAGGAAAATTATCTATTAATACCAGATTCCCTTTGTAGGAGTTTCCTATGGTTCGAGTGCTGGTTCCATGATTATTTTTTCGTAAGTTGGCCATCTGTCAACTGTTTTTCACATTTTCTCCACTATTACGCAGCAAAAAGAAATTCCGTTAAAAGGAAACCACCTGCACAGAGATTCCATTGGTCAAAATCAAACCTGATATATCCAAAATTAAACAATTATTATAATTTTGAACAATTTTTGACATTTGGATATTTCTAAATCAATAAGATGAAGTTGTGAAAAACAAAAATTGATTTTTTTTGACAGATTTTTACCCATTTTTAATTCATTTTCTTTAATTCTTTCTTTTAATTCTCTTTCTTGGACTTGGCGCTTTGGTGGAGCCGCGGCGGAGCAGACCCCGGAGTCTCCCCGTAACACCGTCGATTTCGTTGAAAAAAAAAATGCACGTTTTTTCCCGCGTTCAAACATAAATTTCTCCCTTAAATTCGATTGTAAACTATTTATGATTATATCGTTGGAAAGCTGATGAAATGGAGCAGTTTTTAAGCTTTTGAGCCCCTCTGGCCTCTGGTCTTTGTCTCAATGAGGAAATATCATCAAAATGTTCAAAAACAAAAAACAGAAATTGACAAATTTTTAAGTTTGAGGTAAAAATACTACTCTAGCGTTCAGTTTTTCCCGACTGGTCAACGGCTTATCTATTGAGAAATTTTACACTCTTTCCAACCGTATCCTTATTTTTAATTTTTTAATTTGATTTAAGGGAGTTATAACCGTTTTAATGGTGAATGTTCGAAAACACGAAAAAATCTGAAAAGTCGGATTTTAAGGGGGTTAAGAAAAAGAACTCCACGAGGAATTTTTGTTGCAAATTAGTTGTAGGACATGCTCTCAAAGTTTGGCGGATAACTTATGGGACACCCTGTATACCACAGTATACCACATACCTAGTCTATGTGATAAGTTCGATGGGCTAGGCAGGTTCGTACTGGAGGGCGCTATTAACCCCCACCTCCTCCCTCGGATTCTATTGTAGAAAAAAAATTACGTTTTTTCGCTTTCAAACACCATTTCCCTCAGATGTCATAATAAACATTAAAAAATGAAGCATGTTATAAGCTTTTGAGGGTCTCTGGAAAAATACGGTGTTTCAGTGGAAACAATCTCAAAAATGTTTGAAAAATACAGAAACTGTCACCCAGGCTATACCCATAGCCATACGCTATAACCATACAGCGGAGCTTCCCATTCAAGATACCATCAGAGTATAACCATACAGAATAACTTCCAAAGCAAGATACCACCAGGCCATAACCATACCGCATAACTTCCCTTTTAAGATACCAAATGGCTATAACCATACAGCATAATTATCTTCCCGTAGGGAGCGAACGGTTGGTCCTACAGAGCTCTGGGTGGTCGCATTCGATTCTATAAATTCAATACTATTTGAAATTGATGAATAGGCAGTACCTTTATATTGAAAGTTTATGAGCTAGGCGCGTTTTAAAAATTACAACTCTTAGTTTTACACTCCCAGAAGTGACTGACATCAACCAAAAGCTTCGGGGCACAACTAGATTCCGACCGACACAACAAATTTCATCAAAATCGGCCCATGGTAGCTGAGGAAAGTGCCGCGGACGGCGCACTTTTAAATCGATTTTGGGATTCTACGTTCCTTGAAACGTAAACAATACATTTTTAGGGAGGGGGTAATTTTTTTGTCATTGTTGAAAATAACAAACCAAAATTATGGATATTGTATTCAAGGTAATATCGAATAAATGGATTTGGATGAAATAATTTGACTCCCAGCGGTGGTTGGAAATCAGAGGCGAAAGTGACGTCAACCGACAGAACTTTCGTCCTCCAACCTGAACGTCCTGTTCTCCGACGAAACGCAGTCGGCCTCCAGTCGTCCTCGAACGGGGTAATTTAGTTGGAGGCGGTCGGAAGGTCACCGCGACCCATTAGTTAACATGCCGGTCCTTCTGGGGGGTCGACTCGGACCCTCGAAACCATAATTGGGTTGGCGGGCGCTCTCGTCCGGCCGAGGGATCAACGACTTTCTTGGGGGAATTTCGCGGTTTTCGTGGGTTCCGACCTCGAAGAAACCGCCAGAAACTGGGACAAATTCATCATTACTGCACCTGTATTCATCAGTGTACCTGTTATCCCCACTCCCAACTAAATGGAAAACAGCAGTTCGACACTACTTTCCTACCTGCGAACAAAGCATGAAGTTGCCGAATTTTGATGTGTTCATTGAAATTAATTCAGTATTTTGCCATTTATTCCCTGAGCAACGCACTGGTAAAATTTTATTATTACTCATATTGCGATACCTTAAAGGACAAAGGCGCTTTGTCCATCCATCTTCCACATTTTTAATTTTAAATTACAAAACGGCTGGGGTCGGGATTGAGTAATTATTGTTTTCAGTAGCTAAAAGTGATGATCGACCCAACAAATAATCATCAATCAACTGATTGGGAATGGGGTCCTCAGAATCAAACTCCTCTTTTGCCGAGTTTTTGGTGAATTTATCGCCTTCCTCAGGGCTCAAAGGATGTATTACTGTTTGAGCATCACATCAGCATCAATCAAAAAACCAGCTAGAGATTCCACCACAGTTGGTCGGAAATGAACTTGGGAACTATTGCAGATGAAATGAAAACAATGAAAAAAGGGGGGAATTTAAAACATCATGTCAGCTCCAACAATATTAGGGAAAACAGTGTTAATTACATAACAATCATATATCATAATTTGTTATGTAATTAACACTGTTTTCCCAAGGCTTTTTATCCAAGTATTGTTATAGCTGACATGATGTTTTAAATTCCCCCCTTTTTTTCATTGTTTTCATTGTACCTGCAATAGTTCCCAAGTTCATTTCCCACCAACTATGGCGGAATCTCTAGCTGGTTTTTTGATTGACGCTGATGTGATGCTCAAACAGTAATACATCCTTTGAGCCCTGAGGAAGGCGATAAATTCACCGAAAGCTCGGCAAAAGAGGAGTTTGATTCTGAGGACCCCATTCCCAATCAGTTGACTAACAATTGTTCTCAGTGCTTTCCAAAAACTCGATTTAACGCATTTTTGAAAACTTAGGATGGGGAAAATTTTTCAGGAAAAAAAACAATAATCCGCCAAATTTCGTGTATCTGAGAAAATGAAAGGTTTTTCGGTTCAAAATTTGATTTATCATTCGTGAGTTCCATGGGACACAGATTTAATGTGATTTATCGGCCCGATTTCGCTCAAATGTTGAGGGTAGTGAGAGTTATTTTGAAAATGCAAATGCGATCATTGCTACTCTTCAGAATTACCGCCAGTCAATTCCCAGCGATCCTTTACACTTCCTCCCACGATTTCATCCTGCTATTGAAGGATCAAATGATAAAATTCCATCTTTCTTGCTTCATTCCCCGTTAATTTCCTCCTCTTTTCGTATCTTCATTTTTCCCTTCCGATTTCTTTTTAAAACAACCACACAAAAAAACACTGAAATTATCCTTTTGAAGTTTTCTTCTTCAGACCCTGTTTAAAAAACAGATTGACTCCGATTCACCGTCTACTACAATTTTATCTTTAGTATTTTTATTTTATTTTTTTAATAATAATTATGTGGATTTGTCGACTCCGTTCGTGTTTGAAATTTATATCCTTAGGAAAAAATTGCTGTTTCGTTCTCTAGATTGAGTTTATTTTTACTAAAAACGTCAATACGAATATTCCATCTCAGTTTACTCTCAGAACTTGTTAGCCCAGTTTCGACGCTATTTTGGGCCTTCCGATGATTTTCCTGATGTTTGTACAATTCAGAAACGATTTGAGGTTGTACAAGATGTTTCACGCAAGATGTGACCGCAGGACCATCAGCCTGATGTTGCTTTAGCTCCACCACCGGTTGTGAAGGAAAGTTTAAGCCGAGACACAGTCACAGTGCATTAGGGACAAAAGAAGCGTTGTTCGCCAGTTCTTGTTCAAAAGTATATCTCAATCAGCAATTCACAGTTTGCCTATTTCACGCAGAAAGCATTTGATAACGTGCGACATGAAAAGCTTCAGTTTTTGCACCCAAAAAAACGGAAAATAGTTCAATTTTGTCATTACAACATCTGATCTGAGTTTCTTCCGATCACTTCTAATGGTCCTCGAAGTGTTGTGTACCACATTTGAGTGCTCTAGGGTTTTTACTCCAAGAATTACCTTCACTGACTCAGCGGATCTGACTTGCTCCTTTATATCTAATTTTGATGATAATGTATTGCGGAAATACCATGCATGGTCTGATTTACGTAATAATCAGACCATGCATGGTATTTCCGCATATTTTTAACCCTTAATATCCTGAGGTATCTTTTTGGAAGTCCGATTTTTACCTGGACAGTTTATCCACTTATAAGCCGAAACTGATAGCTGTTGGCTATATTGAAACTCCAACTATCGATTTTGTACGAAAACCTAATAATAGAAACATAATAACTGAAAGTAAAAACAAAATAATTATCTAGTTGACAGACTGTAATAGGGCCTTCGATGTACCTTTCACCCTCATTTCTCATTTTGAAGGCTATTATCTGTCTAAGGCAGCACAGATCCCTCTATGAAGTGAACATTCTCCACTTTACTCCTTGGTTCTGTACTTTATGAGAAATATCAGATCCCAACATCCCACCGAGGATTTTCATAATTATCCGCAGACAGATTCTACTGACGTAGATAGTGCTACATGGAAAGATCATTCTTGAGCTGACATTGAATAGGGCGTTCTAGTCAAACATTCTATAGATTATACATGTAAATTTAATTTTAATTTAATTAAACTCCGAAAAAATAAATTGTTTGAACAAGTGGGAAATTAAGGGTTAATACATTTACAAATGTTGTAAATGTTCTGTTCAACTTTAAAAACTTAATTTTCCAAAACATCGATTTCTCAAGAAACGAGCACCGATTTCGCAATTTAGGTCGACTTTGATAGTTGAACGTTTGTTTCAGAATGATTACTGATTAATTCTATTAAAATTTGTTCAGTAGGACCAAAGCAAAAGTTTCGACATGAGTAGGAGAGCATTCTCAACCGTGTTGGTGTTTCCAAAATCCAGAAATCCTTCAACATGATCATCAATGTCTGGTCTGTTTAATCATTTTGGTCTTGAAAATTCTATTATGTTACACTCCATCCAATTTGGCTGACGTTTTCGGTTCCGCTAGGCTACCGTAAACTTGAAAAGTCCGCAAATACCTCCAAAACTTCCCTGACGAGGAATATCATCCGTACCGTATTAACGAGCGGAAAAACCGCTTCATTCCAAGTGTGAATTCCGTTATTAGGGATTTCACCGTGCGTTGGCGGGGATTAATATTTTGCTTGCTTTAGCCGAAAACGCTCGCCGCTAAATGAAGAGAAATCTCAGGTGAATGTGGAAAGATGTAGTTCGCGGAGAAAGAGGGGCGTAAAACCAGAGGTGGTGTATGGAAACAGCGTTACCTAGTTTTTAATTAAAAACACACTCTGCTCTTCCTTCCCTTGTTTCACCTTCAAAGTGTGTGTTCCCTTCATAAAAACCCCCTTCGAACTTTTCGCCTTACTGGAGTAACCCCATTTTTTTACCGCCTAATTATCTTTTAAGGGTAGGCTTGGATGAAAGTTGTAAAAGAATGAAGAAATACCGCTACAAAAGGGGAGGGGAAAAAAGTAGGTAAAAAAAACGTGTAATTTTGGTTAGACTAGTAAAATTTCTTTTTGAATGTTGGATCCAGCAGGATTGTCAAGTGATGAGATTGGAAGCTCTCCTCTCACTTCCATATTACATTTATATGCATAATTATATTGCTGGCCCTCAAATTCATGGTGAACGTAATATGATATCAAAACATTGTTAACAAAACCCTACGGAATGGAATGAAAACAGATCCGCCGTGTGTTATGTACCTTGCTCACACTGGAAACATTGACTTATTGAAATAGTTGGTGTAGTAATGGTTGATGCAGTGTTGGAAATGCGCCTGAAATTGAAATGAAATTTGTTGTGTGGGTCGGAATCTAGTTGTGCCCCGAAGCTTTTGGTTGATGTCAGTCACTTCTGGGAGTGTAACACTAAGAGTTGTAATTTTCAAAAACGCGCCTAAGGGTTGTAATTTTCATAAACTTTCAATATAAAGGTATTGCCTTTTCATCAATTTAAAATAGTATTGAATTTATAGAATCGAATGAGACCACCCAGATATGTGTAGGACCAACCGTTCGCTCCCTATGGGAAGATATGCTGTATGGTTATAGCCTATTGGTATCTCAGATGGAAAGTTATGCTGTATGGTTTAGCCAGTTGGTATCTCGCTTGGGAAGCTCTGCCAAGCCATTTGGTATCTTAGCCATTTGGGGAGGGATAGCCATCTGGTATCTTAAAAGGGAAGTTATGCGGTATGATTATGGCCTGGTGGTATCTTCCTTTGGAAGTTATTCTGTATGGTTATAGCCTGCCGGAATCGTAAATAGGAAGATACATGCTGTATAGTTATGGCCTGTTGGTGTCTCAAAGGAAAGTTATGCTGTATGGTTATGGCCTGCTGGTATCTCAAATGGAAAGTTATGTTGTATGGTTATAGCCTGTTGGTATCTCGCTTAGGAAGCTCTGCTGTATGGTTACAGCCTTTTCGTATCTTAAATGGGAAGCTATGCGGTGTGGTTATGGCCTGCTGGTATCTCAAAAGGGTAGATATGCTGTATGGGTTTAGCCTGTTGGTATCTTAAATTGGAAGATATGCTGTTTGGGTATAGCCTGCTGGACTTACAAGGGAAGATATGCTGTTTGGGTATAGCATGCTGGGTCTTACAAGGGAAGATAGCTGTTTGGGTATAGCCTGCTGCGTCTTACAAGGGAAGATATGCTATTTGGATATACCCTGCTGCGTCTTACAAGGGAAGATATGCTGTTTGGGTATAGCCTGCTGGGTCTTACTAGGGAAGATATGCTGTTTGGGTATAGCCTGCTGGACTTACAAGGGAAGATAAGCTGTTTGGGTATAGCCTGCTGGACTTGCAAGGGAAGATAAGCTGTTTGGGTATAGCCTGCTGGACTTGCAAGGGAAGATATGCTGTTTGGGTATAGCATGCTGGGTCTTACAAGGGAAGATAGCTGTTTGGGTATAGCCTGCTGCGTCTTACAAGGGAAGATAATCTGTTTGGGTATAGCTTGCTGCGTCTTACAAGGGAAGATATGCTGTTTGGGTATAGCCTGCTGGGTCTTACTAGGGAAGATATGCTGTTTGGGTATGGCCTGTTGGTATCTTAAATGGGAAGTTATTCTGTACGGTTATAGCCTGCTGATATCATAATTAGTAAGCGATGCTGAATGGGTACAGCCTGTCGGTATCTTAAATGGGAAGATATGCTGTATGGTTATAGCCTGCTGAAATCTGAAATGGGAGGTATGCTATTTTTACGGGTAGAGCTTGTAGGTACGATACTTCATTGATTCCAAGAAATCAATCGAGACAATCAGCTATTAAGGCATTTACGAAGTCGAGGAAAAGTATGATGACGTGGAACGCAGGAGCGGAAAAACCAGAGCTTTTAGCGGGAGTGGAGGTGAACGTCGATTGGATAAGAATTTCTGACTCGGGAGTATTGGATGTGAAAGGCAGTTGAAAACAATTTCCACTCTTCCCTCCCTCTGAATTTACCCCCTCCCTCTCCCCACTTCCCTCCTTTAAACCTTCTTTTTTCCCCGGGCTCGGTTTTCCGTGCAGAACCTTCACACAACTTTCTTAGGAGTCCGTTCCATTAGCTAAGTGGGAAGGTAAAGGGCATCTGGAGCTAGAAGATTTTAGGCTGCGCGGGGTTAAAGCTGGCTGGGGATACCCCGCGAGTCCCCGGATAAAGAGCTGGAGAAACTTGTTGATATTAACGTTTGGAAAGGAAATAAGAGAAATACAAAGAAAGAAAACGTTGACTGATCTACCCAGTTCTAGGCTCGTAGGTTAGTTCCATGGATTTGTTTATACAAATCTACGAATTTCGAAATTGGAACGAGAAATTGAGAAAACGCGAATAGCTGACTATGAATGAGTGAGATAATGTTTTTTTAATATTCGAGAAGTTGTGCCTTAAGGAACACACAGTCTTGGCTTTGTATGAATTACCTTCAGCCAAATTTCACCGTTCGGAATCTACAGAAATTATGCGTAATTATTATAACAATTGATTGAGTAAAGCTAAATTGGCAGGTTATCCAGGTTAAATCCAGGCCACCTTTACAAATTTGCTTAATTAACCCACTCACTCATTATATTTGTGGATTCAGTTCTGTTAAGAATGCACGCAGCAAGGTTTTAGGCATGTCCTCCTGCACTACTACAGCCAATGTTCCGAACTGTGCCATGACGTGCTAGGTGTCTTCGTTTTATCTCTTGCATAAGGCGCATACGTATATTAGGTTGTGGATCCATGGGATAAAGTTCAGGCAGATCATCTCGCCGTGAGATTCAAGTTTACACGAGACGTCGTCCAAAAGCCAACGCAAGATGGAGTACTTTGGTATCATGCCTCACAACTCTGTGCAGAGTGTGGTTCTGGCCCTCCTGGCATATTTGAATTCACTCTGATTCTGCAACCCCTTCGATTCCGGTTCTTATCTCGAAAGCTATTATCCGTTCCAGTTTTTTTGCTGATGGCATATTCAGTTGCTATTCTTGCGAATCTGGTGGGAGCCGTTCATATTTCTTAAAAAGAATTCGGCGTTCGGGTTGGGTAGAGAACTTTGCATTACATCAAAGTTGGTTTGCAGGAAAAGAACGTAATTCGGCATGTTTGAAGGCAGGTTGAAGATTTTCTGATGGAAAAAAATCGTAGCAATCTTTCAACTTGGTCGTGCTTGTAACATGTATGCAACCCCAGACTTAGGGCTATGGTGGACGGCGACTAAGTGCGATTCTCCAAAATCAGATGGCGTTAGAAATGTATGTAAAATTTCATATATCGATGTATCGTTGCCATTCCTAATACAGACCGAAAATAAGACAAAAATGTGAAGACTGACGACCAATTTTTTTTTTTTTTTTGAATGGTTTATTGTTTAAGACCAATATAAGGTATTATACCTTAATGAAATATGAATAACGGTAATGGACATAAATAATTAGTTTGCTTCAAAAATTAGAAGTACAACGTTGGCATATGCTTAAAATAAATTAACAAATCAAAATCAGCTTAATACGGTTAGACATGAAATATGTAGGCTGTAGTAAAATCAATCAAACATTTCTGGCAAAAATGTAGGAAGGTGACGTGGGTTCTTAAGTCTTTGGACATCGTATGGAAGAAGACCTTGCAGCACCAGAGGGTTGACGTTGCTTCTGTCAGTTTCGAGGAAGTTCTTCATGATCTTTTCTCGAAATTCCGTGGGTGTTTCTAAACCGAAATCTCGATAGATGGTAGCATTCCTGACCAGAGGTGGAGCGTGAACGATGTTCTTCTGGAGGGTCTGGTTCTGCTGCTGCTCGAGACGACGGAATTGAGAGGGAGAGCATGTTCCCCATATTGGTAGGGCTTATGCCCATATTAGCCGGATAATGGTTTTATAAATCAGCATTTTGTTGTTTATTGATAAGTACTTACTGTGAAGTGGGGGTTTGAGCATTTTAGTTCGGTTCTTAAGTCGACTGATAATTTCGGTTATGTGATCCTGAAAGGTTAGACTTTGATCAAGAACGACTCCCAAATATTTGCATTTTCCTGTTTGGGGAATATTTTCGTTGGAGTATTTGACAGGCAGATGAGTGAATAGGCACAGGTTGTGGTTTTCCTAGTCCATGACATAGGCTGTTCTTGTGACCAACCAACTTGACAAGGGCTGTTTTTGAGGAATCACCGAAACTTTGAAGCGCTACAACTCCTGACAAAGGTTGTTTATGACAGGAGACGATTTCGAATCCAACGAGTGACGCCAAGAGCTACCAGAATGCGCTGAAATCTCGATTTTCGTTTTTTTTTTTTGACATTGGTTGTTTTTGTAATGAACGTTTTAATATTAATGAATGATTTAACGTTTTGTTTGCTCGCACAAATCAATTTATTCAGTTGAAATTTTCATGGTAAACTCAAAATGCGGATACAATTTACAATTCAACGTAATTTTCACGTAAACCCTCAAGTTCACTTAACCAACAGACTTCAAATTAATTTTCTCCCTTCTATCCGGAGTTTCGGCGCCAGAGGTCAGGGCGATCGACGAATGATCGGAAATAGGAGGGCTGAGGGGACGAATTTTGAATAATGGATCAATTCGAGAAGGGAAGCTCGGGGAACTTGAGGGGTCTAATTGGTATCAGTTAAATTTAAATGAGCTTTCCCCTTCGAAAACTCGCTTTTCTCCTTCATCCGTCCGGTTCGGAAAATTGAATGAAGGGGTTTCAACTCGAGACAACAAAATCTTCCCAATATTCGCAATTTTTGCTTCATCACTACCGGAGCAGTCAAAGAAGAAAAAAGCCCCAAAGTGGAATTTCTCTTGCATTTTGCAATTTAGAACATTTTTAGAATTTCGGTACAGCTTATGTCTAATTGATGTGGAAGATTCCTTCTTCTGGGTGAAACTGAAATAAATATACTACTTATTCGAGTTTTGGTTTATTATTTTCAATAATGAACCTTTGGAATCGATCAAGAAAAAAAAATTTTTAACACCCCTCAAAATTTGTTGGTTTACGTTTCAAGGTACGTAGAATTCAAAAATCGAATAAAAATTTGGCCGTCCGCAGCACTTTCCCCACTTAGCATTGACTGATTTTGTTGAAATTTGGTATGTAGGCTCCATTTAGAGTGTGCCCCGAAGATTTTGGTTGATGTAGGTCACTTCTAAGGGTTCAAAAATGAATTTTGAAATTTTGAAAACGCCCTAACTCAAAAAGTGTTGATACAAAGGTGTTGTTTTCCCATAAATTTAAGATAGTGTAGAATTTTTTGAGACCACGCGGAGCCCTGTGAGACAAACTTTTCGGTCCCTACGAGAATTTGAGGGTTGGACGTACGATAAATCAGAAACACGAGTGTGAATCGCAAAAGAGGCCTAATCTCCGTTCAAATTTTAGCCGACCGAAATGCGATCGATTTCTTTCTTCATGCTGGGTGGTTGGTGGCTATATAGAAAAACAATAAACTATTGTGTAATAATTTGCAGCGTTTTATGTTCGCACTCCAAGATGATTTCTCATCAATTTCAGCACTATCCTAGAGAAGCGTCAATTTGGTTGACGTTTTTCAATTTATTGTGAACGAAAGCGAGATATATTTTTTCACTGTGCTTTTAAATCACCGTCAAACTAAGAAAGGCAAAAAAAAAAAAAAAAAATGTCTCGCCATATTTCTACATGCTTCCACCCAACGCACTCTTTTGTTCAACAACTCCCTGCGGAGGTCCATCTGTAGGAAAACAGCGGACCACTTTGATGAAATATGATTGCGTTGTTTATTCCCAAGCTAAATTAATATTCATCACTCGATTAGTAGTTGAATACTGAGAACTTTGGGTCTTGATGAGATTCTTGGGCGAAAATTGTCGCTTATGTCACATGCAACTTGCTCGTTGGAAGTAGCTGAGGCCGGTGTGCAAATGTCAGGGCTAATGTCCCCAATTGAACTTTCCATCTTGATGGGAAATCGATGTGAAAAATTGCGAGACTCCGAATGTCCGAGCGGATGCACTTGAGTCGTTAGGAAAAATGAATGCGAAACATCCGATAGGAGTTAGTTGAGGTTCGTTATCGAAGGAACAAAACCAATGGGAATAATAACTCAACTTCTAAACAAGTAATTTTATCCGAAAAAATTCAGTTTCGCTTCGGTGGGATGCTCTGGATTAAGAAATTTGGAATACTGTCCGGCAAATCAGAAAAAAAGTCTGCCAAGTGGATGTGGCACATAGCTTCCTCATATCCATAACCCAATGCATAGTTGTTAATCTCAAAACATCAATCTCTAGGTTGCCGAGTTCAAAACGACATCTTGACCCTATATGCAGTTGAGGATATCAGAAAAGTACTGGATAAGTTTCGAGAGGTAGTAAGGTATACATTTAAGGAATTTTCATACAAATATATTTCTTACAGTTAATGGGGAACACTTATTTCGTTCTCCTGAAAATCAGCTTTTTTTTAACATTGGTTGTTTTTGTAATGAACTCTTCAATTTTTGAAACAGACTTTACTGTTAAATTATTTATGGTTGATTCCTCGTCTCATGGGCAAACTTCACGAATTGTAGTTCAAATTTGATGACGTTATCGGGGTTAATGGATTAATATTCAAATATGGAGAGTGATAAGGACAGGAAACCATCGGCTTTCGTCACAGAGTTGTTTCTGGGATAATTTCCCTTAGGAGAGTCGTTGAGTTTTGGATTTATACTCGTTATTCTGGAGCAATTCGGATCCTTCCAGGGAAATCAGGTCCGAAAGTGGATATGAGGAAAGCCACACGAAATAGTTTCTCGCGATAGGTAATTGGCCACTTTCCCTTTCAGGTCTTCGGGGTTCCTCAAGAAAATCCAGAAAAGCGCCAGACGGAGAAAACTCACTGTAAAGTCCAAATTAGAAAGAGAAGTCTTCGAGGAATCAATCGGTCGGCCGCATTGCAGTTAGTTAAGCTCCCTTTTGCCTTTTCTCCCTACAACCCCCCTATTTCAGCCCTGATACTCTAACGTCTGCCCCCCACCACAGTTCTACCCCAACCAATACCCTATCGGCTACCGAATACACTTCCTCTTCCCATCAACGTGTTCTTTGTATCCTTATCTTTTTCACTCTTGTATCTCCTCATTTAATTAAACGCGGATGATAAAATCAATATTGGAGGAAAGCACGATCTTCCTCTTTCTACTTCATTCGGTTAATTCAAAAGGTAGGAAGAAAGAAAGATATTGAGAAAGATCTGAAAAATAATACTGTCTGTATTCAAAGTTCTGCAATGATCCCCATCACCGATTGTACCGTTGCTCAAACTCAGAAAAACGTTACACTCGAAGTTCAGTCTACCAAAGTCAGAAATCATTCATTCTCGACTTTTCCGAACAATCGAAGGTGAAAACAAGCCTCTGAAGTGGTCGTTTCTCTCGAGTAAACCAACAAGTTTCGATGATTTCAACGATTATTCTCGACTTCTCGAACAACCGAAGGTGAAAACAAGCAAAAGGGCAAAAGTATTTGAAGTTATTCTTCGATTTTGGGTAAATATACATGAATTGAGCTATTGGGTTGCAGATGGTCCCCCATGAACATAATCACCCTCTGACTGATTGCCTCTTCCACAGTTTTCATCCAATTTTGATGAAATTTCCCGGGATTGTGCGGATTGGAGTGTAAATGAAAATCATCGCCCCGGACTGATAGGTACCTACTTAGTACAGATTGATGTTTTGAGATAAGCTGCTATATATAATGCTTTTTCATTCCAAAATTTCCTTAAAACCTGAATTTTGAGAAATTGTGATCACATTTCTACATATTTTAAATGATTTAGAACCCTGAAAAAAGTCGAAAATTTAACCTGGAAAACCTAGAAATCTCAGGGAAGTTTTTTTGGGGGATCGCTGGACACCCTGATTTGTACTGTTTTTTCTATTCATTTAGCCAATTCACATCGACACAAATCAGACTAGGAAGCTAAGAAAGACCTACCAGAAACCAGGAGATAAAATTATGTCTCCCTTTTGACAAATGCGAAATAATTTTTACAAGTTACCTTATCATGTGCTTTACGGAAAAGTACTTTTTTCCGCTAAATTATTCAATTTGGAGGAGTGAGCCGGCGAACGAGCACTTAGGGGAAGGAAGTGGGCAGACGGCAGAGCATGCTTCATTTTCTACGACAAGGTAAACGGCCGGTTGGATTTAGTGTCGTGTGATAGCCGAGCAGCGTGTTAATACTTCAATATACGGCAAGCACTCGGAGGATGGAGAGGGTCTCAGGAATGAGCTAAGCAGACAGGTGGTGAAAATACGACCGGAATTTACATTTTGAGGAGTTTTGCCTCAAGAAAACGTTTTCTTCGGGGAGATTTTCGGCTTGATTTCGTTGAAGTGTGTGGTGAAGGATCGTAGGAAAAGGTCAGCAATGTATGTCAATATAAGCAGGCAGTTAGAGACTCTTCTGCTATTATATTGATCCTCAAAATGAGGCAGCATGATTGGATTTGACCTCAGAAAGACACTCTTGGTTATGTATTTACAGCTGTTTAACCCTACGGTATAGGGCAATACGGCAAGAATTTGCATTTTGAGGACTTTTGCCGCACAAAACTGGATTCCAAGGAAGATTCTGAGGTTGCAGAAGAAGTCACAAATTTTTGTCACAGACTGCCAAAAGAAACAAGAAGATTCATGTATATTTTCAAGTATTTAATCCATTTCATGCTAATTAATTTCCCCCGATTTATTATTTTCTCTTCCAAATTTACCAACCCCCATTTTTAAGGAAGAAAAATCAAGCGATATGGTTCGTAAAACCGATTTGGGCTCGTCAATACGGAAGAAAACGTCTTATTGAATCATGAAATTGCCGAGTTCTCCGAATCATGTTTATTCTTCAATAACTTACTTCATTAAAATAATGCAAAAAAACTAGACGTCAAAGACTTAAACACGGTAACGGTCTGCAAGTTCCACGTTGAATCAACAAGAGGAGAGTTATCAGCACCCCTCATAATCTTGGAAACTTGAGAAACTCTTTGGGGAAGCAAACGTTCAAAGACTTCCGAAAACAACTTGCTAACAACCTCAAGTAGGAAACTCCCTTCCTGGAAGGTCCTCTCAATTTATTGAAAAGCAGCATTTTATTCGAAAACCTACGTCAACTTTGGAACGAGTACTTACTTGTTGTTGCGTTTGAGCAAAGTACGGAAAACGGTCAGAACTTTCCATCATCAAAATAGTATATATTTCTTGAGTTTGGTGTGAAACTGTACAGCTGGAGTTCAACTCACTGAAATTATGAGATGACTGATCATCAGAGTCAAAAACTGTCAACCCCTTCATCTTCTGTCTTGACGGAAACTGAAACCCTGATGATGTATCCTTGTGAATTGCTTCAATTCAGTACGTAACACCAATTCGTCCAAGATTTTCTCGAAGACAGGTAACTTGGAGTTTCGTAGCCCGCTGTATCAGGGGTTTTCTTATATTGCTGTGTCTTGTTGGTCAGACACAACCGTATAGTCTTTTTGGTCTGAATTACTTTTTAGTTTTGAAGGCCTTTCCCCTTGTCAGGGGTTGCTCCTTATCGCCTGACTCCAAGATCTTCTGTCTTGCCACCAAGATAGCCTTCGCATAGAGCCAAAAACTCCTCTTCTCCATGTAACGCAAGGACGGCCTTTCTTTTCTAAGCCCCCTCGGCGACCAGTTCAACATCTTCTTCGGCCATAACGACTCAGTCATGCGTCTGAGGTTATCCATAGATTCCCGAGTTTTTCTTTCCAGACGAGCAACCAAGTCGATTCTGGCTGATTGATTGTTTCCCTGATGGTTTCATTACGAACCAAATCCGATTGGGATACCCGGCAGCTCCGTCGCAACCCGTCCATCTCCACAGCAGCCAACCTTTGACGATTCCTCTGGGTGAGGGACCACCCCTCTCCTCCATAAGTCAGAATACTTTCCACGATGGCATTCAGAAGCAACTTCTTTGTGCAGGTGTACTTCCAGACTCCAGAAGATCCCATTCATGAATCGTGTTGCCACCCTGGCAAGCTGGATGCGACGGTCGATATCAGCCCCACTCGTCCCAGATTTATCGAGGATTGAACCCAGATACTTGAACTTGTGACGATCCTACTTTTTTATAAGGGAAAATCCAATTGGTTTGTTCCCGATTTGTTGGAGCTACGCCTTCAGGGATATCCGATTCATAGAGATATGAATCGATATTCTCTTCAGGCCGGCTGATTAATCTAATCACTGGTTTGAAGAGGTAGGGTCGTCACACCCTCCTCTTTCTCATATATGGGCAATTAGGTGTATTTCTCATTTGTTGTACAGATGGAAATTCAACCTATATTGTTACATGGTAGCAGAGCGTGGTTTGGTGGAAATGCACTGAATTTACTTCATCATTTCCCCTCAACTTTTTCTTGGGTATTCCAAAAGGAATCACTCAAAGAGATATCCAGAAGGAATCTCTATATTAAATTATATTCATTCATTAAATATCGCCAATCCGGCAATTAAATTCAGTCTCTTGTTAGGCTTTGCCAATCTGGCATTTTATTAATTTCAATTACGTTTTTCTTTTATATAAGCCTTTTCTGCATTTGCCTTTTCAATCATTACACTAAAATGTTTCGCCGTTCGTATTCTTTATTTAGTTTGCTTTCACCTCAGTTCCATTGATTTATTCTTTTATGTATAAATGGCCCATTCGTGGCATAAATGACCCATTTGTGGCATTCTTCTTCTTCTTCTTCTTTTGCAATAGTACCATTACGATGGAGGAATCCCCTTGAAGCTTCCAGACGTCCTTTCCTGGGCTTCATACTATTTTTCAGTCCCTTTGACTTGTTTTCAAACATACTTCTGTTTGAAACCCAGAAGTATGTTTTAGGGAGAGGAGTGTGACGATCCTACTTTTTTATAAGGGACAATCCAATTGGTTTGTTCCCGATTTGTTGGAGCTACGCCTTTAGGGATATCCGATTCATAGAGATATGAATCTTTCTCTTTATTGAGAGAAGAGTTAGAGTTTAGGTTCTTGATGTGTTTCCCCAGCATGGCTTGCTGCCATTTAATTCTGCTTTTCCATCGATGACAACACTTAAAACCTCTATCCCCCCCCTCTTCTTTTGGTGGAGTATTCATAGTAATCTTTTGCGCTGTGAAGGCAGGGCGAGTCCTGCTAACTAGCCAGAAAAGTTGTGGAAAGCATAACCGATATCCTTTGGACGGTAGATATCAGTCCTTCGAATTTCCTTTCCTCAGAATTGAAGCAATACTCGAAGCATTCTAGAAATTAACCTTCCATAAAACCCTATCTGCCCATCTCAGTGTCCTTATTAAGTCTAGATATTATTAACAAAATTGAATATTTAACCACCAATAAATATACTTGATGACTGGTCTTGACAACGATAATAATAACCATTTTGTACGAATCCATAAAACTATCCCCTCCTTATAATTTGGTCAGAAAGAGAATTTCTTAACAAGTTTTCCGTCATGAGAGGGTAGTGCAACTCCTGGTGGATACCATGCACAGCTTTCTTCCACAACTTCTCAACAAGACACCGACCATTGACTTCATCATCCTGTACAACTTTCCCTTGTCCACCAAGTGCTTTGTGTAGCTTCGGATTCTTCCATTTGAAATCTCTTCAAACCTGGGTATTCACGTTGTGGTTTGATTGCTGTGTTTAGTCTCATCGGGCTCCTCAATGGATCATCTTAGCTGGCATCCTTCCGTTCTAACGATGGCACCCACAATGGCACCCTAGAAGAAACTATATTTGCAGCAGGATGTAACTGCTGTTCTCTTGCACTACTTCTTCTTCCTTCTTCAGCGTCTCTTCTTCCACTCCCTCTTTCTGCCACCTCTTCCACAACACAATCCGCCCACCTCATTCCTTATTAAGTCAAGGCATTACTATGGCAACTCCAGAGAGAACTTTTGGGTTTCCCTTGAAAAGCACTTCGAGTAAGCCTGAGAACTATGGATCATCTTTCTATTTTACAACCTTCATAGCTCCGACACTGGACCACAGTAACCGTATCTTCACCTCCAATTAGCTTCTTGGGAAAGTCGGCTCAGGTAATAACGGTAAAACGGCGTCCGGCGTTGGCTTCCTGGCTACGAGAATTCTCCCTCAACTGTTACGAAAGCGAGAAGTTGCATGCGGTTGTAAACGACGGAGTTAACCGTCGGAGTTGGGTTAACCCTGGAAACTTGGGGTTGGCGGAAACAGTATCCCGATTATTATGATATGAGGTTCGGCTAATGGTTGGCGGAGCCCTGAGGGCGGAGAGCCGTCAAGTTTTCAAGGGTCGGGTCGAGGAGCAATGAAATAAAACGACGTAAATAATCGGGAGTCCGAGTTAGCTTCAAGTACAACTTCCGCAGTTACCACATTTAGGTAGTGGGGAAAGCAGGTAATAATTACACCCTTCCTAATTTATTCAGATCCATGATAAAACTCGCTTTACTTCAATATAGTATACTACTAGTAAACTAGTGGTACTTGAGTATTAAACGGAGGCCACCATTACGAAACGCGCCACGGCACTTATAGAAGGTTAAATTGTTATAGATGTTGTAGTAGAACTATTCTTGTATTGTTGTGAGTCGAGCGTTATCAGAACAGGAACTGCGCGTCATCATTTGGATAGCTATTTGGCAGAATACATGTGGCGATCTGATGTTACTGCTAGCGGCGGCGACGCTTTCAACTTCATCCTGACCGACATTGCTGCGTTCTGGGTTGCACAACGTCAGAACCAGGCGTCGGATTAATTCTAAACTTCACCTGTAAATCTATTAAAGTGTGTTCTTTCCAATTATGTAGTTATTTTTGGTATCCGGTACGAAATATTTCTATAGGTTAGGTGGCCTCCGTTTAATACTCAAGTACCAAACTAGTATTCTACGAGTATACTACACTTGATTTGGTATGCTTCAATATGTTCTCAGAATTCTCACTAATTGGCTTGCTCGATGGTTCCTGCATCACTTTCGTGTCATAATCACTTGCTCAGATCAGTACGGCCAACATTTGAAATATCAAGTAAACGGACTCCACCAGCAGTTAGATATTCGGCATCAAACTCAGCCAGCTAATGGGATAGACAAAAGAGACAAACATCTTTTCGAATAGAAAATCCAGCCCATACAAGCAGCTGGGTTTATAATGTCTGGTTCTGGGTAGTGATCATTTGAGATCACTTTACGGCCAAAATCTGGAAGAATCAAGTAGACAATCTCTACCAGCTGAAACAGTGATTTTTTAAATACTTTTTCAGTGTACTTCATGTTCTTCAAAATCAAATGGTTTGCTTCATCTTGGTGGCTGTTTGCTTCATCATTGACATGTCCATAATGTCTGGCTCTAGTCATAGATCACTCACTCAGATCGATAAGGCCAACATCTATTAGTATCAAGTAGAAAGACCAGCTAGACCAGTGGGAACCAATCCCTGCCTGCTAAACCCTTGATCTACTCCAAGTGCCTAGAGACCAAATTCCAAGTGGACGAAAAATCAAGCCAAAATCAATCTGGTTGTACATAGAGAGGTTCAAAACCCAACAAAAAAATTTTCGAATTTCGATCGATTTTTTCCGATTTTAAACTATGTCTATTTTTGTGGTCATTATTACAGGGAACCCCGAGCCAATACCTGATTCACTATCATGTTTCTGTACTGGTAATTTCTCTCTGAAATCCTTAAAAATAACATATTCTAACTTCTTTTCAAGACTTTGACCTCATGAAAATCCAGACTCCGAACTCCTCCTTTTAAAATTATTGGAATTTTGGTTTCATTTTGGATTTCGATCGTTCGATAGAATATTATCGCTCTTATTGTATTATCGAGATGAATTTCAGTATTATTTTCAAAATGTTCTTAAATGGACTTCTTCGTAAAATTTTTATTTAAAAATGTCAGCCTTTATTATTGAAAATATAAACCATTGAAATCGAGCAAGAAAACAAATTTTGAACCCCCTCCCACAAAATTTGGTTTTACTTTCAAAGTATGTAGAATCCGAAAATCGATTGAATTTGATGAAATTTGGTATGTGGGCTCCATTTGGGGTCTAGTTGTGCCGCGAACTTCTAAGGGGTGAAAAATAAGGGAAGAAATTTGAGAACAGCAATGTTTGAACCTCCCGCCTGTTACCGGCCATTTCGTTCAAATGATTCAGTTCACTGCTAGTTCCAAAGCCCGTCCACAGAGGCCAGCGCTGCAGTCCTGCTCATACCCCGATTAGTGACCAATTTTGATCCATTATAAACCATTATTTACCTTTATTTACTCGTACAGAACCAGTACGAGTAAATATAAGTACAATTAAAGAACTAAACAAGTACGGTCAATAAGATCATTTCCCCAAAAGTACTAGATCAGTGCGGAGCAGAATTTGTAACCACCCGCCCGTTCCGCCATCTTAGCTCATTCCAGTTCTCGATGTGTGACCGCTCTCCCATTCTACATTGTGCTATACCTTTCTATATTTCAACCGATCCATTTTCTGTATAATAAACTCGTTCTTGTAGAGTGTGTTGTGTTGTGATCATTCTCCCGTTTCCCAAGGTGAAAACAAGCAAGTAGTAACAATGGGACTGAAATTGACTCGAATTCAATTTCTCGAATGTAACATGCTCACAGAAGTTGTTGCATAACCAGGAAAATATTTTCACTGACCGTAAAAATGCATTAAAATTTCAAAATTACGAGTTTCCCGAAAAGTTCTGAACAAGTTTTACAGAACTATGCCGATTGTTGGTTCGTATCAAATTGTGGTAACATCAAAACTGATGTTCGACTCTCCTGGATAAGTTATTCCTAGTTCCACCAGCTTACGATCTTCGATCTCACGAAGCAACAAGGGATAAACGAAATAAGGGACCCAAAAAAAAGGGGGAGGAAACACTCTAGTGGTCTGAAGGGTCTGAATATTCCGTCGGCGTTCCAGCAATGAATTTTAGCCTTCCGTGGGAAAACCCAACGACGCTCAACATTAAAAGCTGGGTAAGGGAGTGGAAGAGGGGGGTATAGAGCAAAACACTGTTCGAAGAAGTTTGGGGGTTTCCAGGGGGGTTCAGGGGGTACTCAGGGAGGGTTTATTGATAACAAAACGCAGCTACATGGAGGGTTTTCCAGCCACTTGCGAGCGCTAGTTTGGCAGATTAGCGGTAAAGTTAGAATTAGGGGAGGTTACAAAATGGATATCCTGGGTACTCGTCTAACATCGATTTCGTTCTATTTGTAGTTCTTGGTGTTGAATTATAACTATATTATTATTATCGTTACGCAGTTCCACACATTTAGACGAACCTACTTTTGCAAGTTCTAGGGAACTACGAAGGACGTCCGGAAAAAAAGGGGACAATTGTCGTAGGGGGTGATGGAAATTTTTTTTTTTTCTGCGTGTAGGGGAACTCCTAACGGTCACAATGAACGCTCGCCCGTCTCAGTTCGTTAAAAAATGTCGTCGCAGGAGCCCGTCGCGTCAACCTCTGCAGGTGTCGTTCGATCCACCTACCACAGGTGCGAGATTCGGGCAGTGATCAAGTTCCTCACTTTGCGCCGAAATTCAGCTGCCGAAATTCATCGTCAGCTAATGGAAACCTATGGACCTGATGTGATGACACGTTCGAAGGTTTTCAACTGGGTTAAGGAGTTAAAGAAGATCGCACAGACACGCACGATGAAGAAAGCAAGTCAATGAAAAAATTCGCAGGAAGGGAGTGTTATTGGTTGATTTCATGGTCAGAGGGACCACCATCAACGCCAATGCCTATTGTGAAACCTTAACAAAATTGAAAAAAAAAAATTAAGGACAAAAGGAGGGGAATGCTGACTCGAGGCGTGAGCCTCCTTCATGACAACGCCAGGCCCCACACCGTGCGTGTGGCCCAGGACCTCCTTGTGAGATTTGGATGGGATGTCATTAACCACCCACCATATTCCCCTGACCTGGCGCCCTCGGATTTTCATCTGTTCACAAAACTGAAGGAGTTCCTGGGTGGAAAACGGTTTTCCAGCGACGAGGAGGTCAAGGAAACTGTGGAGAAGTGGCTGTTGGAGGTGGAGCAGAGCGTCTATGACGAAGGCATAAAAAAGCTCGTGCCTAGGATGCAGAAGTGTGTGGAACTTGTCGGGGACTATGTTGAAAAATAAAGGACTAAATTTTGAACATATCCTGAAAATTTCATTAAAATATATGCATTTTTCTAATTTTAACAGCATTTGTCCCCTTTTTTTCTGGACGTCCCCCGTAAGTTAAGTCTTATGAAGTGAATAAGGATCCACCTACAAAACCACAAGATAGAAAGGATTCAGCTCAGTGAAGTTGCAGTCTAGCTCATACAGAAAATTTGAGGTTAAAGTTGGTCGCCGTTCGCTCCTCGTCCGGGTTAGTATTTCCATAAATTGTAGGGGCAAACACTTTAAAAGTTGTAGATTCTTCTTCTTCTTTGATGGCGTCACAGCACAGGATGGGCCTTAGCCCACAACCACTTCACAACCTCCCTCCATTCCTCCCATCTGGTTCGAGTGGCGAGCACCACATCCTCCTCTACGTCGTCAGCCCAACGATTTCGCGTTCGTCCTCTTCCTCGGGTTCCGCCACGGCTTCCTTGTAAGACCTTACTAACTGGGTCGTCCGACCTTTACGAATTTGACGACTTCAATATCCTTGAATAGGTCGTACAACTCCTCATTCTTTCTCCGCCTCCCGACCACCTGAGCTAAATTTGAAATTTTCAGGGATTTTGGAAATTCATTAGTGCATGAACCTAGGGAATTGAAAAACTGAAAGATTACCGCTAGAATCATCAAAATCGAACAATAATCGCCCGAGAAAAACGCTGCAAATGATTACACAATGGTTTATTATTTTTCTATATAGATCACTCGTCTGCAAAGCTACCAACCATCAAACATGAGGAGAAACATCGATCGTGTTTCGGCCAGCTATGATTTGAACGGAGATTAGGCCTCTTTTGCGATTCACACTCGTGTTTCTGATTTATCGTACGTCCAAACTTTAAATTTTCGTAGGGAGCGAACGGTTTGTCCTACAGAGCTCCGCGTGGTCTCAAAAATTTTTTTAAATTCTATAGAATCTTAAATTGAAGGAAAAACAATACCTTTATATCAAAGTTTTTTGAGTTAGGGCGTTTTCAAAATTTCAAAATTAATTTTTGAACCCTTAGAAGTGACCGACATCAACCAAAATCTTCGGAATACAATTAGACCACAAATGGAGCCTACATACCAAATTTCATCAAAATGTCAATGCTAAGTAGCAAAAGTGCCGCGTACGGGCCGGACGGACGGCCACATTTTTACTCGATTTTTGGATTCTACGTACCTTGAAACGTAAACCATCAAATTTTGAGGGCGGTGGTGAAAATTTTTTTCTTGCTCGATTCCAAAGGTTCATTATTGAAAATAATGAACCAAAATGGGGAAAAAAATAACTGAATAAACGGGTTTTCCCATTTTTCTCTGGCGATTATTGTTCAGTTTGGATGATTCCAGAGGTACCTAATCTTTCAGTTTTTCAATTTCCTAGGCCCATGCACTAATAAATTTCTAAAACCCTTGAAAATTTCAAAAAATTTTGCTACAACCTATAATGTTTTTGCTACGACAGTTTAGGGAAATACTAACCCGGAACGAGGAACGAAAGGCGACCGACTGAGACCCCCTTAACCCACAACTAATATCCATCTTGTATTTTTTGTAGTTCTCTTACTTTACTATTAGCAAAACAGTATAAAAGTGTACCCGAATTTAGTGACAAGAGTGCTTCTGGGAATGCAGGGGGCTAATGTTTGCATCTCCTCGTAGTTGTGCACTATTCAAGGCTGCATAGCATGATTTCCCGAGACGACGATATGTCCTGGAATTCATTGTAAGGCGATAATTTTGTTGAGGAACTCCTGATGGATGAAAGTAATGAAGTATTCGTTGCTAATCCCAATGAAGTTGATAAAAAGCCTGGCAAGAAACTTTTGAATCGGACAAATTACTAGTGAGAAACTGCGTGAATTTCATATTCATTCCCGTCAGCGTATCATGAAGTTATGCACTACACATTTGAACGCCTTTGATAGATTTTGGAAATGTACCTGCTTTCTTGGTCTGTGAGTCATTTACTCACCTAACGCTCTTTGCTCCTTTATAGTCTGTCGTATTCATAAATTTAAAGATAATTAACATTAGGCTCTTGAGAAATAGAAATTTTTAAACTCAAATCATGAATCATTACGTCCAATCAAGATCTATCCGTGAGTTAGTTACCCATCTGGTAATTATAATTGACATAGGCAGTGTAAGCAAGGAGAGCAGCTGATTATTCGAGTTGAAGAACCCTCAGCCGTCCTTGAGTGTAGAGATAACCACTCAGCCGCAGCCCACCTCTTGAGCATGTTCACCCACTCAAGGGTAACTTCGTGAGAACTGAGACGTTCTGAGTTCGGTTGTCTTAGGTACGTACTGAGGGATTGAACTATCAAGGATGCAAAAATCATATTTGTATTACCAGAATTCAGATGACGTCAAGTTTCAAGGAAGTTCTCACTTTGTCCCTACGATGTTACTTTTCCAACCATACAAAGGTATTTGTTATTTTATTTTACATCTAAATCTATCTCGTGTACCGCAAACTCACATTCCTATTACAAGAACCGCGGAGAAGAAAATCCTTTGAAGGTGTAGTGTTCTTCAAATCCTTTGAAGAAAATCCTTTAGGATGTGTAGTCTGCCCCTTACTCAAACCTGCCCGATCGGCTGGATTATTTGTTTGTATTTTATAACGGAAAAACGCGGTTTGGAAACTCGTATATTATTCTCCCTTTCCGTCAAGGTTTTACGGGGGAAAAACGCTTGGAGCGGCAATAAAATTGGTTGAAACGCGAGATCTGACGGCATTGTTCACTATGAGGCTCTCTCTCGTAATGACCCCCAATTCTCAAAGGTATCATTTGAACATCGTTTTTGATTTTGCTTCATCACTCTCTACGTTTTCTTGATACTAATTTCAATAATCCCCTCTTCTTTCACAAAAATATTCAACGAACGATAAAACGATTGCCAAAACTTCGAAATATTGACGTACTGATTTCGACGGTTTGTTGATACCTCAGTAACTATATATATTACTACATATAATAGCTTATATATTATGTATTATAATAGTTTCTGATTTGACCGCAATGGATTTTTCATGAAAGGCACGAGCATTCTAAAGAAATTGAGTCCACCATTAGGTTTTTACGAGTAGGTAGTATGTCTGTTATTAGAACCATTATGTTTCCTAATGTGGCAAATTTTAAGTTGTCTATCATGATACATGATCTATTTGGTAAACTGTTTAGTCGCTGCATATTATATTATATTATAGTATTATTAGTATATTATCTAGTATAGTAGTATTATATAGGATAGTATATTATTAGTATATTATATATATAGTATTATAGTATATTATAGTATAGTATATTATACTCTGACTATATTTGGAAAAGTCTCCGATTATGGCATAGCGCCTAATGTGGCCACAATGGATTTTTCATAGAAGGCACGAAATTATTCTGGTGGGAATTGGTTCAATCGTAAGATTTCTAGGTGTCTTGTATGTCATTAGAACTACTCAGTTTCCTAATATGAAACTTATTAAGCTGCGTATTATGGTAAATTCAGGATTTCCATTTGGTGGATGCGGAGGATATAGAGTCTGACTATTTTGGTGTCTTGTTCCCTTCGAAATGAGCAATCGAGTCGTTTTATTTTGTTCCGGTATGTCTGTCCGACACCAGGCTTCGTCAGTGCACATTTTTGGGTCAATAAGTCACCTCTGAGTTTCAACGGAAAAGACCCAGTTCCTGGCACCATGGTGACATCAAAATCTCGCGGAAATAGTTCCATTTTCTTTAAATATTCATATGAAAACAGATGTAGGTAATTTAGTCAAGTACTTAACTTTTGATATTAAAAGTGATTAAATTGGAGATTTAAAACCGTTTATAATGATTACGTGTACGTTTTCTTACTCTAAATTGAATCGTCACCAACTTCAAAACATCATAAACTACAGAGGTATCTTCTAAATTCTCTTTATAATATTACGAATAAAGGTTGAATTACAAATTTGGCACGTTTTTAAGTGTTTTACCCTTTGAAAAAACATTTATTTTGAAAAGAGTACTTTTCCAATGTCTTAAAATGGTTCCCTTAGTGCATTAAATGCAATATTCTAAGAAAAACACGAGCATGTATTATAGTGTACATAAGTAAAGGTGAAATTTTCTCAGAATTTTGTAAAAATAAATCATTTCAGAAGTAATGAAGTACTCCCAACAGTTTGTATGACAATAATGTTCATAAAATAACAGTTTCAATGTTGATAAATGTAGATCAGTGGAGTCTTGGAATGGCTCCAACGGCATTCGAATTATAAATTGCGAGTTTTCGCTCGTTGAGGTCTTAAAACAGCTATCATACAATTATAAATGCACATTATTGATACTGAACAGTTACTCATACATAATATCTAGGGTAGCAGTTAATTAAACGAATTTTCAGAACATCCTTGGGAAAAACCATGAAGATTCAAAAAAATATTTTGGACGATTTTAGCAGGGGGGTGAACAACTTTTGAGACACCCTGTATAATCGGGTTATGGATACGAGGAAGCTATGTGCCACACTCACTTGGCAGATTTTTTTTTTTTTTCAGCTAAAATTTTTTGAAAAAAGGTTCTACTGAACTGTATCACAGAAATGTAGAGAAAATAATTTTGAATGACTTGATTTCCTGGCTAACTAATAACTTGGATGCTATTTTGCTTGGTGGTGGTTGCTTGGTCTTGGTTTTCTTAATCATTCAAGTTGAGATAGCAAAACCCACATGTGCACTTTCAGATTGCTGGAGCCCCAAAGCACTAGTCAAATGTAGCATTGTGGACCTGAGCATGTTCTTTGATAGGGAGAGGTCGAGATTGCGTAATTGATGCTCTATGGATATTCATGCGCAGGTTTAGAGTGGTGGCCTTACCAACGTAATATGCTGGAGAATCTGCTCACTTCTTTCAGATCAGTTGGTAGACACACATCTTGCTCTGGCATTCTGCAAATCATCTACATTTGTAGGTGTGGCTTGTATTGGAGGTGTGGAATCGGATCCTTCAATGACCAAATTGCATAGTTATATCTTGGCTTTTAGCAAGGAGTTAGTTTTTTAATGTTTATTGCTGGGAGGTTTACTTTACGTTGGAAGATCTTCATCCGGAAGATTGGAAATCTTTTATTCAAATTTGAAAAATGTACACATAATAATGGCAAATAGGTCCTTCTCATACATTCTAAACTAAATAGAGCTTATTTGCTCCCTACTGTCCTTTTTCGTGTTTAGCGGAAGATCTTACTTGCGTAACCACTCCGCTGGTTTGGTGTATTTTTCCCTTATTCCCGAGAATGTTTTCCCTAAGGACAGCGCAAGGCATTGTGTTTGCCAAGATAAGGTTCCTCAGGTTGAGAGGGGGGGGGGGTCGAGATGGTTTTAAGAGCATAAAAGGGTTGAAGACCCGTCCCTTATCTTCGTGTAAAGAACATGTCTACAACGGTTTGCCCTTAACAACGTAGGGTAGGTTGCGGGTCGTGAAATAAGGTACACCCCCCTCTCCACGGCGTAAGACGGGGTTGAACAGTCTAGGTTTTGAGGTCAAACGGAATTTTACGACCCAAACAAAATTACCCTCATCACACCCCTACTTCACTCCTCGTTTTAAGTTTATCATTTTGGTTCATTGCTGTCATTATTATTAATAAACCAAAAATGGGATTAGTTTCTCATTTTTGCTGTGTTTGAAACCGCTTGAAAGCCTACAAAAACATCCATTGCATTAGCTTTCCAGCAGTGTAGGTATTGAATAAATAATAAGTGAAGATAAATGAAAATAAGAATAATAAATAATAATAATATAGAATAATAAAATAATCCATTCATTTTTTCTTGTAAAATTGTGCATTTTCTAGAAAGCATCCCCTAAACTATCAAGTATTGAAGCCTAGAGTAGCTATTTTACATCGGTATGAAAAAATAAAAGAAATACCTCAAGACTTGAGAAATCGCGTTTGACCTTTTGAACTTCATCTGTGTAGCGTACCTGAAATCAGTAATCAATAAAAATCTAATATTTACAAGCAAGAACAAACCTAAACCTTCCAATACAGAATAAATCTGCAGAAACGTCTTTCCATACGAGTTTAAAGCAGAAAACACTACGCGTGGTGAAAATACAAATAAATTTAATGTGTGATGATTCAGGCATCAGTGGGCGTTCCTTTGGATTAGGATTAGTTCAATTTCAACCAGTAAGTGGCAAAACTACCATTTACCTTTCTAATGCACAAAACAGTTCCACTCAATGTAATTTAGTGAATATTTTTGTCCGATTATCCGACTGAATGCCAAAGATCGGAGCGCAACTATATAAATCGATCAAATAATACAATTTTGTGGAATTGTATCGTACCACCACTTATGCATTATTGTATTTTTGGTCGTAAACTTTACCGTATTTTTCCAGTGTTTTCTGTGACCCACTTTCTGATTCTTTCCGTTGTTTTTTCTCCCTGTTTGATTTTTACATCATGATTTTTTGTGAGGAGCTTTCTGATACAAGTTCAAAAGGAAAGCAAAAGCACATCCTTATCTTACCATTATTATCAATATTGAAGCTTACATACTTATTGGTTCGTTTCTCCTCTCTCTCCACCTCGGTTACCTTAATTTTCGTTGTAGAATAACATGATATAACATCAAAATGTTATATTATGAAAATGTTATACCTACTAAGATTTTTTAAATTGTCGTTTTGTCATTAGAGGCATAAAAAAATGCAGATTGCATATAAATAAATAAATATTTTACCAAAAAATTGTATTTTTAAGTCTTACTTACTTATTCATTGCTTTAATCGTGTTCATTTATTGTTTTTCGTTGATTTTTTAAAGGATTTATTTTATTGAGCATCTTTATTGAACAACAACGCTTTTTGGGTTATTATTTTCAATATTGAACCATTGGAATCGATCAATAGAAAAATTATTCCCTCCCGCCCTCAAAATTTGATAGTTTACGATTCAAGGTAGTATAGAATCCAATAATCGAATAAAAATTTCCGGGCAGAACTAAAATAAACCGTTGTGTAACAATTTGCAGCGTTTTTAATCGTATTTTCATCTCTACAATAAATACGAGCTCAAAAGAGCCAAAAAGAGCCACTGATCCGTCGAAAAGATCCGGCTCTTCTGAATGAGCGGAGCGCTCAGAGCCGTTCTTGTTGGTGAACCGTTTTCCCCATCTCTACTATAGGTACAACTACTGTTTGTACTTGGATAGAATTAAACACGAACTTACTGATATAGAAACTTACTAAAACTCGTATGACATCGACAACAACGATCTTGATCACAGTACGAAAAAATGGAAACTTCCACACTTAAGTAATACAGAACAAACCCGACTAGATGGCACTCCGATAGCATTGGTTTACGGGTGCCTTATGTATCACAACATGAATATCAAGAACATGAGGGGCTATAACCCTTTATTATTTATTATTTTCAACAATTTTGAGTCAGAAATAGTTCCTTTGCCCTTAGCCACCATAAAAAGCGGTAAAAATAATAACGTTGAACTTTCATGTAGTTTTGGTAGATAGTCAAGTGAAATGGCGGACACAGGGAGACTTCGGGTGACGTCATGGCATCTCCACGTCCTCATAAAGAAGGAATAATCACCAAAGGAATGATGACCATGGACGATATAGAGACCACTTTCATGTTGGTAGGCGGAGTTGATCTCCCGTCGGTCCTAAAAATTAACGAAACTAATATAAAAAATAAAATAAATACCTTGAGTTTACGTTGAATCCCCTAAATTTCCCCTGTGAAAAGTATCTAGGTAGAATCAGTGCGGAATGAATTCATTTTTCGACAAATCATCATCCATGTCTCACAAAACGAGAGGTGTCCGCTATTGATCGCGGAAGTGCAAATGCGTGGTTCAACAACAACAAACACCTGACAATCTTGACATCAATTCTGCATTGTGTTCTCTGTTCTGTACTCCGGTTTACTGTTGAGTATTCAACAATTCAATACTAGTCTTCGGTGCCATCGGTGGTTTCAAAAGTGTTTGAATATAATACGTTAATTTAGCCGAATCGCGAATGAATCGGAATTTTGAAGTGTAGAGACATGATAATTGCTAAGTTTGGTCCTACCTCCTCAACGATGAAAAGAGAAAATGAAAAAATTCCTATTATTGAAATGTTACATCAGGTTGGTTTCTATACTTACATGCTCAACTTTTGCTTATTTTCATCTCTTATCTCTGTCAAAAATATGATAATATTCTTACCTACGTCACAGGTACTTTGCCTACAAAGGCCAGCCACAAAGATTAACTGAACTACTCTTCGGCTTTCCAACGGGCAAGTGCGACTGGGTTTTTGCAACCCGTTCCACTTTGTTGTTGGAAAATGTGTTTTGTTTTGTAAAATCCCGAAACATCGATAAATTATGGCGTTCAAATTGAAATTACCTACTTCATTCTTAAATGATGGAGGAATTGAGGCTACTATTACCTAGCTCATTACAACATACCTACATAGTAATACTAATTCACATTATAATACATAGTATATAGCATTACCTATACATAATGCCTACTTAGTAGAAATTTCTCTCTGAATTTCATTTCTGGTGAATAATGAAGCCATCAAAGGACGGCAAAGGATCGTGTGAGCACCTTTTGACCGATTCTAACATCTGGCCCGTTGGTCTAGGGGTATGATTTTCGCTTAGGGTGCGAGAGGTCCCGGGTTCAAATCCCGGACGGGCCCCATTATTTTTGTCGCCTTTAAGTCAGAATCGAATCAGTCATTGCATAACCACATCGTCGCTGCGGTACCACGCTTTTTTTTTGTAAAAATTTATCTGTATTTCTACCAGAAATTACTTTGGAATTGAAATAATTTTCTATTGGTCAAGTCTTACTAGGGATTAGGGTTAAGACGTCGTTATAATCTAGTACATCGTCCCTATACCTGGTAAACCATGTAAGTCGAGTTTATCAAATTTTACAGGGGACACTAAAAACTAAATCATTCAGTTTTCATTCGATATGCAATAAGTTTTTTCGTTCCATTCCTTGAAACTGGTGGTAACAGTAGTATTTCAAAGTGCCTGAGACTAATTTCATCAAAATTTACTTCAGCGAAAGAAAAAATGGACTTACATGCTTTTACCCAGCCTTTGTCACCCGACTTACATGGTTTTCAATTTGATTTTTATGAAAATATACCCAGCTTGGATTAGGAATATTATTCAATTGTGTTCTCCAGGTTTCAAGGTTTCACCAAATACCCAAATCGATGCAAAAGGAAAATATTTAAATGAAAATTCATAGGCGTTGACTAATACGCAGTCCAACTTTAAGGCTCCTTGAGTCAAAATGACAGTCTTCACTCTTAATATTACTAGAGTTGAGCAATAAATTATTCAATATACTACCAATTCCTCAATTACCATTTCTTAAATTACAAAAATTACTTTTAGGAACACTTTACCTATCACAACCGTAAGTAGGTAGGTATGCATTGAATTTAAGTGTTAAGCAACTAGGTACTTTTGTTTCATTAAAACAAGGGATGAGTTAGGAATGGGTTAGGGGTTAGGGATACGTTGGGGATGAGCTAGGGATGGGTTAGGGGTTGGAGATAGGTCAGGGCTGGGTTGGGTTAGAGATGGACTAGGGATGGGTTAGGAATAGGTTGGGTATGGGTTAGGGGTTGGGATAGGTCAAGGCTGGGTTAGGGATGAGCTGGGGATGGGTTATAGATGGACTAGGGATGGATTGAGGATAGGTTAGGTGTGAGTTAGGTTAGAGATGGGATAGGGGGTTAGGGATAGGTTGGAGATGTGCTAGGGACGGGTTAGGGGTTATAGATAGGTCAGGGCTGAATAGGGTATGAGCTGAGGATGGGTTAGGCATGGATTAGGGATAAGTTAGGTATGGGTTATGGATTGGTTGGGTGTGGGTGAGGGGTTAGGGATAGGTCAGAGCTGGATTTCAGCAACATCATCGTTACAGCTAGGTCAAACAGCCAACAAATCAATTAATTCATCTGAAATTATCCTCCTAAACAATGTAAAAATAATTTAGAAACATTTCGGAAAAACACGTAGGTAGGTCGTGATCTTAAGGTTGGCCAAAGTATGGAAAATCACATGTCTGCAGAACACAAGGAGTGGAATTTATTGCTGAAATTGAGATCACTTTTTCCGAACTCCATTTATGAATTTTGTAAACTTTTACATGAAAAAAAAGAAGAAAAAACTGACTATTTTTGATGGAAACTTGCCAACAGCGTGAGCTGCTCATTTCATGAAGGCATACACAGGACTTGGTTTTCCGGCGAAAAAAGAGGTTACCGTAAAACCGTTAAACTTTACCCCAAGATTTACTTCAAAACATTTCCAAATACAATTTCTCCCACTCAAAATGGGTTAAATTGATTTTTTTTTTAAAGTGAATTGATCTTCAGGGCTTCCTGAACATTTTGAGTGGTCGAGCTCATTGATCAGATAATTGTAACCCCCCCTATTTAATTGTTTAAATGTTGGAATGAAGTTATTTACGAGTGCGTCTATCTTTACTCTACTCTGAAAAACTCATGGTTATCGCTACAGAAACGGGCAGTGGTGCAATGATACTAGTCGGGATTGAATTCATTACCCCAGAAATACTTGATAATATCAAGTATTTATAATATTATTATAAAATATATTCTGAAAAATTGAACTTTTTAGCTTGAAAAATACAAGTTATACCTAAGAAAAGTGTAAATTTCAATGGTAATTTATTTCAACGAATTTGCTTGAAATGCAATATTTCTGGTTAAGAGATCACAATTTCAGTCTTCCAGTATAGACAGACTTATGTAGGTAATCGAGCAAAACTTTCTACAAGTAAAGAAATATTAAAGGACAATAAACGATAAACGAATGACTTAACAAAATCACAGAAAAAGTCTGTTTCACATTCGATAACTTTCAAATGAATTGCAATGGTAAATTTCAAAGTTAACCCACGATTAAATAATATTGTAAATCAAAACTTATGAGACCAAAGCACGTTTATAATCATATCATAATGCAGGTCTTCAATTGTAAAGTTTCGGTAGGGGCGCGTACCAAGCTTTTTCTCATTTCTTCTCCCCATCTCTAACTTCTGACATGAGATACACTAAAAACCTTACATTCAACACTGCGAAAATTATAAAACTCAAATATTTTTCGAGATTAAATAAGAAAAATATGAGTGAGGCTACCTTTATCCCAACCTTTATAGTGGAGTAAAGATACCCGGTTTTTGGAGTAAAGTTACCATCAAATTTTTGGTAAACAGAGGCATAACTAAGAAAACACTTTTTTGAGAATTTGATTAGTGTATTTTGTTCAAAATAAGATATTGAAAGTGATATGATGAGGGCCTGCCTGGTAAATCCACTCCAAACACCTGATATGGAAGAAATTTTGGAGCACGAGAAACAGGACAAAAACAGCTGAACAGGAAACTATGACTGATAACAGCTGATAACATGGATAAAGGCGCCATCGCAAGCCGCATCGATTCTCTGGGATGTGGAGAATAACGAAAACACAATAGCTAACTTTTATCCAAGTTCTACCACGTTTACGTCACAATTGAAGATTCTCACTTTTTGGGGTAAAGTTACCCCTGGTGGGGTAAAGTTTGACGGTTTTACGGTACTGACTTACAGGTTTTTTCTATTCTTTCTGGATGAAAAACTATTCATCAGATTGGAAAACGGCTTCACTAAATGAATCAAGCGACCCTAATTTACCTGAAAAGCTCAAAACCTTATTTTCGAAAAAATACCGACTTACATGGTTTACCAGGTTTAGGGACGACATATACCTACGCACGTGTACGTCGCTGATCGTCTGGAAACCCCGGGTTGATTCCAGGCCGTAACATCAAAAATTTTTTCTAATTTAATAAATTATGTGTTCATACAATTTCAATTTAGTTGTTGACATTTTTATGTCACAGTATTACAGTTTTCTTTTCACATATCTACGATTTTGCTTCCGAGTCTACCAAGGTAGCGGAAGCTTTGTTTTCACTTTTCAAGGTCGAAAAAAAAAAGTTCTCCAAAATCAAAATTTTCACTCGCGTTTTGCGTTTTAGACCTTTCTGAACAATTTTGGTTCAGTGTCTGTGTGTCTGTGTGTCTGTGTGTCTGTCTGTCTGTCTGTCTGTCTGTCTGTCATGAATTCCTTGTAACGCGCATAACTATACGAAGTTATTGTCCGATTTAAATGAAATTTTCAGGGATTGTGCGGGTTGGTGTGTAGACGGTCCCCTATGAAAATCATCATCCCCGGACTGATAGAAGCGACTGCGCATGCGCAAACGTGAATTCCTTGTAACGGCCATAACTTCTACATTTTCGATCCGAGTTCAATGAAATTTTCAGGGATTATGCGGGTTGGTGTGTAGATGGTCCCCTATGAAAATCATCACCTTCGGACTGATAGTAGCCACTGCGCATGCGCAAACGTGAATTTCCTTGTAACTTCCATAATTTCTACATTTTCAATCCGATTTCAATGAAATTTTCAGGGATGTTACAGATTAGTATTTAGATGGTCCCCTATGAAAATCACCACCTTCGGACTGATAGTAGCCACTGCGCATGCGCAAACGTGAATTCCTTGTAACGGCCATAACTTCTACATTTTCCATCCGATTTCAATGAAATTTTCAGGGATGTTACAGATTAACTTGTTTTGATGTTTTGAGATTAACTACTATCCATCGGATCATCTTTACAATCGGGTTATGGATACGAGGAAGCTATGTGCCACACCCACTTGGCAGACGTTTTTTGCTTGCTTTTAGCAGGCTTTTCAGCTAATATTCAATTAATGTGAAAAAAATACAATAATAATTTATTGTTATTGTGTGTTGCAGTTCGCCGGGTGCCGCCGCAGTTCTCCATCCCTCCGCCGCCGCTCGTGGAAGTGATGTTGGGGGCGGACATCAACCTGACGTGCGTCGCCGTCGGGTCGCCGATGCCCTACGTCAAGTGGCGCAAAGAGCCCGCACTCGAGATGACGCCCGACGACAAACTCCCGATCGGTAAGACTTTTAATAGTTGCCAGTTCAAAATCTATCAGCTACCGTTGAAATGGGATATTTTGGTTTATTATAATACGAGATATTGAACCTTGATATTCGATATTGAACCTTCAAAATCGAGAAAGAAGAAAAAATCGTCGTGGGAAAACATTTTCAAAACCCCCTTGCTTTAAAAATTTCTTAATGCAGTTATTGGTTTTCTATTAGCTATTGGTTATGCGTTTTCTAAATTTTAAAGAATTTTTGACAACACTCCGAGCTTTGTGGTACCAACCGTTAGCTTAATGAGGATGATAAATTTGTTAATTAATGAATGTTCATGACGTATTTCATAAATTTAAGATAGTTTTGAGTTTCGAGAAACGAATGTTCAATTGTTTAATGCCCATTTATTGTGAAATTTATCTGAACACGTGGTTCCCTCCTGCCTTGGCCTGAGGATGAATGAATGGATGAATGTTTTTTATTTGCCATTCCACACAAAGTGTATCGACAATAGTCTATAAAATATAAATATAAAATAAAACATAACAGAGTAATAGGGGTAAACAGAACAATGGGACACTAGATAGGGCATCCAAGGATTAAAAAAAAGAACGAAAAATGAGATCCTCCAGAAGACTAAGGCAGCGGAGCCCAGCCGGGCCCAGACCCACCCACCATGGCGGCTCCCGGACCGTGTACCCATACCGGGCAACGGTCTTGTCTGCAGTACAAACATCACACGGGGAAAAAACCACCAAAGGGGCCGCCCCCGTTCCGGCCAAGACTCCGCAGCCAACGCCCACAAACCGGAAGAATCAACAATTTAACAAATATAAAATAGGTAGGTACTAACAATAAACAACAGAAAAACCACTCAAATGAAAACAATAATTATACCCTATAGTTATATAAAACATACCCTAACCCAGTATCACAGCATTGTTACGATTATCACAAAAATATCACATTAAGAAATAAATAAATTTCTACATAGATATAAGCTTGACTGAACTGAGTACTTTGATTAATTTTCCTCTGGCAGCAGCACGTCATAAAATAAAAACTTAAGTAGTAATCAATAAATTAAGAATACAATTTAGCTTATTTAATAGCTTCAAAAAATTCATCAAACGTATAGGGAGCAAGTTCGCGCAAGAAAAGACCAATTTTCTGCTTGAATTAATTTTTTTCAAATGCTTTTAGTTCATTCGGGATCACATTATAAAATTTAATCCCCCACCATCTGGTAGCGTTTCTTGAACAATTCAACCTGGTAAACGGAACTGTCAAAGCTAGAGCATTCCTAGTACCATAATTGTGAGATGCAGTGTGAAACTTATCAATATTTGAGTGTATGAAAACAACGCATTCTAGAATGTAAATAGCATGGATTGTCAAAACTTTTAAACTAATGAAGGCCTCTCTGCAGTCAGCTCTGTAACTGAGTCCCGAAACAACTCGGAGTGCTCTTCTCTGACATCCAAATATAATTTTAGCAGACGGACAACGACCCCAGAAAACAATAGGATAGGAAGCTTTACTGAGAAAGACTGCATGGAATGCTGCCAGGACTGATTTTCCTGACAATTTATCAGCAAGTCTACGGATCAGAAATTTGGAGCTATTCAAAACGTTTGCCAAGCTCAAGCAGTGCGCATTCCAATTAAGCTTTGGGTCCACTTGAACTCCCTTAATATTAACTTGCTGCGTATTATTTTCAAAGAAAGACAGGCTCCTCGAACCAAAGAAAATATTTTTAGTTTTAGTCTCATTTACGGCCAAGCCATTCATCCGAAACCAAGAGGTCACATCAGATTTTGATTCATAGCCTATAACCTTCCCTTGAAACATTAGCTTTGTAAAGCGAAACCCCGCATCGAAATTGGTGTAGTGGTTCAGCCCCGTTTGATTAAGTCAGGCAAAATAATGAAAATTGTATGGCAACCTTATGATGTCAATTGTATTTGACCAATTTTTATTGTCATAAATTAATTTTGTTTGTCACGTTTTGACATCGTATTGTGTATTTCCTTTCTCTGGGGTGTAATTTTGAAAAACTCATCATTTTTTTGTTGTTTTTTGTTTTTAGGTAAGAACGTTCTCGAACTGAGGAACATCCAGGAGTCTGCCAACTACACTTGCATCGCATCTACAGCTTTGGGCATCATCGAAACGGTTACTCAAGTGAAAGTTCAATGTAAGTTAGAGTACTTCTTGGTTTTCAGTGTAGACTCGGTTGAGGGTCAAAATAACGGAGTAGTTCCGCATTCCAAACATTTCTTCAAAATCAGCAGTTCTGTCAATTTTGTAGCATCCAAAAAGTGTACAATTCAGAAAAAAATTTAATGATTTAACAACATCACCACATGGAATGAAAAACTCAACAATTCAAATGTAATTTATCCAAAAAATGAAAGCCAAGTCTTTGAAATAGAACGCAGGAATTCAAAATTTACGGTTATTTAATCCATCTTAAGCAAGTAGAATCCAAATTTACTTAAGTAGGTCCACTTATTTACCTTTATAAGACTCTTCAACTCAGAATGAGACGGGAAATCACTCGCAAATCAATGTCTAGCTTACAAGGATCAACTTTTTTCGGGAATCTTAAGACCTGAAATCAGATAAACACAGGCCAAATGTCATAAAGCCAAATGTGGACAATGTAGCAGAGATTTTGACTATTTTTTCTTTAAATTGGATGTATTAGGATTTAAATTGTATGTAACATTAGGATTCATCATGTAGCTTTTCAAATCGGTATAGGCTCATCATTTTCAGCAACATTTTCTGGATTCAACTTCTAAAAAATTATATTTATTTGGTTTATAGAATAGGGTGAGCCTGTTCATTAACACGTTCACTGCGTCGCCAAAATCTCGGACTTGCCACTCGCGTCAAACACTTTTTGACTTCAATTACACTCTTGTTTTGTTTTTTATCATTTTTAAGGAACAAAAAACAGTATTTAGCGAAAAAATAGTTTTTCGTGCAATTTGTAGAAAGGCCCAAGTGTTGGGCCAGACCCATGTGGGAATAGCCGAGGTTATGCAATCCCGCAACGACTCATTCATTTCCTCTCCTGGTATTTACTTTCTTAACATTTTTCGTTGTAAATACTAGCCAAGTATAAGTAAACAATCGGATAAAGGCACTTCAGTAATACTCATGTATTCAAACGGATAAAAAAGTCTTTTCTTACGGAATTTTTTTCATTTACAAAATTTCAAAATCTTTCTGCCTGTGCCATTCTTTGAAGCAGTTAGGAATGACCGATTTTGATGAAATTTGGTGTATGTGCTCCATGTGCTCTAGTTGTGCCCTGAAGCTTTTGGTTAATGTCAGTTACTTCTATAGGTTAAAATTTTGAAAACGCCCTAGCAAAATTTTGATATATTAAAAGGTTTTATTATTTTTAAAAATTGTAGAAGTTGATTGTTTTTTCATCGATTTTATAATATAAAATTGATGAAAAAACAATCACCTTCTTATAAATCACTATTCACTATATTATAGTAATAAATGGAATCGAATGGGACCACGCAGAGCTTTGTAGGACCAACCGTTCTGTCCCTATGATTTTTCTGCTGAGAACAGATTCTTCACCTTGGACTTACTTTGAGTCGATTTTTTTGTCCCTTAGTTGTATAACTCGAAAGGTTATAAATGAACAACGAAATACTGACCCAACGGTCCTGAGAGAACAATGTCCACGATCGAAAAACAGAGTAACTCAACCCGTTGGATGGTAAACATTGAAAGACGGCGGCGGCAATTATACCATTTAGTATCATCTGAGGTGTCACCCCTGGTCTCCAGTAGATGGCTGGGTCATACTTATCAGTAAAAACCTGCGAAACCCCCATTTAGAAGAGTATTGAGCTCGAAAAAAGTTCAAGTCCGAAGCAAGGTTTGTTGAGACGCTGGGCCAGACGCAGTGAACGTGCTAAGGGGGCTTCCTGTTCATTGAAATTGCTATTTATTTTTTGAAAATATATTTAACTAAAAGTCGTTAAGTATGACTCCCACGAACATATTCTCGATTTGGTGGCCTGTCGTAGCATAATTAAGTTACTTATGTTCACATCTCATAAATTAGGAGCCAACTCGAGCCGCATCGTGTTGAAAGGAAGAGGCGCATCATAATCTGCGGCGAACATCTTGTGTACACTGTCCACCGTCTTGAAGGGTCGGCCTTTAGCGGGGTTTATCAGATGACATGTCTTGAAAGGGTTGAGACTTAGTGGTCTCGTTTCCCCTCGAGAGTCCCTACGAGATATCTTGGATAGCCCGAAGCTGTTTTAACCCCTTGACGAATATAAGGGGTCTTTAAAGTGGAATTGCACAAAGATAAATCTCTCAATTGGTATTTCTAGAGATAATAAGAGAATGGAGGTCGACTCAGAACAATTGAATTTTTTCTACTTTCTCCTTATTGAAGTTTGGAAAGCCTCATTCTCGTGGGACGTCAAACAAATTGATGCCCTCCTAAATAAATTATTCTTCAGAATTTTGCACATGAGAGCTTTTGGAGGTCCCGTGACTTTCCGTCAGTAGGAATGTTTATTGTTTATTCTTATTATACTAATTATTTGTTATCTACATACTGGTTCCTGTTTATATTTTTTCTTTCTATATTTCAAGACGTATCCCTATGACTTTTTGATAGGCTGAGCATTAGCAAATCTGAGTGCAGGATCGCCTTGACAACCAGAATGCAGAATCATTCCATATAGCCTAAGACAGCCAATCCGAATGGTTTTGTATCATGAGGATCAACCGGCCAATCAGCAAGCGGTATCTCAGAGTCAAATCTTGATGCAGGATCTTGCTTGCTAAAACTGAAAACAATTTTATAGAGCTCTAGCCAATCAGTATGCAGGATCGCGTAGTCAATCGGAGAATATAAGACCGTTGTCAATCTTAATATTCTCCCATCGTCGAGAGGAGTAACCAGCCAATCAGAACGAAAATCTCATTGTCAATCAGAATGCAGGACCGTTCTGATTTATTTAGTCAACCAACCTGAATGATCTAGCGACATTGAAATGAGCAACCAGCCAATCAGAATGCAAGATCACAATGTCTATCAGAAGTCAGAATTATTCTTATTATTTGAACAGCCTTGCATTTTAACAGCTCCTGCTTTCTGTATTGTTGGAGGATTTTGTTTTAAAAAATTCTTTAAAAAAATTATTTTTTAAATTAAAAAAAAATTCTTTAAAAAATTATTTTAAAAATTCTTTTAAAAAATTAGTCCATTCTTCTTCTTGTTAAAAAAAAATTTTAATAAATTTTTTTTCTGCTGGAGACTCTTGTGATTACCCAGAGGTTCTTCTTTCACTTTATTATTTTTAGCGAAGGTGCTTAGTGACAATGATTATGATTTTGACTGGCTGAGGTTGTAAAAGTGGGCTCCTGCATTCTGTATTGTTGAAAATTCTTAACTTTTTTTTTCGTTTTTTGTTGGAGACTCCTGTGTTCTGATTACCCAGAGGTTCTTTTATTACTTTATTCAGCTAATTAAAGGCGTTTTGAGACAATGGTAAGGGTCATCCAATCAGAATGATCTTCCATCATTGTGAGAAGCGTCATGTCAATCAGAATGCAGGATCATTCTACCTGAGGTTGTAAGAATGGGCTCCTGACTTCTGTAATGTTAAAAATTCTTGCCTTAAAAAAAAAGTTGTGTTTATTTCTTTGTTCTTTGCTGGAGACTTCTCTGTTCTGATTACCCAGAGGTTCTTCTATCAATTTATTCAGTTAAGCGAAGGCATTTTGGGACAATTATAGGGTTTTGCTAAGTGTATTTAAGAATGGGCTATTTTTTTAAATGTCGATGGGGCTTTAAATTTCTCGTTCTTCCAAAATTACCGGAATGCCTAATGCTCGCATTTGGTACCAACTTCTCTAATAATGTACATATTTATTCGTAATAATTAATAGCTTTCTATGTGGAACCCTCACTGTAATATCTATTGTACTCCAGGTAACCTTCCTAGAGGTGTATTTCTGGGTGTGTTGGTTTGGTGTGCGGGTAAGAAAACTGACTATACGAGTGACGATTGTGTGAAATTTCATAAAATTTAATCAATACTGGTTGTGGGAAATCGTTTTTTTTTTCAAATTTTCATCATTTTTATCTTTTCTTCTGTGTATTCTTTTTATTGTATCCACCTGTTGAACGGCAGGTTTTTCGACTTCTTACGTAGTAATGTTATGATTGGTGGAGGTCACGATGTTTCTTCAAGTACTCGTATATTTTCCACTTCACATAGAGTGAATACAATCACGTTTTGCGATATAATTTCACGGTGAAGGAAAATTATCTTTTAACAATGTGAATACCTAGTTTGAAGATCATTGCCTTCTCTCTACCTTCTCCATTTTCTGTCATAAAAATTTTGTCATTCTGATTTATTAGTTCTTCTTCATACCTAGTACAGACGATAGTAGACACTTGGCATGCAATATGTGTTTACATTCTTTTCAAACAAACATCATCCCTTCGAAGTTTTATCAGCCGTATAGTAGGAACCTACCCATTCATCATGAAAGACTGGTACCTAGAAGAAGAAATTAGAGTGTTTACAAAATGAAGTTATATTTCCCATTACAAATATAATTTACTTACAACCAAAACACTAATTAGAATTCCATCATAAAACGCGTTTAAAATCAGGACATTGTCTGGAAACAGCGAAGTTCCTACTCAAAAATAATCATTATGGAAGAGGCATTTCACTATCGTGTTTCTGGTAGATTTTAGGCAAGTAATCGTAAAATGATTGTAAATCCCTGCAAGTTTCCAGAAAGATCAAATGGTACTAAAAAAGTGAGTAAGATCATGAAAATTAAGATCAAGCTACAGAATGATCATAGTACTAGATACTTTTCCCAAATCGATCATTAGGTACTAAAACATCCGTGTCTAAAACTTTCGTGTTTACAATTGGAGTTTGGCTGATTCTCAAAATTGTATTATATGTGGCTCTTTTTCCGAAATAATTATCAGTACTATAAAAAGACGATGCACTTGGGCGTTTCTGGTAAGTTCTCGGTAAATCATCTGTAACACGGTAGTAAATCACTGAAAGTTTTCCATAAAATCATTGGTACTAAAGTAAATCTTATACGCTAACTTGTCTCGATTAAGTTTTGGTACATTTTCAAAATGATCGTAAATCACCATTTTCAAAGCAAAAATTCCCAAAATTACACAAAGCATTCAAAATGAGCATATTGGTTTTTGGCAAATAATTATCATAAATCACCAGTTTTGAAAATAACGATCTTTACTAACAGTTTACAAGTTCCGAAACAACCGTTCCTTGACAAAATTTTAACGACCTTTTTGTAGAATAAAAGAGAATTATCATTAAAGGGGTCTCAATCGGACGCCGTTTGTTCTTAGTATTTCGCGAGATTGAAGGCGCAAAAACTTACAAAATTGTACCTAAATTTGAAATTTTGAAGGATTTTAGAAATTCATTAGTGCACGGCCCTAGGGAATTGAAAATATGAAATATTGCCGCTGGAATCATCTAAAACGAATAATAATTGCCAGAGAAATATGGAAAAAAAAACTACTGAATAAACTGTTTTTTCCATGTTTTTCCCATATTTCTCCAGTTATTATTATTCGTTTTGGATGATTCCAGAGGGCAATATTTCAGCCTTTCAAATCCCCAGGGCCGTGCATTAATGAATTTCTAAAATCCTTCAAATTTCAAATTTAGGTACAACTTTTTTAGTTTTGCCCCTTCAATTTCGTGAAATACTGACCCGGAACGAGGAACGAACGGCGACCGACTGAGACGCCCTTAATTAAAAAGGCGATTCACTCTCGTGATTCTGATGGGTTTTTGGCGACGGAACAGATCAGAATTTTCCCTGAATATTGCCAACAGGCGTTTCGCTATCGTGTTTCTGATGATTTTTTAGGGAAAGCATCGTAACATGATCTTGAAAATTATGCACAATTAGCGTCTGTAAATTCAATTGAAGCATTTGAATTTATCTTGTCAAGAAACTACGACTTTATGTGATAAATTTTATGTTTCTGAAATTTGTACAGTTTATACCGAGCTTTAAAACAAAAGGTCTCGATGGAATAAAATCCAACCTCAGGTCAAATTAGATTCCGAATTCTGATTAATTTTGCAGAGAATACAGGGTAGGTAGCCTATGTATACCCTTCCAGCCTGCGCATGACTTTCGTTTTTCAAATGTTTCAACATGTTTGCCATGCACTGAAAATGGGAAAAGGTGTCGTGTTCCTAACAGGTTGGCGAATGAACAAAACTTCAATTTATTATGTGTCAATTCGATCTACCTTTTTGAACTTTGAAAAGCGCTCTAGTGAAATTTATAGAAAAAAATGTTCAAATGTTACGTAGAATATTTTGAAAAAATGTCAGGTATTTTGTACTTGAAAAGGATATCACAAATTTGATGTTACTTATTGACTTTATTCGACCGCAGCGCTGCCAAGCGTCCCCACCAACGTGCAGTTCAGTGACGTCACAGCGACGACCGTCCGCCTGGCGTGGAGCTACCCTGGTGATGACTCCATGTACTTCGTCATTCAGTACAAGCCCAAGTACGCCAACCAGGCGTATTCAGAGATCTCCGGGATCATCACCATGTACTACACAATTCGGTCTCTCAGGTAAATAATTGTTCCTTTATTGTTTTACAAAATATAATAAGCTATGAATGAAGAGAGAAAGGGCTTCGGCTACACGAGTAAAACACAATGTGTCAATGTGAATCCAATATCTGAAAAAATGTGGACAAGCTAAGTTGGTACGTATAATTCTAAAGAATAGAATAAATATAATAAATTTATTTGTATGCCACCCATGATTGGGTAATACATCGTCATAATGATATAAACAATTCTGCGTACATGAATATCAAGGACTGTCTAAACAAAGTCACCACATCATCTCACTCGTTGCATCATCACTCGTTATCAGCAAAAATATCGAAAAACTCGTTTACAGAGTAAAGAGGTGCGTTTATTAATTTCTTTTCAAGTTCTTGTTTGACAGTCTTCAGGGGTTCCTGTCGCAATCGGGGTGGAAGAGCGTTGAACACTTTAGCACCCATGTATGTTATATTACCCTTCTGTGACGTAGTTAGTCGGAGTCTTTCCGTCTTCAATTTGTCCCGATCTCTTGTTGCATGGTCGTGTACTGGCCTGGGAAATAAGTCATCGTTTGAGTAAACGTAGGTCAGAAGTTCAATGATGTATAACCCATATACTGTTAAGATCGAGAACTCCGTAAAAATGGGTCTGCACGAGATCGAGTCACTGACTGATTTCATTATACGGAGTGCAGCTTTTTGCTTTCGGAGGACCCTAACTGTATGGGATGAATTCCCCCACAGTAATAGGCCGTATCTTATATGCGATTCGATTGAAGCATAATAAACCGTCTTAAGTACGTCGATGGAGAGAGAATTCGAAAGCTTCCGAAGTACAAACAGAGAGCTCCCCAACTTGGAAATCAACGAGGATATATGGTCTTGCCATCCCAGGGAGCTTGCCATCATTATGCCAAGGAGAGGCACCGCCGATTCGAAGTTTTTCATCGATCTCAATGATTGATTGTAACCTTTTTTCCATTTGATAAAAACTGAATTTCTCAGCTCCAATGACCTGTGACTATTCTCTATGCATACATCCTACACATCTGGATTCATTCAGGAAACTGACCCAACAAGTAGTACAATAATGTTTTGAGGCGGGTTTCGCCCCGTATCCTATTGTACCAGGTACTCGGGGAGTTACAAGGGGAAACTGATCCAAACTGGTGGCTACTCCGATCGGACTGTATTCCTGCTCAGGAAACTGATGCAAATCCACCATAAGCAAAGACCTCCAAATTATTGCTTTCAAAAATATAAATGTACAATTTTAAGCTCTTAACAGGTTCAAGTAACATCTCCGTCTAGGGAAATTGATCCAAAACTGGCAGCCTTATAATTGGTGAAAATCTAGTGGTCTAAAATGAATTGTTGGATAATTTTTTCTGGTTGGTACATGCTCGTGAGGGATGGCGTATCGAATGAAATATATCGATATACTGATAAAGTGATATATCGTCAATGAGATATAGATACCATCGATCTATCGGACAGAATGTTTCGATATTTCGATATATCGGAAGATCTACTAGGAGGAAAAACGTGTTGACATAGGTAGGTGAATTAAATCTTTAAAAAAAATTACAAATATCATATAGGAAGACATTTATCGATATATCGATATACTTGGAAAAACTTGTCAAAGTAAGTAGGTACCTACTTAGATGAATTGAAACGTTACTAACAACTCTTTGGAAGAAATATATCGATATACTCGACATATCGGAAGATCTACTTGGAAAATCCGGTTGAAGTTAGTATTTAAACTACCTACTCAAAAAGTTATACTTATCGAAATTCATAGTTTGAAACCAGAAAAAAGTGCGAAATTGTCATGGTTTCAGAGCACAATAGCACAGGGGTTTTTGGGGTTACAAATTTTGGGATACAAATATCCTCAGAGGTTCTAACAACATAGATTTATATATTGATAGGGTCCTTCAAAATTTTAAATAATTTATTGGTGTGAAACCTTCTTCACACAGGTAAAGGCGTCCCTTCTCACCCATTCGTTTTATTATTAATTTTTACTTGTTGAAAACAAGACGCGATATTATCGGTAAATATATCGATATTGACCGATAGTATCGGTTCTCTATATAGATATAAATATATCGATATATCAACCGTAATCTATTTCATTTATCGATGTATTGTTGCCATCCCTACTCGTGGAAGAAAAAGGGGTGACTGTTCCAAAATTGGTGGATACTCGGATTATACTTCCCCTGATAAGGAAACTATTACACAACTTCCGCTAGAAAAATCTCCTAAATTAATTCTTACGAACCACAATGTTCTTAGTTCTTCAAATAATATACCTAGGTACTTGAAAAATCGACGCGTTTCCCGTCAATGTGGTCTCTTTTTTGAAAATACAAGTAGCAACTCTGAGTAATTATTACTCTGAAAAAGTGTGTTATGTCTGCGTGTCGTCGAGTGAATGAGATGATGTTTTGTGTTTCCTTTAACCCCCACTCAACAAAGAGAGAAAAGTCCCTATCCTAGTGACTGCACTGTCGCACTGGCGGCTTTCAGCCCGACCAACGTACGGAGTGCAGGGAAATCAGGCTAGCCCGGCAACCCCGGCGTTTCATCAGAAACTGACCGCCGGGAGGCAGGAGATTTACTTATTGAGCCTAGTACTTCGAGGAGATCCTTATTGGAGGAGAAGGTAGAGAGCGAAATGAGTGAGACGACTGACTGGACTAGATTGCATACTGGAGTATCCCTGAGTGAGCTTATGTACTCGGATATATTAGTTGAGGGAGAAAGAGAGGTGGAAGGGTGACGTCATGTTGACGTGTTCTCCCCGTACTCTTGTACTTCTTTATTCAAGAACTATTTGAATGTTGAAATGTGGGTCATAACAAATTGTATGCACAAATGCTACACAATTCAATGTTTGAAACGGTTCCTGAATTCAAGATCCTACAACTACAACAAGCCAAGAACTACCTAGCAGGCTCAAATAGACAAGAAAATTGTAGTTGTTTATTGAGTGGTATTTGTTTAATTCGGTATCATCGTGAAAATTCCTATTTGACTTCCAAATTTAGCCCAATACGTTATTTAATTTATACTTGTCAAATATAAATAATTAATTAATGAATGTCCGATGTTGTTTGACGTTGATTTATAAATAAATTATACAATATAAAATTAATGCTTTATTGCGTTATTTATTAACCCATAAAATCCAAATTAGGTAACAAATTTTTTTTTAAAAATTCCAGTGTCGAAGATTTATTTATAAAGTTATGATTTTGGTGAAACAATTGGTTGGGCCTGCATTATGTTAATCTATGTTTTTATTAGTACTTTTGAAAATAATGTATTGTTTCACAGCTAGTAATTTATGAGGTGAAATAATTAATCACTAAAATAGTTGTTTCTCTCGTAATATAAAGTTCGGGTTTTTTCTCTAAACAACTCCCCACCCCATTGTTGTCGTAATTATTATGAATTAACTCCCTTAAATACTAACCCCGAATGCAGTTTTTTTTCTTCTAAATATTGATTCATTTAACAAACATTATGAAAAACAATCACGCAAGCCCGATTATATTTCCAGGAACGTGATACAGAGATGCAGTCGACACGTTGCGAACACGCAAATTTTAAAACAAGCCATTCGAATATTTATAGAATATTTGTACATTCGAAGCGATGAAACCAAGTGATGCAACTTGCGTGTAATATGCGAATTTATATTCACATCGTAGAATAAATTATTAACATAATTCAGTGTAGTCAGTGTGTCTTGTAGAGCTATAGGGCAAAAGGTTATTCTTTTATTCTTTTAGGGTTTTTTCTGTAGGCATTTCTTTCATTCCCCCAAGGAGCCTAAAGCTCTTGATTTCGGCAACCAGGTTTTGATCATGAAAGAACTGACGCAAATCAGCATTGGTTTTAATTCCCCACCTTCCGAAGAGAAGTTTTGATTCTTCTTGAATTTTCCAAAGTGTTGTTCACTAAATCACAAAGTGTTGTTGGGCGATTTGAAATTTTTCCATATTTTTTTCCAAGACGGTTTTCGATGTGTTCCACATGGTCAACACAGTTTATCTACCCCATTTCCACGGTAAAAACCAAAAATTTTCGCCTAGTTATGACTTTTTAGGCGAAAACCGATTCTTGGGTAACTTCTTAGAGGTTTCCATATTCGAAAATACTGTCAAAATTGGTTACTGACATACCGTCTACCTCCGGTTTACCTTGAGCCTTCACATTACAGGCATGCTCACGTTGTATTGATAATTATTGTTCTTCGACTGACCTTAAAACCTGAGTGTTGACTCAAAAAACGACAATTTTGGAGTTGGGTTGTCGTTGCTGCAGGGTCTTCAATTGTCTTAAATCTTTCTCCAACAAAAACAAAATTTTTTTCAACTTGTTTTTGGGTGACCTTAGAAGAATAAATACGTTATAAATTGAATTCTGCGTCGAATGAGACCAACTGCTACCACTTCAGTGTAAGTATTCTTTCGGGTTTTTGACCTTGAGATGAATATTGAAATTTAGGTAGGTACTTTATTTATCAGAGAAAGGGAGCGGTTTGTCGTATTCGTCGCAGAATATTGTTTCCAACAGCGGATATTTAAAGATGTTTTTGAGTTATTTTTCCCAGAAAAATATTCTAGAATGTCGAAAAAACAAGTTTTTTCCCCAGAAAACTCCAGAAAAGTCAATGTAAGACCTCTCACATTCATGATCATCGTGAAATTCTTCGGAAGACGTTCAATTTCAGTTCGAGTACAGTTGAGTCCTACCTGTATATTATAACCGGAAATTTCTGCTTTTCTAACGTCCGGATGTGTCGTGTTGCAGCCCCTACACGGAATACGAATTTTTCGTAATAGCTGTCAACAATTTGGGGAGAGGACCGCCTTCCGCTGCGATCGTCGTTCCCACTGGAGAAACCGGTAACGTAGACGCTCTACTTTCCTCACCATATCTTATTTACTACGTACACTACATTCAGTTTGAAACTCAAGCCTGCTCAACGAGTTCTACACAATTTTAATTACCCAAGAATTTTGTGTGGAGTGATTCTTTTATGTATGACGTCGGTAAATCTGCTTAGGCATCTACATTGTGTACAATTTGATATTTCATCGGTGACACATTACAGGATCATGCAATATTCATTAAGTTGCATACTAAAACACATTGATACACTTTTTAACAAAAAAAATGTTACTGAACAGCTCCATTGAACATTCACGTAAATTTGGTTTTTAGAAGGAATTATATTAGGTTCTAAACATAGACTTACATGAACATACATATTCATTCGATATTAATTATTATTACATCAAATAATAAAATGTTTATGTACCAATATTTATCTATTCAAAGATGAGCTAAACTCACGAAACACTAAATTGATGGTCTTCTCAGGTTTACAACGAGTAACTTTCCATAAGTGGTAAAATAACAATTAATTGATCTAAAAAGGAAATAGCCCTTCATGTGCATGTGAAATAACTTATGGAGTACCTACTTTCACAATAAAATATGTATTTATTGCTATTATAGATTTAACGATATCGAGTGCTGGTAGAACTTCTCATAATAAGTTGGTGATTAGTTCGAATAAAAATATTTTTAAAATGTTAGTTATGGGTCTCATGGTGCAGTAAGTTGGGTTATTGTTGTTCTACAGCATCAAATGTCCCTTCTGATTTTGGATTTCGAAATAAGTACCGTAAAGAAAAAGTACACAACTTATTTAGCCAAAATGCTTTTAATTTTTACTAAGTCAAACGGATTGGGAAGGGTTCCACTGAATGATAAAATCGTGCTTCGCTGAGCTTTCGGTTGATATATATTACCTACTTCAGGGCTCGAAGGATGGTTTATATACAGCACTGAAGTTGGTAATATATTAACCGAAAGCTCGGCGAAGAAGGATTTTATCATTCAGTGGACCCAATTCCCAATCCGTTTGAGGTAGTGTAATTAGTTGGGTCGATCTACATAGATGCTGCTTTTATTATTATTTTTTTTTTTTTTTTTGCCTTTTGGAAACCATAACATTACCTACGTTACTATTCAAATTAACAATGTTTCATAACTGTAGAGACAGAAGTAAAAGTGTCCTAGTTGAAACACGTTTAAAATTATTCTGCGTCGTTCTTTGCATTTTTAACATGGAACATGCTTTAGCCATCACCTAAGTGGGCAAAAACATGACGAAACCGTGGAACGAAAGTAGCGCTGGATTTTGTGATGATTTTCACTTACAACCGACCCGTTTCTAGGGAAATGTATCGCCGTTAGTTTTCATCCCACGGAAATCGTTCGCTACTCGTTGAAAAGCCCTCAATTTATGCGTAAATTATATACTGCCAAAACAGCTGTAAATATGGACTTAGCTGAGATATACCTCTAATTTGAAAGAACTTTAAACACATTTTAGGTAAAACCCAACATCGATTTAGTGGATTATATTGATGTTGGTTGGCTTGGTTTTTACGAATGTAATCAAAGGATCTTGAAACCTAGGCGAGATTTTGTTATGAGCGCGGCCTTTTAGTTGTGATGTGTTCTTCGACCCTTTAGATGTTTAGGAAGCTCATTTGTAAACTTGTATTACACCATAAAGAACTAAATTAGAACAACAGACAACAAATTCCTAGTAAAAGGAAACAGCAAACAAACAAAACACGGCTGAAGTATGTTCCATGTTTCTTGAATTTGAGCCGAAGGCTCTAAACAGTAAGGGGCTTGCTTGAGTTTTTATAATCAGTTATTTTCTATCAGCTCAAACTTGTATCGCTAGGATCCCATTTGGGTTCTTTCCTCCAGGTATGGAACCCACAGAACTTGATCGAGATAGAAGTGTTTATCGGAAGCTTACTGATAGTTCCTGCTATCGGAAAATTACTATGTGCTAATAAATAGACACAAATAAATAGTCGAATACAATTTTTTTTAAATTAAAAAAGTTGACAAAATTATTATATTCGTGAATAAAGCCATTTCCGCGGATCATTTTTTCTTCACCTTTTGAAGTTGCAGCCACCAGGGGGTGACATTCTTTCATTGTTTCATTGTAAATACGCTTTCCGTGGTAATTTTCAAATAGTACCTACCTACTAGTGGCAGGCTGGGCTACACTAAGCTCTCAAGTGATAGTTCACCAGCCTTGGCGGAGGAACAGCTTTGAAGGATCGCTGGAGGTAGACATTAATCCGTTTCACGTCATTCTACAGGATTTTCTCATTTAATTACCATGAAGTTTATTAGTAGCTCTAAGATGGAAGGTATTTTCTTCCATTCTGTATACCTAGTTAGATTCTAGGATAGATACTGGTTGGAAAACATTCGGAAAAATTAATTTAATTCGTATTTTTTCATCTGAAATTCCGAGATGAATAAAAATCTTTAATAGCAAGAAGTGTTTTTAATTATTATTATTTTTTTTTTTTTGCTGCTGATTGATTTTTATTGCTTTTGAATGTCATACTATGGTTTTTTATACAATCTTTAAAATTATTCTATCATTTATTCAATTTATTAGAAAATTGTTGCTTCCATTCACGATAAGGAAAATATTGAGTTCAGATCATTTTATTTTGGAGTAACAGGGTTTGGCAAATTTTGATTGTTTTGGGGAAAAGTCGGGGTTTTTTGAAAGTTCTGATTGCGAGCCACTCTGAATCGGTACTCGAAAATCTTATGAGAAAAGAGAGGATTTTTTTTCATCGCCATTGGGAAAATTTATGATTTTTAGAAATAACTCCTTGGTCATAAAAATGATGTTCTTGACCCCGCCCAATAACTCTCTATGCGGTCTTTAACTGGCCATACGAGAGCGTACTCACTTCTTTCGGCCGGAAATGAACTACTAGCGTTTTGAATGGACCTGAATGGGCCTGCTCCTACCGACGAGACCAGTAATATACTCCATCGATTCTCTGGACTAGTTTTATCCATGATGTATCGCTTTACTAGTACCTCAAATGACTGACTTAATAGATCCATGTTTCCTAATCTACGGTCTCAATACCTAATCTTTATACGGTCTTTAACTGACCATATGAGAGCGTACTCGCTTCTTTCGGTTGGAAATGAACTACTAGCGTTTTGAATAGACCTGAATAGGCCTGCTCCTACAGACGAGACCAGTAATATACTCCATAGATTCTCTGGAATAGTTTTATCCATGATGTATCGCTTTACTGGTACCTCAAATGACTGACTTAATAGATCCATGTTTCCTAATCTCCATCATACTAATGAAGCCAACCTAAAATAGCCCTCAAAGGAATCAGATAAATTATACTTGTGAAAATTGCATTAACATTTGATTTTGTTATTGACAATTAGTCAACTAAACTAGAGTAAATCCTGCAGGAACGTACGTAAGTTTTTCGTTACACCACGAACCTCCGATGTCTGCATAAATGATGGAATGCAGCTACTTTTTGACCCAAACCGTCATCTCATAACTCTTGACGTAGAAAGTTCGTTTAACTTTGGGAGAAACCCCCTAGTTTTTCCTCTCAAATGAAACACGACCGATCCCGTCAGGTCTTACAGGGGCACATATTCATCCGAAAGTGAATGATTAATAGCGGTTTCGCCCGACCAAGAGGAAAATCGAGGTGCGGGCTAACATATGCATACAATGTTTGCGTGTACGGGCTTCCTATGACGGTCGCCCTTCGGCTAACGATAGCTGATGGTTGATCGTATAGCTTGGGCCCCACAGCCGTATCGTAGGTCACAATCAGAGAGCCTGTAGCGCGTCAATCATAGTTAGACAGGCCGACCTCTCCCTGCCACGAATCCCTCCAATAACGCTCCGTTCGTCGGACGAAACGCTTTCAAAGCTTGTCAAGAGTCACGACTCAGGAGTGATGCTGTTCAAACCCGAATTCAGCTTGGAAAACTTTGGGAAGAAATTGAGGTCATCGTTGGAAAAAGGGAAACACATGCATCGAAGCCATTTTTTAAAATCATTGCATTGATTGGTTCTTTAGCATGCTGATTCACCTGGCTGGGCACTCTTCAGCTCTGCCCAATTCCCTGACTTCCAGAAAATTTTCCCGTACTACTTAGCTAGAAAGTTCACCACTGAAATACATCCTGTAGTGAAAGATGGGACCTTCATTACCCCTAATAGTAAAATGGGACAATGGCATAATCTATTGACATTTTTCGTCTCGTACTCTCGTTTTCCTGCCTTTAGAGGAAGCGAAATGATGATTTTTTTTTCGCTATCCGCTCTAATTTGGGAGTTTTATAATTAGCTGCTTTAAAAGCCCGTGGTCGGAAATTAGGAAATTCACGCAATGCTTTCAGTCTGAATTAGGTCGGGTCAGGTCGGAAATAGGTTCGGGCGGGCTCCTTCCTACGCCGGGTCATCCAAAATACACCTTTGGACGCTGCTGGAGGCCGAAAGTTCAACAGTTCAATCGTTGAGGTATTTCTGGAGCGGCTCTCGACGCTCGCAATAGGCTCAAAATCCGATTCCAGGCTGAACAAGCGGAATGGAGATGGATGATCACCGATGCAGGCACAACCTACGCTAGGAAATTTCTCTTCAGGGTTACAGTCCGACCATTGGGCTCTCCTAGAGTCCTGATTTACAACGAAATATACTGGGTGCCCCATATGTTATCCACCAAACTTTGGGAGTCGATTTTACTACTAATTTGCAACAAAAAATGTCTCTTAGCAATTTTTTTTAACCCCCTTAAAATCCGACTTTTTTTACTTTTAAGATTTTCTTCGTGTTTTTGACCTTACACGGTCATAACTCCCTTAAATTGCACTCAAAAATTAAAAATAAGGATACCGTTGGAAAGAACGTGAATTTTCTCAATAGATGAGCCGTTGACAAATTGAGAAAAACTGAACGCTAGAGTAGTTTTTTTACCTCTAACTTTAAAATTTGCCAATTTTTTTTTTTTTTTTTTCAAAAATGTTGATGATTTTTCCCCATGGAAACAAGGTATTTGCTAGAGAGGCTCAAAAGCTTAAAAACTTTTCCATTTCATCAGCTTTTCAACGGTCACCCAATTTTTAGTTTCACTGTGCAATTAGAGGGAGAAAATAGTGTTTCAATGCGAAAAAACGTGCATTTTTTTCAACGTCCCTCCTTCCAAGCACCACGTCCCCACGTCAAACCATCGATTTCGTTGAAAAAAATACACGGTTTTTCACTATGAAACGCCATTTTCTCCCTCAAATTCCACAGTAAAACTAAAAATTGGGTGATCGTTGGAAAGCTGATGAAATGGAGCAGTTTTTAAGCTTTTGAGCCCCTCTGGCAAATACCTTTTTTCAATGAGGAAAAATCATCAATATTTTCACCAAAAAGAGAAACTGACTATTTTTCAAGTTTGAGGTAAAAATACTACTCTAGCGTTCTGTTTTTCTCGAATGGTCAACGGCTCATGTATTGAGAAATTTTACGCTCTTTCCAACGATATCTTTATTTTTAATTTTTGAGTCTGATTTAAGGGAGTTACGACCGTTTGAATGGTGTGAGGTCGAAAACACGAAAAAAATCTTAAAAGTCAAAAAAGTCGGATTTTAAGGGGGTTAAAATAAAATTGCTAAGAGACACTTTTTGTTACAAATTAGTTGTAGAAACTACTCCCGAAGTTTGGTGGATAACATATGGGGCACCCTGTATATGCTATGGGTGTGATACATACCGTTTGGTATACGCATATGATTGATATGTACAAGAATCCCTGACATATCTCCAAAAATGCTGTACTAGGTAGATATCTTATTCTGGGTTTACAAGTCCCGATTTAATTGTCTATAAGATTACCAGCGTGTAATTGTGTGTAATAGCACTGCCAGTTTGAATTGTGATAATAGGAATTACCTACCAGTTTGTAATACCGGTTATTTGGATTACCAATCCTTTCGTAATTGTGGCAAAACTGGGTCATTCTAACTCAACCTACGTATATGATACTCGAAATTTGGCTCAAATATGAGCTCAAAATTTGGCTGAGTTAGGACCAAGTTAATATTTTTCAGACTTTCTAGTTTCATCTGGAAAAAGTCCATTCATGCAGCATGAATTAATGAGCGAATTTTCCAAAAAATCTCCAAGTTGAAGGTATGGTTAAGGAAAGAAACAATGGTAACAAAAGAGATTTATATTCATCCAGCATCCATAGTACTTAACTTTTTTTAACACACTTTCCAGGGATTGTTTTAGAATGTTCCAAAACGGATTTGAGTGGAAATTTTTTTCGAAAAAGCTCAAAGACGTTTTCATTATATATAAATACTTTTTTGATTTTTGGACAATTTTCATTTTCGGAAAGTGCATCAGAAATTTTGTGCTGAATCCGAATATACTATACATTACTATGATTGTGAAGGCAATAACCACAAAAACTGGGAAAACCCCTTTTTTGGACTATTCTTGAAATTTGGACCACTTAGGGTTGTCCAAAATTTCTGCCTAACGAACTCAAATTTTTGTTTGTTAGGTACGGACATTTTGGCGAAAATTTGAAAATGTTTTTAAAACTATTACTCAAGAAATTATTCCATATTTTTCAAAACGGATTTCAGTGAGAAAAAAAAAATTCGAAAAATGTCCATTCTACAAATTTTGGAGCCTTTGCAATAGCTTCATTTTTTTTTTTTTTTTTAATTCGCTAAAAGAAAATAGAAGTTTCTTTACGACCTGGCCAAATGAAACATTAAAACAACTCATTGTTGCCTTGGTAAACGGTATTTTTCTTGATATCCATTCTTTAAGAGTGACGCTTTTTACGACCAAAATATTTAATTTAGATGTGCCCATTTCCCACCTCCAAATTTGCAATTTTTCATTTAAAAAAAATGAATAAATAAAATAAATTTGTTTCTAGAAAATTTTGTTGAATGAACTAAAACAAAATGACACCAAAATTTGACAATTATACGGACCAAAGTACTGGATAGAGGAAAAGTTTTCGTTGTTTTTTGGTAGCAGATATTTTGTCACTTCAAAAGTTAAATAACAAGAACTTCAAGAGGAAAAAAAAAATCATAATTTTCAATAGGTCAAATTATAAACTCGAATGAACCTGAATGCAGTAGAGGCGTGTAATTTATTATTACTTCGGCGTTTTATCGAAGTTTGTTCTTTTAAAATTGTAATTTTCGCGTACCCTGACATCCAGCCTAAGCTTATTACAACGGTAATTGAGTGGGAAGGTACTTATAAAACGGGGTTAAATCTCAGTGAAAGGTAAAAGGGGAAAAAAACTGTGGGAAGCTACACCACCTGACACTTTTATAATTCAGTGACTCGCTGAACCTTTCGCACCTGCCTGTTAATTGATTCATTATTTTATCTCGAAAAATAAAGGGGAAAACTCAAATCTGAGAACTACCTTCAAAGACGTAATCCGATAACGTTGGCGAAGAAAAAAAAAAGGGGGTTTTTGAAATGGAATATTCCGAGATTTAAGGCTTGCGGCGAGGATTTGAATCTCGGTTCTACCAAGTACTTACCTAGTATATATTTAAAATAACTTTGAAAAGAAAAGAGTCGTAATTTGATCATACAAAGATTACGCAACTACATTAACAGGGTGGTCCTAAAAGTAACAGGATAACTTTGTAGTTTGGTATCTTTCACGGATTAAATGGATAGTTAGTCAACCGTTACTACATATACGTGAGTATCAAGGGCTTCTGGGTTGATTTTAAACGTTTCATAAGTCAAAAAGCTTTTTTTTTTTTTTTTTTTTTTCTAAAAGTTAAACAAGGGGAATTACTATGCAATTGAAAATATACAGGGAGTTACATTTTAAAACGGTCACAGGCTAGTAATGATTCTACAGCTCATTTCCAGCTAAAAATGTCTCCTGGTAATTTTTTTTTAGAGGCATCGTTTCCGAGTTATTTCACTTTTAAGATTTTTTTTTCGTGATTTGGACCTTATCTCAGTAAAACGACTATAACTCCCCGAGTTTTCATGCAAACTTTAATCTGATTACACCGTTGGAAAGAGCGTAAAATTTCCTAACTCCTTGATGGAAAAAATCCATATTTATAATCGGAAAACGGGTGAAATTTGGATTTGAAAAAAAAAAAATTGTAAAATCTTGAGAATCATAACTTTTTTCAAACGCTCATAGGTTCCGTAAATCGGCATTTGAATTTTTACCTGTAGGCCTAAAAGATGCACAAAAATCTCAGTTTTCCAACGGTCTGGTCATTTTTATTTTTAAAGTACGATTTATTACAGAAATTTGTGTTTGAACACGGAAAAACGTGAATTTTTTCAACGGAATCAGCGCTCCTGCTAAGGCGATCTAAGGGGTTTCGGGAGGTCCTCGCTCTCCTGCGCCTCCCGCCCGCCCCGCATATCGGCGAACCCCTCCTATCGCCTTAGCAAGAGCGCTGATTCCGTTGAAAATATTCACGTTTTTCCGCGTTCAAACACCAATTTCTTCAATAAATCCTATTTTAAAAATGAAGATGACTAGACCGTTGGAAAGCTGAGACTTTTGCGCATCTTTTATGGCCTACAGGTAAAAATTCAAATGCCGGATTACGGAACCTATGAGCGTTTGAAAAAAGTTATGATTCTCAATATTCTACCACCTTTTTTGTTCAAGCCCGATTTTCACCCGTGTTTCCGATTTTAAATATGGATTTTTTCCATCAAGGAGTTGAAGAATTTTACGCTCGTTCCAACGGAGTAATCAGATAAGAGCTTGCATGAAAATTCGCGGAGTTAAAGCCGTTTTACTGAGATATGGTCAAAATCACGAAAATATCTTAAAAGTGAAATAACTCGAAAACGAAGCCTCTAAAAAAACACTTAGAGACATTTTCTGCTGTAAATGAGCTGTAGGATCGATTTCTGGCTTGTGACCGTTTTAAAATGTAACACCCTGTATTGGTATACAAGTTGTTCAGCGCGTTGAATATTACAAATCAGAATTTATTAGCGAATTTTTGAAGAAAATTAAGCTGTTTTGAATTGTGGGATTTTTCCTAAAACGAAAGTTGCTGGTGATTTTTGACATAATTTGAGAAGATGATTTGGAAAATGTATTACTGGTTCCTATTCTCAAAATCACCAGTATACAATGAGATTTGCTCACTAAGAGCTTTTAACATTCTTTGAAAATTTGCTCATTCAATCATACCTCATGAGTGGGACTTTTTTACCATCTACGTGATGTCTGATTTGCATAAATTTCGAAGTAGGAGAGGGACAAATTTTCTTCGATTTTCCATATTAGATCGGATTATGAGTAACCGAAATGAAGTATTGGGCTCTGGATTGTCCCTTATGCATTTCAAAGCGTTAGTATCAGTTGGATCTACTGCGCATACGGGTAAAACTTGATTTTTCCAAACTTCATTTTCTCACTGATTACAAGAAATATCGTAGGTTGAAGGACTTCATATCTCATCTTTATTGTATCCATTGTGTATTAAATCCAGCTCAATCTGTTCATCTGCAGCCTTTGAAAATTCTATGCAATTTTCTGGTATTATGTGGCGGGGACTCTGGATGGTTCTTTATCAATTTCACTGTCATCTGATCATCAAATTTGGAGGGTAGAGGTGGGAATTGAATGCATTGAAGCTACACCGTGAAGCTATGTGCCACACCCACTTTGATGTTTTTTGTGTTAAGGGGGTCTCAATCGGTAACCTTTCGTTCCTCGTTCCGGGTAAGTATTTCGCGAAATTGAAGGGGCAATAAATTAAATAGTTGTACCTAAATTTGAATTTTCAAGGATTTTAGAAATTCATTTGTGCACGGCCCTAGGGAATTGAAAAGCTGAAATATTGCCGCCGGAATCATCAAAATCGAACAATAATTTCCAGAGAAATATGGGAAATAAACGGTTTTTGCCTTGTTTTTCCCATATTTCTGTGGCAAATATTGTTCGATTCTAATGAATTAGTAAAATCCTTGAAAATTTCAAATTTAGGTACAACTTTTCAAGTTTTTGCTCCTTCAATTTCGCGAAATACTGACCCCGAACGAGGATCGAACGGCGACCGACTGAGACCTCCTTAATAACCATATAAGAAGCTGAAAATTCTGGATATTTCTCACTAATAAGGTTATTTTGAACAAGTGAGCGTGGTGTGTTTATTGTAATGCTCTACCAGTACTCGATTCGTATCTATTCAGTATTTTATTTGAAAAAAAAACTAAGTTCTTAATCATCTTTAGCATGATGAGGTCGTTTATTTCATAAAACGAATTTACTGCTAACATCTCCAACACTATTATTACTATTGGAGCTTCATTGTTCTTATTATTAAGACATCACACATACTTCCCCACATTTACCAAATTTCATGTTTCCCTATTAAAAGCAACAATGTTTCAAGCTGAAAACTAATAATATTCCAAAGTTTTGACTTTTGCTTGGCTGGAAAAAATGTTTAATTTTTACAAGAGACGTGAAAAATAACGTTTTTTCGTCGTCATGCCACCATAATGCTACTCACATCTCAGCCAATGAACGTGTGCTGTGTTGAAAGATTTTCGACATACTTTTCAACAAAGAACCACACTTACATATGCTTGTATGAATTGTTTCCCTTAAGAGTTAAATCACGTTTTTATTTCATTTTGGCTTTCCCGTCGATTTTGGGAAACATTACCGTTGCCCGTAAGTTGAAAATTTGAACGAAACTTGTCCCAAACAAGAAACTCACCACTTCTAATCCGGCACGAAAATTTTTTGTATGGAATATTTTGATTTCCCAAACTTTTTTTTCCCTTCATTCTCGAAAGCACATGCGCACTGGCACCTTTTTCCCTTCTGGTCATCACGGTTGTGCAATCACACACTGACGACTATTCTTCAATGTATTTCATTATAAGAAATTCAGCACTCAGTAACCACACGTTTTTTGTATGTGTGCACTGCACCTATTTTCTTCTCACAAAAAATACTTCAATTATTGACCTAACTATTTTTACGTTGGGCTGCGACATCCCTTCTGTTATTTTATGTTTAGTTTAATAGCTTTTTAACCACTATTAGGTAATATTACATAAATACCGTTCCATTTCAAGGACATATTCCCTCATCCCTCACATTTGAAAGTATTTACTGATTAATTATGGTTATTTAGGTTTCTATTTGGCACTTTACACACTGCTTTTTTACTGGGTACTTTTTCATTTCTTAGAATCTAGTTCCAGGTCATCATCAGTGGCAAACAATAATCTGAGGTAGTTTAAAAACTGATGGCTTAGCGTTAATAGTGAAAGGGAACTTGAATTTCGTTGGTTGGAAAAGTTTTTGGTGTTGTAAGGATTACCCTTTCAGGTGCACACAAAGTAAAGGGGGACGCAGTGATGGGAGTGAAATGGAAGTTAATTCCTATTGGTTGAGAATTGTGAATGGGGCAGAGAGGAATAACAAATGCTAATCAAGCAGTGCATTATGGGTAACCTGCGGAGGCCGCCTTATCACTCAGTCTGCTCTTAATTGACGTGGCATTGGTTATTCCTTCAGACTATCTTCCTGCCTACAGGATTCAAGATTATTTTCGGGTGCCCCCTTTTACTGCATCATATTGGGTACTTATTCCTCCCAGCCCCTTTCACTTCTCTTCTCGGCCAATAGAATCCAAGGCCCTTTTCAACCACTACCTCTACTCTGTAAGCTCTTCTTCACTGGATCTGATCTCCCAGCACCTTTCTCTTCTCTCAACTAACAGGATAATCGTAAAGTTTTATCGCCACTAATAAGTCAGCACTGCTTCACTTCATCTGATTGGTTATTCCTCCCAGCCCCTTTCACTTCTCTTCTCGGCCAATAGAATCCAAGCCCCTTTTCAACCACTACCTCTACTCTGTAAGCTCTTCTTCACTGGATCTGATCTCCCAGCACCTTTCTCTTCTCTCAACTAACAGGATAATCGTAAAGTTTTATCGCCACTAATAAGTCAGCACTGCTTCACTTCATCTGATTGGTTATTCCTCCCAGCCCCTTTCACTTCTCTTCTCGGCCAATAGAATCCAAGGCCCTTTTCAACCACTACCTCTACTCTGTAAGCTCTTCTTCACTGGATCTGATCTCCCAGCCCATTTCTCTTCTCTCAACCAATAGGATTATCAGAAATTTTTTATCCCCACTTTCAGCCAGCGCTGCTTCACTTCATCCGATTGGGTATTCCTCCCAGCCCCTTTCACTTCTCTTCTCAGCCAATAGAATCCAAGGCCCTATTCAACCACTATCTCTACTCTGTGAGCTCTTCTTCGCTATATCTGATCTCCCAGCCCCTTTCACTTCTCTTCTCGGCCAATAGAATCCAAGGCCCTATTCAACCACTATCTCTACTCTGTGAGCTCTTCTTCGCTATATCTGATCTCCCAGCCCCTTTCACTTCTCTTCTCGGCCAATAGAATCCAAGGCCTTATTCAACCACTATCTCTACTCTGTGAGCTCTTCTTCGCTATATCTGATCTCCCAGCCCCTTTCACTTCTCTTCTCAGCCAATAGAATCCAAGGCCCTATTCAACCACTATCTCTACTCTGTGAGCTCTTCTTCGCTATATCTAATCTCCCAGCCCCTTTCACTTCTCTTCTCAGCCAATAGAATCCAAGGCCCTATTCAACCACTATCTCTACTCTGTGAGCTCTTCTTCGCTGTATCTGATCTCCCAGCCCCTTTCACTTCTCTTCTCAGCCAATAGAATCCAAGGCCCTATTCAACCACTATCTCTACTCTGTGAGCTTTTCTTCACTGAATCAGATCTCCCAGCACCTTTCTCTTCTCTCAACCAATAGGATTATCATAAAGTTTTATCCCCACTACTCAGTCAGCGCTGCTTCACTTCATCTGATTGGGTATTCCTCTCTGCCCCTTTCACTATACTGTATGAGCTCACTTTCGCTGCATCTGATTAGGGTTTTCTCCTAACCTCTTTCACTTTTCACAGCCGTTTCTTTCAATTGTGATTATGGATTTCTATTGTACTCTTATGTACCTATCGTGGTATCTTGCCTTTAACTGATGATGACTGTACGTAAACGTTAAAAATATTCGAATTAGTAGCTCATTTTTATTTTGTAATTTTGGTTCCATTGGACTGCGCCAATTTGATTGATTTAAACATTAAGGCTCACCGCGTCCGAGATCGATCTTTTGTCTCCGATATAAACTATGAAATGTTTAACAATGAATTTTAACTAGGAAGTTCCATTCCAACTCCAAAAACACAAATCATTTCGATTTGATCATTCATGAGCCTTCACAGTTTCTTGTACTAGGTTGTTCAACTGAGCGATTTTATATCAAGAGTCGACTATAGTTAATAAGAAAGTTACAAATAAACCTTCGCCAGAGTTTCAAACTCGTACCAAACTTTTTAGTGAAAATTAACTCGAGACAACGTTTTGACTGACCAGTTTCTTCTTTGCTCAGCTGTTCATCTCATTCTTAATGCCTCTCTTTTTCCTTAACAAAGTAGGAGATTTTCTTAATTAAAACGTCCGTTTTTTCTCGTTTTTCCTCTCCAACTGATTCTCGTCTTAATCGAGACAAAAAAAAAAAAAAACAGTTCGAGTGTGGTGAACGGGAAGCAAACCCGTTTCGGAGGTTTTAAATTTTCTTTCCCGTCTTTAACTGAGTTTCACAAAAGTTTTTCGTTTCGTTGAAAAGTCCTGGAATCTTATTTGTAACTTTTTGTTCGCGAGGATGGTTCGTTGTGAGACAGATTGGTGGAACGTTGTTCTGACACCTCGTTACGAATCTCCCACGTGTCTCGGCTTCCTCGTTTTCCCCAGCTTTGAGAGCTTTTCAATTTCTGAAGAGTTTTGTTTTCGATAGTTGTCTGCTCAGTTCGTACGTTCAGCTGCCGGCTAAACTTTCAATTAAGTCGAGGCTTCGTCATGTTATGTGATGAGTGAAACTCAAGTTCGATGCATCGGGGATTTGAAAGGAACTATTTTCCTGTGTTTCACAAGGGAAACAAGACTGAATTAGGGACCCAGGAATAAGAAATTGTATTCCGACACTCAAGACTAATCTTGGGTAATCCCTGATCATGTTCAGATGATTTTGGAATTAACCATGTTCCTTTTCCCACGTACCCTTTAGTCCTTTGACCTCCCATCTTGTGTCCGATGCTCCGAAGTTGGAAGACTGATGAATCAGAAACACGAGTGTGAATCGCTTTTGAACGTTCGCAAATGAAAGGGAGGCAAATTTCAGCTGATCAATCAAAGGCGATCTTCAGAGAAAAAGAATGAACCGTTTTGTAATCATTTGCAGCGTTTTTCCTCTAGGATAATTCTAGTGCAGCTGCAGGCTTCTCAATGAGTCTCAATAAAATCACTCGCGATGAGATTTTGGAAAACAAATTTGATAAAAACGGGGTTGAGTAGAACGTTGTCTACTTCCACAAAAATAATGAGTTACAAGTTAAATCGATTTCGACGGTTACGTCATCATCAGTAACAAACAATAACTGAAGGTACATCACAGAGAGCATAGCTTATATAGTCACAAGTGAAAGGGAGCTTGAATCCCATTGGCCGAGAAAGTGAAAGGGAGCTTGAATCCCATTGGCCGAGAAAGTGAAAGGGAGCTTGAACCCCATTGGTCGAAAAAGTGAAAGTCATACCCAATCAGATTGAAGCAGATATAAGTGAAAGGAGATTATTATGGATAAATTTATGACAAAATTGGCAAAATGTTATCATCTAGAGTTTTCAATGTAAGGTTTAAGAATAAAAATAATCTTAAAGCTTCGTTGGGTTCTGTTAAAGATAAAATTAGCGTTCAAGACAAAAGTGGGGTTTATAAGCTGAAATGTGGGCTTGATATTGTGGTCAAACTGGTAGGAAATTTAGGGAAAGAATAAAAGTGCATGAGAAGGATTTTATTGATAGCAAAGGTGATTCTGCTTTTGCGAATCACCTAAGAGAATCCAATCATAACTTTAGTTTTGATCTAACAAACGGACAGTATATAGAATTTTCTCATTTTTGCCCGAAGGGAGGTATGTTTGATGTGCTTGAAAATTTCGAGATTCTTAAGAGTGATAAGTCTAGTAAATGTCTGAATGAGATGATGGGTCATTCCTGCAATAGTTTGCCCCCCCCCCCCCCCCCACAAAGTTACCCTCACCAATGTTTGAGCTCCCTTTCACTCTGTCTGCCAAGATTGGCATTTGATGATCCTCCCCCCTTCACTTCTCTGAACCAATAGGATTCTCCTTTCACTTACATCTGCTTCAATCTGATTGGGTTTGACTTTCACTTTCTCGGCCAATGGGATTCAAGCTCCAGCTATGCTCTCTGTGAGTGTTCAGTTATTGTTTGTTACTGATGATGACCTAACCATCGAAATCGATTTAACTTGTAACTCATTAATTTCGTGGAAATTGACAACGTTCTACTCAACTCCGTTTTTACTAATGAGTCTTTTCTCAGGTCGTTATCCCATTTCATCCTGTGGCAGTTATGAATCCTGAGCATTCTGATATACTCGTAATTACACAAAACAGGACACAATTTTCTGCAGTTCCCTGTCTTGCTAACTGGCATAGCCCTAGTTCTTGTGCTTCTCCTAATTATCCCAGGTCTTTATCACGCTGCCTCCTGTCCATCCCTCTCCTATTTTCACATGGCAGTTTTTGGAAGCATTTTAATGTATCCAAAACAGGCTTCGACGTTGTTCTAGTGCAGTAGTGCATCTCGTTGTACGTCATTGGCTCTTCGTCCTAGGTTATTCTGACCTGTCTCTGTAATATACTACCCATCCTGTCTTTGGCCCTACAAAATTTGCAGCAGCCACTTAATACCTTATCAGCTTCCTGCAGACTAGACCTTGTTGTAATGCTTCCCCCATTGATATCTTCTTGCGTTTCCTATAGAATAGACAGAAAATAATTTCGATTGAAGTTTCGCATCAACCTTGGGCTAGTATTCTATCTGAGTCTACTCTTAATTCTTTGGCTCTCTACATCTTCTACGTTTCCTACTAGTACCTGCAGATGCGTTGACTGTTGAAACAAACACATCATAAATATACCGAATAATTTATGTTTAGATAATAAATTTTATAATAAATTATTTTTAACGATACTACCTATTGCCTTCATGGAACAGCTGTCAAACATCGGCACTTGTCTGACATGTGTATCAGTTCTGATTAGATTATTGTAATCGCCTGCCTAACCTAGAGCATAATTCAACAAAACTGTCAGACAGTTAATACACCTGAAATACCTCATCTCGAAGTGAGATCTTTTGAATTCATTCTTCATTATGAATAGCTCTTAGATACCCACCTAGGTACTTCTAATTATGCCTTCGAATGAGCTTTTCAGCTTACCTACTTGTTCTTTGAGTAAAATTAACAATTTACATTCGGTCTAATCGCGCGTCTCATTAACATTATAGTACGTCATATTTACTAACATTATTACCATTGCTTGTCCTGTTTTCGCATTTTGTTTCACTAACATTTCCCCACGTGCATGTTTCTTCATCCCTTGACCGAAAGCCCTTGTTGTGCCCCACATTCTATCTTTAACACTCTAACCCCTCCCTATAGTTGTAGGTTGTCCAAACGCCCTGTACTATAAATACTGATGTACTAATCTTGCAGTACTTTTTAATGGTATTTTGACGTAATACTAATGTTTATCTTGTTCTGTTCTCAATTTATTGCTGCGTATTCAGCGGATTCGCCACTTGAAGGCGCCAGTAAGTATTGATAATAACCTTATTAAATTTGAATTATTATTGCTGTAACTTGCTTGCATGCGTCTTATTAATATTATATTAACTTCAACTCAATTCCTGTACTGCTTATCCTGTTTCGTCTGACGGTTTAAAAAAAATGTATTTCCTATTCGGATGGTGTCGGTACTTTCTTATGAGCGAAAAAGCTGTAGGTAGGAAACAATAAATTATAAATAACTTAAATTAGGACTGCTAGAGACTTGAAAAGTTGAATTAGTCAGAAATTGCCGGTACATTGCTACTTTTTTTTGCCGTAAGCTGATACCAGCGAAGTTTGTGTTTTTAAGGGTTTCCCTCCTGTTTAAGGGTTGTTGGAAATTTACGTGAATAGAATACGAGTAATCTGTACATGACGATGCCTGAAAACTAAAGAGGACTATTTAAAAGGAGAAGTTCCACTCAAATAGGATGTATTTAAAGCCTTTCCTAGTTCCCATTTATTACACTCTTTTTGTAGATTTAAGATATTTGAATAGGCTATGACAGTTTGACATACTTGGAAATTTTAGTTAAAAATTCCACCCTTGATTTTCCCTTTGCACATATCACGTTTAAGAGCTAGGTAACTCTAGAGATCTGCAAAATCAAAAAAAAAAAAAAAAAAATCCAAAATTATAAAAAAAAAAAATATGAGTTAAAATTAGCCATAACTCATGAGTTTGTGTTCAGATCACGTCGGGTTCACCACTGTGGTTATGAAGCTATAAAAGAGAACCACGAGGAACGAGTGAGAATATATTATATTTTACAGAACTCAAATTACAGAATTAGAGAAAAGGAGAAAGTAAGTTTCTAGGTAAACAAAGACAGTCATAATATACATAATATGTACATTATACATAATATTATTATGTATAGCAACCAGCTGTTGTCGGGTTGGCGGGGATACTGACCACTATTCTGCCCTCCTTAGTAAAAACGTCCTATGTCCATTTTTCAAGTTTCGAGAAAATCGCTTTTTAGTTTCGGCTTCTGCGCCACCCAAACCATTGAAGCTTGAGATTTCGTTTTTTGACCATCACCTCAAGCTGACCAAAACGGAATCTCAAGCTTCAATGGTTTGGGTGGCGCAGAAGCCGAAACTAAAACGCGATTTTCTCGAAACTTGAAAAATGGACATAGGACGTGTTTACTAAGGAGGGCAGTATACTACCGAGACTGCGTCACCATCAAATTTCTTATCATCCTCAACCAATCCTGGTTGGATGGCTCCAACTCAGTCAACGCAGCCAAACCAGACCAACCAAAGTGACTTATACTGGTCGTCATGTTCGTTTCCCGGACCAGTGTCATTTACTCTGGGGGGGGGGGGGGTACTGTGAAGGTCCAACCCCACAACAGCTCTTTGCTATACACAGACTGATTTTTTGGTTTATTATTTTCAATAATGAACCTTTGGAATCGAACAAGAAAAAAAAATTTTAACACCCCCTCAAAATTTGTTGGTTTACGTTTCGAAGTACGTAGAATCCAAAAATCGAATAAAAATTTGGCCGTCCGTCCGCCGTCCGCCGTACGCGGCACTTTTGCCACTTAGCAATGACCGATTTTGATGAAATTTGGTATGTAGGCTCCATTGAGGGTCTAGTTGTGCCCCGAAACTTTTGGTTCATGTAGGTCACTTCTAAGGGTTCCAAAATCAATTTTGAAATTTTGAAAACGCCCTAACTCAAAAAATTTTGATATAAAGGTTTTGTTTTTCCATCAATTCAAGATTCTATAGAATTTTTAGAATGTTTTGAGACCACGTGGAGCTCTGTAGGACAAACCGTTCGCTCCCTACGAGAATTTAAGGGTTGGACGTACGACTAATCAGAAACACGAGTGTGAATTGCAAAAGAGGCCTAATCGCCGTTCAAATTAAGCTGACCGAAATGCGATCGATGTTTTTTTTTCACGTTGGATGGTTGGTGGCTTTGCAGACGAGTGATGAATATAGAAAAATAATAAACCATTGTGTAATATTTTGCTGATTATTGTTTTTCGTTATTGTTTATTCCTCTAAGACTGGCCAATCTGTTTGCCTGACGAATATTCTCACCTGATCGCTCTGTGCCTCCCATAACCACCGGCAAGGAAAGTTTCCCCGCAAAGCAGGACTTGAGACCGTCGCTTCCTTTATTAGAGGTTCTTTTACGCAGTTTCCCCATGAGCAACTCATGAGCTCCCCAAAAACATCCCTTACTTCATTGTGACGACGCGATGGCAGCCCTTGTGGGCTTAGCTTGTATCGCAGTGCCAGTCCATCACGGAATCATTATTATCATCATTATTATTGTAGCTTAATTTATTGTTGTGTGCATTTTGTCCCTGATAATCGTCAGTCAAAAGTTATATCGAATTCACTAATTTTTTCAGGGAGACTTTTCCTATTTTAGAACGTTGATCGGTATTCGGACCGTAGTATCTGTATGTTATGCTGACAAGAGATGGTGTACTCAACGCTTTTAGTCACTTTGCCCTAATAATGTCCCACTGAATACCCACCTCCCTTCGACCAGTCACGTTTCGCCAATTTATCCCCGCGAAAAATCCCTTTACACGCGAATCCGTTCGTATTTCGTGCCCCTTCGTAATTTCACTCCGGAATCTCCCTTCGCCATCTAAATCAGCTCGCGGGGTTCAAATTTTAATATTGTCATCCCACGGACAAAACGGTCATGTAGGTAATTGTTATTACGTACTTTCAACGCGTTTTGAGCGGTTCACTACTGGTCAAATAACCTTCTTAAAACGTTCCCCCTAATTTCATTCTCTCACGCGTTCTTTTTTCTTCAAAGTCGTAAATATGTGAGGTGGTCATTTATTCCTTGTACTTACTCTGTTGAAAATTGAAGATTAGAAGTCGCGGAAAGGTTTTGGGAATCCTGGGTATGTTTGAAGCCCTTGAAGTCTAATATCTGCAGTTCGTGTTTATAATTTTGTGCCACTCCAAACTACAAGTACATCTAACTTCAAAATACGTAAATAAAAAGCGTCAGCCTTTCCTCAAAACTATTGAAGTTAGGGGAGTCAAAATAACTGGGAGTCAGCAATAATTATTTTGGAACCAATTTGGTGCAAAATTAGGCGATTAAATCGTGAGGAATCGATGTTTTAGGGAAATCAACTTTGCTTGCACGAATTTGACTGATTTCTACTTTATTCCTGAGCTGTATAACTCCTTCTGATCAAATTGCAAGGCTATTCTTAGACAATTGTCATGGAGCATGAACCCACGACGGGCTAGGCCGATTTTGAACTGTTATGAACTGAGAAATCGTCGTTTGAACGCACGAGCTCAAGAAATATAACAAACAAACAAACTCACAATCCGCACATTTCCGAAAATTTGTATCAAAATTGTGCAATATTTTCCTTTTATGCAAAAATGTTCAGAAATCGCTGGAACGCAAAATTTACATCAACATTTTGATTCTGGAGGATCCAATTTTTCGCTCATCTTTGAAGAGGTAGCAAAATTTTGAAAATAACCTGTTTGGTAATACATTTTTTGAATATCTCACCCTACCTTGTGATACTTATTTGGTATCAAATTGATAATTTGGCATCATTGTTGGGTTTTTGGACATTCCTAGGGTCAAAATAATAACATCTAAACGTCGTAAAAATGTAGATGTAAAAAATTAAATTTTACAATCTTAAAATTGAAGTGGAAGTATTCTAATTTGAATTCATCGTTTTTCAAACAAATTCTATATTTTTCGAATAGGATCGTCAACATTAGTCAAGGTACTTTAACGATGCATTCTTAGGGTTGGATGAGGTTGACAGCCCTTCCCACCAGGGAAGTACCACCAGAAAGTACTATTCCAAAAATGGCGACTACTCGGAGGTTGGTATTGGATCAGTTTCCATGTGAGCTCTTTGGATCAGGCTGGAAACTGCTGATATGGGAATCAGTCAAATGAGAGAATAGATATGAGCTTCTGTTAGGAAACTAGTTTGGTAACTGAGCCTTTGTTCTTCTTCTGAGCCTTCTTCTTCTGAGGCTTTGTCTTTAGCTGGACCATGTTATGTCTGCCTTGAGTGAGGGTGCTGAGTGCGGGTTTCTGTTTTCTATGGTCCCTACTCAATAGAAGAAGGAAAGGCCTATCTGATTTGCATACACTACACCTCCGGCGCGTTAGCCGACCGCTGTATCTAGCTTTTGCTCACCCACGATATATATCCAGCCAAACCGTTTGGAAGCCGGACATTTACCTTCACAAGCCTTGAGGTTCGATATGATCCCTAAGTGTAATGAATGTTAGTTCTCCAATAAAGGACACAAGGGAAACCCTGAGTGACTCATCATGCTAGGTTGGTAAAGTGAGGTACGGGGGACGAACACGCCACTTGACGTCACCTTCTTCCACTCTCCCTTCACCCTGTAAAAAGTAGTATAAAAGGAGGACTCAGGGCTTCACCTTCATGCATTCGTCTTCTAATAATCGACTTGATTATTTCTCGTTCTACCTCGCCATCTCTTGGAAGCCCAAAGTTACTCGGAGGTCTCGGTAAGCACATCGCGCCGGCCTCCGCTCCCATTTCGCCTATTAGTTGTCTGCCCCCAACTAGGAACTCCCTCCGGTCGGCGAGCAATCGCGCCGAGGATCGCAGCTGAGCTGAATCCCTTGAGCACTCCTGCAGGCGGTAGGCGGTAACGCGCCAGGCAGAAAGTGCTGTCCCATCCTTCACCTTCGTTGAGTAGGGACCAATAGAAATCGACAAGCCGACGTGAAGACCATCGTCTTCACACGCCGACATAACACTAAGGAAAAGTGGAGACAGAGCCCGGCGCCTGGTCGTGCAAACCGTTAGTTCCTAGGAACTGGGATCGGATGATAGAGACAAGGCGAGAGAAATTCACATCTTGGAAGACCCGTGAGTACGACTTATACACCCCTTATTATGAGGATGAGAGGAGAAGAGAGGTAAGGTGACGTCTGTCTGACGTGTTCCCCTTGCACCCCTCTTCACCATTGCCCGGGTGACTCACGGGTTTTCCTAGTGCTTTCTTTATTTGAGAACTATCAATAAAAAAAGACATTACAGACCATTATCTTCTTTGGGATTGAGTTCGAAAATGAACCAGTTCCGTCTTTTCCAGCTTAGTCCATTGAGGTAACCTCTACCAACTCTGCTTATTCTGATGGCATGTGAAGAATCCATTTGGAAAATGTTGAATCCGTATGTTTATTTCCTCCAAATCCCCAATTAGAGGCTTAGTCCTCCATTCTAATATTATCTCAAATCGTAAGATGCTTCCGATTCCCCTCCCCCCTCAGCTCATAATCTAAGGATTGTCTCAATTCTTCCCCGATAGATAACGAGGTAATTTGCAACCTTCCTCCTCTGTTCATCCCTTTACCGAAAACTCCCCCCCCCCCCTTTTTTTTTTCTTCTTTCAGGAGTCCACTTTTTTATAATCTTTTCCATTAATCACCCTTTTAAGTGAGGGTGGGTTTTCATCCCTCTCACTTCTATTTTCCAGTTTTAGTCGGCCTATTAACTTCAGACCCCCCCCCCCCTCCTTCCCTCTAACAAACTCCTCAACAGATCCGAGGTGCCAGAGCTCTTTATCAAACATAATTTCATCTCTTTTTCTTTCCATTTTTCCCTCCAAACAAATTAGACAACTTTTTAAGAAAATTTCTACTTCGAAAGCCTAATTTCCCTTTCTTTGACTCCCCCCCCCCCCCCCTCATCACGTCGTCACTGTTTTTCACCCAATATCGTTCTTAGCTCTCCTCAAACTGAGTTTCATTCCTTGTTATAACTTTCTTTCTCTAATTCAGTTCAATAGTGCTGAAAAACCATGTGAATTTTAATTTGTGTGTTAAGACCTAATGTTGTAGCATAAGTGTTGAAATTTTGCTTTTGGTTCGTTGTAGGAACGTTATCTAAATAATAGGAACTGGATTCAATTGAATAAATTGATAAGCCACACAACTTTTCTCAACCGTAGAAATCCTCAAAAAATTGAGTTTGTGTTTCAATTCGGAGGCATTTATATCCTAAACTGGGATAGGTATTGGCATTTTATACACCAATAGGGGTGCGCCTTGTTTTTTTGTTGTTTTTTTTTAGATTTTTAATCGAAAGTAGACTACATCCTGAGAATTTTGTCACCAACTGCGACCTTCTAGCGTGAGTAGATGTGTTTCTATAATTTTTCAGTTTCGACCGTTTATGACGTCACGCGCCCCTCTCGCCTGGGCGGGACCCCCCAGCCCAATGTGACGTCATAAACGGTCGAAACTTTAAAAATTCATAGGAAAAGATTTACACACGCTAGAAGGTTGCGGTTGGTCCCAAAATTCTCAGAATGAGGTCTACCTTAGATTATAAATAACAATAAACAGGTTTTCCTACCCAGGCGCACACCCTATTGATAAAAAGAAAATATTACTTGAGCAGTTCAACTTTTCCCTTAAACCTTAAATAATGAAATTCTGTTGGTTCTCTTACGTTTAAAAGATCACATAACTTCTTCATGTTGGTTCTCTTACATTATAACTTATAACTAAAGGTGTTTTTTGAAAATTTTTACCCCCTCTCTTAGTTATCATGGACTGATTTTGATAAATTTCGTATATGGGGGAACCATTTGGGGTCTAGTTGTGCTGCGAAGCTTTAGTTTCTTGTCAATTACTTGTAAGGGGTGGAAAATAGGGGTTGTAATGTTCAAATCGCCCTAACTCGAAAACTATCGATATAAATGTATTGCTTTTTCTCCTATTTAAAATAGAATTGAATTTTCAGAATCGACCACCCTGAGCTCTGTAGGACCAACCGTTTGCTCTTTATGAGAACTTATGGATAGGACTTAGAATAAATCAGAAACACCAGTGTGAATCGCAAAATACTTAAAATAGGCCCAATCTTCGTTCAAATTTTAGCTGATCAGCTTTTTAAAATTTACTTTCATTGTTGTTTCCTCATTATCGAAGATGTTTAGTATTCATAAATTGGTCAAGAAAAATGTAAGTTGTCTAAAATCAAAACTTTTACATCCATTTTTCGTTTTAGGGCTATTTGAACAACTTTGCTTCCATGTCCGTCTGTGATCGATTATGCCCCAATAATTATCGTCATGGTCCAATTTTGAAAAAAAACTTCAGCCTCAACACCCTATGAATAGCATCACTGAGGGAACCATAGTAGCATCACTTGAGCATCAATTTTGAACCATTAGCTCTATTTTTGTTGACATTTGTGAGGTAGTTTGGGGCTGGGCCTACGTAGAATACACATTGTTTGATATGCACATAAGTGTGGGTATCATTGAAGTCCCAGATACCTAAGGCACCTAAACGTTAATTAGGGGGACGAACCGGTACCCACTGGTTTTGGATTCTTCCGGAAGATGAGACAGTTTCGCACCTGGAGATCACTTAGAGATATTGGCAGCTGCAATTTTATGAGGATGGTACTCGTAGGTAGCTTCCTGGTAGATTCCAACGGGAAAAAGGATGATCGTTCTCACGAGGTGGCTTCTGGTAGAGGTGAACTGAAGAACCCAAGCAAAATAACTTACAACACTACTCTTTGATACTATTTACCTGAATGAATATGAATACCTAATCCCCCTGTCTTAGTATACAATTAAAACACTCCTGGGCGCTAACACACATTGTCATCACAATACGATCCGATCTGGAAAAAAAGAAAAATCATGAAAATTTTGCATTGACTTCTCAATTTGCTGGTCAACTTGAAAAATTGGGAATAATTCAATCAATCGCTGATATTCTGAGGAAGCTGTACTTCCCACAACTTGGATGAGGCTCTTGCTCTTTGCATGATTAAGGCTTTACCAACAAAGGCAGAAATCCCATTCCATTTACAAAAACCACTGGCTTTGAGTCATCATTTCTAACCGTAAGAACCAACTCAATTGTTAGAAACAATAACCGTACCCAACAGATTAAGGCAGGTATCAAGTGTCAATTCAAGGACAAGAATCATCATTAAAAAAGGAGCTTCCCTCGTTTCATTATCCCATATAAAACTCTATGAAAAACATTATAGTCGTATTTTTTCCTTTAATATTGTTCTGGATACCTCAGCGTACCCGTTATTAAAAACAAGATATCTCCCGTTTTATCGTTCAAAAGCGACTTTTAAGACCTGAGGTTGCGGCCTGCCTTGTTATTATTGAACCGGATAGCTTAGATGAGGCTTCGTTATATTTTTCTTTGTCTTGGCTCCCCTCCAGTTGCCTCTCAACTTTTCCATCTCGGCGTTACCCTCTTAAGCGGTCTATTCTGTTCAGCTATTCGACCACTTTTGAGCGTTAAACATTTTTCATTGCAGTCTGAAGTATTTAAAAGTCGAGGAATCGAAAACGCTCTCAGGTAGGGAAGCTGTGTATTCGCTTGTTATTTGACTCAGCTAACGCGTAATCCATGTACCAGTTGGTGGTGGTGGTCTTAGAGCCATTGAACTGCTCAGTCAAGTGCTAAAGAGGTAATAGACATTCTTTCTCAGTTCCTAATTGGCCAAATTGCCCAAAAAATTTGGGGGGCTCCAAGAACGTTGATTTCTCAATCGTGTTGATGTTTCTGAAATTTACCATCAACAAGGTCGTTAATGTCGTGTTTCATATCAGTGGATTAATTAAAATTTCCCATCTGACGTTCAAGTTTCACTGTCTGTCGGACCTCCAACCAACTTTACAAACTATGTATTTATATTTCCAGTAAATTTGAGGCCAAAACCCTCCGAATCCGAGCGACCGTTTCAACGGTATAAGCCCAGGTCACAACAGCAACTAATTCTCGAGTTCACTCTCTTCACCAACCTCTCACTCTCTCTCGGAGTGCAGTAACAACTTCTTTTCCAAATAACCTGTTTTTTTTTCTTGTTTTTTTTTTCTTCAGTCTTTCAAGGTTGAAAAAAAGTTCTCTAAATTCGGAATTTCCACTCGCCTTTTACGTTTCAGGCCTTTCTAAACAATTTTGGTTCCGTGTCTGTCTGAAATCCTTGTAACAGGCATAATTATACGAAGTTATTGTCCGATTTCGATTAAATTAACAGGGATTGTGAGAATTGGCATATAGATGGTCCCCTAAGAAAATCATTACCCCCGGACTGATATTAGCCGCTGCGCATGCGCAAACATGAATTCCTTGTAACAGCCATAACATCCACATTTTCTATCGGATTCGGATGAAATTATCAAGGATTATGCGAATTAAGTCGTCGATGATCCCCAATGAAAATCAAGGCCTTAAAATTGACAGTAGCCTCTGCGCATGCGCAAACGTAAAATCCTTGTAACAGCCATAACACTTACATTTTTCATCCGAATTTGATGAAATTCTCTAGGATTGTTCGGATTGGCGTATAGATGGTCCCCTATGACGATAGTTGAAGGTACTTAGATATTTTTTGAGATTAACTACTATGCATCGGATCATCTATACAATCGGGTTATGGATACGAGGAAGCTATGTGCCACACACACTTGGCAGCCTTTTTTTTGTATACCAGAAGCCTTCTTCTTCATCCGGTAAGCTGGTTTTGTGTAGACCAGAGCTATATTTCCCATCAATGCTTTCACCTTCGTATCAATTTGGAATCAAACAAGTTAAAAAAGTTGGGTAATTCATTCAATAAGATGACAGCAGCTTCCCTGTACAAAAGTAGAATTCTAAATTCCGCCTTCGAACAAACTACGTCCAGCAAAACAAAACAAAAATGCACATTTATTTATTAAAGATTATGGAAATTATGGAGAAAACTTCTTGATCTATTGACTCTTTCCAAATTCGTTTGAATGTTTCAGTATTCAGGAATTGTCCAATGTCTTTTAGATCTACAGATTCATAGTCTGTCCAAACAAGAGAAATAGTCTCGAGAAGGAATTAGCATGAAACCACAGAAGTTTATTGAGCTCCTCTCCCCCATAATCATGTCTAACATAGTTTGATCTCGCATTCCAACCTCTTTAGAAGCCTTTCGGTTTTGCACCAATAGGGAAAACAAGGTTCTTCCATTTACACGCGCTTGCCCCTCCTGCGGAACTCCCGGATTCTATTCCTTCCCTTAAAGTCGGGGGTAAATTTACATTTAGTTAGAGCTTCCCCTTCCGCCATCTTAGGAGAAATAGCAAAGAGCCGCGGTCTGCTCGGTTCGAGTGTTATAAAGGGGAGAGTTGTTAATGTTGGGAGGGAAGCTGGGATCCTATTGGATCAATTAGAAAGACGTGGGAAGGCTTCCCTCGCTCCACCTCGGGTTTCGGTGGGAGGTCTTCTAACTTCTTAAGGGATATTATTAAGGGGATGGTTTCCCAATTACACTTTGCTGATTCCCTAAGGGTTTAATCGTATCAGCTTCTTACTTGTCGCTGAGAGCGGTAGATCTGTCTTCCTGCATACATCGACTATTCCTACCTGTTCTTCTGGATTTCTTGTCAGTAGGAGCTGATGGTCCAAGTTTAAAAGACACAGAATCCTTCATGATGATGACCAGAAGACCTTGATTAGGTAGAGTTGGATGTCTAAAGTCCTGAGGACTGCATTCATTCAACTCCTCCACTATTACTCTTGTTTTTTTTTTTTTTTATTGGCATCGTATGTACATACATTCAGCCTAGCATGTTAATTTTTACAGTACAAAATGTAGAAAACGAATTGATTAAAGAAAATAAAAATTTTAAAAAATATCACATTAGGGTAGTATACAAATCATGTACAGCAAAATAACATCATTATACTTTGTGTTTGATCTCTGTGAGAAATGTATAAAGGGCTTCGTAAACGATGGAGTTCTCTGATGATAGGAGTGAGTCTACGTTGAAGGGCCTCTCGACTTGTGCAGCTACTTTAGTCAACATGGTCTGTCTCTGCTGATCATGTGAGGGACAAAGCAGGAATATGTGTTGGACTGATTCTTCTTCGTCGCATGTGTTACATTTGCTGTCGTTGATTAGTCCGCATTTGAATAGATAAGCATTACATAACGCATGTCCCGTTCTCAGTCTGATCATCGACTTCAGGAATTGAGTGGTTGCGGTCGGCGGTTGAGACCTAAACCAACTCATTTTTGACGGTTTGGGGAACATTGAGATGTATCGTTGTCCCGCATGGTAGTTGAGGTGGAAATCATTCCATTTACAGGCTAGGTATTGAGCAAATGTTACTTTGAGATCTGTGTGGGGAAAACATGGGGGTGATATTAACCTTTGTGGTATAAGAATAGCCGCTCTTGCCTTTTCATCAGCTATGTCGTTTCCTCGAACTCCTTTGTGCCCGCGAATCCAGATTAGATTTGTTGGTTTTTTCTGGTTGTGAAGGGTTGCTGCGTTTTTTATTATATCCGCTTCAAGGTAAGTGAGTCGTGAGTTAGGTGTAAGATGTCTCAACTTGTTTACTATACTTTGGGAATCTGTTAGCAAAACCACACGTTTACAAAACTCTCTCAGGTCTTGAGCGTACTTTAGAGCTTGTACTATGGCGAACGTTTCTGCGGAATATATGCTAGCTCGGTTCCAGAGGCGGAAGCTTTTTGAACATTTGTTGGAGCTGTCATAAAGGGCGCACCCTGTTTTGTTGTTAATTACAGAGCCGTCAGTGTAGATCACAGTGGAGTCGGGCCATTTTTGGGATATGTACGCGTCTACGAAGTCAGCAGTGCAAACTCCCGGAGCGTAAGCCATCTGTGGTAGGTGGGATATGGAGAGAGTATTAAGCGTGGGTGTGTAAGGCATACAATATCGTAAAGGTATGCTTTGTTTTGAAACCCAAGATATTTCATTCGACCAATTTAAGAAACTCTCACAGATGGGTGGTGATTCTTTCTTCATCCAGTAAGGCTCAGTTAATGTATCAATCGCTAATGTTCTAATTTTGTTCATCATTGGTTCGTTCCTACTATACATTGATACCATATAACGGTTCGACAGCAGCTCTCTCCTAAGTTCGAGTGGGGGTTCGCCAGACTCGGCCAGAAGTGCGGCGATAGGGGTGCTCTTCAGAGCTCCCGTCGCCGCCCTCAATGCTCTGTATTGTATTCTGTCTATTTTTAACAGATTTGTCTTAGCTGCAGATGCGTTAAAAATTGAACCGTAGTCCATGACGCTTCTCACCGTAGCATAGTAAAACATCATAGCCGTCGGGGGATCTGCTCCCCAGGAAGTAGACGTGAAGGACCTCAAGACATTCGTGTATGCTTCGGCCTTGTGACTGTTTTTTTTTTTTTGTTTCGGCCCCTGACTCTTGTTTTTTTCCCATCATTATGTACATTTCAAACCTAGAGGTCACCTCTCATACATGCGGGCTTCTCAACAGTGTATTTATAGGGATCCGAATTTTTCCATGAAGTCATTATTCTCTCTCGCTGTAATACACCTTTATATTTGTCCAATTGTTTTGTTTTGAAAGCTGGTGTTTGATTCATTGTTACATTCAATAGATACCATAAAATTTAATCCTTAATAATTATGGTGGCATCACCACCAACTCCCTTCAAATTGACTCTTTGTATGCTCACTGAGTAAGCCATCCTTCGAGCCCTGAAGAAGTTAATATCTAGGGTTGCCTGGCAGAAGTGACCAAGTCCATTTTTTCCCGAAATTGAGGTTTTAACGCTTCATATATCTCGTAAGCCTGCTCTACCCGCTAGTATTGTTAACTCCATGATAAAGGAACTATAAAGGGCTCAAATGCCCTTTCCAGTACCCCGATCCACCCCTTTTGTATCCGATTTGCATTTTCCTGGCAGAAATGACCAAGTGCTACCTACGCAGCTAAAATTTGTTTCCAGTTACTTGATCACTTCTGCCAGGCAACCCTCGATATATTAACCGAAAGCTCGGCGATGAAGAATTTTATCATTCATTGGACCCCTTTCCCGATCCGTTTGACGTGGTTCCGTATTGTACTCTGGTGTGCATTTAAAACGCTGCAAATCATTGCCCAAAGGTTTATCATTTTCTGTATAGATCACCCTTCTGTATAGATCCCTCCCTACCAACCGTAGGTACCTACTACCTACTTGGGCATTTCTTGAAAATTTCAACCCCAACCACCAATCAAATGGAAATGAAGGGTTGAAATTTTCAAAAATGCCCTAGTAGGTAGTAGGTACCTACGGTTGGTAGGGAGGGATCTATACAGAAGGGTGATCTATACAGAAAATAATAAACCATTGGGCAATGATTTGCAGCGTATTTTTACCTACCAACTATATTTTACCCACTTTTTTTACCCTCGGCACTCTTGAAAATTTCAACCCTCAATTTTCACCCCTTAGAAGTGACTGACATCAACCAAAAGCTTCGCGGCACAACGAGACCCCAAATGGAGCCCATATACCAAATTTGAACCAAATCTGTGCAGTGTTGCTAAGAAAAGTGCCACAGACGGACGGAAAATGTTTTATTCGATTTTCGGATTCTACGTTGGTACCTTGAAACGTAAAACATCTTTTGAGGAGAAGTTAAAATTTTGTTTTCTTGCTCAATCCCAAAGGCTTATTATTGAAAATAATTAACCAAAATGAATAAATGAATATACAAAATTGGTTAAATCCCATCGACAGCCTCCCTGAAAAATTACTTTGGATGACTTAATAAAATATGAAGGGTCACGGGGAAAAAGGATCAGACCTAATTCCGATTCTTTTCCTAATTTCCGAGAAAATCGAAAAACAAAGTTTGAAGTCGTCCCAGACAGACGCTATGCATAAAAAAATGAACTGTTTGGGCCACCTGACCAGGAATTTAAGTATGTCCAAGTGACAAGAAAGAAAATTAAGTAGGTCGAAGATAATTTTCAGAAATAATTAGAATTTTCAAACAAGGTATGGACTTTGATCTTTTTCCCCCACAAATATCCGCGTTTCGGTCACCATAATACCTAAAATTATATCACGATGTTACCTATTGTTTATTCAAATCTCGTAATTCACTTCAGTAAGTTTTCTAGGGTTTGTAGGTATCTTACTGTCACCTCCAGAAAAATGTTGGGCAAAAAGTGGCTCAATTTTCCAAATTGGGTATAGTTTTGTACAACATATTAATTGCAAAAAGGCAAAAAATCAATAAATGAATCATTCATCTAAAGGATCGTTGCAATATGAAATGGCGTCATCATCTCCTACATTCTCCAACCTGTTGGACAGTGACTCAGAAAATGTTAACACCGGGGTTGACGAGAAACTGACACAAGTGTTTTAAAATCCTTTGATTTTGCTGGTTTTGATGGGTATGGGGCCGTTGTGAAGGTTTCCCAATGTTACAGCTGCTTTTGGTACTGAAGTCTTCTTCTTCGAGGTAGAAGGGGTTGTGAAAACTGTCTGGTATCTTCAGAAGTAGGAGCTTTTGTGTTTGATGAATCTTTGGTGTGATGCTGTACAACTCATGCAAAGGCGAGGGAAGGGGTCTTCAAATCGGACACCGATCTTTCTTCCCTGCGAGCGCACGGAATCTGATCCTTTTCCCCCGGAGCCCCGTATTTGTTTTAGCTTTAAAAATAATGAATGCGATCTTTCTTCCACAAAGTGAAACAACCCTTCGGTTCTACTCCTCCTAAGCTACACGATGGCGTGCCTATCTCAATTCGGCCAAAAAATGGAGTTTGATCCTTTTTCCCCGTGACCCTTTTATATTATAAAAAACCCCTTAATAAAAAAAAAATTGGTCCAACCCGAATAGTCACCATTCGTGAATCGATTTGTCCAGTTCTCCGTGAGAAGCCTCCAAAGATATTCTCTGGAGTCGAAAAGCTACCGAATCACCTTTCAAAACCTGACCTCAAATTACTTTGTTCAATTACACTGTTCACCCCATTATTATTAGCGGGTTCATTATAACGTAGCAGCGGTATAATATGCGGTTTCGAGGTTCTACCACCAACCGTGTTGGTCTGGGGGCGTTCCGATCGATCATTATCACCTGTTGCGCTTTCGACTCTATCAATTCGTCTGCTCTTACAAGGCATATGTATTATTATATAGTCTAAGTATAGTAGGAAGAAATTTGTAATTCTGTTTCAAACGTCCATAAGCTGTAAGCGGTTCTTAAGCTTATTGTTCAACTTTTCAAGTCAGAGCTTCTAAGTAAAAGATCATATATTTTAAATTATAATACCTATTATTTATCTTTTATTATTTCATTCGTATTTATAGCATTACATTTGTAATTCCTAAATTCTATCTTTATTAAAGTTGCCCAAATGAAGTATGTTTTTCGAGTAAAATTGGAACAAGTAGTGGAATGACCGAGAACACCAATGGTTTCCGAAACCGGGAAGGATCATGATGTAAAAACGGACTTCACGTAAATCCTGGAGTCGTCCTGGCACCTTCGCGCTCATTTTTGATTGCATTATAGGCCTCTAAAAACATTTTTATAGGATTAAGAAGGAATACTCAATTAAATAACTCTACTTTTGGTTTCAAGCTTAAAACGCAGAGTTATCGCCCTATATGTGCATGCTGGAGCACTTGTGAAATTTTCAGGATATTGTTGGAAATTCCACAACGGCGTCCTATTAATTTTGGTTTATTATTTTCAATAATAAGCCTTTGGAATCGAGCAAGAAAAAAAAAAATTTAACCCCCCCTCAAAATTTGATGTTTTACGTTTCAAGGTACGTAGAATACGAAAATCGAATAAAAAAATTTCCGTCCGTACGCCGTACGCCGTACGCGGCACTTTTCTTAGCAACACTGGACCGATTTGGTTCAAATTTGGTATATGGGCTCCATTTGGGGTCTAGTTGTGCCGCGAAGCTTTTGGTTGATGTAGGTCACTTCTAAGGGGTGAAAATTAAGGGTTGAAATTTTCAAGAGTGCCCTAGCTCGAAAACTCTCGAAATAAAGGTATCGTTTTTTCACCAATTTTAAATAGTATTGAATTTTTAAAAATTTTTGAGACCACCCGGAGCTCTGTAGGACAAACCGTTCGGTCCCTACGAGTACTTGAAGGTTTTCCTTCGATAAAACAGAATCATGAGTGTGAATCGCAAAAGAGGTGTAATCTCCATTCAAATTTTATCGGACTAAAATGCGATCGCTGTTCATTTCTTCGATTTGTGTACAGTTTTGCCTCCTGCGTAACCAGTAATCAAATTTCCATACGAAGCTTTCTATTTTTCCAATCGAGTGTGAAGCGTTTAGTTCTTTCTAATAAACTTGATTGTGAAGGTGTGAAGCAGTATGGTGTGGTAGGTAGTACCTAGTTGGTAGGTAAAAAACGTCTGCCAAGTTGGGTGGGCAGTATAGCTTCCTCACTCATTGTAACATGGACGTATAGAATCAGTTGGCGAAAAACAGGAGAGGAAATGGCCTTGGAGCTCACTCAGCTGATCAGTGACCACTCAGGCACCTTCAGCATTCTCCATTGACCCTGCCTCTCAAATTTCAGCTTCCTGCGTTCAACAGGAGAGAAAATGGCCTTGGAGCTCACTCAGCTGATCCGAAGGTGCTGAAATTTATAGGGGACCGTCTAGGACCTAACCCGCACAATCCCTGAAAATTTCATCAAAATCGGACCACAGGTTAGTATAGTTTTGCCCGGGACAAGGATTGACCACAGACAGACAGACAGACCGACAGACCGACAGACAGACAGACAGACAGACACGGAACCAAAATTGTTCGGGAAGCTCTAAAACGCAAAAAGCAAGTGGAAATTTTGATTTTGGAGGACATTTTTTTTTTCACTTCTTTCACGAATACAAAGCTTCCCTACCTTCGGTAGTGAGGAAGCAAAAAATGTTGGTGGGTAAAAAACGCTGCAAATGATTGCTCAAAGGCTTCTTCACTCTTCAGATCACTGATCAGCTGAGTGAGCTCCGAAGCCATTTTCATTCCTATTGAATGGAAGTGCTCTTCCAGGCGTCTCCAGCAATCGAGGAGATCTCCTTCACTCTTCAGATTACTGATCAGCTGAGTGAGCTCCGAAGCTATTTTTACTCCTATTGAATGGAAGTGCTCTTCCAGGCGTCTCCAGCATTCGAGGAGATCTTCTTCACTCTTCAGTTCACTGATCAGCTGAGTGAGCTCCAAAACCATTTTTACTCCTATTGAATGGAACTGCTCTTCCAGGCGTCTCCAGCATTCGAGGAGATCTTCACTCTTCAGATCACTAATCAGCTGAGTGAGCTCCAAAACCATTTTTACTCCTATTGAATGGAACTGCTCTTCCAGGCGTCTCCAGCATTCGAGGAGATCTCCTTCACTCTTCAGATTACTGATCAGCTGAGCGAGCTCCGAAGCCATTTTCAATCCTATTGAACGCAGGAAACTGAAATTTGAGAGGGAAGCTCAAGGGAGAATACAGATGGTGGTAGGTGCTATTGATGGAGAACCAGTGATCTATACAGAAGGGTGATCTATACAGAAAATAATAAACCTTTGAGCAATGATTTGCAGCGTTTTGAGTGTTCTAGCTCGTAAGTATTTCTTTACACCTTGATAATCAGAAGAAACCATAATTCATGGGGAAAAATGGCGTACAGAATTCTTGTTTAACAATTTAAAAAATTATTGTTTTTTTTCTTGTGGTTGGCACGTCATTTGATTTCGACTGTGCAATATTGTTGTTCCAGAACCAGGGACTGCCCCTCGCAACGTGCAAGTGAGGCCGCTCAGTTCCTCAACGATGGTCATCCAGTGGGACGAACCTGAGACGCCGAATGGGCAGATAACGGTGCCTAACTTCTTCCTATCATAGCGTTCGTCTGAATTAACAAAATTGTTTCATTTCCACAGGAAGTGTTGGGTTGGTTCAAAAAGATGAAATCGCACATCATTTTCCATAACTTATTTTGGAGCCGAATCAGAAACGTCAACCCATCAGTTTTTCTTAACCTCCCGAAAGGAATAATGATCGTGCTTCTATAGCCTTGTTTGCTCTGGCGTATCTCGAGTTTCTTACTACAAGTATCTCCTATTACTTATTTCATCTGCACGGTGAACGGCTCTTTTGTAGGCACGAGGTTCTTCTAGTTCGCGAGTGGTTTGAAGATTTTCCAAATAATCGAATGTTGATTGTTAAGGGTTCGTTCTGATGGCTTGATATCACACCAATCACCTCATATTTCAAAGTTTTAATTAGTACATCTCTTCAATGAGTAACTCTCGCCCCATGCGTTGAGGATGGTATTTTTTGCTTACTTCATGAGCAGGGCCAGTTACGGTATCGTCCTCTGAGGAAACTCCGCCCATAATCAGTCTATCTTCTGGTTACAAAAAGCAGCACTGCGGATTGTTTTTGGCCTGGGCTAGGGCCATTCTTGCAGAGGTTTATTTAAAAAGATGAAGTGCTTGACCATACCAGGCCTTTACGTATACAAGGCATTATTGTTTATGAAAGACAACCTGGACAGAGTTCAGCAATGTTGTGGCTTCATGAGCATGAGACAAGGCAGCGTAGTGCTCTCCGTCCTCCTCCGGTGCGTCTATCTGCGTCCCTCCGCTCAAACCCTCTGCAGCAGGGGGTCAGGTTCTTCAACCATCTCCCTGTTCAGCTGCAAACCTTGGCCCGTGTGAACTTCAGACGGTCCGTAAAAAATGTTCTTGTTATGGCTGAATTACATAATGTTGATGACTTTTTTAATATAAGTAGTTGGTGTTAGTTGTTGAATTTTTACATACTGCGTTATCTGTTTTACATTGTTTTACAAATTTCTGTTATATTAGTTCAAGTTTGACTATTGTTATACCATAATCTTGGTTCCACAATAAAAAATATCTTGACTTGACTTGACTAATCAATTATTGAGGTTGTTGTTAGTTGTTCTTTATTGGTGGAACATGTTTTAGTGGACTTGGCTACTTTCTTCAGCCTCGGTTTGGTCTCTTCCCTTGTCTTTACAGACCACCTATTTAAGGACTAATGGGAATAGTCCCTTCAATGACTGAAGAAAGGGGCAGAATCCACAGAAACGTGTTCCATCTATAAAGGAATACAATACTTGAATACAGATTATTGAATGCAATACGAAGGTTTCATAAATGTTTTCGTTGTTGGTGGAAGGAAGAGAACGTTGGGCGGAGTGAGCACTTTAAAGAAAGCTCCTTGCGTATCTTGAAGAACTACTCTGAGTCCTGCTTCCGAAGTTGGCAATGCTAGCGTGATAGACCTCAATGCCTAGTTTGCAAAGCAGCGGAAGCCATCACATTTGCTGACTTGAGCTCCACAATCATCTTAGGGAATCTTTCTGAGTCCTTTTCCCGAAGTTGGTATTGCTAGAATGAAAGGCCTTCATGCCCAGTTCACAATGCTGGGGGTTACCCCCATCTCATTTGCTGACTTGAGCATCCTGATGAGCTTTTTTAGTCCTTTTTCCGAAGTTGGCAGTGCTGTCGAGAAAGACCTGCATGCCCAGTTCACAATGCTGGGTGTAAAGCCCATCACATTTGCTGACTTGAGCATCTTGCTGAGCTTTTTGAGTCCTTTTTCCGAAGTTGGCAGTGCTGTCGAGAAAGACCTGCATGCCCAGTTCACAATGCTGGGTGTAAAGCCCATCACATTTGCTGACTTGAGCATCTTGCTGAGCTTTTTGAGTCCTTTTTCCGAAGTTGGCAGTGCTGTCGTGAAAGGCCTGCATGCCCAGTTCACAATGCTTGGTGTAAAGCCCATCACATTTGCTGAATTGAGCATTTTTGTGAAAATTTCTGAGTCCTTTTCCCGAAGTTGCCATTGCTAGCATGAAAGGCTCAGTTCGCAATGCTCGGGGTTACTGCCCCCACATTTGATGACAAGCTCGTTTAGCATCTAGGGAAGTCTTCGTAACTGAGAGTATCTTTCTGAGTAACCCAAAGTTGGCTTTACTAGTGTAGAAGACCTTCATGTCCAGCTAGATTGGGGTCACAGCCATCACATTGTTGACTAATGGAAAGTTTAACTTGATTAATCACTTCTTTCATATTCTGCTGATATTCTAGATGAATTGCTCTGTGGAACCTCGAAGAAATTAAGTAATCATCTCTGTATCCGTTTCAGGGTTACAAAGTCTACTACACGATGAACCCTCAACAGCCCATGAACTCGTGGGAGTCGCGGATGGTCGACAATAATCAACTGACGACCATCTCCGAGCTGACTCCTCACACCATCTACACCATCAGGGTTCAGGCCTTCACGTCAGTGGGCCCTGGCCCCCTCAGCCCCCCGGTTCTCGTCAAGACACAGCAAGGAGGTGAGTGCCCTTTTGGTACCCTTATTTTTCCTATAAACAACATGACATTATAGGTACGAGTACATAACAGTTCATTATTCCTTAATATTTATCGGAACATGAGAAAAGTACTGAGCAGACAGTAATTACTCAAAAGAAAACGTGTTCATTCATCTTAAGAAACTTATGACTCGAGATAATGGGTTAGAGCGAGAATCTCTTAAAGACGGAAGATTGGAAAAACGGGGGGCTTAATTATTAATGACGTCTCGTGGAAGCCAACGGGAACATTATTTCGAAAAAGGGAGGAAAATGTTGAACACTATGAGAATCCTTAATGGCCGAGAACAAGAAAGGCGATCGGATGAGGGTTGTTAGATCCAGATTGGAAACGATGTTGGGATCAGGGGTGCGATCCGGAGAAGGGAAAGATTTGTGTTTTATAAGGAGATTGTTGGGGAGACGATCGGGCCGGGGAGATGGGAGAAGTCGGCAAGGGGCCAATCCTTCCTCACTATCTGGAGAGAGGGTTTCCTTCAATTTTTCTTCGACAGTTTTTTTCTCCCCGTTCGTGGCCACTTTTTTTTCACTTGTCCGGGGAGGGCGGTAAAACGGTTTTGTATTCGATCTCATCGAGTTTTTATCGCTTTTGAAACAAGCTTTTGTGAGGATTCTAATTTGACTTTCTCAGCCAAGTTAGTCAAAACGTATTGTTTAGTACTTGTTTATCATGGAATGTTCATGTAGATGGGGATTTGAAAAGAGAACGTCATAAATCCATACAAACTTTCCTATGAGAGTAGAGGAAAATCGAAATTTTATCAGGTAAGTCGTGTTTTGGTGAAAATCGAGGTACCTTATGTTATGTATTGAGGAAAGTGGCATTAGCCATAAATAACCAAATATTCCTCAACTTGGAAAAGACAATAGAAAGTTGTATTTTCGGAAATTGCGATGGAAAAATAATGGCAAATTCAAGTGGACTATCAGTAAAATTTATGGATAAAATTACGATTGGCGTTGGCTAAATTGAATTAAACGAAAAACAGAAAACCTATGTAGCTCCTTACAATTTGTAAGTACCTAAGGAAATTTTAGATATGAATTTGATAAAAATCGGTATGCTAAAGAAAACTGAATGAATGACTTAAATGTTTAGGAATTGAGCGAATAGGGTTGAAAATAATCACCCTCTGACTGATGGTCACTTCTACAGTTGCCATCCAATTTCCTTGAAATTTTTAGGGATTGTGCGGATTGGAGTGTAGATGAAAATCATCGCCCCGGCTGATAGGTACTTACAGATTGAGTTTTTGAGATAAGCTATTTCTAAAACTTTTTTTTCTCAGAATGGACCTTAATTTTGAGTAATTATTATCACATTTATTGATATTTTAAATGATTTGGAACCCTGGAAAAAGTCGAAAATTGACCGTGGGAAACCTGGAAAACTCAGGGAATTTTTTTTCAGGGAGTCGCTGGACACCCACCCTGTAATTTGTGCTTAAGGGGACACGGAACCCACCCCCCTCCCGCCTGTAATAGAGGTGTTTTCTGGTACATTTCTCTCAGTCCCTGTTCAACCGAATCTTCTAATTATTTTTTTTTTTTTTTTTTTTGGTTTGTAGGATATATTCTCATCTTGCCTTGGACGGATCCTTTTTAGATTATCTTAATTACTTTTTATTTGAGATTCTGTTTTATAAAACTCATACTCTTTTTGGAATAGTTGGAATTGGAAAATTGGTTAAAGGATCCGGTACAGCCTTCGTTTAGGTGTCTTCTTTCATTAAAAAAAAGAAATAGAGGATAGGATTAGTAGTTCCTGAGAAAAAGGAACATTTATCATGAAAAAGTGAACTATTCAGTAGAGCAATTTGAAGTTGAGCGGGAACAAACGAGGGCGCTTGCAGATGAAACTATCGATTCTCACCTCACGTTTCTCGAATTTTGATTGGTTCCTTGATTTTGAATTGTCTTTGCTTATTGGTTGTTCAACCAAAGACAATTCAATATTTGCCTTCCGATTTATACTATCGATTTTTCAGTATTGCATTGAAATAGTGTAACAGGTTGGTAGGTTAGTTTCGTTAGTTTCGGGGCTGCACTAGGTACGCAAAAATTAATTTCCTCGTCATTTGAGACGGAATTTTTCGGTAATTCTTGTTTAAATCTATTCTCAGCATGTTCAAGAATGATTTTCAATTAAAAAAAAAAAAATCGAAATTTTCATCATTTTGGTTTATTATTTTCAATAATAAGCCTTTGGAATCGAGCAAGAAAAAAAAAATTTTAACCCCCCCTCAAAATTTGATGTTTTACGTTTCAAGGTACGTAGAATCCGAAAATCGAATAAAAAAATTTCCGTCCGTCCGCCGTACGCCGTCCGCCGTACGCCGTCCGCCGTACGCCGTCCGCCGTCCGCCGTACGCGGCACTTTTCTTAGCAACACTGGACCGATTTGGTTCAAATTTGGTATATGGGCTCCATTTGGGGTCTAGTTGTGCCGCGAAGCTTTTGGTTGATGTAGGTCACTTCTAAGGGGTGAAAATTAAGGGTTGAAATTTTCAAGAGTGCCCTAGCTCGAAAACTCTCGAAATAAAGGTATCGTTTTTTCACCAATTTTAAATAGAATTGAATTTTTAAAAATTTATGAGACCACCCGGAGCTCTGTAGGACAAACCGTTCGGTCCCTACGAGTACTTGAAGGTTTTCCTTCGATAAAACAGAATCATGAGTGTGAATCGCAAAAGAGGTCTAATCGCCGTTCAAATTTTATCTGACTAAAATGCGATCGCTGTTCATTTCTTCGATTTGTATACAGTTTTGCCTTCTGCGTAACCAGTAATCAAATTTCCATATCAAGCTTTCTATTTTTCGAATCGAGTGTGAAGCGTTTAGTTCTTTCTAATAAACTTGATTGTGAAGGTGTGAAGCCATTATAGTGTGGTAGGTAGTACCTACCAATAGTTGGTAGGTAAAAAAAAATTGGTAGGTAAAAACAATGTTTGTAGGTAAAAAACGCTGCAAATCATTGCTCACTGATCAGATCAATGATCAGCTGAGTGAGCTCCGAAGCCATTTTCAATGCTATTGAATGGAAGTGCTCTTCCAGGCGTCTCCAGCATTCGAGGATATCTTCTTCACTCCTCACATCACTGATCAGCTGAGTGAGCTCCAAAGCCATTTTCAATCCAATTAAATGGAGGTGCTCTTCCAGGCGTCTCCAGCATTCGAGGAGATCTTCTTCACTCCTCACATCACTGATCAGCTGAGTGAGCTCGAAAGCCATTTTCAATCCTATTGAATGGAAGTGCTCTTCCAGGCGTCTCCAGCATTCGAGGAGATCTTCTTCACTCTTCTGATCACTGATCAGCTGAGTGAGCTCCGAAGCCATTTTCAATCCTATTGAACGCAGGAGCTGAAATTTGAGAGGGAAGGTCATGGGAGAATTCAGATGGTGGTAGGTGCTATTGATGGAGAACCAGTGATCTATACAGAAGGATGATCTATACAGAAAATAATAAACCTTTGAGCAATGATTTGCAGCGTTTTTTGGGTTCTGTGTCCCCTTAACCAGGCAAGTAGGTTTTGTTATGGTGGGTGAGCAGGTAAGTCTGAAAATTTGGTTACTCGTAACCAAGTAAGTATGGGAATTCGACTGCACGTAACCAGGTAACTCGACAATTTTTAAAAACCATTGAATTTACCATTTGAAGGGCAGTTCAAAAAAAAATCGTGAAAAAATGGGAGCGTTAAGTATCAGTTATTGTGGATCCTGAATCGCTAATAAAATTTGAAACTTTAAAATGCTCTCCTGTAAAATTCCATTTTTTGTAATTACCTGGTTTTTCCCCCCGCCAGTCAATTGTTTGATTTTAACGTCCAAATTCATACCTACAACAGTGCACAACGAGATTTCGAGATTTGCGTCAGTCTCCGCCGAGACGTTTCCAAGTGACCGCCCGCAGACGGTAGGTAATCATCTCTGACCTAGATGCTACGTTCAGGTCCAATATTATATCACAGATCTCCCTTCTGATTAAATCCTCCTACGAATCCACATTATTAGCGAGTAGGTACATAAATTAATTGGATTCACTTGAGTTACGAATAAGCGGGCAGTTATCTAGGATGTGTAAATGATGATTCATTTCAATTAGGTTTCTACCTGCGGGGAATTCTGAATGTAACATGTTCCGTTAAACCAAGGGCGAGAACACTCAAGCTGGTGTGCGATTTTACATTTTGTATGATAGGTATTTTTAAGTGATATAATAAAGGTAGGTTTTTTGAATGGGTGACCGCTCGAGGGCAGGATCGCACTAGACGTTAGGTTTCGGACCGGCGCTAGTTCTCCCTGGCTCCACGGGGAGCGCAGGATAATTGGGATGACCGATGTTACCGATAAATTTTATGTTAATGAGTGATTGACAAGGCGGCTCCGAGAGTGCAGCACTGCAGCAGACGCAAATTATAGACATTTTTTAAATCTTGATCTCAAACTTATTTAACTATCTAAGTCTTGTTATTCGCGCTTCAACATCAATTGGACAGCGTTATGCGAAAATACCTCTTAAGTGACAAAATAATTCATCTCGCCAAGTAGAATCGATTTCTTAGGGTAGGTACTTGCGCCCTCCTTTTGTTAGAAAATGGAGCTATTTCCTAATACAGGTACTTACTAAGCGACATTCACTGAAAAAGGCATTTTGAATTTCACAATTCCCTACGACACACCATGAGAAAGTTATGTACTTAATAACCAAAAAAACGACACATGAATATTGGTGATTAGTTTGGATTCCCAGGAGCAACTGCGAGGGCCTCACTTTACTGTTTCGTATTATGTATTTGCGTAGATAATATCTACGAAAGAGATATTATCTCTTTCGTTGAAACAGGTAAATTATTGAATTCGCAGTGTATAGGCAAGCTAGACCCATTTTTCTTTTCCTTATGTACTGATTACTGGTCTCGCGCATGTATCATGTATTCGTGTTTTCTTTTCACCTAAAATATTCATTCAGAGACTTTTAATTCTGAAAGCCTGTTCCCTTGATTAGTATGATTTTAAGGGGTAAGAAGATCTTCGATCTCGGCAAGAAAGGGGGTTCAAAAACTCGTGCCACAAACACCAATATAATTTGTTTATCTCTCCACTAGAAATGCGTGTCCCAAGTTGAATGACTTACAAAGCATGCTGCATCTAATTCCCAAAGTAGACCAGCCATTTTATACATCTTTGATTTCCGGGGAAGATATTGAGGACGATATTGATAGACTCAAAGGGCGGCTGGATTTTGAAATTGAAGTAGAGTAAGAAGAAGAAGAGCAATGAAAGGTTAACAGACCATAGTCTTTGGCTATATTCATTTACCATAGCCTGTCAAATTTGATACCTCACACATTTCTTTCTAATGTTCTCAAGTATTCATATTTTACTATACAATCTATTATAATAATATGATATTATAAAATGAAATATCATTATATTTATCATTATTAATTTATTTAAAATGGGATATAATTATAAGATATTCGCAATTGTTTATACTTTTCACTCTTTATTATCTAATAAGAAAATCAAAAAGAACTAATTAAGCTGAATATTCCATCCCCATTGAGTGGCCAATCAACGATGAAGTTATAAAAGAGTTATGTATTAAAACAAGGATAATATGTTATCATTAGGTACCATTCCACAATGTGTATAATTATACAAAGGGCTGGCGCTTAGTAGTCTTGGTTATAGATATATGCAATATTGTAGATTAATGCAATTGTTCTAAAGCGATAAATTGACGGTTGTTTGGTTTTTGCGCTCCAATTATCGGTAAAATCGGTCATCCCAATTATCCAGCGCTCCCCGTGGAGCCAGGGAGAACTAGCGCCGGTCCGACACCTAACGTCTAGTCAGGATCGTACGTATTCATAATTTTTCGAGTCGGATCGTTAAACCTTCTCCACATAAGGGGGTGATTCAATAAGTAGCCTTGAGTAAAATCATCAGGACCATCATTCATCATTCTGATCTTCCCTTTGGAAGACATAAGACTAGCAGTCGAACTACAATTCAACGTGAAATGATTGTTTACTTGCCTTTACTCTTTTATGAAGGTGATTTGGTGAATTCCAAAAAATTCAATCTAGATGAAAATGTTATGATTGGGGCGGGGGCTAGACCCCAACTTCCCGTCTCAAAACTGCCATCTATGATGGGGGGAAGGGGTAAATTGTTTCCCTTGATGGATTCCAAATTATTATTGAAAATGATAAACCGAAATTGGGATTAATTTCTCATTTGTACTGTCTTTTTCGAGCATCTTTTTTTGGGAGACCACCTCGATGTTCCCAAAGGCTCGAAAAAGCACCCCAATGTTCTCCTAGAAAGTTGGTCTACATGTTCCCGGGTCGCCCGAGGGTTCCCCTAGCGACGCCTTACGATTAGGCCTCGACGTTCCAAGTAACCCAAGTGTTCCTATTACCTGTTTCAAATGAAAAAATTGAGATCACGAATAATCCTTCAATTATTATGAAATTTAATTATTAATAAACTGCTACAAACAAAAATCGGGTACAATGCAGGTACTTTGTCGTATAACACGAAGTACTTGCTTAAAACTATGGTTAAGAAAAGAAAAAAGTTGTGTTGACGATTTATCTAAGATAGGTTTTAAATCTTGTTACTACCGAAACAAGTAGGTTTGGTTTGTTTGAAGCATGGAATTTTTGCAAAGAGCTCGACTTTTCCATTAATAGTACCTGCCAACCATACCTATCACCTATCACGCAAGACCCAAGGTTAACAATTAAGTTTATTTTGGAAACCAAGTCCTCTTAGGAAGAGAACGGTTGATCCTACAGAGCTCTGTTTGGTCTCATTCGATTCTAAAAATTCCATCCGTACCTACCTTGAAACGTAAACCATCGTGTGATTATTTACTTTATTAATTACGTGATTTAATTAATTTAAAAAGTGAGTAGTAGTTTAAAGGTATGAAGGTTTAAAGGCTTCTTCATTTACCACGACTGGGCAAGGTGAAATTTACATCCGGTGATTTCCAGACCTTCTGGTCACACATTTCTGACCGCGTTGTGTATTCAACCTCAAAGTCAGTTGTAGATACCACAGGCCACAGCTCGTCCCATTTACAGCTACGCTTCTAAGGCAAAATTCGTATGTTTGCTGCTGCTTGTTGGGCACCAGCAGAAAACTAACGGCACATAAAAACCATGTCTCATTCGGAGAAATGGAACACTGAGACTAACCAGCTCAGATCGGAACATCGCAGCTACTATTATTCCTGGGAGGAAAATTGAACGGAAACATTTAGGCGTCAGTGCTTTCACCTAATGGTCCGTACCGGAACACTGGAGCCATCGCCCCTTTTTGGTTTATTATTTTCAATAATGAACCTTTGGAATCGACCAAGAAAAAAAAATTTTAACACCCCCTCAAAATTTGATAGTTTACGTTTCAAGGTACGTAGAATCCAAAAATCGAATAAAAATTTGGCCGTCCGTCCGCCGTACGCGGCACTTTTGCCACTTAGCATTGACCGATTTTGATGAAATTTGGTATGTAGGCTCCATTTGGGGTCTAGTTGTGCCCCGAAGCTTTTGGTTGATGTAGATCACTTCTAAGGGTTCCAAAATCAATTTTGAAATTCTGAAAACGCCCTAACTAAAAAATTTTGATATAAAGGTATTGTTTTTCCTTCAATTTAAGATTCTATAGAATTTTTAGAATTTTTTGAGACCACGCGGAGCTCTGTAGGACAAACCGTTCGCGCCCTACGAAAATTTAAGGGTTTATATTGAAATATATATATATATATATGTTACGTCACCATAAATGCTGACTTCCCTAAGAAACCCTTACTCAGCAGCAGGAACCTATATAGGGAACTGCACTGCCCGCCGCGAGTCAGTCTCGTCTTGCTGCTCGTCCTTAACGCCCGGTGTTCCGTTATTTCGCTTGAAGTTCCGTGTCAATAAATCGAAAGTGTTTTTTAAAAACTGTTTTGGTGGAACCCCGAACATAACTGGCGCAATCTCGGTAGGACACACTGATTCTCGGACTTTTCAGAACGGGAATTTCAGTTTTAACTGTTGAAGTGGAACCTAACTTGATTTTTTCGAACGAATATCGGAAGTGATCAAGTGCACCCCGCGTAAGGATTACGTTCATCGTCAACATCATCGCAGCAGCAAGCAGACTCCTGGAGATGTTGCTGGTTTTGTAAGTACAACAAAATTAGACACCTCTCTCCAGTTAGAATTTAAACATCGACCGGGCACGGCTAAGAGTAAAGTGCGAAGGAACATCGTTCTGACTCTTCACCGGCGATCCTAGAATTTAAACATCGACCGGGCACGGCTAGGAGTTAAAGTGCGAAAGAACATCGTTCAAACTCCTCACCGGCGATCCTAGAATTTAAACATCGACCGGGCACCTTGTTGTGGTAAAACGTAACTGTTCTGCCCCTCACCGGCGATCCTAGCATAAACATCGACCGGGTACCTTGTTGCGGTAAAACGAAACTGTTCTGCCCCTCACCGGCGATCTTAAAATTAAGAAATTGAAAAATAAATTGAAAAATAAAGAATTAAAATAAAATTGAAATTTTTAAAGAAGAAATAAAAGAAACAAAGAAGAATTTAAGAAATTATCTACGAAGAAATCTAATTATTTGATTTAAATTATAGGCAATTGCCTAATATTTTTTATTAACAATTCCTAAGCAAACGGGAATTAGCAAACGCTCCAGTTTTTGGGACTGGAATAACCTACGCAGAATGCATAGACAAAACGTAAACGTCTCGGACATCCCCTTACCTCCCGGAAACCCGCTCAACGCCGCTCAACTAATTCACATGGCGCTTAACCCGATCCCGGAATTACCGCTATTCCCAGACCATCCGGACCTCGAAGACGATTCGGACGTGGAACCATCGAATGCTGGTACTGGTGGCCCAGCACCGCCTCCTCCTCCAGGCCCTTCAGGCTCGAACTCAAACCCAGTAGCACCCAGAAGAGGACCTCCAGAATACAAGAGGGAGTACGGAGAAATAATACCAAACTTCAACGGGGAACCACTAATTTTAGCTAAATATATCAAACAATGCGATAAAATTTACTCTAAATTTCACGATTCCGCTAATCCCAATAATTTCCAAAACGACGTGATACTTGGAGCTTTTACGTCCAAATTGGGACCCGGCATAGCCGACAAAATTTACATTCAATCAATAGAAACTTATTTGGATTTGCGGAATGCTCTAGTTCAAACTTATAGCGATAAGAGGGACACGTACACGTTGACCATAGAATTGTCGAAGTTGAAACAAACTTTGCAAGAAGATTGTTTCAGGCTTCCACGATCGTGTAAGTAGCGTGTTAAATGCCCAGGTCGCTTATCTTCAGATGAAGATTCCTGGAGATGGTGGTCGATTACTTGTGCAGTATATGCAAGGCCTAGCCCTGCGAGTTTTTGTGCATGGTATAGCAGAACCGTGGAGTAGCCTTCTTAGAACGAAGGCTCCCGCCAACCTTGGCATCGCGTTATCTATGCTCACGAACGACTTTAATCTGAGACCCGGTAGTAAAACGACCGCGCCGTTCTCCACAAGACCGACTACTTCCGCTCCTAATGCTAGCAGACCCCAGATTACAAACAGATTCACACCCAGGCCATTCATACCGAATCCCCAACAACTAAATTATCAGTCCAACTTTGCTCCCAGGAATTTCCAAAATTTCCCAAGAGGACCTCCACAAAGCAACTTCACCAATTTCTCGAGAGGACCCCCACAAACCAATTTCCAGAATTTCCAGAGAAATAATCAAAATTTCTATCCGCGAAACCCAAATTCCAACCAAAATACGAGACCGAACTGGCCCCCAAAAATTAAAACAGAAAATGACCAAAAGCCCATACCTATGTCAACTTCAACGAGAAACACTAATTTCCATCTAATGGAACCGGAAAATCAGTATACAGAACTAGAAAATGAAAATGCCCAATATTTTGACCCTAACTACGGAGACGAAACCCAACAAGGCTATTCCGAACAATATGACCCGTATGACCAACAGATAGAGCAGTTAAATCAACAATTTGAAAACACAGCCATTGAACAAGATCATCATTTTTTAGGGGTGACGAGCCTCCCGTCATCGAATTGTTGAACTTTCCAAATAACCAACAATCTCTTCCTTATATAATTATGCCCGACCTAAACCTCAAAATTCTGATAGATACCGGCAGCACAAGAAGTTTTATAAATCCCGAAACTGCATACAATTACTTCCCAATGAAAATAGAACCAGATTCAGGACTCGTCAGAACCGCCCATGGTACTTCGAGAATTTACGAAAAATCCTTAGTGCCATGCGGGAATTTGTTTAAAGCCCGTGGACTGAACCTTCCGTTCAGCCTATTTAAATTCCACAATAGATTCGATATGCTGTTAGGCATGGACAATCTAAAATTTATTAAAGCCACTGTAGATTTCGACAAAAACATCTTAAAAACACCCCATTTAGCACTGAAATTATTATTTGTTGATTCAGATTCTAGTTCATCAACCCCTAGGGAGTCCTATCTAATTGAAGCCAGAACTATCCAACAAGTGAAAATTAAAATCAAAAACATCGAAAATGGCGAAGCAATCATTCCCCGAACAGAGTTCAACAAAATCGAAATTCCTCAATGCTTAGCACTGGTTAAAAACTTTTACGCTCATGTCCACGTAATGAATCCGACAGAAGAAAATCGTAGCTTCAAACAACAAAACCCGATACTTGCAGAACCCATTTTAGACAACCTTTTCATAGAATCCGACAGCACAGGACCTTTACCCAGATCTCAGAAATCAACCAATCAAACGAAACTTGACTTACAGAAACTCCGCCTAGACCATATGAACAATGAAGAGAGACAGGTTATTCAAAATTTAGTGAAAGAATTCTCGGACATTTTCCAGACCGACGACCAACCACTGACATTTACTAACGACGTAAAACATCACATACGGACTACGGACGAACTACCAGTTTACGTGAAGCCATATAGGTACCCGAGCATTTACAAGGACGAAGTAAAACGTCAAATGGGAGAAATGCTAGAACAAAACATTATCCGACCCTCCAACTCACCGTACAACGCCCCTCTATGGGTAGTTCCTAAAAAACTAGATGCTTCGGGAAAGCAAAAATACCGCCTTGTCATTGACTATCGTAAGCTAAACGAGAAAACCATTTCCGATAAATTTCCGTTACCTAACATCACGGATTTACTTGATAAACTAGGCCGATGTCAATACTTTACCAGCTTGGATCTAAGGTCAGGGTTTTACCAATGCGAGCTAGACGAAGCCTCAATTCCAAAAACGGCTTTTTCCACAGAGAACGAACACTATGAGTTCCTGAGGATGCCTTTTGGTTTGAAGAATGCTCCCCCTACCTTCCAAAGACTAATGAATTCTGTTCTCCGAGGTCTACAAAATGAGATCTGCCTTGTTTATCTCGATGACATTTTAATTTACAGCGTTAGTCTGCAAGAACACTGCGATCGACTTAGGCAAGTATTCAAGAGACTCAGGGAATCAAACCTTAAAGTTCAATTGGATAAAACGGAGTTCCTGAGAAAGGAAATTAGCTTCTTAGGACACGTCATAACACCGGAAGGCGTAAAACCGAATCCGCTCAAAATTGATGCCATCTCAAATTTTCCGCTCCCAAAAACAAAGAAAGAAATTAAACAATTTTTAGGTTTACTCGGCTACTACAGGAAATTCATCAATAACTTCGCAAAATTAACTAAACCTTTAACAACTTGTCTTAAGAAAAATAAAACAGTAACGTATAACGACCCTCTTTACCAAGAATGTTTTGAACATTGCAAGACTTTGCTAACCAATGATCCCATTTTACAATACCCAGACTTTGAAAAAGAATTTAACGTCACCTGCGACGCCAGCGACTTTGCACTCGGCGCCGTACTAAGTCAGTTTCATAGTGGTTCAGACCTCCCAATTGCCTTTGCTAGTCGTACTTTAAATGATTCAGAAAGAAAACTCTCCACCATAGAAAAAGAACTTTTGGCTATCCTCTTTGCTCTAAAGAACTTCCGACCTTACCTCTACGGGAGAAAGTTTACCTTGTATACAGACCATCGTCCATTGCAATGGATCTTCAGCCTTAAGGACTGTTCATCAAAATTATTCCGCTGGAGATTAAAACTAAGTGATTACGATTTCGTCATAAAATATAAACCAGGATCGGCTAATCACGTAGCCGACGCACTGTCTAGAATTGAATTAAATAATAATGATACTAACGACCCCATTCCATCAACAAGTTTTGATCCTCCATCAGATGAGATAGACAAAATCATAGGCACAATAATCGACAAGGACTACCTAGAACTTCTCGATCCCTTGGAAATTAATAGATTAATAGAACAACTAGACACAACAAATCAATCTTTGGAAGTTAACCCCACTGACCGTAATTCTGATTCTATGAGCACTGTACATTCAAACGCAGAAGGAAGCACGATTTTAACTATCCCGATCAAAGAAGGAGTTGTGAATCATGGACTTAATCAAATACTGATCAAAACAACATCAGGAAAGCCTAAACCGACAAAAGTCGTAAAATTGTTTGGAACTAAAACAAGATTAACCGTGGAATTATCAAAACCTAACTTTGAACACGACGTAATTAATTTCGTGAAAGAGTACGTTCGTCCTAATATTGAATACTCGATATATTTTTATAACGACGACAAATGCGAAACATATCAACGATTCGCAAAAGTAATGATGGACGTATTCAAAGAATCTGCAATCAAAATGACTAAATTCAATCAATTAGTTCAGGACATAACCAACGAAGACGAAGTCGAACACCTCATATCCAGTTATCATTTAGGTAAAACGAATCACAGAGGAATAGCTGAAACATATGCAAAACTCAAAAGAACCTACTTCTGGCCTAATCAAAAGATATCAATCCAAAACTTCATTAATAGATGTGAAACATGCCTCAGCACTAAATATGACAGAGCTCCCATTAAACCTAAATTCAACATAACCCCCACGCCAACCAGACCATTTGAGATCGTACATTTGGATAAATTCACATTGGACGGCAGTAAATTCCTCACCATAGTCGACGCCTTTTCAAAATACGCCCAGGCCTATTACTTGACCTCCAATTCAAGCTTAGAAGCAGTCAAAAACCTCTTAACCTTCTTCACCCATCACGGAATTCCGAAAATGATTGTCTCCGACAATGGGGCTGAGTTTGATTCATCTCTGGTAAAGGAACTCTTGAACCTTCATAAAATAGAAACCCATTTTATCTGCAGCCAAAATCCAAACAGTAACGGTATAATTGAACGATTCCACTCCACCCTAATAGAACATATCAGACTTATCAACAACAGAACCGAATTTTCTTGCGACTCGATGGTCACTAAAGTAAAATACGCACTCATAGCGTATAACAACTCAATTCATTCTGTAACTAGCTTAACTCCCTTCGAAGTAGTGAACGGTCATATCGAACAGGGGAATCCCCTTGAAGCTGACTTAGAACAAGTTCTGCTAAACGATTACACATCAAAACATAAAGAACGTATAGCCGCGTTATACTCTGAAATTCACAATCGTAGTAATCAAACAAAAGAAGGAGTCATAGAAAAAGTCAATAAAAATAGAGAAGAAATTCCAAATCTCCCTCAAACCGTTTACGTAAAGAACAAACAATTAATGAGTAAAACCAAAAACAAATATAATAAAGAAACCCTAAAGTCTGTAGATCCCGAAAAGAAAACGGCAGAGATAGTTCCTAGACATCACAATACAAAGAAAAAGATCCACGTCTCCAACATAAAAAGACCTAGGAAATTAGCAGCAGAGACAACTTCAAATTCAGATAGCTCAACTGATTCAGATATAGAACCACCTGAAAATTCAACACCCGACAAAACCTTCCGCGGACCTTGGAAAGGACCTAGGAAATAACTCCTTTATTGCGATTACAGGTTTCTCCTCGTTCTCCCGCCAATCGCAATCGGCGCTGAAATCAAGAATCTTGATAGAAGTGGAGGCATAATTCCTATTGACTTGGGATCTGCGAAACTAGAAGACACTGAACACGTACTGACTCATTACTATGAACTTTCTGGAATTTACTCCGCAGTCGATAACCTAAATGCCAATTTCTCATCCCTCGTTTACCACGGCCAAAAATCTCGCAAAATTCAAGATAAACTAGACGAATACTATTCCTTTTTCAGACACGTCCAACTCCTAGTACACCAGAAAATATCCAACATAAAATCCCATGGGAACTCTCGACAGAGAAGAGGTTTAATTAATGGTCTCGGAACAGTAATAAAAGCAATAACTGGTAACCTTGATAACGACGACAAAGATAGATTTGATCAAATCATCGATGATTTAGATAAACGAACCAAGAATTTAAACGCGAAATATTCCCGACAATATTCAGTGGTAGATCAACTGATCGCCAACTACAATAAAACCCTTCAGGTAGTCCAATTTAATAATGAACAAATCAAAAATAAGTTCTCAGAAATTAACTCAGTATTAAACTCAATCGATACACAAACCATGATGTACAAGGATATCGTTTACCATCTCCAGTCTTCTATGAACCTAATTCTAAATTTGTTATCCGAAATAGAAACATCAATAACTTTCTGTAAACAAGGAATATTGCACCCCAGTATCATGAGTACCCATATCTTAGAAATGGAATTTCAAAAATTATCAATAAATGTGACCGACCTCCTAACTTACGAGTCGTTAATTAAGGTACAATGTAACATAAGAAGTAATAGAATAATTTATTTCCTCACGTTACCAGTATACAAAAATACTAATTACCACCTGTATTACTTGTATTCTACTCCATGGTATGTCAATAATAATAGTTATACAACGGTTATACCACAATTTAGGTATCTATTAAAAAACTACGATACTGGCAATGAAGTACTTCCACTTACAACTCGTTGTGTACTAAATGAAATATTCTATTGCAATGTTGAAATGTCATCACCAGCTAAAGCACAATGTGAACGAAATATCCTTTTTAACGGTTCCACTAAAAGTTGTCAGTTCACTAAACTCGATATAAACACAAATTACATCTCCATAGTACCAGAGACAAACCAATTATTAGCAGTATTCCCTAATGAAGACCAGATTCAAATCAAAAGCCCTGATAAAATGGAAACAGTTAGCTTACGCGGAATTTATTTGATTAACCCTGTATTAGACACCGTATATTACCATAACAAAATCCTCTCCACTAAATTATCTAGTACTGGAAGCCCTACCTTGCTCAGTCTACCTCCTCCAAAACTTGACTCCCTGAATTTCACCAAAATGTCAGTCCACATAGATGACCTCGATTTACAAAATTTTAACCAATTTCAACTTAACCTCAACCCACTGGACGACTATCCATTGGAAAACTTCTCCTGGTATCCGACAATCATGCCAAGTCTTTGGACTATCCTCCTTTACTTATTTCTCATTTCCATATTTAGCTACACTGTCACCAATTACCTCCGTACAAGAAAAATCCACATAACCCAATGAAGCACAGTGCGACAACATCATGCCCGCCATGCCGTTGATGGTTTATGTTTTGTTATGTTTATTGTTTACATACCCACCGTTTGCTTATTTAATTAAAATTGTTTTGTACATTTTGTACTTTGTTTTTGTTTTGTGATTATTTTGTACTTTTTGAACAATTGTTTTATACATTGTTTTTGTACGTTTGTATTCAGTACGTTTGTACGTTTTTTTGTAAATGTTTTGTACTTTGTATTCTGTATTATTGTTTTGTATTCTATCATGAATTGTAAAATTTTTAATCATTGTAATCATTGTATTATTGAAAGAAAAATAACGGAACATAGCCATTTAAAAATCAAAACTTAAATTCAAAACTTAAACCTCAATTTTAAACTCAAAACTTAACTTCAAACTCCAATTTTCAATTTTCTTAAACTTCAAAAATTTCAATTTAAAACTTAACTTCAAAAACTTCGTGACTCTATCACTGCAGTTTTTCTCTTGGGGAGGGAGGTGTTACGTCACCATAAATGCTGACTTCCCTAAGAAACCCTTACTCAGCAGCAGGAACCTATATAGGGAACTGCACTGCCCGCCGCGAGTCAGTCTCGTCTTGCTGCTCGTCCTTAACGCCCGGTGTTCCGTTATTTCGCTTGAAGTTCCGTGTCAATAAATCGAAAGTGTTTTTTAAAAACTGTTTTGGTGGAACCCCGAACATAACTTATATATATAAATCAAAACACGAGTGTGAATCGCAAAAGAGGCCTAATCTCCGTTCAAATTAGAGCTGACCGAAATGCGATCGATGGTTGGTGATTTAGATTTTTTTTTTTTTTTTTTTTTGTTTTTTTCCCCTCTTCATATGGATGGTTGGTGATTTTGTAGACGAGTGATCTGTGAAAGAAAAATAATAAACCATTGTGTAATAATTTGCAGCGTTTTTCTCTTTTGTCCTGCATTGTTTTCTTGATCTACTGATTGCTTCAAATATTCAGTTAGTTGTTCACCCAGTGCGCGAAAACCCCCTTTGCTTCTCACTGAACTCGAAATCCGGTCCATTAAACTCCGTAAGGAGAGCGGGAAGCATTAATGAAGGGGGTAAAGGGTCGAATGATTAGCTGCCCCAACTCGTAAGCCTGGTATGGGATTTGAGGTGCTCCTCTATGTAAATGAACCCGCCGCCGCCTCTTTTGCTTCATAATTAGCGATTCTGTGCTTTTCCGCTAGACTAATTTGATTGAATCATCCCGTTAACGTGAAACTAGATCAGGAATGCGTTAAAACCGCTGAATTTGCCTAGGTAGTGGTAGCGGAAGAGGTGGAACACTCGACCACGAGCAGAGCTAACCTCTTGTTATTTCCGAGAGTAAAGCATATTATAAAATAAAATAAAACTCGTTTTTATCAAACCAAATGATAAAAGAAATTAGGTACCTATCAAATTAAAAAATATAAATACGAGTAATTCGTTTATTGATATTTTATTTTTTCATACTGTGGTTACATATATGTACATAGTATATATCGAACAAATTATTAAAGCATTGTTTGATTCTTAACTACCAAATCAGGTATCAACAACAATTATAATTAGGCAAAAAAGTCAACAATAAAAAGCTCTAACTATGAAAAACAATGATGAACAGGAACTAAGTGAAATAGGAACTCGTGTGATCGGTACTCCCAGGAACAAGGTGTGTGTGGAGCGCTACCGCACCGGCCGGGACGCCCAGGCCCACCCACCATGGCGGCTCCCGGGGCCACCAATCCATTACTGGACATGGTAGCCCTACGAATTGCGCGGTCTGCCGTAGAGGCAAACCGCACATTTCAATAAAGGCGCCAAGGGGCCGCCCCCAGGCCGGCCAAGAACCCCGGTCTAACGCTCGAAAAACGCAACACAATAATCATACATACAAATACAATTAAACACAATTCAACAATTTTTTGGCTGAGTTTTACTTGAAACACCCACGTCTGTCATTGATTGGGTATCCCAATTCCTGAAAGAAATTATTCATTATTTCGATATTTGAATCATTCATATTTCGTTGGCTGTAGTTGGAGCGCATCACTGAATAGGCAATTCTGTGATAACGTAATAAACCTGAATCAGCTAAACAAAATACAATGAAAAGAATATGAGAACCACTTGTGAGAATTTGCACGATCGAACTTCTTCAGTAGGGTGGGTTCGAACGTGCTCATCATCGATGTATGCGAAGAGCCCTCCTAGATGTTCACTTCGAATAATTTTGACAATGAATCTTTGAATTCAATACGCGAAAAGGGAACCACATCCTTCCCCATCACTTAAGTCAAGTACTCTTCAGATCGGGGGTGCTGATATTAGAATGTTCAACAACCCCAGGTAATAATCGGTAATTGGAGCATTTATCATCCTGAATTTGTTTATAGTCTGTGAATAATCTACCATCAATACTGTTTTCGTGGTGTTCACTATCAACCAGAACCGGTACACGGCGCGATGGTTATAGAGTACCCTCAAGACCGCTCGGTCTTGATGGTCAGGTATAACCAACGCGCCGGTACGCTCGTGTTTCTTCTCATCGGTCAGAATTTGTGCAGGCATGTCGAACTCAAAAATCTACAGATAGTTTGAACCGCAAAATAATTACTACATACAAATAAATGAAATTAATAAGACGCTTAAAATAAAAAATACAAGAACAAAATAGGAGCTTACTCTACGTTTTAAGCAAATTTTCAAAAAAAAAAATGAAGCTATTGCAAAACTTCAAAATTTTTAGAATGGAGGATTTCGAAAATTGCCTTCATGAAAATCCGTTTTGGAATATTTTAAAAGATTCCTGAATCACAGTGAAATTTTCTTTTAAAATAAAACAACAAATTCACTAATTTCATTCACTCGTTAATGAACATTATCTGTGAAATTTTACATATTTCTCGTTCCACCGAATTTTCCAAGCTTGGAACAATATTGTTTGCTGCGGCCACTTTACGAATACAGTCAAAATGTCAGTCGTAAGCCTGGACCTTTCTGGAGACCTGGAGGACCTTTTGTTTCATAATGGAGAAGAGTAGTTTACATAATCTAAATGCATTCCTAAATTCCCCTTGCATCTAGATTTTATTTGTTTTCCATTGAACTCCTTTGCTGATTCCCTCACTTAAGGGGATTTAAGTCAGTGAATTAACGGTTTTCCCCCTTTTAATATGGCAATTATTGTTCGATTTTGATGATTCTATCGGCAATCTTATTTTTAAAATTCCCTAGTTAGATGCACTCATTAATTTCGAAACAATTTTAATTTAGGTAACCTACAACTTTTTAGTTATTTTTTACTTTTGGAGTTATACAAGGGCATGGGTGTAGATATTATAAAAATAAGAATGATGTCACAAAAAACAAGGAAATTGGATGATTATTTCTTGAGAAAAATTGGAAAACCTGTTGATGAAAACTGACCAGCTATGAGACGGCTGAGGGTTGGGGGAGGCACTAGGGATGGTGGATGGGGGTGGGAAGGGGCAACCGCCGGAAAGGAACGCCGGTTCGTAAGAGATTGGACTAACACGGAACCAGGAAGGAAAGGTGACCGATTGAGACCCGCTTAACCCTAATTGGACCATGGTGTCACTAATGTCACCAAAAACCTCTCAGGAACTCCATAGCTGTCCCAAGATGTCACCAGATTAACTAAAATTAAATTGTAATTCTGAATTGTTGGACAGCAGAATTTTTTTGGGGCTATTGGAAGTCTCAAAATACAGTTACGACAACAATTTTTTAACATTTTAGTTATAACATAATATTAATTCTAATATTACTAATAATAATACTAATTATAATATTAATACTTCATTTTTTAACTTCTAATAACTTACAATAAATGGCTCAAAAAATTCAGCTCTGTCTATTAATTTTTAAATTGCATTTTAAATCTAGTTAATTCGGTGTCACCTTGGAACAGCTGTGGAATTCCTGAGATCTTTTCGATGACTCTAGTGACACCATGGGGAGAGTTGAGAGTTGTGTGAGAGAGGGAGAATACCAAACTTTCGATTAAGTTCACAATCGATCAATCGATTTTCAATTCTAAATGTACTTATTATCTAAGTGTTTTTCAATGCGGCCATCTCGAAAAAATTTATTTTAATCACTAAAACCATTTTTTTTCTGATTTTGTCTAAAATGATAATTTTGTATTTCGTCTCAGAATGTTACATGTCACACGTTTCACGTTGATTCTTCTTACTTTCAGTGCCCAGTCAACCTGGCAACCTCCACGCTTCAGACATCGGGGAGAGCTCTGTGACGTTGGCCTGGACCAAACCCACCCACGCGGGGGAAAATATCGTGTCTTACGAGCTCTATTGGAACGACACTTACGCCAAGGTCTGTTTTTCACCCACATCTATTTTAAGAATTTATGGTTATGGTTTGGGTAGCTCTAATGAGATTGGAAACTTATTGAAAATATCAAGAGAAAAGACTAGTGTAACAGCCTCGGAATTGCTGGGGGAGAGTGAGGAAAGAACAAAGCTCAGTTATCAAAGTAATCAATTATAATTACTAAAAGGGGGAGCCTAAGGGGGCGTGATAAGCCCGGACCTAACAGGATGGGAGAAACACCAAAGTCGAGACTTACGAGCTGCTCGCTAAAATCTAGAAAATTTACATTAAAATTACTGTACTATGTTATTTAAAGAAAAAAAAAAACACGAAACTAAGACTTCTAAATAGTTGGAAGATAGTCCAGAAACAGCAACTATGTAGATCGACCCAACAAAACGGACTGTGTCAGTTGACCATTTGTGGTCAAATGGAAATATACACCTTCTTCGCCGAGCTTTCGGTAAATTTATTACTTTCTTCAGGGCCTATAAAACAAAACAATATTCACCCATAATAGCATAAACTCTAACAATCCTTTGAGTATAAAAACAACAAAATTATGAATCGACAACAAATGAAAACCTAATAATAAATATATAATAACAGATTTCACTTACTCGAAGGATGTTTATTTAGCGATACCACCAAACGTCGATAAGGATTGTTAGAGTTTATGCTATTATGGGTGAATATTGTTTTGTTTTATAGGCCCTGATGAAGGTAATAAATTTACCGAAAGCACCGGCGAAAGAAGGTGTATATTTCCATTTGACCACAATTCCGATCAATTGACATAGTCCAGAAAGCTGTTCCATGTTAAGTACTCACAGAGGTAGTCACTCCGAAATTGTCCAGCCAGGATCCGAATGTCGACCCGCCGCGATGCCGATGAATCTTTCATACGCCCGATGCCGAACCGTTCAAGACGTGGAGATCACCAAAGTCCTTAAAATCAACGGTAACCACCTGGACCAGAATTTATGTCCGAGGAGAGCCGTCCTGCAATCGAATTGCCCTCCTTCGCCGTGGACGGCGGTGACACAGTTTTGCCTTCTACTGTGTCGGCCCGTTCGCCCTTAAGGATTGTGAAACAGTCGGTATTTTGTCCGGGGTCCATCAGGTGCTGCTTTTCCCGTGGCATGGCTTAGCCATTGCACTCCCAGGTCCGGAAAAAGGGACCACTGCACTCCTCGAAGGTTAGAGGCCACTGCATTCACGGATACCACAACACTCCCCGAACCAACCGATGCCACTGCACTCCCAAAGTGAAGCTATTAGCGTAACCCGGGGGGCACTTCGAGGAGGTTACTATAAATATACATGTTCAAGTAGTCAGCAAGAAGCATCGTCATATCCTTATAGAGGTCTCAGTCGGTCGCCGTTCGTTCCTCGTTCCGGGAAAAAAAACTAGGATTTTTTAAAAATGAAATATCAACCCTAAATTCATAATAGACTGGGTTCTACATGGGATATTTATTCCCCTTGAAAATCAATTTCGCTCTAATCAAATCACTCAATTCGGTCAGTCAGATAGGCTAGTGAATGTCCCAGTATCTAATCATCATTCCGAATTCGCTACAATCAAATTCAAGACAAATGTAATTAATAATTATAGGAGAAAAATCACCGAAGAATCCCGATCACCGAGACGTACACCTTGACGAACCTGTACCCCAACACTCTCTACTACATCTGGTTGGCTGCCCGGAGTCAGAGAGGCGAAGGCGCCACCACGCCGCCCATCCACGTCCGCACCAAGCAGTACGGTGAGTCCGAGGGCAGTCGAGGGGGCCACCACGGTCCCCGAGCGCCCTCCTGGGGCCACCATGGCACCCGGCAGGGTAGACACTGCATGCCGTAGTAGTATTGACAGATGAAAAAGCACCACTTGACAACTTTTCGCTCGCTCAAATAGTTTTCGTGTATTTTTGTGTGCAATTTTAATCAGCGTATCAACCGTCCCAAAATATCACAATGCATGAATTGAAAATAACGAGTATTATTTCGGTTTAGTGTTTCCATGTCAAACGTTAGAGCGTTCTAAGCTTCTCAATATGAAGAACCACTTAAGTGTTGATAATCAGCTGAAATGATTGACATTTTTAATGCATCACCTACCTAAGAAGCAAGGAAATTTTTCTTCCTCCTTATCGAAAATACAAATGCGGGTCGAAAAAAAATGTGGGTCTTTCAAAATTGAAATATTCACCCGCATTTTGCATTTCAGAACTTTCCTAATACTCTTTCCAAAATCACTCAAATTCTGTTGGGTTTCAGGACTCAGGCAGTAGAAGCCAGAAAAACTACAATTCATTTTTTCGAGCTAAATTCTTATATATATATATTTTTTAAATTGACACGTAACGGATTTTATCGTGAATTTATTGTTCCATGTCGAGAAAATTTATGTACTTAAATTTGTTTTAAATGCCGTTCACAGCTGGCTACGCAATTTGGTTTTTTTTTCACCATCGGTCTGAAAAAACTGGAATGCCGTTATCGCAAATGCTTGGAAAATCGCTGCAAATTATTACACAATGGTTTATTATTTTTCTATATTGGTCACTCGTCTGCAAAGCCACCAACCATCCAACATGAAGGAAAACATCGATCGCATTTCGGTCAGCTAAAATTTGAACGGAGATTAGGCCTCTTTTGCGATTCACACTCGTGTTTCAGATTTATCGTATGTAAAACCCTTAAATTGTCGTAGGGAGCGAACGGTTTGTCCTGCAGGGCTCCGCGTGGTCTCAAAAAATTCTAAAAATTCTATAGAATCTTAAATTGAAGGAAAAACAATACCTGTATATCGAAATTTTTTGAGTTAGGGCGTTTTCAAAATTTCAAAATTAATTTTTCGACCCTTAGAAGTGACCTACAACCACCAAAATCTTCGGAGCACAACTAGACCCCAAGTGGAGCCTACATACCAAATTTCATCAAAATCGGGCAATGCTAAGTGGGGAAAGTGCCGCGGACGGCCAAATGTTTATTCGATTTTCGGATTCTACGTACCTTAAAACGTAAACCAACAAATTTTGAGGGGGTGTTAAAAAATTTGTTTTCTTGGTCGATTCCAAAGGTTCATTATTGAAAATAATAAACCAAAATGGTCGATCATGTAGAAAGTTTAGATGTTTCTAAATACAAATATATATTTTTATGTAACTTTTTCCCCCATTTTTCTTAGCATGTCGGAACTTTTGGAAAAACCATCGTGTTTTTGTGTGGTTTTGGCAGTACGGTTGACTCAAGAGCCGCATATTATACTACTTGATAGTGTTCTGATCACCGCAATAGTTTTCGATCTTCTTCATGTCCAGGAAGCTACACTTCGTACTAGATACATACAGTAAATTCAATTCAGAAAAGCTAACACAGATTATTGTAGGTTCTATTGGCTTAAAATTTGTGATTGTCGTGTGTGGAGTTTCCACAAAAAAATCATGTGTGCCTCGCGTACATTATCTTGTTGGTTTGTTGTATTGTGGTTTTGTATTGGTAGTCAAATGCTGCAGTAGATTGGACGACCAGGTAAGTCATGTGTGGTATACGATGTTGTTGAAGGAAATTTAAATGTTTTGGAAGCTTTGCCACGAGCGTTTTGGCAGTTTTGATAATGATTTTCTATTCTAACCTTTGACTTGGAAACCCGTTTGCCACGACTATTCTGAAGATTAAATAATATGCCCTGAGAAATGCCGTAAGGAAAATATGAGTAGGTACTTCTAATACACCAAAGTCATTTCATTGATAAACTATTGAGCGAGCAAAGAGTTAATTTTCTTTTTTCACTTAAATATCTGTAAATAACATTTTGTTTTTTGTTTTACAAAGTTTTAGTCAGCACCACCAATCACTTTTTTGAAATTTTACGATCAATTTGTGAATTCGTTTATGCACAAGCCCACACATCCCCCTTTCTTCCACAGACTAGTGAGAAACAATTCGTCTACAAGAATTCGAAACTTCATCTTCAGTAATTTGAAATCGTCTCAAAAAATTGGAAATCATCTCCAAGTAATTCGCCCCTCCCTTTGTTTCAATTTTAAACGTTCAAACTCAAACGAATCGCTTTTTCAAAACAAAGCGTGTAAACAGTTATTGTTTCTTTTTTTAACCAAAAATTGAGTTGTTTTGTAGGTAACAGCATTATCAGTGGTGTATTGATTTGATTAATTATTACGTGATTAATCATTACTTGTTCTCCCAAGGATCTTTGGTTCAGTCGTCAAAACGGTAATGTGTGACCGGTGTGAACATTTTTTTGAAGTGGTATTTTGTTTGGAAATTCTCAATGAACGTTTTGCCTCATTCTTGTTTTTATTTGGATTTTCAACAGTTTTCATGCAAGAACCGACGTACCGATGAAAGTTGTGGATTTCTCGAAGATAAATCGTAATGTTATTTTATTTTTGGTGATTCCACATTAATGGGGCCGATAAGTAAGAACCTTTGAAGAGATAGATTCCTTGTTGTTAACGTCCACCTTTGTAATGATCTCCAGACGGGGATGTAATTACTGGGAAATAGGGGAGAAATGACACTCTTATTCTGACGGGAATGAAGTAGGGATGTCCGATACTTCAAACGTATCGATATAATATCGTATCGATACATCTAGAAAGTATCAAAAAGTATCGATACAATACTTTCAAAAAGTGTCGATATTTTGAAGTATCGATACTTTCACAAAAATGGGTGAAAATTTCGTTTATGTTTCTCTCTATCATTGTGACATCTCTCCATCGCGAGGATAATATTTAATACAAAATGAACAATACAAAAAAGTCACTATTTTTTAAATTTTTTAAAAAATTTAAAACCTTTTCTGTTTTGGGCACTTAATTTTGTATAGCACTTGGTTGGGTTAACATTTTGGTGGTCCTTCCTAGATGATGGAGGACAGCAGGTTATCATAGAGAGCTGGAGGTGGTGGTACATCATCTTTGTTTAATTTGTTGAAGTGGTTGGTCTCCCAACAGTCTACGTAGAGATCAAGCAGGTACCTTCATGTCGTATGTGTTGATATAGATGTTATGCGAGAGATGGAAAAGGATCGCCTTCGATACTGGAAAAAAAAGTATCAATACTATGACATATATTAGGGGAAAAAAAGAATCGATATGTATCGATACTTTTTTTCAAGAAGTATCGATACTTTGGGGACATCCCTAGAATGAAGGAGGTATATTCGAAAATAACTTACCAGGTACGTGAAACAGGCCAGACTTGGGGAACGGAGACGTCGGGCTGCGATCTTACGACCTTTTCACTGTTCGCGAATACTTGTTTTTCAAAAAAATTCCATTCATGAAGCATGAATTAATGAGCGAATTTTCAGAGAAATCTTTCAGTCGAAGGTATGGTTAAGGAAAAGAACAATGGTTTTGCAATTGACATTTTTTTACACGATTCTTGTTTTTTTTATTTTTAGTATATCATACCAACATACTGTATGCACTGGGTATGCTATGAAAATGTTAGGAGTCCATATTCACGTTCTACTCGTCTCCACAAACTCTTAGAGTACCCACACGGCTATTGTTGGTTTTTTTCGATTTTCAGTATACTGTACCAACATACTGTATGCACTGGGTATGCTATGAAGATGTTAGAAGTCCATATTCACGTTCTACTCGTCTCCACAAACCCTTAGAGTACCCACACGGCTATTGTTGGTTTTTTTCGATTTTCAGTATACTATACCAACATACTGTATGCACAGGGTATGCTTTGATGTTAGGAGTCCATGTTCATATTTGAAGACATCTCTCTATGTCTTCAAAATAGAGGGTTTATCTGAGGACGTCTCCGCCCCAAATTCTTTGGTTACTCTGGGTTCTATTTTAAGCACCTACTTTTGGTCTACGAGTATACAAAGTCCAAGCTAAACATTGTACTTTGGTTCTTGCTGAAAACAATCATCTAATGCACTCATTTCGTATTTTAGCACTTCTTAATTTACCTTATTTGCTCATTTTATTTCCATGTTTTTGTTTTTAATTTTGTACTCATTTTTTTAAATTGTTTTTCTCACTCCATACTCACCTTTCCTTTGAATTAAACTTTGTTATTTTTTTTTCTACAGTTTTTTTTAATCAAGAATTTGAGTTTTGTTTTTGCGTCAATTGTGTAAGAATGGTATTCAAAAACTTCCAGGTTATGTATTCAAAGGTTGTCTCTATAATTTAATTTTTTTTAAAAACTGAAAAAGCGAACTCCATTGTAAATTGGGCTTGAAAATTGAGTTGTTTGTTAATTTTGGATGTTGAAAAAGCTGTTTTTCGTTATAATATGTTTTCTAGATCAAGCAACTCTATACTATAGGGATTAAAACAGTAATTTGAATCTTGATTAAGTGCCCTTGAAAACCCCAAAAGCAATTGCGTCTGCTTAGACCAGAAGACGGGTTGAAAGAGAGCAGGTTGCAGGTTATTGAGTTGAAGAAGACTTCATGGAATTTTCGGACCAGTTGAGAATGGGATTTTCGTATTTTTCTCTCCAAATTCGAATTCAGCACCTTTCAAATCCCTTAAATACTATTTTGCAACTCAAAATTCCGTGTAGTTAAGATGTAAAATGGTTAACGTAACTGTTGAGAGAGGAGGGAGACTGGCGAAGTGGGTGACGTCATAATTGCGATGTTATGACAATCGTTTTCGCTTATTCGTCATTGAGTAAACACTATTCGAGGTTATATAGCAGCTATTTGGAGGTCTCACTGAGGTCTTTTTGATGAATAAATCGAATAAAACTGCCGAAATTGGCTGCTACAGGACTTGTTGGTTTTGTTCATTAGGTAGCTCTCAAGTAGCAAGTTTTTGGAAAGCACTCTCTGAGTTGTGTCAAATGATCATATTATGATGCACACTGGGAAGAACACTGGTGCATCTCCGAAACTGCGCTACTCAACAACCTTCGGAACAAGACTTGATGAACCACTGTTCTTGCCGAATGCACACGATGGTCATAACGTTCAGAACCTCAACGGTTCGTCTACTCTCTAACGGACTCAGTTTCAACTATCGTTGATCCACTATCACCCCCAGGTAGACCACTTCAAACTTTATCCCATGGTATATCATTTTTTGGAGATGTACCAGTGTTCTTCCCAGCGTGCTTATTAAGTTATTAAGCTTATTAACTTATTAAGTTCATGGCTGAAGATGCTACGTTCATCGGTGGATGATGGATTTGACTGTTGATCAGGGTCTCGTAACTTGGTGAGCATCCCTTCAGGCATCTTGGAACAATGGAGGACTAATACAATCTCTTTGGTGGCGTAAACACGAAAGAGCATTCATTTGTGTCGAAACCCGAGTTGGCGGGAACAGGAGACAAAAGCTCTCTATAAATAGGGAACAGGTGTCCATTACAGGGACGTCTGGCCCACTTAACGTTCGGTCGGGAGCCGGGGCTGTAGATGGGCTGACCCACATAGCCATAGCGATCGCATACCCCACCTAAGCAGATATTCATGAACCCTAAGTGCCTCTCTTGGTTCCTTGTGTACTCTGGGAACGGACTCCTGGTGACGGTATACATATTGTATCGAGTTCCTTCAATGCGCCGGGAATGGACGGCTGGTCAACCGCCAAAGTCTACGGCAGGAGGATTGTTCCTCGTCACACTTGGCAAACATGAGGGAAGCACAATGGCCTGATCAAATGGGCACTGATGCAATCTCTTCATCATGCCGGTAACTGGCCCCTTAACAATATCTGCGATATTGGTTAATGCGTCCAATCAATCCAGCATTGTCTTATATCCGAAGAACATAAATTAGTCTTGTCATCACAACCAGTTACCATCTGCCACGTAGGTGTACGACATAATCATTAATCAGCCCATGAATTGGGTCGCATCACATCTAGGTAATCGACTTTACTTAACTCTTACTTGTCCTCCAATCTCATTGAATTGGGGAAAAACGAACGGAAAAATATTAATAGTTCTAGCTCACCGTTGTGAAGATCTTCATTACTTTCCCCGGCCGGGGAGATGAGGCGCACCGAAGTCGGACGATTCAAATCCGCAGAAATCAGGTGAAAATTCACGCTCGCGGAAAAGTGACAACTAAAGTTTTCCGTTGTTAAACTACGAGGGGAAGTTGCACTAAGATGAAGTTGCACTGGGGTTTTAACTTTGAAAACGAGAAAATACTTACTTAATACGTTCTTTCCGGAAAATGGCTTTTAGGCTGTCAATAATTGAGAAAAAGAAACATTTAAATCTAAGAAATGCAGCCAGAGCCAACAATCAGTAGGAAAAACTCAATTTTATAGTTATTACAATTTTTCTTCCGAATCTACCAAGGAAGCGGAAGTTCAGTTTTCGCTTTTTAAGTTCACCAAAATCGAAATTTCCACTCGCGTTTTACGTTGCAGACGTTTCTGAACAATTTTGGTTCCGCGTCTGTCTGTCTGTGTGTCTGTCATGAAATCCTTGTAACAGGCATAACTAAACGAAGTTATCGTCTGATTTCGATGAAATTTTCAGGGATTGTGCGGGTTGTGTATGTAGACGGTCCCCTATGAAAATCATCACCCCCGGACTAATACTAGCCGCTGCGCATGCGCAAACCCAAAATCCTTGTAACAGCCATAACTTCCACATTTTTTATCCAATTTCGATGAAATTTTCAGGAAATTTTCGTTTTTTGTGCAGATTAGGTTTTAGATAGTCCCCAATAAAAATCAAGGCCTTAAAATTGACAGTAGCCTCTGCGCATGCGCCAACGTAAAATCCTTGTAACAGCCATAACACTTACACATCCAAATTTGTTGAAATTTTGGTGAGCGTTTCGAATTTTGATTGATTATTTTGACAATTTTGGGGAATAAATAAGACCGAAATTCCGGTAAAGATCATAATTGTTTTATGATTTTCAGTAGAAATCGTAAAAAAAATACGATTTTTATTGTACATTGCGTCGTAGTTTCTATACGGTTGGTCGTAGCGACCTGGGGGTGGTCTCATTCGATTCTGCGTGAATAATCCTATGAGAATTGGTGAACGTTTCGAATTTTGATTGATTATTTTGACATTGTTAGGCCATAAATATGTCCAGAGTTCGGGAGAAAATCATTTTAAAAAAAGTATGATTTTCAGGGAAAATCGTAAAAAACAAATCGATTTTTAGGAAAATCATAGAAAAAATCATAAAATCGTATTCAAAATACGAATAAGGGGGAAAATCGTATTCAAAGTGTGAATACGATTGTATTCGTATTCATATTCATATCTGTATTCGTATTCATAATCATAAAGTCGCAGATATGATTTGTATTCATAGTCGTATTAATGAATAAGAATTCGCCCATCTCTGGTCACTAGTGTCACCGAAAACATCTCAGGAACTCCACAGCAGTCCATGGTGCCACCGGAGTATCAAAAATGAAATTACAATTTTAAATTTAATGGACAGCATAATTTGTGTGGGCTGTAGGAAGTCTCAAAATTGAGTCGTGACAAAAATTTCCTAAGAAATCGATGATAGATTCAAAATTTGTATCATCATTTGTGTCATCATCATAACCTCCGAAAAATGGGTTAAAAAAATTCAACCCTGTCCATTAATTTTTAAATTGCAATTTACATCTAGTTAATCTTGTGACTCCTTGGGACAACTGGAATTCCTAAGATGTTTTCGGTGACCTTAGTGACACCATGGTCCAATTAGGGTTAAGCAAAATGCTTTCATGATGGAAAGACTTTAGTAAAAACTATTTGAACTTTTAAATTTTACAAATAATCTTCAAATTACTCCTGATCTATAGTCGATCAGATGTAGTTTGAACCTTTGAACCTGATAAAATGTAGAATAAATTGAGTCTCTTAAATAGAAGAAGAGAAGGTTCCTCTTGGTTGGACACTGTAGTGTCTAGGGCTCTTTGAATTACATAACCTGGGAAGTTTTTGATGGAGTGAACAAATCATGTTTTTGGCGTATGAAGATGATGGAAGTATGTGTTTTTTTGGAGGTTTGATGTGTGAAAGGTGAGGTGACTGATTGAGATTTTGTTTTTTCATTCGAGCGGAAGCAAAGGGGAAATCTTTTTTCCAATAAAAAAAAAGTTTAGTTTCCCTTTTCCTCCATGAGTCCACCCTGAGAAAAGGGAGGGCGGTGGTCGACATAGGAGATGTAAGTATGTACTGATGCCAAGCAGTTCCGGGAGCGCCGCCTCAGAACGTGACGGGCGAAGCGATCTCGCCGACGAGCGTCCGCGTGTCTTGGGAACCACCGCCGGCCGAAAGGTCGAACGGACGGATCGTCTACTACAAACTCCAAGTCGTCGAGGCGGGCAGAAGCGATTCCGATGCCACCATCACCCGTCTTAATGACACTTCCTTCACCCTGGACGAGCTCAAAAGATGGACCGAGTACAGGATTTGGGTACTGGCAGGGACTTCCGTCGGCGACGGGCCCCCCTCGTACCCCATCGTTGTCCGCACTCATGAGGACGGTACGGAAACCTACAAATTATAAACACTCATTAACACTTCACAAAAAAGAGAAATTTGAAACAAAAACGAATATTGAGAAACGTACTTTCCGTGGTAGATTTACTAACTTACCTCCTTACACTACACAATTCTCATACATCACACCACAATGAAGGAATCATATTATTCTTCTTCGCCATTTAGAAAATCCAGCTTTTCAATTTTTTTTTTAATTTTCGAATCACATTTTTTTGGCCTTAACCCTGAAGTACTAACATGTACCACTACTTCACCAATATTACCAATGCGCCTCTGAGGCATTCAATTTTTCAAGAGCCGCTATTGACCTAGGACCTAGATTGTAGATTTATTTATTTATTCATTTATTTACATTTGTACGGGCGAACCCAATTACATTATTACGTAAAAAAAAAAACAAAGGAATCAAGTTGACGGAAACCAACGAAAAGAAATGATACTTCTGGAGAAAAAAGATAGAAAAACAAACTGTTCGATTTGAGGCACTGAAAGTTCTTAGTGGTGCGATGACTGAGGGGGAAAATCTATTAGTAAATGACTTGAAATTAAATAAAGTAAGGGTGAAACTGAAACGAATTGAGTGTTGCTGAATTGAATTTCACTTAATTGAATTTAATTAGGGTTGGGACGCGCATATTGCCGATTTGAATGAAGAGAACGGGCTGGAGAAGAAGTCCAAGTCAGGGTTTAGACTCGTCAAGTAGTTTGCCGAGCGAGGAAGCCTGCACAGTGGCCGGTTCAGTAGGTAGTTCGTTGCCGAGAAGGGAGTCAGAAAGGGCAGAGTGGAGCGAGTCGACTGGGGAATCCTGAAGGCGATCCTGGACAGGAGATACGGCGAATCAAGTCCGTTATTCACGAGTTTGTACATAACGGATATGCCGGATATCTAAGCCTCCTGGTCTCCAACGTCTGCAGACCGCACGTAGAATGCGTACTTGTGCACTGTGTAGAAGGGCGACCAAACAGTGGATCCATATTCCAACCTAGGCAGAACCAGCGTCTTGTACAGGATGATGATGGGTTGAATCCGGGTGAACTCCCTGGTGTTCACCCGGAGTAGATTCTGGTTAGATTGTAGATGAATCCACGGATCAGGGTGATGGGAGCCCAAAGCACTGAAGCCTAGTGGCTTATTGTGCTACTCCGCGGATTCTGTTCCTAGTCAAAGAGTCCTGGCCCTTTGGTAAGGGCCAGTAGCGGTTTGGCTAGATTTGTGCTGGAAAAAGCCTCCATGTAGGTGACCCAAGGAGGTGAAACCTGCGATTTGATAGCACTTCGCAATCGAATATTATGTGGGAGGCTTTTTCTTCAGCCTCTCCACACAGCCTGCAGAGGGTTGTATTCTGGTTATCCCAATGCGGTTAAGATGGAATTGGAGTGGAGTAAACCTGTTACCAGGCCAACCACTAACCTGATTTCCTTGCGGCTAAGCTGCAGCAGCTCTTCTGTGGCGCTGGGGTTAGGTTTGGCCACCATGCGCTTACTTAGAGCATGTCCTCTAAGGTTTGACCATCTACTAGTGGTTTTATCAGTGACCCACCGGTTTATGGTCGCCCTAAAGGAAGATTTGGGAATGCCGATGGCTGGCTCTGGACCAATGAAGGGGGTTAGTGAGCCCCTTCTGGCCAGCACATCTGCTTTCTCATTTCCCGTTACTCCGCTATGTCCTGCCACCCACTCCAGAGAAACCCTGTTGTGTTGCCATAGGAGGCAGAGGGTCTGGAAGCAGTCCCACACTAACTTTGAGTTAATGGAGGAAACGGCCAAAGCCTTGATTGCAGCCTGGCTGTCTTAGAGAATGCAGACGTGAACACCACGGTGTCCCCTCTGTAGACTTTCCCTAGCGCAGACCCTAATTGCAAGTACTTCAGCCTGAAATACTCAGGCATGTTCTCCCAGAGGAGCTGAGTGGCTCCATCTGGGATTAGTCCCGTAAACTCCAATCCCTGTACCATTCCCCATTTTGGTACTAACATGTAACTACTTCACCAATATTATCAATGCACCTCTGAGGCGTTCAATTTTTCAAGAGCCGCTATTGACCTAGGACCTAGGTCATAGCATTGGAAAGAATGAAAGTCAATTTCATCATCAGCTATGCTTCAAAAACTCGGATTAAAAAAAAACGTTGTTGCTCAATAAAACATTTTAAATTTAATACTAATGAGGAGCCTCTCAAGCATAGTATTTATTAGAAAAATGTGCACTACTCACCCGTAGACGTCATTACCAAGGCCAAGGCGATACTCAGGAAAAGCAGACCCTTAACCTGCGGAATACCTGTGGTGTTCCTGTGGTGTGGCAGGGAGAGGACAATGTCACGTTGGAACTCATTCGTATCAACCTAAATGCTCGCGAGGCGCCTTGTTAGTATTTCAGGGTTCAAGGTCAGTCTTCAAGTGACCTAGGGATGGATATCGATATTCGATATTTTAAAATATCGATACTTCGTACCGATACTTTATATTTTAGTATCGATACAGTTCTATCCGTATTTTTGGATATCGATACTTTGGATCCGATATTTCAAAATACCGAACATCGATACAGTTCTCGCGGACGTAAAGGGGAAACAATGAAGAAGGTAGAGAGGCTGTTGGGTCAATACCCGGATAAAATTAATTAATATTATGGAGAAAATGATCAATAATCAATAACAATTATTAATATTTAACAAGGTTATTGATAATGTTGTGTAAATAGATTCGGCTTGGACTCTTGATAGTAAGAAATGAATAAACATTGTTGAGAAAAACATTTTCCCTGGGAATAATGGATAATGTTGATATTTTGTGGCACTAAAGTATCGATACTAGATATTTTGAAATATCGATACTCATGCCAAACGATACATGGGATATCGATACTCGAATACGATACAGTTTCGATACTTTTGTAAAGATACTCATCCCTATTATGATCTCTTCTGGGTCCAAATCCCAAATGGTAGTTTGAACTTTGAATATTCGAAGATTATGCCTCTTGGATGGAATACACCATCCATGCAAGGTTCCTAAAAGGGAAGAAGAAGTTGGTGAGTTGGTGGTTCCTCCTTCTGTGGTTGGTAGGGACGTCCCGAAACCGCTTTCGATACGATATTTGGTATCAAATTAGTATCGATAAGAGTATTATTGATATCGAATGAGTAGCGAGAAATTTCAGACAAAACCAGACGTTTGTAATGTATAAAAGCTTTATTATAGGTAATATAAAATGGGTAATACTAATACAAGTCTGTACACTCTGTCACCAACGCTGCCCAGAAAGATCAGTTTGTCCAGGTAGGTATTTGGAAGAGCCACCACCACCACCAACGTAGCGTCTTGTAGAGCAAGTTACCTCCGACTTCTCTATTGACAAAACTGAGAACTCCTAAAGGAAGTGCTCATTCGATCTCGATTCTGCAGATTTTCTTTCTTTCGATCAGATCGGACGATTCTATACCAATACGATCGATACCAGTAGTATCGAAATTAAAGTATCGATACCTACCCATATCGGTAGCATCGGAACGTCCCCAGTAGAGATGGGCGAAACGGTTACATTTGCGTATTAGGTTCCACCGTTACAGCTGTGGGTTGGTAGTAGGTTCCAATAACCTGTTATTTATTAATAGGTTATCCCAGGGACCTTCTTACACAAGTTTTCTTTCAAGTTATTCCCGACATATTTACGTGTTAGTGAATTTTTTCCTCTTTTTCGATAATGAAAAACCCAAGCTATTGTTCTGGCTCCACACATTTTTGAACCTTCCCTGAAACGATATTTAATAACAGGTATTTTGGTAATAGGTTCCAAGCGGTAATAGGTTAGTTTTAACTGTTACGTTTAATACCGCCCATCTCTAGTCCCGAGTGGTTGCACTTTAATCGGATTTACCTGCGCCTTACGTGCTACGTGGGATTTTCTGAAGGCAATCGCTCCCAGGGAAACATTCATATTTGATCGGTTGCCAGGGGTGGCTACTGATAGGAGCATAGGCGCATGTGCACCCCCAGCCAATTAAAAAAGAAGAAAAAATTCAAAGTTTGTTCCTCTTCGTTTGAAGAGTAAGTTGGCTAGGACAGAAGACATGATCGTAGGCACTGTGCTAGTTGAATCTACGCGCGAAAACAGAGGCGGGGAGCCCCCTCTTTTCTGACCAATCACACCCGTTTGGAGCATCACCTTTTCTCTGCACCATTTCTGGGGAAAGTGACGTCATCTTGACATCTTTCGAGGGAGGCAGGCACGTGAGATTGACCAATCAGAGAGCAGGACATTTCCTCGTCTTGTGCAGAATTGGTTCGTTGCTCCCCCGTCAGAGAGCTCTGCAATCCGGATTTCCTTATAGAGAAACCTACAAGGGACTCCCCCCTCTCGTTATTGCCTATCACGGATTTCCTTGGTAAATAGAGCATCCATCTATCCATCCATCTATAAGTAAACAAACAAACCTGATAAGGGAATTCCGTTTTACGTTTTTGGTTTACTACTGTTTCGGTACACACCATTTTGTTCAAAGTGATTACTTAGGAGTGTTGTAGGTACGATGAGTAGTTTACATTAACCTTCCAGTACACGCGTAGGCGGCACCCGTGCCGCCTCGACCTTAGTTTTCGTATTTACGCACGCATTCTTGATTCCCGGACGGCGGGATCTACTGCTATTTGTTAGTTACCATATTTATCCAGAGATCATGCTGGTTTCACCTTGCCGAGTCAAACGTCGCGCCAGCGTTATCAGTTGCAATCTGGCTAGTGCAAGTTTTTTCCAATAAAAGTTCTTGAATAAAAAAATTGATTGGCTTTTTTTACTTGCTCCCTCCTCCCTCCCTGGGAGCGCTAATGAATATAGAACCCATCTGTACTGCGATAACGATAATTTGGTTGAGGAAACAATCATGTCGATTTCATTGGAAAAAGTTGGCTGTTTATGGTTTTAGGTAGGTACCTATTTATTTGGTTTATGAGCATACAAACTATAAAATTATAGTAAGTTTGATTCAGGTGGTTTACCTAGCATATTGTCACAGCTGTTAACAACCTTTACAATAGTGACTTTGGGCAGTTAAAACTTCATTTTCATGGGCGGCATGGGTGCCGCCACGCGGTGTGAATTGAAAAGCGAAATGGCGCGGGTACCGGAAGGTTAAAGTAAAGTAAACTATTTGCGTTTGTCGATTGTGGAAAAGTGCGACATTCGAGAAACTGGCAGCCCCTTGCTGTCTCTACCTGGACTCCAGCAGACGTTGAAATTTAAAAACCGTGCAGATTTGTACCGTAAGTTTTAATGTCGACTATTATAAGAAGGTAGATTGGCTTTGTGGGTGTGAAGTGACTAACTGACAATTTTGCCTACTTTGTTCTACCAACCGAAATGAGGCTCGAGTTAAAGACTGCATAAGTGATCTCCCATTTAGCCAAAAAATTGAAAAACGCATTGGCTTGTATCAAGTTCTGTGGTGTTTTCGAGCTAGCCGTGCGTGGGCATGATGAGAGGGAAGATTCTTCGAATCTCGGAGTTTTCAAGGGGCTCGTTAATTTTCTTCCGAATTGGACGATGTTTTGAATTGTCACGGGCAAATATACATTTCAGTTATTGCAATTAGATGGATGAATTTCTTTGGTTTAAACCTTTGACGATTAAGTATTTCAGAATTTCTGTTAACCACTAGAGAACATGTTTCGTGTCTATTGCACCTATGTATTTAGTGCCGTTTGCAATTTTAAGATGAAAAAGTTACAACGATTTATCCCATTTGCATATCGTTGAAATTTCTATTTGGCAGAAAAGAAAATTCTGTCCCTTCTCGATAGCCTCTCCTGATCTCTGTGCACCCCCTGAGTTTCGGGGCAGGAACCGCCACTGTCGGTTGCCTAGGTCTGTGCTATGATTTGAAAAGAATCACGGTGGTATAGCAGATGTAAATTCATACCAAAACGAAACCCAATTAACTTCGTACCTAATATACGGACCTACCGCGGTGAAGTTGCAAAATTTATCTTGCAGTTTTCACTATTTGAATCAACTCTCAATGGACCACATGGTATGTAGCCTTTATTTTAGTTACCTATTTAATTACCAGGAGGAAACAGTGGAATTTCTCTGTGCCTCCGCTACAATACCTACTGAAGTAGTGAAGTGTTACTCTTCAAACTGATAAGCTACCTATCAATCTTAGGTTTCTTCTGCAAATTAAGTCGTTTTCAGAATAATGAATTCGGGATTCAGTATCAAAATATCATGTTAGAATGTCACAATAACACATCAGATGTTATCTTACAACACTAACAACTTTTGGCTAAACTCAACACATCAGTGCCTACAGGTGTGTAGGCCCTACATAATATTATGCTACATTCAGGTACTCTTTTTTTGAAAAATCATCAAGTACTGATACATCTTGAACACATTTCACCCGTTTTTTGACCATCGAATTTTAGGTCATCTTCGTAGGAACCTACACATTTGCCCCCCAAAGGAAGATTAACATTGGTGACCTGATACCTACCTATTCATTTGTATTAATTTATGTCGTTTGCTATGATCTTATTAAGAACTTTCCAAAAACTGGTTTTGAACTCTGTTTCTAAGAGGTAAATGTTTGAATGAGAGTGATGAGGAAGTTAAACGAGGCAAAATGAAGAAGATGGATTGGTTTTGCTCCGTCGATGGGTTGAAGCTTTGAAACTAGTCTTTCAATGCTGCCAACCACTCGTTATTTGGAATGACAAGCCTTCATTGACATTAAAAATATAAGCGTACTTGATTGTAAATTTCCAATAAAATATTTTTTATTGAATGAATGCATTCAATCTTATTTTAATGTCCGGAGGTATCTTTTTAGAAGTTGATTTGTAAGCTTTTTGCAACCCCGTTCAACCACTTTTAAGTCAAAACATAAGTTTTGTTGGCTAACTTGATACTTCTACTATTGATTGAGTAAAACATCATGAATTCCTGAGATAATAATTTCGATTTTTAAGCTTTTTGCAAACCCGTTCAACCACTTTCAAGTCAAAACATAAGTTTTGTTGGCTTACTTGACACTTCTACTATCAATTGAGTAAAAAACCTGAAAAAATCGTCAATTCCTGAGATATTAATTTCGATTTTTAAGATTTTTTGCAACCCCGTTCAACCAGTTTTAAGTCAAAACATAAGTTTTGTTGGCTAACTTGATGATTCTACTATCGATTGGTTAAAAAAAAACCTGAAAAAATCATCAATTCCTGAGATAATATCGTGATAAGATCAGACCCACGTCGACCACGAACCAGTGGACAGCAAAGGGTAGTTTAGTGAATTTGGTCAGATATCTTATTATTCACCAAAATAATCTCGAATAGCAGCAAATTTTGATTTTTCAATAGTGTCTTTTTGGATACCTCAGGAGCAGAAGGGTGTACCTATTTCGAAACCTCAGTATGTGGGGGTCACTGCCTCAATATTCCGTCAAGATAATCCAGGGGGGTGTTATTTCTTAAATTCATTCGTTTTTAGAACAAGCTGGTGGTTACGTCCAGCCAAAATGGAATAGAACTTATTATGATAAACTAGGTAGGTGCCAACTGTATGTTAAGCTGCCAAAATTGGTAGACAGAAGGAAATACAAGGAGGCGCAGAAAACTTGACCACTTAATATTGAACTTAATATTGGAGGTAAAAAAAAAGAAAAGAAATCACTGTGTAGCTAAGAAATGGAAGTTTTTTCATTCGTAATCAAAAATTTAATCGTGGAAGAAGACATCCAGCAAATGGCCTCCGTTAGGATTTATCGAGGCACTCCCTGAAGCTGCATGTTTTGCAAAACGTCCTCTGGAAGACGGGCAATTAGTGGATGGGGTCCTTCAATTCGGCAAGTGATCGAGGTTTGTCAACGTAGACTTTTGACTTCGGGTATTCCTATAAGAAAAAGTCGTATAATGTGAGATTGGCGGAGCAAGTCACCATTCTGGGAAATCACTCGACCAGGGAAAATTTGACTCATTCAAGCCGTGAAAAATCGAATCTAAACTAAACTAAATGGAAACTAAAACTTCCAACCTTCCTGAACATGTTGAGAGGTGGGGGACCCTCGTGGGTCACTTACAAATGTGGTCAAATTATCTTCGCAACCTTGTACTTTACATTTTGTTCATATTTCCATGCAAATAAATTTATATTCAGTTCTTGTTTGTGAAAATAGCGATAGCCATCCCTTTTGTTAAAAAATCTTTAAAAACCTCAAAATAAACCACAATTTTTAAAATTATAATATATTTTTAAAAAAACAAATTTTTTGATCATGTGAGAAGTTAACGGTTAGAATGATAAACGTGTAGTTGTGAATCTTAAAGTACAATAATGTATAAAACATTTGATTTAGAAATGAAAATGTGGTAAAATGACATAGCAGGTGATTTGAAATTTGACCAGCCAGCGGTAGGATGTGAGGAGGGGGGGGAAGAGTCGCTTGGAAACTTGCCTTTCAGTGCTGCCAACTACTAATGTATATGTAGCCACCCCCACAGATAGTAGAGACCTATCCTGAGTAGGGATCGTCATGCCAAGCACCCTGAAAGAAGAGTGAGGGCCCTGGGTTCTCCCTAGATACTTCTTTAGGTTGGCTGCTCAACTCATCGAAAAACTGAAGAGGGCGTGTCATTCTGTACCATAAGTACTCCCAACAGAAGAACTACTCTTTATCTAACTTACTACTCTCGAAGTAAGATTATTGTTGAACTACTTGAATAAGCCACTGGGTGGCAGCACCTTTCAGGCCCTTACTCAACAGATCAAAAATTCACCGCTTTTCTTTCATAAACACTTCAACTGGGCGCGTGCGTACGTGGGAGGCTCTGCAGGTATATGGGTGACACCAATCATAAACAGGAGGGGGGTTCTTCATTGAAAACTTCTTGCAATAAACACATCTGTTCACGAGCGAATTCTTCCCACGATCTTGGGGTTGAGATTCATCTTGAAATAATTCACGATTGTAATGATTTTCCTCGTACCTTCTCGTCGAACTTGACGGAAGAAAAAGCTGCATTTGTGTGTTGTGAAGCTCTTGAGATCGAATCTCGACTTCTGATGATAGAGATGGGATAACTCTTATTCATTGGGATAAGATGGTGTTTACCTCGGGAATGAGAACTAAATAAACCACACTGGTATTAAATGAATGGGGTTAGTTCCACTAGTTATAAGAATACAATTATTATCTACGTACTGTTTTGGAGAATCCGTCGTAACCAGCAAGTCGAGTACAGGAGGCGAGCGCTTTCGATGTAAGGACATCATCTTCAGAGAGAGTACTCTCTCGATGGCCTGAAGATGATGTCCTTACATTGAAAGCGCTCGCCTCCTGTACTTGACTTGCTGGTTACGACGGATTCTCCAATACGGTACGTAGATAATAATTGTAAACCACACTGGTTGAGAACTAAAACGTTTGTATTGAATAAAACTAATAATTATTAGTCAATCAATTATAATTGATTTGAACAATGAATAATGAGCACAGAGTTAATTTGGGTAGGTAGTACGTTCTAGGTATGGCCGAGGCATCAGGATCGGGGAGGGGTATTTATGCCGCGGCCATCTTGATCTGCTCTGTGCATTCATGTTCTATTTTGTACTTAATTATGATTTATTATGATCGTCCTTGGTCTACTAGTTCATTAACTCTTACAGATCTAATACTGGCCTATTAGTTGTGAATGCAATAACCCATTGAATGGACGAGATTATCTCATTTGGTTCATTCTTAGGGAACCACTTTGTTGGTAAAAGGGACTACTTTCTCTTTGGGGCAACTGCCCACTTTGGGCGGGAAGGTCCAAACAGATGGGATAACTCTTATTCCATTCTCCGGTATTTCCTCTTCTTCCAGTCGGTTGTCAGGATCATAAATCTGTAATCTACAATAACTTGGCTCAAAACGGATTAAAAATAGATTACATAGGTCTAGATAGTCCAAGACCGCCGAAACTCCCCTTGCAGTCAGTCCACTGGCTCGTCCTGAACCCGACTGGCGATTGAAGAAGTATCTAGGGAGAACCCAGGGCCCTCACTCTTCTTCCAGGGTGCTTGACATGACGATCCCGTTATTCACCTCGTTTTCTGTCTACATTTTCCTCATCAGCCAATTTGAAACAATTACTCTCTTCTTTGAACAGAACTTGACCAAAAACGAAAATGGTAACCCACAAAAATTATCGATAAATTAATTAAACGTCATTACCACCTGACTGTGGGACACTATTTTGGCTCTATTGTCACAAAATGAATCTTGAAGAGAAAAAATTGTATCAGGTTACCCTTTCAGAATATGTAGAGAAGTCAGTGGAAACCAGTAAAGTCAAATTTTACCCGACGATGCCATAAGTCGTCTTTGAAACACAATGGGGAGTGCGCCTGATTTTTTAAAAATTTTTAATCGAAAGTAGACCTTATCCTGAAAATTTTGACACCAGCCGTTCTCTTTTTGGATGATTAGATCTTTTTTTATAATTTTTCAAAGTTTTGAATGTTTATGACGTCACAGTGGGTCCCGCCCAGGGGGGTGGGGCGCGTGACGTCATAAACATTCGAAACTTTGAAAAATCATAGAAAAAGGTCTGCTCACGCTAGAATGTCGCGTTTGGTGTCAGAATTCTCAGAATGAGGTCTAGTTTAGATTAAAAATAACAATAAACTGTTTTCCAACCCATGCGCACACTCCATTGAACCGAATCTATTTTTACTCCTATGTTATCTTCCTTTGGCTGAGACACCTAAATTCCCTTTTTATCCCGTAAGTACGTTTCTCAATTTCTCAATACATTCTATTTGCTGGGTGTCAAATCACGGCGTCTTACCTGTTGCTGTAAATACTTTCCTCTCGCCTCCGTGTGGCTTCTGTCGAAATGGTATTTTTTTTCTGGTATTTTTGCGCCGCATTGAATGTACTGGGAAACGTCATGAACTTTACACATCTTTCTACAAACAGAATCGAGCTCGTAGACATTTTTTTTTTTGCGGTGGTGGACTCTACTTCACACCATTTTTCATCATTTATGTCAAAAATCTAGTTGTTGCCATTTCCCCATACGGGAATAGAATAACCTTATTTGATACGAATATAACATTTTTTGTAACATTCTGTTATTGATTTTAATTTGACCATTTCAGAAACATTTTGTGCAAAAATTGCTGGCACTTAAAACCGTTTCAAAAATTCAATACCTGTATTCAGTAATGTCTCTAGTAGGTATCATTTACAAACCGTGAGTTCAAAGAAATTTAATATTGTGCCATTCTTATGCTCTATCCTCCTTTTTGTGCCTTTTTGAAACCTAAAAAATCGATTTCAGTTTTTTCAATCGATGGGGTTTTGAATTTTGTCGCATTTTGAACGAGTAGAGTGACTTTTTGACCTTTTTTTGAACGTCTCAGATTTTGACGATGAAATCAGTTGTCTGTTTCTTCGTTTCATTTCATCTCGATTTCATTTCATCTCGATTTGACTCGATCTTGATATAAGAATTCGAATGTCGCATTTTGCACATTTTGAAACAATATCAATGAATTTTTGTAGACTACTTACAAAGATCTAAATTAAATATGGACATTTTGCAGTGTAATTGCCTGTTTTTTGAATGTTAACTCAAATTTTCGGGATGGAAGGATGAAACTTTTTTCTGTGCCATTTTGTTTTTTGTGCCACAATGCTTTTTCCATTATCAAAGGTGATTTTTTTCGTCAATTTTTGATTAAGAACTGCCTTGTACTGGCGAAAATAACGTTGTCTCTTCTACACTGTTTTCAGTCACCTTTGGTATGACTTTTTTCGAATTTTTCCAAGTGTGTAAAATCTTTTTTGCTTCCAAAATGAGGGATGGAACTCATGATTTTGTTTTTTCTTCTCGCTTCGAATTTTCGACCGATTTTTCGAACACGTTTTTTTGTTTTTGGGGACACTCTTCTGAAACTAACAGCGTGGAATAAGGAGAGGAAGGTTCGCTCGGGGTTGAAAAGCGTGATGGTGAAACCACCTCTGCCACCGGTGAACTCTGGCGAAGCGAATGGGAACTAGTTCGGCAAAGAGTAACAGGATGAGGCCAATAGTTGGAGTTGTTTGACAAAGTTTCATGTTCGAACATAGATTTCAACTTTAGTGCTCAAAGTTCTCTCTCTCTTGATCTTGCCTGTACGCACTCTGCGATGGTGAATTGTGTGATTGAGATGAGAAAGGGCTCATGAAGTGCGGGTCAACAATGTCCAAAAAATTCTTATCAGATCCAACCCTAGCTAAGTACTACCTGCTATTCTTATTCTGCCTACGTTAAATGTGTACTAATATAAATAATACGTAAAATATAAAAAATCCATAGTTTAAATGCCAACAAAATTGTTTTTATCTACGTACCGTATTGGAGAATCCATCGTAACCAGCAATCGAGTACAGGAGGCGAGTGCTTTTGATGTAAGGACATCATATTCAGGCCTTCGAGAGAGTACTAGTTTGTCAGTCTGTCGTTCTAATGAGGAATTTTACCATGTCGGAATTTTTTGACCCCACAATCGGATTCAGCACCTCGAAAAACCCCCTACAAAACGGCAAACTTTCAGCCCCTACTTCCTAATTTACGAATAAACAAAACAGTGTAGAAAATGTGAACGTTTAAAAAAACTGGGAGGATGACGTCATCCTGGAATAGTTCGTTTTACGGCCACTTGAAGCGCTGAGATCGAGAAATCTATAGTCCCCAGATGTAACATTTCACAAAACCAGTAAAGTTCGAAATCGAAAAACTGAAGAAAAAAATAGAAAAAGCAAGATGGGGAAAATTAGGTTTCCCCTGTTTTTGTTTGATAACTTTCCTCTGATTTTGTCGTACCATCAGGAATACTTCCAAATTTACGAATAAACAAAACAGTGTAGGGAATATCATGCTCGAGAGAGGCGATGGGACTCCAGGCCTTATTGCTAACATAAAAGTTAACCGTGTGTGGGATAGGGAGAGGGTGGCTTTCTTTGATAACCGCGTAATCAATGCCACGCCCCTTCCTATTCCACCCGTGACTGGCCAACCATTGCAAATGAAGCAGCTTGCGCCAAACACAGCAAGTACGATGGAGCAGCTGAGGACCTACGAGGGTCCTTCACACCTCTCTTCACCTCATGCAAAGGCGTTCTCCACAGCAAATTTTCAATGTGTGAACAAAATTTGGTGGACCCCCTCTCTGACAAATGGGATAAACCCCGTTCCATAGTGGCTGGATGGGCGAAAGTCAAAATATCGATGGCAGTCATCAGAGCCGTCTCCATCCAGCTAAGGGAATCCCGACGACCTTTGAGAGGAATTTCGCGCCTGGAGAGAGAAGTCGATCGTGGAGCAGACTTGGGGCTGGAAGATGGTGCTCCTCTGCCGCTTCCCATTGACTGAAGAAACCAAGGCACAGAAAAAGCTATAAGGGAAGACCGAGCAGACAAAAACCAAAGGAAATTTTCCCTTCAAGTCCAGTATATCATGTGATCTGCTGTACTACTTGTATCCTCCTATGTTGGAAGAATACATGATGATTGGTGATCAACCAAGAGTAGGAAATATGAACGTTCAAAAAACCCGAGAGGATGACGTCAACCGGAATTAGTTCATTTACAGCCGCTTGAAGCGCTGAGATCGTGAAGTACAGTCCTTGAAGGCAACATTTCACAATACCAGTAAATATCGAAATTGAAGAACTGAAGAAAAAAAATAAAAAGCAAGATAGACATTGTTTGATAACTTGCCTCTTAGATAACACAATTTCGTTGTTCCGTCAGGCAACAAGGGGAGGGAACGGCGATCTAAACAGCCAATCAGCGGGCGTTCCCGCTTCACGTTGAAGAGGTCTGTTTTCCCAGATATTTTTTAAATCATAAATTTCGGATGTCTCCCAAAAATAACGGGGGACTTATTTTCCGAAATCAACCCGATTTTCATCTATCCCACATCATTAACTATTCGGAAAAAATGCAAACAGAATTCGGTGAAATTCCTCATTAGGTCTGTCGGTCGTTCTTATCTAAGGTCGTTGGTCGATTAGGAAGGTTACGAGAAGAGTGCTCTTCGATCCAAACAATTCGAAGCAACCTTCAAAAACGAATTTTATATCAATCTGATACCATTTGTATCTGTGAGTTACACCAAGTAATCAGACTCCATTTAATAATAATCCATTTCATAAAAAAAATTGTTAAGAAATTGAGGAAAAGAAGTACTTATTTCACACAAGTACAAGTACAATTTCCTCAGACATCATTCAAGCACTCCATCGTTTGACCTTGAAGGCCATTAGTTCCGTTACGCTTTCAGAGATGGCGCCACAAGGTGGCAGATCCGCCAATGAGTGATCCTTCGTCTCCTTATTCCACGCTAACAGGATGTGTGTGTGAATGTTTTGTGTTTTGAGTGGAGATAACTTTTTTTCCATTGTCGTTCGCCTTTCCCCTCGAAGGACTGTTTTTTCTCCCCCCAAGGACGGATCCTTTCAGAAGGAATTGAATTTGATAGCTCACCAGATTTTTTCTAATGATGGTTTTGATTTTTTTTTGCAAGCAGACCCGAATTTTTTGTGTGATTTTTCTCAATAGCTAATCCCCTCGGAAATGAGGTTTTTTTGGATGTTTTTTGCCGCTTGGTGTTTATTACGAAATTTTGATAAACATCGCATTTTTTCCCACTTATTTTTTTTAAAAACGTTGAATTTTTCAGTCAAAAATGGAAAACAACTTTTTTATCCAGTGTCACTCACTCGCACTTTTTTACATGAAAAAAACCAATTTCCCAATCCCAAATACTCCATCCTCTCCTATTTTTCCCTTTTTAGGCACTTTCGAGTAAAAATTCAAGTTTTGTTTTGTATTCACTCACTCTTTATTTTTGGTTTCAAAGTGCACCGTTTTTATTATTATTGTTTCGTTGAATTTTTATGGTTATCGTGTCAAAACTCACCAAAGCGCACTTAGTAGTGCATGTAACACCGAAATCACGTTTTAAGTGCACTGAATGTGGATATCTTCGCACATCAATTTTGCCAAAATTGCACCTTTTTCTGTTTTTTTCCTATTATTAACTTTTAAGAAAGATGCCTAGTTAATTAAACAAGTCTCAAGTACTTAATGTTTGAAGAAAATAAAATTATTACGTCGTTTTTACGAAATTAAATTTTTGGATTACATTTAATTTCGTATCGAATTTATACCGAATCTTTCTGGTTATTGGCCTCTAGGTTGGACATTCCATAAATGTGCTTTGATGGATGGGTTCTTGAATTTTAGTACATTATAGTCTAGTTGGGGGGAATAGTGACTGGTTCATTCGACTGTCTTTATCAAGTATTTTTAAGACTAAAAAAATCATGTGTTGAAAACTTCTTTTGTGAAAAATTTCGGTGAAATTTGAATAATACTTTATTGTTGAGGAAGAACACGAAATCTAAAAGGTGCCTGATAAGTAGTTTCCTTTTTGTGCATCAATCTGTTGCTTTGTTTGGGCAATTCTAGTTTCTAACCCCTAATTAACCTATCTCTACTGAATGAATCCACTGACAAGAAAACTGAAGAGATTCAGCGTTCCTTCTCTGTGTAAATAGGTAAGAACGATGCTGTGCTTTTTTCGTTGCGGTACTCAGATGTATTCCTCCTTCTTCAGGCGTTATGGTATCATTTTCTATTTCCGTACAATGTCACTAACCTCGATTCTGCTGGTGTTCTTTTGCAACATTAACCCCGACTAACTATACTATTAGAGCTGGAAGTTGTAGGTTCAATACCTACTGATTAGAACTGAAGGGTGTGTTTTTTTTTTTTTTTTTTCAACTGACAAACTATTTTATCCATCACCTAGAGAATTGGGGTGTGTTGGTTTAATACTACAGGTTGCGCCATTTTTTTTGACAAACCATTTTAAGCATCTACCATGAGGCCTAGAGAACTGGAGGGTGGTTTTTTTAACCAACAAACGGTTTTCAAGCATCTTCTATTAGGCCTACAGAACTGGGGGGTGGCTTTTTTTAACCAACTGTTTTCAAGCATTTTTCATTAGGCCTAGAGAACCGGACGGTGTGGGTTTGATCCTACCGGAAGCCCCATTTTTTTCGACAAACCATTTTAAGCATCTACCATTAGGCCTAGAGAACTGGAGGGTGTGGGTTTGATCCTACTGGTAGGCCTTTTTTTCGACAAACTATTTTAAGCATCTACCATTAGTCTTAGAGAATGGGGAATTTGCCTCAATTTTAGATTCTGGAATTTCAAGACAAATTCTATAACAGGGTCTTAAAATGACGTTTAACGCCAGGAGTACCCAAGGAAAAAAAGAAATTGCCATCGAAGAAAATGTCTAACAAGCGAAGCTTCTGTCAAAAAACACCGCGAAAATCGAGAAATATCGTTCATGTCGAAAAAAAAGTCCCAAAAAGTGACTGGATTCTCATATTGAGCGCTCTGGCGTAGAACTCCAGATAGTACCGCAGATCGACAACAGGTAGAGTTCAAAACGCCCATCTAAGTTCTAAGAGCGACCATAGGAAACGATCCAGTCAAATGACCACTCAAATAACGAAACTAAATAAGAGAGGATGAAGACTAATAATGCTTGATAAACTAATAAGAAAAATCGGATTGTAAAAAGAGTGAGTAAAATTGTTTCTTTTGGTCACTTGCACGTCTTGGTTTTTTCTCTTCCCCCCAGTCGCGAGCTTCTGTTTCCGATCGCGTAAGCAACAGTTTCATTTGCATTTCCAGAGGTAGCGCTACCTCAGAGGGGCACAGATCCTCCTATGCAGTCAGATTGGTTAGAAAATCCATTGCGTTGAAACCCCATTCCCCATTAACTGATTGTCGCTTCTTTTAAAATTTCCATCTTCTTTAAATTCTTAAATTTTTTGGATCCTTTTTTGAGCAGCACACCATGGTTTTCTTCCATATCAGTGAACCCTCTTTCGAAAATAAATAAATGTGAGGCAAATTTCCCATTGGAGTGTGTGGGTTTGGTCCTACTGGTAGGCCTTTTTTTCGACAAACTATTTTACCAACCGTTAGGCCTAGATAACAGGAAGATGTGGGTTAGTTCCTACTGTAGGCCATTTTTTTTATTGACAAAGTATTTTAAGCATCTACTATCAAGCCTAGAGAACAAGAGGATGTGGGTTTGATCCTACTGGTAGCGCCATTTTTGTTACCGACTAACTATTTTAAGCATCTATCATTAAGCCTAGAGAACTGGAGGGTGTGGGTTTGATCCTACTAGTAGCGCCATTTTTTTGTCAACTTAAACTATTTCTGGCAGTCGCCATTAGGCTTAAAGAGTAGGACATTTCATGTAAACACCTACTAGGAAGGCAATTTTTTTTCTTTTTTTTTTCAACCAAATCTGTTTTAGGCAGTCGCCAATAGAGAGCAGGAAGTTGTAGGTTCTACACCTACTGGGAGCGCCTTTTTTTCAACTAGAACTATTTCAGGCATCCACCATTAAGCTTAGAGAGCAGGAAATTGTGGGTGCGATTTTTTAAATCTTTTTTCCAGCCAAAACTTTTTTAGGCAGTTGCCATTAGAGAGAAAGGAGGCTGTAGGTTCGGCGCCCACTGGGAGCGCCATTTTCTTTTTTTTTCAGGTAGTTGCCATTAGTGAGCAGGAAGTTGTGGAGCTCCTCAAAGGACCACGGCTTTTAACCTCGAACTATTTCATTATGAAATTCCTGAAGATTATTCAGTAACTATTCAAAGAGTAATCTGGCGTATTATCTCAAACCCTTCTAGAGAAATAGTTCATACCAGTAATAATAAATATTGAGAAGATAGATGTATTGGGCTGCCACAACTGGCCAAATTAGCCATGGCTAGAAAATGAAAGGTTGTCAGTTCGAGTTCCTCCGAGGACCCCATTTTTTCACCTAAAATGTTTAAGAACTGTTGGTTCATCGCTGATCACAGTGATCTTACGTATTACAATTTACTTTACCGATACAACGAGACTCTAACAAAATGTGCAAATCCCTGAGAAAAGAGTACATTCAGTGAGGGTGTCATGGACTAGACAGTATCCATTGAGGAGGCCCCAACTCCCGCTAGGGGCGCTGGTGGTGAAGTAGTTTCTCATATGTCCAGTAGAGTGCTCTGATTAAACTTACCTTCGAGAGATCGCATCAACTTGTTACTCGTACCATCATTTAAAATTTTCTTTTGTTGGCGGGTGAAACGACTCTGGGGTTTTTGGGTCCTTTTTGTAATGAAAAAGGGGTCTTTTCGACATTATCATCGACAGAAGACATGTCATCGACTCAACAACATATTAATGTTGAGTTGTGTCAGCCCTTATTCATCAGGGCACTCTATTGGACGTACGAGAAACTACTTTTACCACCAGCTTGCCCTGCAGAAGTTGAGGCCTCCTCGATGGTTACCACCCAATATGTCATGGATCTCATCATAGATAGAGTTCATCTTTGGCACTTTTAGCGCCTGCAGTGGACACTACAATTTCACAATGACATTCGTCGGTATTATTCTGTATCTACAAGTTGAATCAAAGATAAATCTGGCTTCTGAAATTTAACTGAATTTGCCACTTTCTCCAGGCTTAACCCATTTCAAGCCTAGAGTGGAAATAACAGAGAAGTGAGAGGAGAATGAACTCTTCTACAAGATGGCGGCCGAAATAAGGCATAATTTGCTCACCCCAATTGAGAGAAAAAATAGTCCAAATTTTATGAATTTTACATTTTAATGGGATTTAAGAGGCCTCAGTCTTCCAAATCGATTTGATTTATCCGACTCGTGGCCCAGAATGCTCAATCGCCCAGGATCGAATAGAGCCACCATAATCATGCTTTTGGCCAAAAGGCCTCCTTTTCAAAAAAAAATTCCCAAGTCGCATCGAGCTCCCGAATGTCGAAGGATTTTTTTAAACAAATATAGGAACAGCAAGAACGAGAAAAAATTCTCCTACGAAGATTTTCCACTATTTTCAATATTTAAAAAAAAAGTCGTCGATGCAAAAACTCATCAGTGGCCGGAAATGGGTTATTAGAGAGTTTTTGGTGCCAGAGTCTGACGGGCCCCGTTAAGAGGAGACTAGCGCGAGCAACAGAGGATGCTACCCAGTTGAAGGAGGAAGCCTGATGACTTTGGACAGGGGGGAAGGAAGGGGCTCGTGACGGTGGGCCTCTAGGAACGGGTGACTGTCAGGGGGCACCCTTACGTCGTCACCCGCAAACTCCGAGCTTTATGAACAGGTTCCACGGGCCCATTAGTGGTTGCCAAAAACTCTCTAGTGAAAAGGTGATAAAGTGCCCCTTGTGCAGAGCCTTATCTGTCTTTTCTCGGTAGCCTTAGAAGCCCTATCTAGAGACAAGTCGTCAGTTCGAGTCCCGCCTTGGATCAAATTTGTTTCACCTAACTAAAATTCCAAATCGCTTACAATCACCCTTTTAAGGATTATTCCCGATCTATAATTCAAGTCACGGGATCTTTACTAACTTTGTGTACAATTTTATTCTTATTGCTTGCATAAACTCTACCCTCTATTTTCTCACTTCTACCTGTCCCACCTACGAACTAATCACTAATCCCGTACCAAGTCACGCAATGATTGTACTTTTACTCGCTTTTACTTCAAATAACGTTTATGGAATGTCCAGTGAATTATTCCTTCCAGTTTTTACTAATATTGTGATAAGTAGTGTGGTTTTCTTTCTACATTTGAATACCAACTAACAGTGTTTTTTTTAACCTGCTAGCCTTTTGCTTTCAAGCGCTCCGATTTTCTCCTAGGGATTGGTATGAGTGTGGTAACGAATTTTTTATACGCAAAAAAATTTTCTCCCCCCAATTTTTTTATATTTTTTCTACACACGAAAGGGTGATTAGAACGCACACATTTTTTTCTGGTTCAATTTTCTGCGAATTTTCCCCTTTTTTTGTACTGTACGTATTTTTAACAACTCCCAACCCCAATATTTTCCCCTCGAAATCTTTTTTGAAAAACAAGAAATTTTTTCGCCAAAAAAAGAGGAGATTTTTCTAAGATTTTTGTCTCTTTTTTTGTTTTTCCCGAACCCCCCCTCTCTGTCTGTGTGAATTTTTGGCATTCGGCGCTATGAAGAAATACGTAAGTACTTCAGAACTCCGGAAAATGGAGACATTTTTGTCGTCTACCCCCAAGATTTTTGTTCGTTTTTGTCCCTTTTTGAGACTCCCTTACCCCATTTTTTGGATAATTTTTTGGTTTTGAGATGAAATTTTTATCTTTTTCGTTTCGGATTTTGTCTAGGATTAGCCTAGAGCTGATTATTTTGAATTCCTTTTATCCATTTCACCTTCCTTTCTCGTTTTCTCTGCTGGGTAGTGGTGACAGGTGTTGGAGATAGTGAATGTGGGTACCTGAAGGTGTTTGTGAACAACCTATTCAGCTCTATACCGTATTAAACCTTTCTCAGATTCAGTTCTTCATGTTCACAATTTTATTTCTCGACCTACCTTCGGGTACTTAAGTATTTTGAGACCAAAAGAAAAACCCCTACGAACAACTCCAAAAGATTATTTTAGGTAGTTACTTTGGTGCTCAGCCTATTGGAGGCAATTCACCGAGTGATTGAATGGAATTCAGGAAGTTCAGATCAGCTGTGTGAGCAATGAAGCTCACTTCTCTCCTGAATTTCGTACGCGGCCTCTTAGGTGCCCACTGGCATTGTTTACGAGGAAGCTCTGAATCAACTGGACGAGTTATTAGTGCGCTTAACTTCGATGCATCGCGAATCATTACAAAACGGAGGAAAAAAGTATGTGGTATAGATTACTTGCCAAACAAACTCCTTTGTCCGCATCTCCATCCTGGTATTTTGGTGGTATACCTACTAGTTTTTTTAACAACTTGAAGCCCTGCTTTGTAAAAAAAATTAAAGATTCACAAATATTTTTTTAAATTTGGACTTTCTACAAAATTTTGGACTCATTACTATCGGTCTTCAACTAAATTTTGAACGATATTTGCTAGTCAGTTCAAATAACGTACCTACTTGGAGCAATATCTTGTGAATGTTTGACTCCATCCTGGGAGGAAAATACTTCCACAAATCTTTTTTCTTGAATATTAGACCCATTAAAAACTCTATAAAACGGACCTTTTTTTTAATGAATAATTTTATATTACGAAGAAAAAACATTAACTTTTTTTTTAAGTAGAATTAGACTAGATCCTTTCTCAGAATTTTGGATTTCCTTTTTCCAATTTTAAAAAATAGACCGATTTTTTGCATTTTTTTAAATGAATTTTTTTTTTATGAATGTTTAATTTTATCTTATGAAGAAAAAATATTTTTAAAAACTTTTTAAAAATTGTTCCCATTTTGTTGTAATTTTTGAATAATTGGCTCCTCGTAAAATTTTAAAAAAATTACAAATTATTTTAAAAAATATTGATCCAGTTTTTTAAGATTTGTGAACGTTTGCTTCCTTCCTATATGGAGAAAAAAAAATTTCAGATAAAATTTAAAAATTGGTTCTTTTTTTGGACAATCGGTAGGTTTTTAACTAAATTTTATCCGAAACTCGCTAGTTAGTTAATGCACCCACATGAGAACGAGGTTTTTTGTGTGTGCACTTGGCAAGTGTTGATCTGTTGTGATCAGCTACCTCTTCGCACTTCTGTCCATTCACTTCCTTAGCTCAGTGGTAGGAGCTCTGACTCAAAAGTGTAAATATTGTTTAGTCAGAACGATAGGAGATTGATCCCCAGTCGAGGGAAGTTCATTTTTTATGACTCAACAAAGTGGCGCAGTCGTACAGACCTGAATGGTCTCCTCAGCATTCTCTGAGAACAATAACTAATTAGTGTTATGTCATCAAAACAACACCCCGAAGACACGAGTCGAGCCACTGCCAATTCGGACAAACATTGAGGTCAGCAGATCCCCCGCACCGTTCAGAAGGAATAACATCAAAACTCCGAAGACAGTCGAAAATAGAAAAAAAAAATAGAGGAAAAAAAAAATAAAAAAAAATAAAAAAATAAAAAAAATGAAAATAGAGCATTCTCAGTGGGTTGTAAAACGCCCGCCAAAACTGCCTCTCACCTCCCTGACTAGATAACGGAGTACCCAACGGGGGAAAGACGTTGTGATCAGCTACCTCTTTGCATTTCTGTACATTCACTTCCTTAGCTCAGTAATGTGGTGGCTCCGACTCAGAAGTGTAAATATAGTTTAGTCGGAACGACAGGAGATTGATCCCCAGTTGAGGGAAGTTAATTTTTGATGACTCAACAGATCTAAGTGGTACCAACATGACAAAGCCCGTAGCTCAGTGTTGCCACCCAGCCTTGAAATGGCGTGTTCTCAGCAAACTTCAAAGGTTCTTTTAAAGACTTGAAGTACATACCAAGTAAACACGTGAAAATTGTTATTCACGTCGTTTTTGCAACCTTGCATTGTAGTTGTGTTTTTTTGATCCAAATGAAGAGAAGCTCTAAATCTCTTACAGATCTGATGCCTTGGTTATGATAAAACTTGATTAACGTTGGATTAATAGCAGAATGGTTAATCCCCAATCGAGGGAAGTTAATTTTTGATGACTCATCAGATCTAAGTGGTACCAACATGACAAAGCCTGTAGCTCAGTGTTGCCACCCAGCCTTGAAATGACGTGTTCTCAGCAAACTTCAAAGGTTCTTTTAAAGACTTGAAGTACATCCCTAATAAACATGTGAAAATTTTTATTCAAGTCGTTTTTGCAAACTTGCATTGGAGTTGTTTTTTTATCAAAATGAAAAGAAGTTCTAAATTTCTTGAAACTGAAGATCTGATGCCTTGGCTCGGTTAAAACTTGATTAGCGTTGGACTAATTGCAGAATGGTAAACCGTATTTTGCATCGCAACCAATCAACAGCCACTCTAAGAGAGCTCCCATCATGCACCGCAAAGAACGATATCTCGGCTGTGATTGGTCTTAATGGAGCTGAACATTCCTGAAGCTCTTCAACTTTGGAGGCAATTTCTTACATTTTCTTGCTGATTCTCATCCAGAAGGATCGTCAGGCTTGTAAAACATGCAGATAGAATCCCAAATCTCTGATCTCGTTAAATGTCGTCTAAAATCCCACAATGCTGTCAAAATTGTTGAAAATTTCTGATTGGTTTCCAAAATAAATAGGCGGCTGAGAACTCCTCTTCCTGCTAACTGTGCCTTTCCCAATTTTTTTTATTTCCATTTTTGTCCGTCCTGAGCTACTCAGTAGTGAAAATCGTAGACTTTTTTCTGTTTTTTGGCCAAACAAGAAGATGAACGAATTTTTTGGCTACTTTTTTTTTTGTTCATGTGTTGTTGCGCAGCGATCTTTCAAGGAGTTTTTGCGTTGGTATTCAAATGGAAGTCTTTCCTCTTTATAATGTAATTGAAAAGTACTTAAATACTTACTTAAATATGAAGTTTTTATCACTAAAAGATTATTGATATTTTATTAATGTTAGGAATAAGATCTTGGAGGGTTCCAACTGAACCCTTTGGCCGATTTGCATGGTTTCTTTGATTTGAGTATCTTCAATTGTAAATTTCCACCCAAACCGGATGAAGTGGGTGTGAAAATCAAGTTCACAATTTACTTTTTAGTAGTTCGGAATAAATTTTGAATCGTAAAGTGGTTTTTGTGTTACGTTTTGGAAACCTGTGCTTCGTAAAATTGACCATAATTTGGTGATGAAGTTACGACTATGATAATGACGAAGATACTCGGAGCAAAGATTTGATTTAAACGAGAAATTAAAGTAGGGATTACAGATTAGGGATGTAGTTTTCTCTTCATCAATATTGATGAATGAATTCCATAGAGTTAGGGTAGTTATTGCAACAACTCGGTGTACCCTAGTTCAGCAAAATCTGGGTTGCGTTGTTTTCAGTTCCCGGTCACCCTCAAGACGTCAAAGTTAAAACTGTCAACTCCACGGCGATACACGTGGCTTGGAAACCACCTGCAGAGAAAAATAGGAATGGGATCATCAGAGGGTACCACATTCACGTCCAAGAAACAAAGGAAGAGGTGAGTCCGGCAAGAATTTGGTTATCTGGGTTACACAGTTCATTTCAATGGAATTTATGGATGTATGGCTGTTTGGTGGTCGTACAGATGTACTCTTATGATATTTAACCCTTCAGTAGTCGCAGCTAATCTGACAGATCGCGCGAAGGTATGTTTTGTTCCTCCACAGAGAAGGTTGGCGATCCTGCACTGTCCTTCCCAGTAGCTACCTGACGAGCGAAGGGGGGGGGGGGGGTTAGTGTTGTGTCAGTGGCGCTCTCTGGCGCACATACAAAATTTGTATGTGATTGCTATTGCTTCTGAGTCTACCAAGGTAGCGGAAGCTTTTTTTTCACTTTTCAAGGTTGAAAAGGTTTCCCACCTTGTCATTAACCCACCGCCGAGCACGCAGCTGCTAAAAACGAGTATGAAAGGGTCCAAGAAATGTCTTGATCCCTGAAGGTAATACTACTTCAAGATAAGCCCGATACATTCGCGTGGGTTTTAGCGGCAAAACAAATTATTATCGATACATTTAATGCTTAGAAAAGGGACAGATCGAGTCTACCGCATTCTGTGAAGCAAACACCTGTTGACGCAACTTAATTTCTGCACGTTAATTTCTTCCATCTATTCATATTTGATTTTTTTTTTAAATCTGTTTTCTAAGTTCAAGTAACTATTCTCCTTCGCATCTATAGGATATGCAATTTTTCCATAGATCGTTTCTGTGATTCTTCTTTCCCGTGATTTTGTGATTTTTCTCAGATTTGTTTGTAAATATTTTCCAATGAAACGGGTGCCAATTTTTGATTTAGAAGTTGTTTTTTCTTAGCAGATAGTTACCTGCAGTGGTCCGACTTGTCCACCGGTACCAATTTCGGACTGATAATGTTGAAATTAGCAGTTCCTATTACTAATCCAACAGTGAAGCTATTATAGAAATAAGAGAAGTTATATTTTTAAAGGAAATTCGGTAAATACATTTTGTTGTTGAGACCAAAACGTTCCAATTGTATTTTTAAGTTATTAGGAGTTGTTTTTCTTTGAAATAATTCCGTTACACGAAAAAAACCACGACTTATAGATGATGGATTCAATGTTTTTTACAAGCTACACCGAGTGCGGGGTGCCTGGCAGTGGGTTGAAAAGAAGCTTAAAGTAGCAATTTAATTAGTCAACTTTAACATTTGGTTACGAGGATGGGTTTCGTAAATTTGTAAATATATGATACTTTGTATATGTTGGCTATTGTCATTGCACTGTGTTACACGACTCTCTAGAACTGGCAACGGGTAGCAGAAGCCCCCACCATTATTTACTACATTAGTTTTTTTTTGTATCATACTCTCTCCATTTTTAATACACTTTTAGAGGATATTTAATTGGTATTAATTATTGTCACCAGTAAAAGTAAGAGCACCTTGATTGAATGACAATTTCTCGTTGCAGGGAAAAGGAATGGTGAATTTGAACGAGCCTATGAGGTTTGACGTATTGGATGGGAACGCTCTCGAACTGAACATCACAGGATTACAACCGGACACCAACTACAATGTGCAGGTAAAATAGCTGCAGTATGTTCTAAAAAGGTACCTTTTTGGATGGGCTTACTCGATCCCCCAAGCCTGTTTGAACAAAACTAAATAAGTGCAGTTCATTTCAATGGCGGAGCTATTGCTGTTTGGTTAAAAAGAACAGAAAATGGGAATTATGGTGGGTTTACACGAGGCCAGTCGGCAGTCCAGTTGACTGGCGCCAGCTGACTGGCGCCAGTACCCGTTTAGACGTAGCCAGTGAACTCGCGCCAGTTCATCAAAAACCATGGAGGCGGCTTCGTCAACGAGGGTTTCCCGCGCCCAGATGAACACTATTTTTCGCGCTTTGTGCTCTGATTTTCTACGCGAATCCGCTGAAGTGCTCCAGGAAGAGCTGTCATGGAAAAAAGAGTGGACGAGGAAGTGGATTCTGAGGAGGAAGTCGTCTGGGGCATCATCGCAGCTCCTCAGTGAACTAAGAGTGGAAGATCCCAGAGAATACAGATCTCTGCTGAGAATGTCACAAGCCACTTTTGATGAGCTGCTGCAGCGATTAACATCGATTATCCACTTTTCCGGCGGCATTTTATTACAATAAATAAATTGGCTGAGAGAAAAGAAAACCAAACTACTGGACTGCCAACTGGACTGGAACGGAAAGTGTGATTCACACGATTCCAGTGACTCGCGACAGCTCACGTTTTTGGTGGTGGGGGTGACTGGACTGGCGCGAAACCTACTCCTCGTGCCAGTCATTTGGCGTGACTTTTTTCCACTGGACTGGAGCGTCATTGGACGCCAGTGTAGTTCACACGAGGCCAGTAGCTGGCGCCAGTCGACTGGCGCCAGTCAACTGGACTGCCGACTGGCCTCGTGTAAACCCACCATTAAAGAGGTTGGGAAGAAGTATTACCTTGAACTAAGAATACATTTACTTTATTATACGTCATTGGGTTTGTTACGAAAAGCAGCACCACTTACTGATAGATAAATTTTCCGAGCCCTAATCGTCTGTTGAAATCACCCTACTTTTTCGGGAAAATTCGTATTCAAGGTACTAAGTACTGTTGTGATCAGCTACCTCTTCGCATTTCTGTCCATTCGCTTCCTTAGCTCAGTGGTAACGAGCCCTGACTCAGAAGTGTAAATATAGTTTAGTCGGAACGATAGGAGATCGATCCCTGGTCAAGGGAAGTTAATTTTTTGATGATTGAACAATATGGCGCAGTCGTACCGGACCCGAATGGTCTCCTCAGTATTTCTCAGAGAAACAATAATTCATTAAGACTGGGTCATCAAAACAACTCCCTCCCAAGACACGAGTCGAGCCACCGCCTATTCGGACAAACGTTGAGGTCAGCAGATCAGTATTGAATTTTTTGAATCAAATGAGACCACGCGGAACTCTATAGGACCAACCGTTCGCTCCCTACAAGAATTCAAGGTTTGAGCTTAAGAAAATCAGATACACGAGTGCGAATCGCAAAAGAGGGGCTTATTCTACGTTGAAATTTTAGCTGACAAAATACGACCGTTGTTCGTTTCTTCGAGTTGTCTTCAGTTTAGCGTCTTTAGCAACCAGTAATCAACTACCCTATTGTATGCATCCAAAAATCTTCATTGTTTCGAATCGAGTGTGAAGCTTTAGGTATTTCTTCCAAATAAACTTGATTGTGAAGTAGGTAGGTATGTAAATTAGGTAGTACCTATCATGATTGGTAGGTGACAATGGCAAAGCTGTGTTCTTTGCAGGCGAGTGATCTATATAGAAATAATGAACGTTTGTGTAATAATGGGGGTGCGCCTGATTTTTTTTTTTTTTTTTAATTTTTAATCGAAAGTAGACCTCATCCTGAGAATTTTGACACCAGGCGTTCTCTTTTTGGATGAGTAGATCTTTTTCTATGATTTTTCAAAGTTTCGAATATTTATGACGTCAAGCGCCTCTTCCGCCTGGGCAGGACTCCAAGCCCACTGTGACGTCGTAAACATTCGAAACTTTGAAAAATCATAGAAAAAGGTCTTCTTACGCTAGAAGGTCACGGTTGGTGTCAAAATTCTCTGAATGAGGTCTAGTTTAGATTAAAAATAACAATAAACAGCTTATCCGACCCGTGCGCACACCTAATTTGCAGCGTTTTTGTATCGAAAGCGTAAAAAGTCTATGGAACGCCTCAGTACTGGTACTGCCTTGGAGCAGTAAAGTGCTTCATATTAAGCCAAACCACAAGTTTTCAAGGGCATCACTGGTCAATCCTGTACTTGTGGCATATTCCTTGATTGCTGATGCATTGATGAAAGTCTTGAATGTAACACCATCAATGCTAAAGCGAAATCAGTCTTTCCCAACTTGTGACTCTAAAGTGTAGAGCAACAAAGAGATACCCTGAGACCAGAGAACCCCGAGTACAACAAAGTTAGAAATTATTTCATAGAAACGCCATATTTCTCTAAATATGGTTAACTAGTCGGTTAAAATTTGATGCATTCGTTTTTCTATGGTCTGCTCCACAAGCGATGTAAGAATAATTATGATGTTTTACGTTGTACCCACTAAACTACCGATTTATTCCAGGTGGCAGCCCTGACGAGGAAAGGAGACGGTGATCGAAGTGAGCCGGTCAACATCAAAACCCCTGGTGGTGTACCTAACCGACCAACCGTTACGATCAAGTGAGTAGAAATGCTTATAATGCCACTTATCCAACAAATTCGTATTTTGTACGGTATGTGGCTATATCCCACCCAATCCATTTTCAGGGTGCTGGATCGGGAACCTGAAGTTAGCGTGGAGCTGGAATGGGCTAGACCTTCACAAACTTACGGTGATTTATTGGGCTACAGACTTCGCTACGGCGTGAAAGACACCCCACTCAAGGAACTCACCCTTCAAGTTACGTCTCATAAAATCACTCAGTTAGGTAAGTATACATCCAATTTACATTTCTATGTTATCATTTATCTGAGCTTTGGCCTCCAGTGTTGTACCAATCCAAGCTGGCCGGTTAACAGCTGCCCGTTCTCCATCTCTCCTCCACAATGACTCTGATAATAACATATATCATCCAAATCCTTGGATTCAAGTTCTTTCCACCTCTTCGGTATCCTTGAATCATCCATTCTTACCAAGTGATGATACATCTACCTGATGAAAAACAAGAAATACTCAGTTCGAGTTGTATAGTCCAGTCAAATTGTCATCCAAGGGGGGGTCACGATCCATCTTACCAAAAAATTCACTTAGTAACGAATTTTTAACTAACTTTTTTATTTTTATTTTTAACTAATTAACATTAGGTACATAGTGAATTTTTTGGTAGGATGGACCGTTTCAATGTTACAAGCCAAAAACTAAAAAAAAGGCGAAAAAATGGCTGCCGGGCATCATCGTTGTTCAGAAGTTATAGTTTAAAAAGAGCAAACATTTCATGGTTTTTAGCGAACTACGTGCACGGGGTTCTTGAGGTTGCGAATTTAGGGATAAACTACTCGTAGGAGCCCTAGGCACAAATAAAAAAATCGTAAATACCTCATACAGTGCAATTTTTGGCCTTTTCGGTTTATTATTTTTTATAACACAGGAAAAAAGCATTGGAAACACAAACGGTGGATACAGCTTTCGTACAAGTACGCAACCACGAGAGAAATTTTATGCCTTATGTTTAATAAATTGAGAGCTTTCCAATGAGTGGTGAACGATTTTTGTGGGATGGAAAATGAGGAAGTTAGTTTTCCCTAGGAACGATTGGTTGTACGTGAAAATCATCAGAAATTTCCGCGTAACGCTCCCCTCATAACGCTCCCCGCGTGACGATTTTTCATTTATGTGCCATAGTAAAGACATAAAATGTCAAAAATGTCTAGGTTTTTCGAGTATTTGAACATGACGCGGGATGCTTTCGAGGTCGAAAACTTGGATTACAAATTGTGGCATCATCCCAAACAACATCAGGAAAAAAAAAACCTTCTAACCTCGACCTTGCAAGGTGGAATGTTCTATTTGACTGGACTAGTAGATTTAATCCCATTTTTTTCTCATTTCCTTGAACGCATTTTCGTCGTCTCTGTTTCAGAACGAGGCGTGGAATACGAGTTTAGAGTTGCAGGCCAAAATCAGATCGGTTTTGGGCAAGAATCCATCAAATACCTCCTGACGCCTGAAGGACCACCAACTGGCCCTCCGACGAACCTTTCGCATCATTTTCAAACACCGGACGTCGTCTGTCTCACCTGGGATGCTCCTAGCCGTGCCCAACGCAACGGACAAATCATAAAGTAATGAATAAGTTACAATATTATAGTTCTTAAAGGAAGTATTGACTGGTATTGTTAATTCCCAGAGTCAAATAAGCGTTATGAAGCGTTGACTCTTCTCAGCCAATAAGTTTCAAGTTTCCTCTCCTTCACCTGGTCTTTGAGTTTTCTTGGGCTGGTTTCGCAAGGGGCGGAAAGAATGCAGAAAACTGAAGGATGGAACGCAATGTAATTGGTTGTTTGGACAACAGCTGAGTATGGTGGTAGGGTGGAGAGCAAGACAGAATGCAGAAATTGATAAATTATTAAAACATGAAGACTTTGGGCGGAATTCAGAGTCGCGACTCAAGTCAGAAAATTTCTTGACTCGAGTCAAGGGTACATCCTTCTCGAGGAGGAGGGTCTGTATTCACAGTCAAACCGTTCATATCTTGAGGGTGGCCTCAGCTCCAACTTTTCTCTAGGAGGCTTCGAGGAGACTTGGGAGAGAACTGGTTTCTAGAGGGAGCAAAAATCATTTTTGGTTATTCCATACTGACTGTTTATGGGTTTTTGTCGGCCATGCTACCACATCAGGACAATAAAATGTGAAGAATGATGAACGAGTTTCTTTTCATCCGAGTGTTTATTTGGGCGAGCTGCATATTGTATACTGAATTGGACGTGATAGTGTTATATCATGAGTTAGAAGAATGAAAATATGAGTAGGATAATCATTAGAGAAGATGGAAATCTGAAATACCGTCGGCCAATAAGTGATACCTCTAAGTGATAAAACGTTGAGATTATGATACAGTTGTGCGAAATCCAATTATTACAATTTGATGATTTTGCTTCTCCAGTATTGAAGGAAGGAAAACAGTGAGGTAAGCAATGTATTCGAGAAGCAGGTCACCAAAATTTCGGTCCTTTAAAATTGAACTTTCAATCGCATTTTGTAGTGCAGAGCAATTTTAATTTGCCAGCCTACCTACGATCCACGTTCGATTTTGATGAGGTGGGTTTCCAGCACTTTGAAGTCAAGAAATTTCTTGACTCATCTCCGAAATTCGTTTTTGAATGGGAAATTCGACGGTGGCCTTGCAATCTAATCACTCAGAATAGGTTGAGGAGGCTGGAACTATCCTTGAGGCCGGCCTCAGCTCAAACATGACGTCCCTTCAAAGTCTTGCCACTCAGAATACGGATGAGTAGAAACTTTCCGCGAAAGCCACCTTGGGGCGGCCCTCAGTCCTGAGGAGGTACTCTGAATTCCGCCCCTAGTCCGATTCATCAAAGCTGGGCGCATCCAATGCATGCCCGACAGTTGCATGTCGAAACTGGGACATGTCGACTGCATGCCAATGGAGGCCTGCCCGAGAATGATGCTACGAGCTAGGATGGAAACTAGAAGACGGAGAGGTCGTCCTTGGAGTCGCTGGCTTGATGATGTCTTGAGGGAACTCCGGGTGGTGGGATTGCGGAGGTCTCAGGCGGGTGACCGTGCCCGGTGGCTGTAGGGAGTTTGGGAAGCCAAGGGCCACATGAGCCTGTAGTGCTGTGCAGTTAGTTAGTTGAGTAAAGGGCCCCATTCACGTGTATGCCTGGAGTTGATGCCGCGTCCCTAGCCGCCGTCAAAGGGGAAAACTGCCCGTGAATGGTTAACAAAATCTTGAGGTCCGCTTGGCATGTAATCGAACATGCTCGAAAATTGCTGCCAGGTTAATCCTCGGCAGCCCTGTGAATGGTTGAAGTGAGGCTGACGCCCGGTCGCACCTCCACCAGTACAGTATGTAGCCCTAGCGTTTTCCTCACTTTTAGTCATCTGAGCAAGCGGTGGTTGGTAGGGTAGCAGTTCCGCCATTCGGCGGAGTCAGGTAGTTTTGGTAGCCTGGTGAATGGACTACTGCGGTGGCTTCGGGGAGTACCTGGAGGGACGCAGCGACGACTCCGGACATACACGTGAATGGGGCCCTTAAGGTGGCCGCCATTTTGTAAAGCGGTCGCGCGGTAGAAATTTCCATAACATTAATCCATCGAGCTCTGTGCATGCGCTGGATGTGAAAACAGTCGAGAGTCGACCCACGATCCGAATTTTGCATCGTCCATTCTATCTGCCACATAGACTGCCCACGTGAACATACTTTCCACAATTCCCCGACCCCCTCCACTACTTTTTCCATCTTTCCTTTTTCCGAGTTCTTTTGTGAATCCAGCTTAGTGTTATTTTGAAACTATCAAGATTGATGAACCATACCTTGTTGATGTCCTAACTTGACACACGACTGGCAATCCTTTTTTAGGTTAGCAAGTACTGGTTCCAATAGCATTCAATCAAACCAAAATTCGATAGATTCAATGAATTTATCTTAAAAACCACCCAAATTTTAATGGATTTTTATATCCGTGTTTCTTGTGCATAAAATAACGCTGCAAGTAACGTGCAGGTGGATCTCATGAAGCTCACTATAACATTCAGTAGCACTATAACAAGACAAATGGTGTAATTTCGATGGAACGTAATTTCGGCAGGATTGGGAATCTGAACAGTATAAAATCAACCAAACCACTACGTTAGCGAGCCTGCAAGCTGTAAATGATCATTAATCTGAGATAATGACACCCAGCAGTTGAGGTGGTATAGCAATGACGAACTTCAGCTCTTTGTAGTTCATACCAGCTGCTGGAATTGGAGGGTTGCTCCGGGCCGCTCATGAGGGCTAATGCATCCCCTCATCCTTGTAGCCTGCTTCTGCATCAGTGGAGATACTGAAGTAGGATTTTGTACTACTCTTCGTCCATCTGCAAACAATTCCTTCAATCCGCTGGCTCTTGAGGCTCACATGAGTGAACTTTTTGGTTTCCTCTTCTTGACGCAGAAGCAAAAACTGCAGTATAAATTCACTCATATAAAACGATCAGACTTTGAAAGAACAATCTCTATTATCTTTCATGACGCTGTGAATCCTCTATTTTTGTTCCATACCGCTCTACTCGTTCGTATAAGTGAATGTGAAATTGTATTCTTATTGGTTTGGTACTAATTATACCTTTGATGTTCAACTCAGGTACGACGTACAGTTTCAAAAGAAACTCGACCAATCGACCCTCGCCGACCGAAATACCACTCACATGAAAGCCGTCTTCAACAACCTCGAAGAATCTTCCGAGTACACCTTTCGAGTTCGAGCGCACACGAAATCTGGCTCGGGGCCCTGGTCGGAGAAGGCGAGCATCACGACGGACAGAGACATCGTTCGGGCTCCCATGGGTGTTCGGGCAGTCGCCACGTCTGAGCAAAGTGTTGAGGTAAAATAAACTTGGCTTTCCGGAACCCATTCTGATAAGTGGCGGATTCTTGTCCAACACTTTCATCTACTTGTGAAAAACTATCTTCAACTCTTTTTGCAACATTGGGAAATACTATGGACGGTTCTACAGTCAGATCATTTAATAATGATTAATTTTACGCCATTTTTCTACAAAAATTTCTATTTTTCTAGCCTTTTTTTTATTTTTCTAGACTCGCAAACACCATCATAACGTGATGCAATTTCGAAGGGGTGCAATTTGGTGACGTGACAAAAACAAATGGAAACGTCCTGTTAATCATTGGAGAGTTTTTGCACGCCAGTAACATGCCAGTGGAACCTTTTCACAGAGCGCAGTACCCACGGAACATCTTGACGAAATGTTGACAATTGGTGATGCCCCACCTGCCAACGTTGGCATTCTATTTAGAATCCCTAAACGTGGCTGGCCCTTGACTTATCTTTCTATTTATAACAGTACATTTTTCGATTGTCAACTGGCATCGTTGGCATCAACTTGGCATCGCCAAGCAAACAAAACCAAAACAAAGTGTGGCTCTAGCACTTGGCGTCACTTGGGACGTCAATGGCAACGGACCCACCTCTTTTCCAACTTAAGGCCGCCACCGCCATTCACGATGGAGCCAGATGGTCTGAGGTCACTTGCCAAGGCGGGTCACACACGAGTAGGCCAGTGCCGTTTTGGCGTTTCCTTCTTCATGAGTCTGGTGCTGAGCAAGGTTGTTTCTCGTTTTCCCCCAACTCTTGAGCAACTGACTTCAGTTCATTCATCGTCCATTTATCAAATCTATTTCATCAAATTTATTGCTTGGATATGAACGAGGTACTTGTTTACTCAGCTGCCACTGCAGTTTGCATTTATATAAAGAAGAAGAAAATACCAAAAAGGCTGTGGCAGAAAGAGTGGTTTTCAGCTCGAAAAAATTAACCCACGTCAGGTTGATTGAACACCTCACATAGGTCTTCACACCTTGACGTCTAGACGAACACTGACTGGTTTTTGGCATCTCCCCCTCCCCCAACACTCACACACAGGAATCCACTCGATGGCTCCGTGGATATTGGCCAGTCCAGAAATCTGGCAATGGCTCTAGGTGGTGCTTGTAAATTCCCCACAAACGGTGGATAATGAATTGGCTCGAGGCCATTTGGCTCATTGGCACCATTGTGAATGGCGGCCGTTACTCGCTGGGGGCTGTTAAGCTGGCCATACACGTACTGGCTAGCCTGACAGTTCGCCTGAACAGTCTGCAGGCGACAGACAGGCTTGTGGCCTGATATTGACCATATGCGTTCAGTTAAATCTCGGCCGGCAGACATTTGACGTGGACGCAGACCTCCTACCTACACGTGGATTTGAGTACCTATTAACCAAAGTCCGATATTCAGGCGGCCGGCCGCCTGGCGCCTCACCCCACTCACGTCCAGCTTGCCTGAACTCTCTCCAGGTCATTGGACAAGATTATTGAAATTTCTAAAATATGACTGCAGCAGGAGTACAAAACAATCATCTTTTTGATAGGCTTGGGGGCTTAATTTGTGAACAGAAACTCAGAAATAGGTTATAATTACTGTAGGTTATAGACTATAAGTTATAATTGCTATAGATACTTTCTTTAGATACTTTTTTTTCAGAGTGTAGTTGAAGTTATAATTATTTTTCAATTTCTCGAATTTTTCAAACATAAGGTGCGTTACTTCCACCAGGAAGTTACTTGTTGTGAATATTGCCGGAGCATTCCAGGGTTAATTCATTCTGTCTCTTCAGGTTTGGTGGGAAACTGTTCCTTCGAGAACGTCAATAGTCGCATACCAGATTTTCTACACGATGACAGCCGTAGAAGACTTGGATCAGTGGCAGGTGAAAACCGTACCAGTCACGGAATCAGCGGATCTGGTCAACCTCGAAAAATTCGCTCAGTACGCCATAGCTGTTGCCGCTAAAACGAAAAACGGCCTGGGACGGTTATCCGAAAAGGTGTGAAATTTTTCGCTTTTAATCGTTACGTAGTGCATTCAATTTTGAATCTTCAGAATTGAGATCACATTTTGAACGGTTCTTCCTTGTTTCAGGTGACAGTGAAAGTGAAACCAGAAGATGTTCCTCTGAACCTGAGAGCTCACGATGTTAGTACTCACTCAATGACACTGTCATGGACGCCACCCATCCGTCTCAATCCTATTAATTACAAGGTAAACTTCGAAACTTCGACGTTTTCTAAAAATTGTATATTTATTACTAGCACCCAATAGCCAGTTAACCCTTTCCTGCCCTCAACGTCGTATATCGGGCGGCTCGTCCTTTCTGTACCTGCCCGCCGCCAATAATAGCCATTCTGGCACTTGCGCTCTTTCACTGAGTAACAACGATCTTCCAGGGTGTAAATTCCATTGCAAACCTCAAGATATTGCTTTCATAGAACATTGTATACATTCCTGAATCAGTTCAAGTGTTTTTTCTTCTATCTAATCTCTTTGTTTGTTGGCGTTGTTTGGTCGGTAGTCGTTCTGATGCATCGACACCTCAAACAGTCATTTAGTTAAGGGCCTTCATGAGTCAAAAAATAGGTCGACCAAAAAAAAAAATTTTTTTGGTACTGTTAAAATCTCCGTTTTGTACAGATCAGTTTGATATGCAACACTATGGGGTTCCAGAAACCAAAGGGGTCCCAAATTGAACGTAATAAGCCGTAAGAGCTGGGCAGTCTGCTGAGCGCTAGATGCCTAACCCTTCTACTGCCTGACAGGGTGGGATTCACGAACATGGAAATGAAAATTCACTTCTGAAAAATCAATTATTTATAATTTTGGTAACTTCATACAAGAGGTGAAAGGCAAAAATATTTACGTATGTCATTGTCATAAGTTAGTGCGCACCAGAAGCGTGGGAAGGGCCAGCTTTAGCATCGACTTTTTTGAAGTCCCTTCCGGGCCCAGGTTGCCTCTTTTTGAAAACTTTAGAACCACTTCGAGGCATGATATTGTTATACCTAATCGAGAACACGGAAAAGTCAATATACGAGGATGAAAACTACAGTAGCGATGTTCAAAAGTAACAGAATGAAAATGCGAAAACACAAGGAATGCAGTCACGCTAAAATATCAAGTGACTGCAATTTATCACTACCTGAACCTCGGAAACCTATCCTTCTTCTTCTTCTTTTTATTTTCATTCACAAGTTGATGAAAAGCAATGAGTAGAACAAATCTCGGCATCAACGCCGCGCGCGCTGCGATATGAAACCAGAGCTGAGATCAGAGACTCGAGGTAGGTAACTTCTTTCGCCGTTTTATCAAAACTATGTTTTCGCGCAGGTTAGGAACATTTTCTTCGGCTGAGTTCAACTTATCGAATTAATTCGTTTTTTTGTTCTTTAGAGGAACAGTTGCTGAATAGATTGACATATTTTCAATCTCAAATCCGGTTTTTTCTAACCTCAAAACAAATGAGTGTGAATTCAAAAATGAGGGTGTGGGAACCTTCGTCCCATAAATTGAATTACTGAGTGGAAAGGGCAAAAAATGTCAGTTTGGAGAGGGGATGTGACTGTACAGAATTTTAAAAAAATCATGAAATTACCTCGAGTGATTGTCGAGAAAAGGTACATCAACGATCATACAAAATTACATTGACTCACGAAGGCCCTTAAGTACTCTTTGATCTTCGCCGATTTTTTTTTTTTTTTTTTCACAACTCTTCTACTTCTATTTTGGTACCTTTGGCGGTAAGACAGTCAAAGATATTGTCGCCCTTAGGATATTTCACCAACTGCACTATTTGAACTCTGTCCGGGAATATTCGCAAAAAAATGTTTGTCTATATTAGTCTCTGTTCTCCCTCATCTTACATACACCTAACAATCCTACTTTGGTTTTCCCGCTGTTTCGAACTCTCATTCGTTTACAAAATGGCTCAGGAGAAGGGATTATCTGACAAAAGAAATTTCACATTGACTCGAAATGATAGGATTTTCCTAAACAGAATGGAAGTGAGAAACAATAAATTATATTGAATGAATTTATTGGAAAACGGAGCGAGTACTAATATCATAATTATTCTCCATAATTTTCATTATGTTGAACTGGCTAGTTAATGAATAAATAATACATACAATCACAATAATTCTCAAGAACTCATATAGAAAGTATCTCGTGAAAAAAGTACAATAAAAAATTAATAAAATCATGGAAACAACTTCGGACGAACCACCAAGGTGCAAAAATAATGCGGTACTGAGGAGACAGTTAACCTCGCGGGAGCGAAAAGGTTAAGTTGCGAATCAAAATTACTCAAATTCTATGCTACTCTAGTATGGAGGAAGGCAGTAGACAGTCAATCCTTAATTTTGAGAAATCAAGGCCCAAAGTAGAGAACCTCCCTTTCACATTGTTCTCATCTTTACGCGCAAATTTCGAGTTTACGTGATTTTTGAACTTCTATTTTGCTCATTCACAATTTTGCAACTATAAAATAAGCCATTGTGAGTGCAAAAACTAGGCGAAATTGGATCACCTTCAACTGCTTTTCACCCTATCGTTGTCCCTCTGGGTAATATTTTCCCGAATCCAGTGCTTTCCTTCGCAACCCATTCGTTATTACTGCCTTTCTTCAGAGGGTTAAGCAGGGTTAGGTACGGAAAAACGGGAGAGTCACAGAGACAGTTAGCACTCCTCTCTAGCAGGTAAATAAGGAATGACGATTTCGAATGCTATTGTAACTCTATTGTAAGCGATACAACGATGAAAAGCAGTGAGCGTGCTTACCACAGGACATTTCCATGAAGAAAGGCAGTAAACTGGGCAGTCCAACCGCTCTTTATGGATTTTTACTGTGATGAAAAGTAGTAATCGTTTTCGTTTCCCTTATTGTTTTCTCTCTGAACAGTTATGGACGTGAAAATTATGCCAAGTGTCGTTTTATGTTGCTAAAACGTGACCAAAGTCATTCAATCTCAAAGCTGGTCTCCAAATCGTCGCTGGTTCCTATTTTGCAGTTTGGAACGGTGACGCCTTCCTACTGCAGGTTAGAAGGAGCAACGCTGAAACCTGACAAAGGCTGCTGGGGGCTAGACTCTCATGAACTTTTGTTACAAAAATACTGACGAGTGATCTCAAACAATGGCTACGACTCACAGACTACCAACCGAAATTAAGCTGGAGCGAAACTAGTGGCAGTATTACAAAATAAAATATAAAGAGAACCCAGGAAGTGGAGCACTCTGTATTTAAAAATCTCAATTACCTACCTACAACATCGCGTGGTTCCACCAACAGGCAGTTTTCTGTAATAGATCCTTCCATGATTTCGAAGGACTGCTTTTCAATGGAGCATCAAACAGGCCTTTTCACTACGATTCCAACGATATAAAACGATCCATTAGCCAAAATGGGTCGTCAACTGCCTTTCTTCATAGTAGGGCTCTATGGAATGAGAAAGAATGCTTTGTTTTCGAAGAATTCCTTCCATACTAACTTGTTTTCGATCTTTCAGATTTCATTTGATGCGGTGAAGGAATTCGTCGACTCTCAAGGAATCACTCAAACTCAGATTGTACCTCGCAGAACAGCACTTTTGGAGCCATCCGCGAAATCCCATACGATCAACGAGCTGTCGCCTTTCACTACGTACAATGTGAATGTCTCTGCTATCCCCTCCGACCATAGGTGAGTTGCAGTAATTTTAGTACTTTTATTGCTATAAATCAATCAACGTCCATTTTCCCCTGGCATCAGAACACTCATGAGTTTTTTTTAAAACTTGAATATGACTATTGGATGGCCTATGTGAGCATGAAAATGGTCAAGAAACGCCTTGAAAAATGTGCATTTCTGCCTCTCCTCTTGGCCAGACTCGACATCATAAACTGGAACATCAGCTCGTTGTCGACATCAAAGTCAATGGAGTGTGGGAGCGGGCATCGTTTTTTGATCTCCGCGTTGTTAACTCTAACGCTGATTCCTATTCCACCCGGGACTGGGTCACTCTAGCAAGGGAAGAGCTAGGGCAAAGCATTGGAAATATGACCTAGCTGCCGAAGATCTTCATGTCTCGTTTTCGCCTCTAATTACATCTTGCGAAGGGAATTCAACTCATTCTGCAGGAGGCTGGTGGATGGCTTGGCGGACAAATGGGAAAAACACCGATCAGTGGTCGCCGAATTCGTCCGCAGCTGTGTCCTTGAGGCTTCGAGGCTCTCGAAGGCCTCTGAGGTCTCTGGGATACGGTGAAAACCGACAGGTGGGTCGTAAGGACGAGGCGTTATTTTGTTATATTTTAATTTTAATTTTTTTTTTTTTTTTTTTTTTTGAATGGTACGGGAAGTAATCCCAGTTACAGGATGAAGACAAAGAAAAAACAATGACAGTAGAGAGATAAGCAATAAGTAGCAATAGACAATAGAAAAGTAGACAATTAGCAATAATAAATGATCCCAAATAAGCAAATTTTACAGTAATAAAATACACACATATCGCGACATGATTCATGAATAAGAGCGATATAAATACAGAGAAAAATTTAGTACAAAATTTAGAAGATGTCATCCTCAGAGATACTTTAATAGAGAGGAGGGATGAAATAAAGTTCAACTCGGGGTGGTTCTGGATGATGAGATTAGCCTGTCTTGGAAACCTGCTCAAAGGACAGTTGTAGAGGTAATTGGTTGGAGAAAATTTAGTGGCAAAGGGAGGATGGTAACGGGAGTTTTAGCAGGGAACTGAGAAATTAACTCTAGCCAGGAGACATGGACAAACTAGCTGGCCCCTCAACAACCTAAAAAGCAACCCAATGTCACCTGCTATACGACGCATACAGAGGCTGAAGACCGCATCTGAAACGCAAGGAGGCGGCTGGAATATGCAAAACCTATTTTGGACACGCTCCAATTGATTAATGTTTACAGCATAGTGCGGTGACCATACAACAGATGCATACTCAAGTACAGGAAGAACCAGTGTTTTATACAGCATCACAATGGCATTCACATTTGTGAATTCCCTGGTATTTCTTTTAAGAAATCCAAGCGTGTGCATGGCCTTACCGTCAATGATGTCAATATGGTCTCCGAGTGACAGGTGAGGGTCCATCCGCACACCCAAGTCGACAATCTCCGTCATCCTTGTCAGAGGGGATCCATATAGCAGGTAATAAAACTCCATGATCCTAGATCCACGGCAGAAAGTCTTGACTGAACACTTGGCGGCATTCAGGAACAGATTAATCCTCCTACACCAACCCTCCAATGACGACAAACAGTCTTAAAGCCTGAAACAGTCAAGCTCGTCTACAACTCTCGTAAAAAACTTAAGGTCGTCTGCAAACAACAGACAACCAATCCCAGAGAACAGATCATTCACCTCATTAATGAAGAGGAGGAATATAATGTGGGGCTAGAAGACGGTGCTGCAATGTCCCTGCAGACCAGCTAGTCCGTAAGAGCCATCATCTGCTCTGGTAACATCATCTGGGGGAGAGAAGCTCGATGGTCGGCTTCAACTCGTGACTTCAAGATCGACTGTTGTGCATTTGTCATCTGTTGCTGGTTGCCACCTCACTGCAAGCTCGCTTTTGGAACGGCGGCTTTTTTCCACGCTGTTGTTATTTGTTATCAAAATATAATATCTTTGGTAAAAAAAAAAATTGAAATATTCCCACTTTTCTAAAAAAAATCAACAATTTCTTCATGATGAACTCATCTTAGTTTTTTTTTTTTTCAAATTAATCAAAGTTTTATTTTGATAACAAATAACAACAAAAGCCGTCGTTCCAAAAGCAAGCTTGCTGCGAGGTGACAGCCAGCAGCAAGGTGTGAGATGCACGCCGGGCATCGAGCTTCATTCCCCCAGATGATGCTACCAGAGATGATTATGGCTTTTCTGGACTAGTTGGTCTGCAAGGGCAGTGCAGCACCGTCTTCTACCCTCAAAGCCTCCTCCTCACGATCCGCCTGCCAGTTTTCGCCATATCCCAGATACCTCAGAGGCCTTCGTGAACCTCGAAGCCTCAAGGACACAGCTCGAATCGTCGCAATTTGTAATTTTATGCGGACGAATTCGGCGACCACTGATCGGGGTTTTTCCCATTTGTCCGCCAAGCCATCCACCAGCCTCCTGCAGAATGAGTTGAACTCCTGATGAAGGACCCCTTCGCATGACGTGATTAGAGACGAAAACGAGCCATGGAGATCTTCGGCAGCTAGGTCGTATTTTCGATGCTTTGCTCTAGCTGTTTCTCTAGCTACTGTGTCCCAGTCCCGGGTGGAATAGGAATCAGCGTCAGCGTTAACAACGCGGAGATCAAAAAACGACGCCCGGTCCCTATCCCACACTCCGTTGACTTTGATGTCAGCAATGAGTCCTGGCTGTTCTGCTGTTCCTTACCGCATTAAAGGCTCAACAACCACCCCGGCGAAAGCTTGTCTGGCCAGTCCTGCCACCACATCCCGGATCTGGTCGTGACCTTGCTTGACAAGCCCCCCTCTTTTGCAGTTCAGAGCATGGTTCTTATCCATTTCATACCCACAGCCATCGCATCTTCCCCGCAGTGTGAGTAAGGGTTTGTTGTACCTCAGGCAGAGAGCGTCTCGAAATTGTGTGGGGGATAGGTCCAGGCTATCTGCTGCAAGCGGAATTTTTGTGAGCCACTGTGAGGCATTTCCATCAATGACGCGTTTCAGGGTCCGCTGTGTGGCTGGTGCCAGCTGTTCCATAGCCTGCAGGCTCTTCTCTTCGTTGAGCTGCTTCCGCCTTGCCCTCTCTTCCTTCTGCTCACGGATGACCTGCTCAGCATGGTCTTCGACATTCAACTCAGTACCTGTTGAGATGCTATTGGCTATGACTGAGGAGGCTCAGTTGACTTGAATAAACGTTGTTACCTTCATCTTACGTTATTATTATTTTCGTATTATTTTATTGGTCTAGGTACCGTCCTCCAGCGAGGATCATGGTCACCACTCAAATGGCCGCCCCTCAACCAATGGTGAAACCCGACTTCTACGGAGTTGTGAACGCCGAAGAGATCCAAGTCATTCTTCCACAGGCCAGCGAGGAGTACGGTCCCATCAGCCACTACTTCCTAGTCGTCGTCCCAGAAGACAAACTGAACGTCGACAAAAACCCCGACCAGTTCCTTACAGATGTGGTATGTAATTTGCTTTCGTTGCATCTTTGAACCTGTATTTAGAAAAGATTAGAATTTGCTATTCAAAATCACTCTTTTCTTGACAAGAGGGTTTGAGATAGGTGGTCTCCTATCCATTTATGGATTGGTGGCCCAGGGCGCCACCATGGTGGGTGTGTCCGGGTCGGTCGGGATACTTAGGCCAGAGAGGCTGTGATCCACGCACACCTTGTTCCTTAAAAAATCAATCATATCATCCTATTTCACATAAGTTCCTGCATCACTTTGATTCCCAAAGCGAGTTTTTCTTTTTTTTACCTCATGATTATTGTTGTTGATACCGTACCTAGATGTTGATATTAGTTGAATTATAATGACGATTGTTGTGTACAGCCATAATATGGCTTTTATAGTTTATATTATAAACTATGCCTTATTAACGATAAAGAAATTGAATTGTGCATTGTCGGCTTGTCATTGAGTGAAGGAGATGACCTTCTCGATGTGGTTGATGCGTTTTCTTTAGCTCCTACTCAACGGAGAGAGATGGTCCCTGGCCTAGCCTTTATGCACTTTCACTCTGGCGTCTTTTGACCGACTGACGAGTGGAGTGCATGCAGAGATCGTGCTGTACCTCTGGCGTCATTAGACCGACCGTTAATCAATAGGACATCTACCTAGTGAGCCTAATTATTCGATGAGACCTCTAAGGTAAAGAAACTGCAGAGGTTAGCGCTGGTGAAGGCAAACTGGGGTCTCTGCAGGTACTTTAGCTTGATGGACTGAGGCGAAGGTGATGAGAAAGAACAAGTCGATTGATTGGAGTAGACTGCATACTGGAGCACCCCTGAGTGATCCTTTTGTACTCTAGGTATTTTCTCTGGGGAGAAAGAGGTGGAAGGGTGACGTCATGTTGACGTGTTCCCCCATACCTCGTCTCAATGTCAGTGATGTCTCACTCAAGGGCCCTCGTGTACCTTCTTTATTTAAGAACTACCTAATTTATTATTTGATATATTTATGTGGGTCATAACAAATTGAATTATGTTGGACCAAAAATGTTATTGACTTACACTATGTACGAACAAGTACCATCAGTATGAAATGAAAATATCTATCTATCAAGCTTGTGAAAACGTCATTGTGGATTTTATTGCAGCTTACTTCAAATTCGAAGAATCCAAGGGTTGAGGGTGATCGTTCCCCCTACATTGCTGCTAAGTTCCTCCAACGCAACATCCCTTACACCTTCCATTTGGGCTCTGGTGACGTTTACGATGGATTCACGAACCGAAAGCTCGAAAAAGGCGTCAAGTACAGGATTTTCGTGAGAGCCGTTGTCGATACACCCCAAAAGGTAAGCACTATCGTAGTGTACTTCTAAGAGAGTTTTTGACAAGTCAGTCGAGAGCACAGCTCATCCACTTGTGTCGTCTATTGATTGAGACGGCCTGTGAAATATATGGTGTTCTAAGAGTAGCAACTCAGATCGCTCATCATACGTGTTCTGTCGTGTTCCAGCACTTATACACGTCCTCGCCGTTCTCCGAACCTCTCGCTCTCGACATGAGGGAAGTCCCTCCTGGCGACCCTCCTCGTCGACCTAACCCAGGAAACCCCGGTGATACTCCCGGCCCTGGAGTGATCGTCCAGAGCAATCCCGAGCAGGCTGGCATTCTTTGGCTCATCGGCCCGATCATTGCCGCACTCATGCTCTCTATTTGCCTCGTCCTTTTATTCATCCTCAAAAAGTGAGTTATTATGATTTAAATTTATTTATTTATTTGAAACAATATCGGCATTAACTGCCAATTACAATATTTACAATAATTAAGTTTACAGTATATGATGGAATATGTAATATGAAGTCAAATTCTTCACCTTCCATGAGAGCGTTGGCTTCCCTTGACAGCCGGAGCAGCGGCCGATGGTAAAGGTAGTTCCGACTAGCGAAGGGAACATGGAACAGCTGATGTGATCGGGTGGGGTAAGTTGGCACTGAGAGCTGAACACCAGAGAGAAGTTCAGCTCTCTCAATTCAGGACAATCGATTTCCCCTCTCACCAATCGGAAGAAGAATATCATGTCTGCCCTTCTTCTCCTGGCTTCCAGAGGTTCGAGGGCATTGTTTCTCATCATCTGGGCATAATTTATCTCCTCACGTGGTACACCAGTTCTGAAAGCGAGAAAACGAAGGAAGCGACGATCCCCTCCAATCGGTCCCTATGGATGGCATAGTAGGGTGACCACAAGATACTGCAATAATCCAAAACAGGTAGTACGAGCGATTTATATAGGAGAATTATGGCCGCAGGTGACGTGAAGTCTCGCGAGCTCCTCCTCAAAAATCCCAAGAAACGTAATGCGCGGCTACAAACCCCATCCATGTGAGCTGAGAATTCGAGTCTAGGATCGAGAAGGATTCCGAGATCTCGGGTGACCAAGCTCTGTTCCAGAGATTGTGTATCCATGCTCATATATGCATCTTGATCTACTAAATGACATAACTGAGCACTTAGTTGGATCAAGTCCCAGGCTGTTGGAAGAAAAGGTCCATGCGAGAAAAGAATTCAGAGCAGACTGTAGTCGGAGACAGTCTGAGGGACATTCGATTGGTGTGAAGATCTTGAGATCATCTGCAAAGATCAGGAACTCAATCCCCTTAAGAGCCGCTGCAACACAATTGATGGTCACCAGGAAAAGAATGGGACCAATATTTGATCCTTGTGGCACGCCAGACGATGCAGGGAAGGGAGAAGACACCACACTCTCAATTTCACACGATGGAGCCTGCCAACAAGATAGCTCCTGATCCATTGAATCCATTGATATCCTATCGAATGCCTTGGCAAAGTCTGTGGAAATCAATATTTACTGCTCCTAGTTTGACTGATTGTTTTACATGGAACATGTTTACCCGAATAACATTACGAGGAAGGGGGTCGCGCGACGGTCATGCGTGTTTTAAACACTCCGATCACGCGCCTTTTTCAATACTCCGGTTTTCGAGGTGCAAAGTGCCGAGTCTTTCTTACTTGCATTTTAGACTTTATTTTATTGTTGCTAGGGATAATATAACTTTTGTATTATACCTACCTATGACTAAAGGTTCTGCACTAAATTTGTCTAAAACATGTTCCAAGTTTTTATAATTCACGTACCTAGTAGGCTTTAAGTAGATAGCATCACCTCAAGACGGTGTCAAGCTCTCATCGGTATCCTACAAGAACTGGCAAAGATATTGTTATACCGTTTACCCGCCTCAGCGTGGTCCAGCGATGTGATCCTTACCAGATCGGATCAAGATTATTTAATGCTTTACCCACTGATATCCGCAACCTCTCGGAAAAACCATTTACACGGATGCCGAAAATGAAACTTTTACAGGATGAAATGTATTCAGTTAGTGACTTTTTTAATATTCAATGGTCTGTTTAACTTTTTGTAATGTGTATATTGACGACTCAAAAGAATTGAATGAATAATAATAATAGGGTTTATTTAGATTTAGTTGACTTTAATTGAATCGATGAGAATAAAAACAGTACAAGTCCATTTTTGACGATTGTTGAAAAATGGCTTTTTGTAGGTTGTAACCAGTAGAACTACGCATTGAGCACAAGAGCAGTATGCTAACCACACTCGAAAGTATAATATCTGATAAATTGATCAATCCTTAAACACACTGAGAGTGATTCATACAAGAACCAAACCTTTGACACCTGATATCTCGATAAGCTGATTGGGGACATGTACTGTTGTCATTCTCATCGATTCAATTGTCTAGTAGAGGAATTTTTTTGTAAGTACTCTGTCTAGTATAGTGGTAAGTGCCTGATCTGTGATATTTTTTGTCTTCGTGTTTTTTTGTTATATTTAAAAATTAATTATTAGTGGTGTGAATGTATTTATTGAATGTATGAGTGGGTTCTCCTCTCCTAGTGGTCGGTGGCCGCTCTCTTTTCCCTGTTGGGAATGGAATCCGTGGGGATGTCCTGTGTTGGGGGCGGCTGGTCACTGGTGTGGCAGCCATTTCCCTCATGGGTATCCTTATGCAGGGAGCCGTCATGGTGGGTGGGGCCTGGGGCCGGTCGGGTGGCGTCAGCCAGCGGGTGGGGGAGGGGCTCTTGCGCTCCCTTCACCCACTTGTTATTGACACAGCCCTTATTGAACTTGAGATTTGTAATTATATTGACGTTTGTACTGCCTATTTTTAGGATCGCCTCCTTGGCGAAGCGCCGAGTGTTTTTCGTTGTTCCAATAAAGAGTCATGCCAGAAAGATGCGGCTTGCGCTCTGCAGGATATCTGATTTTGTCTAATCTGCATGTCATTTTTCATAAACCAATTTCATTTCCACCAAAACTTCAGGTTTTTCCATTTTGTCGAGAATTTCTCTCAAGAAACAGTAAATAATTCATCATTCTGTTTTGCCAACTCCAGAGATAAGTCTTTGATGTTTAAAGATTCGTCGGCCTTTCACTTGAGCCTTCTCAAACCTCGTAATCCTATTACTTAGAAGTCACTGTACGACAATTTTTTTTGTACTCAAGAGAGCCTAACTTGGTGATTCCCTCCAGAGCTCACACTATTAGTAGCGAAATGTATTCCGTCCTCTGTATTTTGCGGTCCATCTATTTAATAATATTTTCAAATATATCTTCACTATCTAATCGTTCGCATCTAATCGTTTACAGGAGGAGGCAACCCTGCAAATCGCCCGACCAAGGCGCCGTCACCCGTCCACTGATGTCAGGAAGTGAATTGACGCAGCCTTCCCATCCCTCGGACCCCGTAGAAATGAGGAGACTCAACTTCCAGACGCCAGCCATGATTTCGCACCCTCCCATCCCCATTTCCGAACTGGCGAATCACATCGAGCGGTTGAAAGCCAACGATAATCTCAAATTCAGCCAGGAATATGAGGTAATGTGGCCTTTTCGTTTCCACCGAGAAATTACTCAGTCTCCTGAATGTAGTCAGTGATTTGCAATTCTACTTCTGTGTTGCCTTTCTTGTGATGTATCCAATTCATGTTTAATATGGGTTTTATTGATTTTGCAGTCCATAGAGCCTGGGCAGCAATTCACTTGGGACCACAGTAACATGGAAGTGAACAAACCCAAAAATCGTTACGCCAATGTGATAGCGTACGACCACTCTCGGGTCATTCTGACGCCTATTGATGGCATCCCTGGTTCAGACTACATCAACGCCAACTTCTGTGACGGTTACAGAAAACACAACGCGTATGTGGCTACCCAGGTAAGTTTCCCGTTTTGGCACTGAAGGAAGACAGCAACCAAAGTCAAATAGTGTGAAATAGACGTGTTTGCTTGGCGTGGAGTGTCATCATTGTCTTTGTGCAGGGTCCTCTGGGAGACACTTGTTCTGACTTCTGGCGGATGGTGTGGGAATTGCGGTCGTCTACTATCGTCATGATGACCAAGCTGGAGGAACGAGCGAGGATCAAGTGCGACCAGTATTGGCCGTCCCGTGGTTCAGAGACCTACGGAATGATCACTGTAACCTTGACGGACGTCCAAGAGCTGGCCACCTACTGCATAAGAACTTTCCATATCAATAGGGTAAGCCTATTAATCTCTGATCTACTCATTTTCTATGATTTAATGGAGTTTTGAATTCCCACACGTTTTCTATTGAAGCCAATCAATCTTCGGGAGAATATGAATCGCTTCAGCCAGTCCTTAGCGCCACATTTAGCCAAATCGGTTGGGACCTTCTCCAGGCACTGCTTCAACTAGAAAATGGAGTATGCATTTTTCGTTTCATACAAAAGGGGCGTTATTCCTAGATTAATGGCCCTTCTGCATACACTCCAACGCCTCATCGTGGGATTATAGTATCTTTACAATAGAAAAATGGGGTTTTATCCAACTTGATTTTATTATTTTGCTTTAGGTGCAAATTGTGTTCAACTCGTGTTTCAACTTTTTGACATTTTATGTCTTTACTATCGCACATAAATGAAAAATCGTCACGCGGGGAGCGTTACGAGGGGAGCGTTACGCGGAAATTTCCAATGATTTTCACGTACAACCAATCGTTCCTAGGGAAAACTAACTTCCTCATTTTCCACCCCACAAATCGTTCACCACTCATTGGAAAGCTCTCATAAGACATAAAATGTCTCTCGTGGTTGCGTACTTGTACGAAAGCTGTATCCACCGTTTGTGTTTTAGAAGAGGTTTTTTTTTCATATTGTTGTCTTAACGTGGTAAACTAATTTAGGGATAAAATTGTATCACATGATGTACGTCAACGCTGCAATTTAGAATGGAATTTTGATGCCAAATCTTAAGAAACGAAAAAATCGCATTTGCGACAGCTTTTCCCTGTGCTTCTTATATTGCGCTTTGTGACTCGTCTGATGACTTCTTCCATCTATTCTGATCGCGAAACCATCAATTTATCCAATAAAAAGTGTTTAAAAGTTATTTTGCGTTATTTGGAACCTTCATGGCTGGTTAATGCACAAAGAGACCTTATTCTTATAGCTGTTTGTGTTTTAGGCCTTTAAAAAGATTGATTTGTTTTATAACAATGGGTAACATGCCCATTGAAATAACTCAAAATTACGGGGAAATGCCTAAATGACCCTTTCTGCCTGAAACAATTCATATGCTTTCTGGAGCTTGTTGAGTCAGCTGGATTGCAAGTGGTTCTACAGCATAGCTTTAGATTGAGCGCTTGAAGAGGGCAGCTTTCACATCGAAAAAATTTGAGTTCAGATTATGATACTTGTTGTGATTTGGATTATTGCGATATCAAAAATATGACTAAAGTTGTGACTGACTCCAAGAATTGAAAGAAGAGGGTTTTAATGAATTTACGGGAAGTATATAATCAAAATTTTGATAGAGGTTGTGTCTAATTGTTTTTAAGGGAGTTGTTGAATAATTTAGGCCCAGTCTATAATAGAAACCGGCTTGCTAAATTATTGAGGGAAAAGGCTTCTGGTCTTTGGAAAACCGGCTTTCTACTTAGGTTTATTTTCTAAGTGTTGAAGTTTTGGTTTAAGGTTTGAGATGGTGGTTTGAAGAGAGAACGACAGTTTGAGTTTTTGGAATAGAAGTGTGTCTTTTCCTCGGGAATCAGGCTTATATAGCTTATCCCTACTCTCCGGGCTCTATTCTTTCCCAGAGAGTGGACTGGGCGTCCGTTGAGGTGTTTGTCTGGTGACCTGGTTTCCGAGGGAAAGGTACCGTTCGTTTCTTTGGAAAATACGACATTCCTGGGAGTCACAACAATACTTGAGACAAGAAACGACTTGCATGAGTGTTTTCAGACTGAAGGGACACAGGGTTTTATGTCTCATGTGAAACAACAAGTTGACAAATCTGCTCTCTTCCGCTGTGGAATAGGGTGGGTACCAGTTCCGCGCAAAGTGGAATTTTGTCAGCCAGTTCCGCGCCATTGAAGACCTGAGGACATACCAGTTCCGCGCCAAGAACATTACCAATTCCGTGCATAAGAGTTGGGGATAAACTATAGAACTTTGCTGGTTTTCAAATGATTTTAATGCATTTTTCAAATAATAATTGATACATTTTTCAAGCAAGATTGGTGCCGGTATATCTCCGTTCAATATCCTGATATTGAACTGTTTGTACACAGTACTTAAACCAGCAAGAACCTAACAAGAAGAGCTTGCGCGGAACTGGCACATGGGGAAACGGATAAGCTCTGCGCGGAGTTGGTACCTTAACAAAATAGAGTATTTTTGTACTTCGTTTCCCAAGTATCTACTCCCACACGCGAAAAGTTCCTTGACGCCAAAAGCCAACTTTTGGCGTTTGAAGAAATCGGTTGTCTACGCGAGGGTGTGCTACGTGAGGATAACCTCGGAGTAGATGGAGTGGTTTTTCTTCTTCCATGGACTACTCAAGGCAGAAAACAGCAATCATAACACAACGTAATATTGAAGATTGAACTGAAAAGATTAGTTTGTACCACTACCTACCCACTTCGTCATTAATTTTGAAGTTATTTTAATTCAAATCTCATTATTGTTTCATTTACTGTGGATTCCAATTTTTTTTCCTATAGTTTTTACATCAGTTTGTAGGTACTACTATACTATACTTTTTTATTTTACTGGTACATATCTATTTTTGGTATTTATATTTTACTGGTATTACTCATATGCAGTTGATTATTGATAAATATCTATAATGTAATATGACTAATAATAAATGTTTGAAAAAGAAAAATAATGTTTATAAGAAATCGAAAAATGTTAATTGAATTGAATGATAAAAACTTCGGAAAATTTTATTTGTAAGGGAGCACTAGATTGTCTAAGTGGTTATGTTGAATCTTCAAGTCAGTTTTGGTATATCCTGGTGTTTGAACCGAAAGTTGAAACTTCCTCTTTTGCCATGGTCTTCAGTTGAAAACGCCCTAATGTAGAATTTCTGAAACGGGGGTTCTTTTTCTCTAACAGAGACCTTAAATGAACATTGAATATTTGCTCAAGTTCCTCCTCTGCACTCAATACTCAGCACAATGCACTCTGCCATAAGCTCCATCCATTCATCCACAACTTCCATCAAGATACTAGGAACATCAAAAACAAAAAATATCCTATCTAAAAGGGGAACAAAATTTGAAATAGAAACTAGTCACTACTGGAGTTCACTTTTCACTTTTTCACGGAGGAGATCTGAAAAAAATTAAGTGGAAAGTTAGCATCTAGGAGTGGTCGCGCTAGTCGCTCTTTTTCGCGTTTTGGCAACACAGGATGTAAAAACAGACTCCAATAAGGTCCTTGTCTTTTGGCTTTGTGTGGAACTGGCCTACTCCCGTGGAATAGAATCAATTTGAATGTGAAGCAAATTGGTTCTAAATTCAAAACAAATCGAGACGCCTCGTGTCCTTTTGAAAGCCAGTTCATCTTGTTTCATGTTTCAGGCATGAGGATTGCCTACTCCATCAAATTCCTTGACAAGTTCAGGTTTTGTTAGTAAACAATCGGGGTATCCTTACCTGTATTTCGTTTTAAGGGCCTTTCAAATAATCATGTTTTCGGTTGTTCTGTCCTCAGGGTGGGATGGGCGACAGGAGAGAAGTGAAGCAGCTGCAGTTCACCGCCTGGCCGGACCATGGCGTTCCAGACCACCCTGCGCCTTTCCTCCAGTTCCTCAAGAGGGTGAAAGGAGTCAATCCTGGAGAGTCGGGCCCGATCGTGGTTCACTGCTCTGCGGGTGTTGGACGTACAGGTTTGTCAACGAAGCTTACTACGGGAATTATCTATAGGTCTACCATAGAAAGTCTGGATCCCCGAACTAATGGTCGATTCTACCTTCCATGGAGAAACCATCGCAGAGAAATCGCTGGTGCGAAATATTATGTGTTATGTTTTGGCTAAGTAGGGTTTACTACGGTTATGACTGATGAATTTATTGACTCCAATTTGAGATTTTAAATGAATGAAAATACGGGAAGTTTATACACTAAATTAGGAAGAAGAAATTTGTATGTTTAATTTTGAAAGGGAAGTTGTTTGAACAATTTAGCTCCCGGTCTTCACAAAACCGGCTTACTAAATTGTTGGGGAAAGGCCTCTGGTCTTTATAGAAACCGGCTTACCAAATGAAGTTGATGAAAAGTGGAGGAGATTGAAGTGTAGCCCCGGTCTTCACAAAACCGGCTTGCTACGTAGGTTGTTGAAGAGAAAAGATCGCTTGTGAGTTTGCAAGTTGGTATATCTATTTCCCACAGGAATCGCCCTTATATACAGTTCCCTACTCCGGGGGTTCTAGTCCTCCCGGGTGAGGGACAAGCTGGCCGTTGTGTGTTTGGCCGTTGTGACCTGATTCCTGTGGAAAAGGGACCGTTAGTTTATTTGTGAAATACAACATTCCTTGAAGGCACGACATTATGTTTGTGTGGTGGCTGCAGTGCGAACGAAATCAGCGAACTACAAATTAATAGCGATTCGGAAATACACAAATTTCAAGCTGCAGTAGGAAGGAAAGTGCGTCTCTTTGAAGGGAGCAATCCCGAAAAAAGTATCGTATGCACGATGGTAAGAGATAAGTACTCGTGATTCTATCGTCTCCAGAAGAAGGGCAGCTGTGGCCGAGCGTGCTACAGCATGTGTCTCTGGAGACGAGACTCGGACTGGTTGCAGGGGCCGTGAGTTCGGGGCTCGCCTGGGGAGCATATTTTCGGACAAGTCGGTCGCAGTTCCCCCTCGTCCCAACCCAGGGCGGTGAGGCCAATGGGAAGCCATGAGCGAAACCATCAGAACAAATCCTGATCTTCCCTTAGGAAGACAGCTGATGCCATCTGCAACGCCAGGAATGGCAGTCGGACGAAAGTCCAACCTGAAATGGTTGTTTACTTTACTTTACTTTACTCTTCTCCATGAGAACGCGCTATAGGGATGCACAGTTTCTGTGGTAGACCTGTAGCTTCCATCTTGAAAAAAGTGCTGAATAGTTTGCTTCGGGAATTACATTCTTGCAATGATCCAGGTACCTATGTTGACCTCCATGTTACAATACTTTATTGTTTGATTTCCAGGTTGTTTCATCGTCATTGATTCGATGATAGAACGGCTCAAACATGAAAAATCCATCGACATTTACGGTCATGTGACTTGCCTTCGGGCTCAAAGGAATTACATGGTTCAGGTAAATATTAACATTTTTGAGAAATCATACATAATTCATTGTTGAAATATGTGTCGGTTATCTGATGGGTGACCTCGTACTTCACTTCATTCCAATATGACATTGGAGGTTCTAGGATGCGCCCTCTACAGGTCGTGTGTCTCTTTGTAGTAGTCATCTCAATATCTGTCACCTGGAAAATTATACCCTGTTTTCAGCTGTTTACTGCGTCTGTGATCAGTAACCAATATTATCTCATCTGTAGAAAGAGTTTGAACGCAGAAAAACGTGAATTTTTTCAACGAAATCAGCACTCAGGCTGAGACGATCTGAGCGCTCAACTGCAAGAAGGGAGGCCTCGTAAAAAGGAATCATGATGAAGTTAGGGACGAGTGTGCCAAACTGGCAGGTCTTGCATGGGGTGGTGCTACATTGGAACCAGTGCTGCAAGAGTCCAACGAAATAAGCCCAATGTTAGTGGCTGATATCAAAGTCCAAGGAGTTTGGGAAAGTGTGAAGCCGGCGTTTTTCGACACGCATTATTAATGCTGACGCCGCCTCGTACCTTTCCTTGTGGGACTCCACAGCACAGACAGCTGCCGGACAAAAACGCCAAATATGACAGAGCAGCTGAACATCTTCGAGGATCGTTTACACCTCTCGTCTGTTCCTGTGGCGGCGCCCTTCATCGTGAATATGAGGTGTTCTTGAAGAGGCTGGCTTCCACACTGGCAGAAAAATGGAGCAGGCCCTACTCCCACGTGTTAGGGTGGGTGAAGGTCCGGACCCAGGTGTCGATAATCAGAGCCGTGTCCCTTCGACTGAGAGGCACGAGGAAGACTATCCGATCCCTGGGTCTGGAAGACAGTGTAGCAGTACTCCAGATCGAAGAGTGAAGAGAAACCAAGAAACAACGATCGAAATTCTGTCTCAATCCACAAATGGGTTTTTCAGACAGCAAGGAAAGCGCGTCACAAAATTGATAAAAATAAATTTGGTTTTTTCCTTTAAAAAAAATAATAAAAATAAAAATTTTTGTTAATTGTTAAAAAAATTATATTCAATGATGTTTATAGCCTTTTAAATATTTTTCGTGTGGAGTAAAAGTCTCGGTTTTGTGCCAGCGTTGAATCGGTTAAGCTACTGTTCACCAATTGTGCTTGTGTGGCTGTTTCAGTCATTTAAATTACGAAATTATTTGAAACATACCAAGTGGAATGTGATACGAAAATTAACGATAAAATTGACAAGAAATTAATCAAATAATCAAATTTCGAAATTGGAGATGGTTCAAATGGTACAACGTGGCAGCTCACCTTGATTATCCTGTGCATCGATAGTAGGTAGGCAATCCAAATTTGGCGAGCAGGCCATGAGGGGGGAGGAGGAGGTATATTGCCCGACACCCCGGCTTGAACACTCTTCCGCAAATTTGAGTATTTTGAATTTGAATGAGTTATTGAACGAAACGATTGCCTCGAAGGACGTCGATAGAAGAAGGGGAGACTGACTCGCGCCGTCCTGCCGTGATTCGCCTGTGCAGGGCTGCCAGCCTGCCACAACTAAATGTGTCCATCTCCAATTTATGAGAATTAAATTTAAATTACGATTCAACAGTGCTGTTCAAAAATCCCATAAGATAAACATATATACTAGTATGGTCTCGTTTAATCAATTGAATGAGCTCGTTTAATTTCAAAAAACAAATATAATAAATTGTGTTGCATATTTTTGGTCGTAGAAACAAATTGACGTCGATAATTTCGGAATATTTTCAAACCTCCTTTAAAATTGATTTTTGCAGACCGAAGATCAATACGTGTTCATTCACGACGCACTTCTAGAGGCTGTGATTTGTGGAAATACGGAAGTGCCGGCAAGGAACCTTCATAGTCACATCCAAAAATTGATGCAGCCCGAACCTGGTGACACCATCACTGGCATGGAACTCGAGTTCAAGGTATCTATTTTCCTTTTTACTTGGAGCACACATGAATTTAGGAGCATACAGGAGCATAACCTCAACGCAGGAGAACACCGAAAACGCCTTGTCAACTTAAGTTTGTTGTTTATTGAAGAAAAATTAACACACCCGAGGAGACCCGAAATCTAGCGGTGAAGGGCACTCACTAACACACTTGGATCCACGAAACGCTCGGGTAGTGGAGATGAATATTCTGACAATACCAAAGAGAGTACTTATTTCCATTTACCCCAGATCAGCGGTTCCCAACTGGTGGTTCGAGGTATGGCTGAGGGGTCCTTAGGATATACAAATTAAATATATATTTGCAGCTTCTGAACGTTGACTTCTGCGTCTGGCTTCATACGACAACTAACGCTAGTACACTCTAGTTTGGCTTTATGTATTTCAGAGATGTCAGTTATTGCTATATTGTTAGTTATATCCCTCTTGGCACTTTGGGACATTAACATGTAGTAGTTTTAGGATAAGGCGTATTTTCTCGAAATTTGGAAGATTAGGTAGGTAGGTAACCACCTATTTTCGAAAAAGCGCGCGAAATCGCGCTTCCATTCGAAAAGAAAAAGGATAACAGCTTCCAGCACCTGTGAGAGGGGTCAGGGTAGCCACCCTGATCAACTCCCGCTTCCCTCCCACGCTGGCAACACTGCTCACTTGTTTTTCGAGACGGCGTCCTTCTCTCGCAAGTTTTTTTCTCTCATCAAATTTTGTTCAATTTTAGCATAAAATTGGGTCCGAACTGGTTTAATTTTGATTGTTTTTCAAGAAACGAGTTTTTCCACGGAAATACCGGTAAGTGGTCTTTCTTATAGTACTTGATATGTTCAGGAGATCCCCTTCCCGCAACCGGGAAGCCAGATGGGGTTCTTCCGACGCGGGTATGGAACGATCAAACGAAAATTCGCGATACCTTCGCACAAAATTTGATTGTGAATCAAATTTTCACCGATCGCGGCATCGATCGCGGTCTCCGCTGCATCGAGATCGATCGTGGCGTCGTCGGCGGGTGACCGAACCGAGCCCCGAGCGCGGTCGTTATCACAGTTCGGACGATGAAGACTCCGAGTCTTCACGTTCGTACGCTGCCGACGATTATCTCGACGAATTTGAACACTCGAATTTGAGGACCCAACAACCCGGAACATCGACCCAAACTCAGAGTTTGGGCGATGTTATGCCATCGGCTACCGTGACCCGAACCCAGAGTTCGGGCAATGGTGCGTCTGAACGCAAGGCCTCAGACATGGCGGATTCACCCGATTTCGCGGGTTTCTCCATGCCGGGGACCGACGAAGTTTCCAAAAACCTCGATTCGGGGATAGACCCGGGGTTGTTGAAGGCGTTGGGGGAGAACCCTCTGGTTCCTCCACCCCCCGCCCCTGCATTGCACGAGAGTGTGGCGGATAGGTGGAAACACCATCTTTTGCATGGTTTGCCGGCGGATGTTTTTACATCTATAAAAGAAACCTACCCGGTTCCGGCCAACTTACAATTACTGTCTCCTCCAAAGCTGAACCCGGAGATCGTGGCTTCTGTTGGATCAACTCAAAAATCCGTGGATGCACAATATGTTTCTCTACAAAAACAATGCTCCACTGCCATTGCGGCGTTGGGCATGGGACTAACAAAAATAATTGAGCAAGGAGGCGAAGCCACAGCGATAATGCAACCAAGTTATCAAAACTTGTGTGACGCAGGCCGAGCCATGACGGCGTTGTTTTTTGATATTAGTCGTACCCGCCGTAGGATTATCCAGAATTGTTGTACGAATACTCTGACAACGATTTCCCGAGACGTCCCTCCTTCGGAGTGGTTGTTCGGTGATGAGTTGGGATCCCGTTTTCGGGCCCGACTGGGGTTGGAATCAAGTTGCAAGGGACTAGTGTCCTTGAAGAAGCCGCCCCCGAACCCTCCTAAAAAACCACAGCCGCAGAGGCAAGTAAGCCTGCAGACCAGGGGTTCGGGAAACGGGAGAGGCCGAGCTGCTCGGGGGGGGCAGACTCACAGCAAGGCCAAACCCCAAGCATTCCAACCACAATACCAGGACCAGGGGTCATCACAGTGGAACAACCCTCATCCATTCAGGACGAACCAGGGAGGTTCACGTCGTCAGACCAGAGGATATCGCCAGTGAGGATTGCGGTCGCACCTCCTTCAACTCCTTCACAGGTAATTCCACCTCCAATCGGAGGTAGGTTATGTGAATTTTGGTCAAATTGGAAATATATTACAGATAATGGTGTAATTTTATCCTGGTTGCGGGGCTATGAAATTTCCTTCATATCTACCCCCACTCCACTTTCTCATACACCATCGGTGGCACGAGACGTGGAGAGTCTGACGTTTTCAGTGGAAAAATTATTGAGCCAAGGGATTATAGAGCCATGTGTGCCTCATCCAAGTCAAGTGGTCTCACCCATATTTTTGGTCGATAAACCTTCAGGGGAAAAACGTTTCATTTTAAATTTAAAACATCTGAATAAGTTCATCGATGCACCTCACTTCAAATTAGAGGACCATCGCACGATGCGTGATCTCATCACTCCCAATTGTTTTGGAGCGACAGTAGATCTTAAAGATGCTTATTATACATGTCCAGTGGCGGAGAACTCTAGAATTTACCTCCGTTTCATAATACAGGACCAGCTTTTTCAATTTAAGTCCCTTCCAATGGGAATGTCGTCATCCCCATGGGTATTTAACAAACTTATGCGCCCAATAGTGCAATATTTACGTTCTAGAGGAGTCAAGCTGGTTAATTATCTTGATGATTTTGGAATACTGGGAAAATCACAACAGGAATGCGAACATAATGTAGACCAGCTAATACAGCTACTAAAATTTTTGGGGTTCATAGTGAATGAGGAGAAATCAGTATTAACACCATCTCAAAGTTTTACTTTTCTGGGTTTCATGTTCAACACAGTCGATATGACAATCGCTCTTCCTTCGGAAAAGCGATCACGCATACATACTATGTTGTGTGCGTTCAAAGAAACTAAAAGGTGTTCGATACGACGTTTGGCCCAGATAATAGGTACATTGGTGGCAGCATGCCCAGCCACACCTTATGGGAAGTTATACACAATGCATCTTGAAGCAACGAAGGTGAAACTCCTTAAGGACAGTGACGAAAATTTCGAGGCAAGGGTGTCCCTTCCAAAGTGTATTTTACCTGATCTGACTTGGTGGCGCGACAATATCATGTTTATTTATAAACGTTTACAAAACGACGATTATTCCATTGTTTTGACATCAGATTCGTCCTTGTCAGGATGGGGAGCCTCTGATGGGCAGACGAAAATACATGGGTGGTGGTCCTTGGAGGAAGCCACCTGGCATATAAATGTTTTGGAGCTGAGAGCCATCGAGTTGGCTCTTCAACATTTCTGTAGTGATGTCACTAGTGCTAGGATCCTGATTAGAGCTGATAACACGACAGCTATCGCTTGTATAAACAGGCAAGGATCAATGCGATCCGCCTCTTTATTTGAAGTCACTAGAAGAATTTGGAATTGGTGTGAGCTTAGAGACAATTTCGTTTTTGCATCATACATAGCGTCAGGTGACAATTTGGTGGCTGATGAATGCTCACGCATCATGCCTGGTGAGACTGAATGGTCTCTTCACGACGGAATTTTTAAGATAATTTCGAAGCATTTCGGGTCCCCAACTATAGATTTGTTTGCCTCAGCAGCCAATACAAAATGTGACAGGTTTTTCTCATGGCATCCAGACCCTAGGGCGGTGGGTATCGACGCCTTCACGCACTCGTGGTCAAACACATATTTTTACGCTTTTCCTCCATTCTCCCTCATCCTGAGGGTTCTCAGAAAGGTGGTGTCAGATGAGGCAGAAGGAATTTTAATTGTCCCTAATTGGCCTACGCAACCTTGGTTCCCAGTATTTTTTGAACTGTTGCTTGGAGACCCTCTATACTTTGGTCCTGATAAAGAACTTCTACATATGCCTTTCAGGAACATCACGCATCCTCAATGCCAGACGCTAACATTGATTGCAGGGAGATTGTCAGCCAGGCGTTCATGAGAAGGGGGATTTCTGCTCCTGCGGCAAAAACTATGGTATCGGCCTTGTCAAATGCAACATATGCGCAGTATCAAACATGTTTTGGTAAGTGGTGGCAATTTTGTAATGATTTTTCCGTTGATTTCTGGGACCCACGACCTGTACAAGTTATTCACTTTTTACAAAAAATGATGGAGTCAACTCGGGTCGCGTACTCCACCCTCAATACTTACAGATCTGCCTTATCTCTGATCGCGGCAAAACCTTTGGGATCAGACCCACTGGTTACCAGATTTCTAAAAGGGGTAGCTTCTTTGCGACCCCCAGGGGCAAAATATAGCATGACATGGGATCCCCATATAGTTTTAAAGTGGCTGGAAAAACCAGTGTCGGAACTACAACAAATAGCTTCAAAGTTGATAATCTTACTTCTCCTAGCAACAGGGCAGCGGCTCCAAACTATAGTATCTATACAAGTACAAGAGGTAATGGTTGATCCAGACTCTGGACTAAAGATTTCTATTGCCGCTAAACTTAAGACCTCAGCAGCTTATAAGCACCAACCAGTTATTGAAATTCCATATTTCCCTCAACGACCACTCCTGTGTGTGGCTTCTGTTATGCGGCAATATCTTTCTGTATCGGCCCCTCTACGATCCTCTTCTACATCGGCATTGTTCATAATAGCCAGGGAACCATACACAGCGGCTTCACGCCAAACTGTATCAAAATGGGTCGGGGGTATTCTGCAGGAGGCAGGAGTAAGTAAAGATTTTAGACCTCACTCCACTAGGCATGCAGCTGTGTCAGCAGCAGCCAGGGCGGGGGCTTCCCTTGATACGATTTTCAAATCAGCAGGATGGTCAGAAAAATCAACAATGTTTGCAAAATTTTATAACAGGCCACTTTCACAAAATAATACCCTTTTTTCTCATATTTTCCCAGGAACCCCAACCAACATATAGTAAGAGACTTCTTCTTTTATTACAGGGACACCCTGTGGACCTTATCTTGGGGCATGCCAGGAGAATAACTCTCATATGCCACCACGTGCCAATACCTTTTTTACCTTCTTACTGTGTTCTTTGACTACATTATAATCTATTGTAATGGTTTTTTATCAAACTATATCACCTTCATTGGGATATACCTACTGCTTTTTGTAAAATTTTTCTGATTCTATACCAGTTTTAACGAATTTTGATACTTTGTTTTCTCACAAGTGGTTCAAGTACAATTTGGTTTCACTTTTAGTTGATTGGAATTCAATATAATTTCTGCGATGCTTGTAAAGCTTAAGACATGATTTCTTAATAAAGTATGTCCATTTTTCAGTTTCTTTCAAATGGAGAGGTGTTTTTACAACCTTTCACACTTTATCCTTCCTGGATCACTCAATTGAATTTCTATGTTGCACCATTTACGTTCTTGCTGAATTATTTGGTAAGTAATTGTCTATATTTATAATAATGCGAGGACTTGTCAGGTGATAAGCTATCAACCTTGCCTCTTCATGGTTTAGAGGTGGAGGAGAAAGGGGGGGGGGGAATTATGCCGAAAGTAGATCAGAGGGATGGAACTCAGGCTCCAGAACCTATGGTTCCCAATGAGCAGGAGTATGATTCTTTTTTGAGCGTGGGTTCTCTTCAGGACCAGCCGCTCCAGTGATGAGTTCCTTTCAACATCTACATGTTAATGTCCCAAAGTGCCAAGAGGGATATAATTGATGAATAAACGAACTTGCGAAGTTCATTTATAATTATATCCTGAAGGGCACTTTGGGACATTACAGCCCACCCATTCTTCCCAATTCCCTTGTGTTGGAGGACTGGTGCGGCTGGATGAATCTTTCAACTAGTGAGCAGTGTTGCCAGCGTGGGAGGGAAGCGGGAGTTGATCAGGGTGGCTACCCTGACCCCTCTCACAGGTGCTGGAAGCTGTTATCCTTTTTCTTTTCGAATGGAAGCGCGATTTCGCGCGCTTTTTCGAAAATAGGTGGTTACCTACCTACCTAATCTTCCAAATTTCGAGAAAATACGCCTTATCCTAAAACTACTACATGTTAATGTCCCAAAGTGCCCTTCAGGATATAATTATAAATGAACTTCGCAAGTTCGTTTATTCATCAATTATTTATTGCTAGTGCTCACAGAGTACTGGAGACAAGTTAGTGCTAGTGCAGTTTGCTAGTGCTACTGCGGTCCCTGATCGAGTTGTTTACATGTGTGATTTTTTGCAACATTTTAGTGATTGAAAAGCTTTGTTTTTCACGGAAAGATAATTACGCGTACGTTATGGACTGTTGGTTAAAATGTGGATTGTTAAAACGGCCTAGGCATACAGACGAAGAACTAGAAAATGCTTTCGATGTTGAAGTTAATAAGTCAGTGACTCTCGAACCGAACTTGCTAGTATCTCTTGAACCCAACTCGTCGGCGTCTCTTGAACCTTGTAAATACTCTGTATTTTCACGAATAAATCCTAAGTTTTATAGCATTAGTTTGATTTATTTTTTCACATATTTTGGTTCTTTTTAGGTAACTTTAGATAGTGGGGGTCCTCGTCATTGTAATACCTTGAAGAAGGGGTCCTTGGAAAAATTTAGTTGGGAACCGCTGCCTGATGAATCTATGAGCGTCTAAACCAAACCTGCAGCATTAGTTCATGTGTCCTCCACTGGGCATAATAAAGCGTTTTTCCTTTGAATCATATGAGCTCAGTTACCTATTTTGGTTAAGCTTGAGATAATGCGATGCAGCTGATTCAAGGGGAAAATGCTGTACTATCCCTAGCTGAGGAAAGATAAACTAATGCTGCCAGTGTGATTTAGACGTTTGTATGAACCTTGCCCAGGAAACCTCAAAACTGCAATTAGAAAAATAATCGAGTTTTTGCACTTAGGTAGTTCAAATGGCATAATTATTTATTTTTAATTGGTTTATTTTATTCTTTACTTACTGTAATAAGTAAGTAAGTTTAGTTCGCAACTGACAACAGTAGTTTAGAAATAATGGCAGCTGGACAAAAATTCAACCTGAGAGGGTGTTTACTCGACTTTTTCCTTTAGTTGTATATTTATTACTCTAATGAAGATAGAGCGTAAGAATAGTCACTGGATACCCACTGAGTGCTTGACTGTAAATTGGTTATTTTTCAGCGGCTGTCAAATATCAAAACTGATTCTTCCCGATTCTTGACGGCCACGCTCCCTGTCAATAAGCACAAGAATCGCCTGGTGCATATCCTGCCGCTGGAGAGCTCCAGAGTCTGTCTTCAGCCCATACGAGGGGTGGAAGGCTCGGACTACATTAACGCCTCCGTCATCGATGGATATCGGCAAAGGTTCGCTTCTATATTTCGCTTGTTTTAAGAGGTTTTTTTTCGGTTGGCAGGTGAGAAAATCTTTAAGATCCATAAGTGGAGTTGGATCTCGTAGGATACCTGGAAGGGTCCCCGTCTTTAGGTGATGTGGAATTCAAATCCATTAAAAAAAAACCTCCTTTTCTCCCACGTTGGAACTCAACCTGGAACCGTTATACACATTACTTCGGGCTGAGTCCTAGGGCGTTTAATCAGCTCTGGGTGAGAGGGCGCTGATTCGCTCAATCGTCACCTATGGTGCCGAAACATGGGTAGTCAGTTCGTAAAATATTGAGACAAATTTTTGGAGCAGAGTGTGTTGATGGAGAGTGGAGGATCCGGACCAACGATGAACTGTAGCACCTTTACCTGCAGGACATCGTCCAATTTATTAAAGTTCGGCCGATTGAATGGTGATGGATAGATGATAAATTTATTGCTTTATAGATATGTTACATCTTTAGCAAGGGGTACAGAAGAAAAACTATACGAGTAAAGAAAATACGGTTAGGTAACGAAAATATTCTCATCTCAATTTATAGGAAAGAAACATGAATTAATAAATGACTATTACAGATTAAATTAAATTCTGATCAACTTATCAACTCATAAAAGAGAGAGAGAGAGAGAAAAAAAAAGAATAATGGAAAAAAAACAGTATTGACAAAATTTCAGGTTGACAAAGCTAGATCACGCACCTCAGCCGCCTCACATAGAAAGAAATGAAATCCATTAATCACTCTTCTTTCAGTTGACTTTAGCAGTAGGGAGTGTTGTTGTTTATTTGTAAGTGGGGTGGATAGCAGTTTGGCTAGAAACTTTAGTCTTGCAGTGGCCAGCATGGGACAGCTTAGTATTAGATGTTCAGGGGTGTCAGAGTCCTCCCAACTACACATGGGACAGGTACGGTCACTTTTAAATGAGAGGACGCTACCCGCAATCAGCACCCGCCCACCCCATGCACCCGTCACTCGAAGCTGTGAGAAGGATGTAGAATGTAAAGAGGAGAGTGAACTTTCATGTGTGGCTGTGGTTGCAGAGGCGCGTGGGAGACATTATCCTTATATTATGCACTGTACCTTGAAGACTGGATCCAGCTCCAGTCCAGCGCTGCCAGTGGTCCCTCGGTGCTACTAAGGCGGATTGAATGGCTCGGTCATGTTGAGCACATGCCAGCACGAATGCCACATATCTTGCATGCGAGGATCATTTGGACTCGTCGGTGGGGTCGACCTATGAATCGCTGGCTCCAGGATGTTGAGGGGGACCTGTGAAAGCTGGGTGCAAGGAAAGCGCAGAGCAGATCTGAATGGCAAAATATTGTTAGGCAAGCCAAAGCCCACCCCGGGCTGTAGAGCTATTTAGTATGTAATGTCATGAGCCTTCAACCACCGCTGCCAGTGTCCACACAGCGACCACAGCTGGGACATGGATAAAAGGTGGTGGTGCTGATAGCGGTTGATAAGGGGCCATCAACCCCGACTGCGAACTCTGATGGGAAGACTGCGAAAGAAGGCTAGTCCCTGAAGTGCAAGGAGTGCAGAAAATATGTAAGAGCATGATTTTGTAAGTGGCAAGAGGCCTCATTCTTAATCTCACTGACGATCAATACAGTGCTTAAAACCGATTCCCCTCTCGTCCCTGTGATTATTTCAAACACCCAGACCTACTTGGACATAGATCGTCTCAGTAAGTAAGGAGTGAAGGGCGGGCCAGATGCTCCCTCCTCACTTTCTCTCGTTCTAAGGGTATCTTCCTTGTCAGGATGCTCTCTGTGTGCCACAGCAGTCCAGCTCCTTTCACCTTCCAGCATCCTGCTGACAACGCCTCACAGTTTTAACTGCTGACAACAGTTTTAAGAGGCTTGAAAGTTTCAAGAGAAAGCAGGTATACGACAATTGAATCGCTTATTTCAAAAACCCCCTAGTCAACTTATTTGCATTTCGAGATAATCGAGGAAAACTGACCACCGCAGTTGGTTTCTTTAATAAACACACATTTAAAGCCACTAAAACCCGGCAAGAAGTGCTAGTTGTTGGTGGGTTTCTGTATTAAACTTTGCGCTTCCCCTGTCGCTACTAATACTATGCCCTTGTCCTTGGATTGCTCTCCTTCAAGGACTAGGTATTCAAACAAAAAATTCGCTTGTTTCAGGACCGCATACATCGCGACGCAGGGCCCATTGCCTGAGACTACGGAGGATTTGTGGAGGATGTTGTGGGAGCACAATTCGACAATAGTCGTCATGCTCACGAAACTGAAGGAAATGGGAAGGGTGAGCAGTTGCGATTTACTATTTTTAATGTCCAATTCAAATGTGAATACACGTTCACTGTGGAATCAAATCTGCCAATGTTTCCCTCCAACCTGAACTGTTTTTTGTTTTTGTTTTTTTTTTTTTTTTTTATTTTTTTTTATTTTTTTTTTTTTTTTATAGAATAACACATCCCAAATATGATTACTTTGATGGGTAGCTTGATGATGTTATTTGCCCATAGACTATCATATTTTTGGATGTAGGCCCCTGACGCGCCAGGGGCGTGATCAGCACGTTGAAGTAGACTTCGATGGTGTTATATCCAATTTCCTCAACCGCCGTGCTGATCAAGCGCCTGGCGCGTCATAGTTATTGTGATATCTCACATTTATGTTTCGTAGTTCTCCAATAAAGTAAGGTGTAGGAAAACCCCAGAGTATGATTCGCCACAAACACGGATGAGGTGAGGAAGGGAAAGAACACGTCATCTGACGTTACTTCTGTTCCACTCTCCCCTCACCCTAATAGCTAGAGTATAAAAGCCGCATTCGTGGGTCACGCAGATCAGTTCCAAAGCACATCTTTAGTTGAGTGGGGGTCTCAGTCGGTCCCCTTCGTTCCTTATTCCTGGTTAGTATTTCTCTAAATTGTAGGGGCTCAAACTTTAAAAGTTGTACCTAAATTTGAAATTGTCAAGAATTTCCGAAATTCATTAGTGCATTGACCTAGGGAATTGAAAAACTAAAAGATTGCCGCTGGAATCATCAAAATCTAACAATAATTGCCAGAGAAATATGGAAAAAACCAAACTGAATAAACAATTGACCAGACACTAGCCCTAGCACAACAGTTTGCTGAGCTGGCCAGGGAATTCATGCTTTTGAGAGAACAGGAGCAACACGTTCCTACACCGAGGGAGGATGGCAGGAGGGAGAGACTTCACGTGATTCGTCCTCCTCTCTACGACGGTACCACACCTTGGGACGTATATTGGTCCCAGTTTCGAGCCATTATGGTAGCCAATGATTGGGGACCAGAAACTGCAGCAGTCCGACTTGTGGCAACTTTGAGAGGCACAGCCTTTGCTACCGTTTGCAATGTGCCAGACAATCAGCGTCATCTGTTTGCAGTGGAGGATGCTTTATCTTGACGATTTGGAACCCAAGGACAAGCACGTCTGTTCCTGACACGCTTACGACAAAGAGTTCAGGGTACTTCAGAAGATGTAGCGGCCTTTGCTGCAGATGTGGAAAGTTTGGCACGTAGGGCAATGCCCACTGAAGATGCTCGAGAAGCTGTGGCTGTGGAGCAATTCCTAAATGGGTTGCGAAGCCAGCGGGTAAGAGAATTAGTGATCAGTAGTGACCCATCAACATTGAGGGAAGCGGTCACTCGTCCAGCCACATTAGAGACAGGATTGTAACCAGTACTCTCCACCACATTCGAGGATGAGAAGTCATCTATCAGACAGCTGGTTAATGAGCAAGTGGAAAGGTTTCTTGCTCCATCGGAGCCAGCAATAGCTGAGGATGAAATGGTTTGTCGTTTGGTTCGAAAAGAGCTTCAAAAAAGACGAGCAGGCCTGAAGTGCTTCATGTGTGGGAAGCTAGGCCACTTTCGTTGGGAGTACTGAGATCAGATTGCGGGAAACGAGTAGCCACCAACTTTTCAGCCCAGAGGTTGGGTGGCTTGGAAGGGCCCAATCATCCCAGAAGAATAGAAGAGCGTGAGGATACTTCATCTGATCTTTTATTATATCAGTTATAAATCAAGCCTCTATCGTTCTTCAAGGTGCCATAGGGGGAATGCCTTGTAAGATGATTGTGGATACTGGGGCTACAGTTACCATTGTGAATCCGGAAATGTGTGATGTTCAGGCAGTAGTACCAGCTCCAACTGCAGGTCGCCTAAGGATGCTGTCAGGATCGACAATACCGGTCCGAGGAAAGGTCCGCATTTGTCTGCAGCTCGGAAGTGAACAGTCCAGATGCCACGATTGCATTGTGGCTGACGTTGGTGAACCCTGCATTATCGGCATGCATTTTCTGGAAGCCCATGGCTGTATTATGGATATAGGGCGCGGCACCATCAAGTTTGGAGCTGAATGTATTCAGTACAGGCACAAACTGGCTCAACGTGGTGACCCAAATGTCACTTCTAGGGTGGAGGTTGCCCAAGAATCACCATTGCCAGATAATTTGGGAACCTTATGTGCAGGGTTAGTTTCTCGACTCTCCCCATCAGAGCTACTTTCATTCAGAAATGTCCTCAAATGTAATGAAGATGTATCTGGTCAATCAATGGTGGTTGGAGCAAATTTGAAGGCCCTTCAGCATGAAGCTCATGAAGTTCGATTTTGATTATTTGAGCGGCAATCTTTCAGTTTTTCAATTCCCAATGCACTAATGAATTTCGAAAATTCTTGAAAATTTCAAATTTAGGTACAACTTTTAAAGTTTAACCCCCCTACAATTTGGGGAAATACTAACCCGGAACGTGGAACGAAGGGCGACCGACTGAGACCCTCTTAAGTTCTCAAATTGGAGACACTCTCAAAAGTCCTTACGAATTTTAGACCTAAATCCTAGACAGTAAACTCTTGTCGTGATAACTAGTCCAGAGCAAGGCGGAAAGCAAAATTTTCCTGAGTCTAATCTCATAATCGTGCAACTAAAGTAGGCGTCTTATCCTTCGATTTTGGAAGAAATTCGTGTATTGCAATTCTAATTTGCCTTATTTACAGGAAAAATGCCACCAATACTGGCCTTCGGAGAGATCTGTTCGGTATCAGTGCTTCGTCGTAGAGCCCATCGCCGAGTACAACATGCCTCAGTATATTTTGAGAGAATTCAAGGTAACGGATGCTCGGGACGGCAGCTCAAGGACTCTCAGGCAGTTCCAGTTGACCGAGTGGCCCGAACAGGGAGTTCCTAAGTCCGGTGAAGGTTTCATCGACTTCATCGGTCAAGTCCACAAGACTAAGGAACAATTCGGTCAAGACGGACCAATTACTGTTCACTGCAGGTAATTTGCGTATTCTATTTTATAAAATTGCATAAATTGTTTAAACATTTCCCTAGTAGCTGAGCTCTGACGGCAGCACCTTAATGTATAATGCTTTTTTCAGCCAAAGTTGCTGGAAGTTTTATACCTTGATAGGTCCTTTTTAGAAATATCGTGTTTCCGCTACTCAGTATGCTAAGGGTGGAATTCATTGACAAGGCTTGAGAGTGAGTGACCACTCACACTCATCTGAGTTTAGGTTCGGCCTCCACTCAACAGTCCGTATTCATAGTTGATTGAGACGGCCCACTTTAAGTGGTGTGGTCGTCTGAGTGCACACTCAGCCTCGAAGGTCCACTCAGTGGCTACTTAACTCATTTTTTCCGTAAGTTGGCAGCCTTGATGGTACCCTGAGGGGGACATTTCCCTGTTTCATGGATGTTTTGGGGAGATAGGACGGGGAAATTTCCCTCTCGTATTCTGCACTGATCGTGAGTTATAACCTCGTCTCCGTGGTTATAACAGTCATGAAAGGTTTCTTACTGCATATTCGTTATTGCTAGTTTCTCAGGTCATTTTGACCTTCATTTTCCACCTACTTAAATAAAAAGAAAAGTACCTACGTATCTACTTTTTACTGGATCTTAAACAAAAAGTATTGAGAAGAGTATTGTAGTATTGTATAGTAGTATTGAGAACATTGGCTAGAAAGTTTGACAACTTTAAGAGAAAAACTCGTCATTTTTGACGAAAAAACTCGTCTAATCGCCATATTTTTATTAGACAAACAAAATAGATAGGTAGTTGACTTGCTTCACTCAATTTTCAGTAGGAAAATCTGACAATAGCTGAGGCTGAGGGGCTCTTAAGGGACCTCCGGCCTGCACTCAGGATTTTACACCTCTGAATCACACTAGCAGCATTAGTTCATCTTTCCTCCGCTAGGAATAGTAAATCATTTTCCCCTTGAATCAGCTGCTTTGCAGCTTTTGATCTTCTTGTCTCAAACTTTTCCAAATTAGATAACTGAGCTTATCTCATATAATTCGAAAGAAAAGCGCTTTATTATCCCTAGCGGAGGATACATGAACTAATGCTGCAGGTGTGGTTTAGACGCTCATGGATTTAGCACTATTGAGTCGAGGGTGAGCCTCAACTCAACGCTGAGTTTGGTTTATGAATAACGTTAAGTGCGCCCTTAAAAAACGAGTGCCCACCAACCCTTATTGGCGCATTTGAAGGTGCACTTGGACTAAGTTACGATTATGAATTCCGTGCTAAATAATGTAAAATGTTAAATTGTTTAACAATTGTTTTACTCTCACATCAACTGTAACAAAACAATAGATTGCGAGTTAAGGGGGTCTCAGTCAGTCGCTGTTCCTTCATCGTTGCGGGTTCGTCTAATCACTTACGAACCAGCGCTCGGTAGTCCCTTCCCACCCGCCCGTGCAACATTCCCAGCAACATTGCCACTCACCAGCCTTCTCATAGCTGGCCAGTTTTCATCATCAGTTTTCTCAGGAATTACTTAATCATCCAATTTTCATGTTTCTTGTGGCATTCTTCTTATTTTTATAATCTCTACACTCATGCACTTGTTCAATTCCTTACAGAAAAAGGGTACATTTGTACCTTAAGTTGAAATTTTCAAGGATTTTTGATATTTATTAGTGTATCTACCTAGGGAATTGAAAAAAAACTAAACGATTGCCAATGAAATCATCAGAATCGACCAATATTTGCCAGAGAAAATTGAGAAAACCCGTTTATTCACTGACTGAGACTCCCTTAACATGAAATGGAAATATCGCGATATTGTGAATTTTAGAAGCGTACTTACCTTCAACCATCCAAGAACCCAAATGCCACCACAAAGATGCTCAGTAAATATTTGTAATGTTTTTCAGTGCTGGAGTCGGTAGGACAGGAGTCTTCATTTCTCTGTCTATTGTGCTCGAGAGAATGCAGTACGAGGGCGTTGTAGATATATTCCAGACTGTGAGGATCCTTCGTACACAGAGACCAGCTATGGTTCAAACTGAGGTATGATTGATTATTCTAATAAAGATATCCGTATTATAAGATCTTTTATCATGATGTGAATCAGTACGAGAGAAATCTCCCCTTGGTCTTTCTCACTGTCGTTACTCTTGGATAGGGCGTCAAATAGAAATTTACGAATATCCACTTGAATAACTTTGTATTGTACATGAAACGGGCGGTAATAGCATTTAACAAAGATATCACAGAGTAGTCGGTTGAACGCGAATACATCGGTGATGAGAATGAAGATGGTGGATCAGGGTCCTGGGAGTTGTGAAAACAAGGCCACTCTGATATCGTACTTGCGGGGAAATGAACTGTTTGATTGTACTTATTATGTTCGTCTATTATGCCTTAAATTACTCGTACTGGTTCTTATATTCCGGTTTGCAAATGCGCAGGATTTGCATCGGTACTCGGGCGTAAGCGGGGCGGCCGTGCTGGCCCCTAGCGAGGGGCGGCTGAACGTTGAGGGCGCCTCTTATTTGATCCGACTGTGAGCAACAGGTTCAAACACCAATCCAACTTCACAGAACTATTGATCTACCTCAGAAACTCATCATCGTGCAAATCCTCGCGCATAAAGTCAAATACCTTGGCATTATGTTTGACTCCAATGTTAATGTGAAATCACACATAATGGAAATCCAAAAAAAATCACCATCAGCCTATTTTGCGCGAGGAAAGCTATTGGGAAAAAATGGGATATCACTCCTAAAATTACAATATGGTTATGATTGGTTGGTGGCCAGGATTAAAGAAAAATATGCATTTACAAAAAATAGAACATTTTCATGTATGCTCGTAAGTGGCGCTTTTCGCACTACACCCACTAGAAGCATACAAATCATCTTGGGACTGGCAATCATAGAGATGTTAACAATGGAAGATGGCAAATGGAGATGTTGTTCTATGCAAGCTTCCATGAGATTAGACTCACTGGGTGAGTGGATACTCGACGATAGTCCCAAGTGGGTCTTACACTTATCAAAAAAGGCCAATGACGCATATGTCACAGAAAATCTCATTCCTTCTGACGAGAGAGAGAGATTTTTTATTTGTCGTCCACAATATTACATGACAATCGTCGATAAACAATTAGACATAACAAAGAATGAAGATGGAGAAACAATAGAGAGTTTTTGGCTACCACTAACGGGCCTGTGGAACCTCTTCACAAAGCTCCGAGTTCGTAGTGACGATTAATTTGCCTCCAGACAACAGCGGGCGACGATGAAAGGGTTCCCCAGACAGTCACCCGTTCCTAGAGCCCCCCCCCTCCCCCAACACGAGCCCCCCCCCCCCCCCTGTCCATAGTTAACAGACTTCCTCCTTCAACTGGGTAGCATCCTCTGTTGCTCGTGCTAGTCTCCTCCTAATGGGGCCTGTCAGATTTTAGCACCAAAAACTCTCTATTAACTCTCAATTAGGCAAATACCAAATACTAAGATAGTTGGAATTCATCACATCAGTCTGGGGTCTTCACCGCCGCCGCTCCTCCTGAGCACCGAGTCTCCTCGTTAAACTGTCGATTTCGTTGAAAAAAATTCTCGTTTTTCCGCGTTCAAACAAAAATTTCTCTCTCAAATTCGATTGTAAAATATTTTTTGATTACACCTTTGGAAAGCTGAGATTCTGGCGCAGTTTTTAGGCTTTCCGGCAACAGCTTATTATTTTGAATGATTTGGAAATTATGGGCGTTGAAAAACGAAACGTTTTCGAAAAGTTACTAAGGTCACTTTTTAGGATGCTTTATTCCCCGTAAAATTCAACTGAAAAAAATGTATTTGGTATTGGGGAGATAGGAAATTTAACGCTCTTTCCAACGGTATCCTCAAATTGTAGTTATCACAGCAAATTAATGGATTTATTTCCAATTTAATGACATAAGGTCAAACTCACGAATAAAAACTTTAAAATTAAAATAACTCGGAAAAGAAGAGTTTAAACAAAAATTGCTAAGAGACGTTTTTTTTTTGCAAATTAGTTGTAGAATCGATCTTTTGAAGGAATGAGACTTGTTTTGTAGACACCCTGTATAGCAAAATAGTAAACCTTTGTGTAATAATTCGCAGCGTTTTTTCCTCGTAATCCCTTCCCCCCCGAAATCCATGTATGGATTTCGTTCGCAGTGTAGCCACCACACGAACATGAAATTTCGCACCAGTCCAATTTCCCTGTGAAGGTTTCGCCATGGAAGGTTGACTCATCGTTAGTTTGGTGAGAGAGCGGGGGATTGGTGTGGGTGTAGTACTGTTCGCAGATAGAAAAAATGCGGCTGCCCAATTTTTCAAAGGGTATACCTGCTAACATAGACGACTACCTGTTCCAAAATCTTAGGTAGCCTGGCTGGGGAAAGGGCCGATTTGGTAATTTAGGCATTGACCAACTCGAGTCTTAATGAGTTATCTCTATTATCCTCCACTCTGCCAATTGTTAGGAAAGAATTCCATCTCGATTGTGAGTTCACTTGCCCTTCAGGTTTACTCTTCATTCGCCTTCAAAATTTGAAAGAAGTACCATCCTTTACTGGAAACAATTTTTTGTAGGAAAATGGGAAATTTGGCGCTCTTTCTAATGGTGCCCTTATTTTTACATGTTTACGGTAAATTAAGGTAGTTCTGGTAATTTTAGTGACATGTTCAAGAACACGACAAAAAATTTGAAATTGAAAAAAAAACTTGGAAAAACAAGGGGTTAAAACAAAGATGCTACGATACATTTTCTTACTTAAATTAGATGTACGATCGATTCTTGAAGTTTGGTCGACACCCTGTATAGAATTGGGAACCACTGCCTTAAGGCCCTATCACACAGGATGCGTTATAACGTGGCGTTAGGCGTTCGAGTAACGTCGCGTTACGGCGTTACAGTTTTATGATGCAATATTGCATCACCCCCGCCACACACGCGGCGTTAAGACGCCGCGATACTTTCAGTAATGCGACGTCACGCTTTCGGGTTGTAAAAATTTACAAAAGTAACGCGCGCTGAGGGCGTTATCCTCGTTGTTCAAGGAGTTTATTTCAAGATGAGTGAGGATACAGAAGCTCTCATTCAAGAAGTTCAAAACGATCCTCATGTGATCGCAGCTCCCGACATAGACGGTGGTATTCCCCAAAATCTTGTCTCTTTTTATTGATTGGGTGCACCCAATGCCGTCTTTTTTTGTCGTCTAATAAAACTAATAAAAGAAGAGCTTCTTCCTCATCGAAATCACTAGAAGTTATCATAGCTTTATGAGAAATTCAGAAGATACAGAAAGAGGAGAACACTATGGAGTACACTATCACAATGCTGGGTTCTAGGCCAAAATGACGCGCGATATAACGCGATGTGTGTGACGTAGCTATATCGCCAAATGTTGGGGAGAATGCGCATTCCCTGAGCGCCGCGTTACAACGCGTCCTGTGTGATCGGGCCTTTTCAACCCGAATGCGTGACGTCACGTTACTGAAAGTATCGCGGCGTCTTAATGCCGTGTTTGTGGCGGGGATGATGCAATATTGCATCATACAACTGTAACGCTGTAACGCGACATTACTCGAACGCCTAACGTCGCGTTATAATGCGTCCTGTGTGATCGGGCTGTGTTATCACTGTGTTATCACAAACGGTCTGCGAAAATCAATCCTTCTACTTCATCATTGGTCGGTAGTCAACAACCTTCGGTCTCATTTTCCCTGGCTTGAGTGGCAGGTAGAAGAAAGAGGATGTTTTTGGGACTGTAATACACAAGGACACCTCACTAAGCCATCCGCATTCTTTCCATCTGCAAACAGTAGTTGATACTTCGGGCGCTCCAGCCAGAACGACCCATCTCTAGTAACCCGCCCGGTTCTCATCAAATTCACTCTGTTTCAGGATCAATATGAATTCTGTTACCGGGCTGCTCTCGAATATCTCGGTTCCTTCGACCACTACGCAACCTAAACTGCGCTCGAGGTGCCCCCTCAACAAATGAAACCCTCTTCAAAAATATGGCAGCGGTGAGATTGTTTTAGATTTTATCAAGAGCATTTTTTTTTTTAGATCTAAGAAACGAAAACACCTCGATTTTTCTTAGACAAACTGTGCCATCCTCGTTTTAATTTGTTCCCCTTGACTATTTGTAAAGCATTCACTTTTTATCATGTCCTTGGAGAGTCATTGTTAACTGCATATCTTACCTTTATTGCAATGACTATTGTAAACTTATATTATTTGACCACAAGACTGAAAAAATGCTAATTTGTAATCTTCTTATTTTTAATTATTTCGTTATTTGTAAACTTTTAAGAGTGCTGGTTATTAAGAAAGAGAAAGTGACTTGCCGTAATACTCGTGCTACTTTGAGTTTCTTCTCCAAAACCATTCTCAACTACCATATCGCTACTGACTACGGTGCGACACAATTTGTAGAAAATATTCTCGCAAGCTCAATTTTTCCTGAAGAATCAATCAGCCATTTTACGACCTTCAAGTCAAGTATATCCAAAACGTAAACTTAGATTTTTCCACCGTTTCTATCCTAGATCAACTCGAAAAGTCTGCCTCGACAAATCTTATAGTTCAACCTTGTCAGACGAATGTCGTGCTTAAATATTTAAATGAAATATCCATCCAATCAGGTAGTTATTTTACCTCAAGTTTTTTGTATTGTTTTAAACCTAAGACTAAAAAAGACAAATTATATCAGACTTTTATTGAATGGTGATTTTCTCTTTCTACATTCGCAATGTACTTGCGCATTTTAATTGTTTCGATGGGGTCTGCGCGTGATTTTATTGATATATACTCGTTTCTAAGTGAACAAATAGAAGGTATTTCGTTAGAAATACGATCTAATTTTTGAATATACTTAGAGAAACTAGAAACCTATTTAACATTGTATGTAAGGAGTACAAAAGTGGCGAACTTCTGATCTTCATACTCTCTTAGTTTCAGAGTAACAACGTTGTAATGAAACGAGCTGTTTTTTATTGACAAATAATCGTTTCTAAGTGATCATAATGAAGTTTTTTTCGATCTAGTTTTTAAATTTACAACGAAAAACAGTAGAAATCTATTTAACATTGGAAAAAAGGAGTACAAAAGTGGCATCCCAAAGCGCACCAAGTGGCAAACTTGAGAACTTCATATTCTCGCAGTTTGAGAGTAACTTCCTTGAAATTTGAAACGATGAAGCCAATTTTTATGGATAAATACTCCTTCCTGAATGAGTCCCACTTAACAATGAAAAATGGCGTTCTAAAGTGGAAATTGCCTGAAGCGCACCAAGTGGCGAACTTCTGAACTAACATTCCAGTAATTTTAAAAGTTGTTAAAACGGGTTTTATTGAAAAAATAAAAATAGCTTCTGAATGCACTTGGTGAAGCTCTTTTTGCTTATTGATGAGCAGAAACATTAAATTACCTTAAGGGAAGAAGGCGTGCAGGAATGGGAAGTCACTGATTGGGGCGCACCATGTGGCGAACTTCTGAACTATCACAGTCTCCTAGTTTCAGGGAATTGGTGAAATTGTATACAACTGCACAAAGGGAAGTTCATGGAAGTATTTGATCAGATAATCTGTCATGAACGTTGAAGTCAAAAATTCAAATCTTCAAAATCAGGAGTTCTGCACAAACAGCTTTTGGCCCTCAAATTGTACAATCAACCCAGCTTTTGTGCCAGGTTGATTGAAATTATATTATTGTTGGGAGATAACTGTTAGGAAGTCCCCCCCCTCCCCCCCACTGTCATGCCTGGGGAAGCTCTGGGGAGACCAGCCTCTGCTGGGGCAATAACTATTTCCCAGACCTAGCCATCCACTAGGATCTACTCTGCCAACAAAATGGCGCCAGAAAGGATTGATAGGGTTCGTTTGTAGTGCAATTGTAGAACTTGTCCAGAACTGAAAGAGTTCTGAAAAATGGCCGCCCAGAATTTTGAACTGTGTTCTCAGATTTTCTACACTGCGAACGCTTCCGTGATTTGGAACTGCTGTAACTAATCTGTTATCGCCTAACCTTCTTCTTCACTGTGATAAAACGCTGCAAATTATCACACAGCAGTTTATTATCTAATTACATAAAACCCCAACCGTTTGTACGTATGTTGCCCACTCCCTGCCCACCCTCTCGGCATCAAAAAGTTACTAGGCAAAAATATTGAAATTATAATGTCCAATTCGAATAGAATTAAAGTTTAAAAAACCCGACAAAAGTGCAACAATTTAATGGTTTCAGCGCACTTTGTGAGTAGTAGAGGGTTTTAACGTTGCACATTTGGAGATAAACTACCTGTCATGATGTTAGGATATCATATAAAAATTCGTTGATACGTTTGCAATATATAAACTGACTGGGCTACATGTTCAATTCATAAGTAATCAGAGACACTGAATTCACAAAATGTCTGATGAGCCACATAGCGGCCTCTTAAAGTTTCTTGAAACCCTCACCAGAGAGCTCCTTAGTAGATGTCCAGAGTTCTGAAACCAAGTTTGAGAAAAAATCCGGAACGCCAGAACCATGTTCCGAACTGGTCCAGAACTGTGTCCGAAAGTCACTGCAAACAGCAAACTCAGTTCCAGAACTCGGAATTCGTGCACTGTGAACGCTTAAAGCACTACCGGTATACCCAGACTGTTCTAGAACTTTCCCAGACTGCACTGTGAACAAATCTATGGGCGGAATTCATAGTCATTACTTAAGTCTCAGTGCACCCTCAAATGCATCGATAAGGGTTGGCGGGCACTCAATCGTATTCATAGACAAGATTTGAGGGCCCCCTGAGGGAGCACTCAGTGCGAGTGCACTCAGTTTTTCCGTCAAAAATATCCAATGAAGATCATCGCAAACTTGAATTTCCTTATGTCTTTTCAATATTTTCTCCCCGAACTCGGTGAAATCTTCCGAGATTTCTTGAAGTTCAAACATTGTCGCCTTCGTTCTCAATCCTCATTCTTGTTTTACGATCTAGTGAAATGATATACCTAGTAGAAAATACTTATGGGTTGGTAATGAAGTACAAGTTAAATAAAAAAACATACATATAGGTACGAGTTTATTTCGGGCTTTATATTGTTTCACACAGATAAATAAATAAGTTGGTAGGTAAAGGTTTTGAAGGGTTCCAGACGTCATAAATATTCGTATATTTGCTTGACCTTCTTCATTCGGCCGGGAGAAGTTTATTTTGTCTGAAACAATCAATGGGTTGATTTTGTTAAATGATAAGAACACTCATCAAAAGGATACCAAAATGTCTTTTTGTGTTTATTACTTTGAATAATGGTTCTTTCTTTCGTATCATACCTATATATAGATACATACTTTTACTGCTAATTTAAGGAAATCATAATTTCTTACCTTCTTCAGAGTCCGATGGCAGCAAATTCATTCCAACTGATGAAATTGCGGAGATAGAAATCAAGTAACAAATCTCCAAAAATATGTCCGCACCCTTATATAATTGAACAGACTTCAATTTGATTGATTCACCTCTGCTAATAACTCAAAACTAATGGTTACTTGTAGGGAATCGGACAAAATATAGAAATTAGCATGCACATCCACAGAAACGAAAATGCAATAAGAAACTTTTCATTACTGTTATAACCACAGAGAACTGGCGACAAGGTTATAACTCACGATCAGTGCAGAATACGAGAGGGAAATTTCCCCGTGCTTTTTACCCAAAATATCCATGAAACAGGGAAATATCCCCACCAAGGCTGCCAACTTAAGGTGAAAATGAGTTGAGTAGCCCCTGAGCGTCCCCTCAGGCTCAGCGTGCACTCAGGCGACCACAACACTTAAGTGGACCGATTCAATCAACTATGAATACGGACTATTGAGTCGAGGCTGACCCTCAACTCAAATAATTGAGTGCTCGGTCACATTCAAGCCTTGTCTATGAATTCCGCCCTATAACGTCCAACTCCCGCCAGGAGGAGCAAGGTTGGCCAACATCATAAACCGAAAAATCTCAATTTTTCTTCAAACTTCGTTGCATACGACAGCATGAAATGCCTGCTGCAATTAATCTATCAGTTATCGACTTACCACCATGTAACTTACAATACGAGTATATTGCATTGTTTCAATCATGATTTTACAAGCGCAGACCCTCGTGTTTAATGTTAATTTTTAAGTTCTTATTTGTAATTGAATTTTGTACAAAATAGTCATCAAGTTTAGTGAAGAGCAGTTAGGTTTTTTAATTGAATCATGTTTTAGAAGGTGCTTTAACGAGGAGAAATTGTGTTTCACTTTCACATTGACAGCTGGGATCAGGTGATGTCTTTTATCGGTATTATCACGTCTTATGTACAATCCTTAGCGAATATGCTGGCATATTTGTACTCCCCGATATTATTGTTGCAATTGATCGCCAATTTTGAAGTGCTAGAATAAATTTTAAGCAGATTCTTGCTAAATCCCTTCTACTTATTTTCTGATCAAAAACTTTTCCCTCCTGTTGATGCAACAAAGTGAACGCTTTCTCCGAAAAAAAAACCCAACGCTATCATTGAAGTTTTTAAAAGAAAAATGACTAAGAGAGTTAAAAAATCATTTTGGGCTGATACCATGTTAATATTGGAGTGTAAGAGGTACCTATCGATCAAATTAAACCATATCATGTGTGTTTAAGTTTAGTTGTTAAAACGAGAGGTTCAAGCGAGCCCTCCGTAGTTATCATTACTTTTAGTGAATAAATGAATTTAAAGTGTGCATTTTCATGCTTTGGAGGTGAGATGACGCAATTTTTCGGGTGCATAAAGCGCATTACAGGGTTAATATTAGGGCACTAGTTTATTTCCGATGCCTTCTACCATTTGATGAGGTTCGGATTTAGCGTACTTTTTTGCGAGTTGTGTTCGAAAAATTCCCACGCTTCGCGGTTATTTTGGAAGTTCTTGTAGCCTTTGAAATCTGGAGGGAGACGAGTGGGGGTGTCATTTCCCAAGGAGGAGCGGTTTATTCGAAGCAGGTTAAGACTCGAGACAAGGGAAGTAGGCATCAGACTGGGAGGGCAGGAGTGAGGTGAGGGAAGCTCCAGGCTTACCAACCCGCACCCTAAAGGTAAGCGCACACTAGAGGCGGGTCGGGTCTGGCCACACTGCATTGCAAAAATCTGCCTGGATAATATTTAAACGCAGGTGCGCACATTTCAGGGCAGAGCGCATTTCTGAAAACGTTTTTCCCTCTGTCAAATGCAACCGTTGCAATGCAATGCGCTTAGCTTACTTAGACTTTTTCTACAAGCTGCTGACGTATTCCAAACCCCGAAAAGGGAACTCCAAAGCCACCAGTTAGTCAATATCCTGAAAACCCTCACCAGGTGAACAGGCTTATTCGACTAAGCTCAAGTCACTCAGATAAGCACTGTAATCCTCCAGGCGCTTGGGGCTCTACGAACCCCTCCTCTGAGCAGCCTGTTTTCTACTGCAAGTGATGGGGGATCTCCATTGCCACCAATTACTCAACATCCTAAAATCCCTCACCTGGTGTACAGGCTTATTCGACAAAGCACAAATTACTCAGATAAGCTCAGTAAGCCTCCAGGTGCTTGGGGTCCTATGAACCCCTCCTCTGAGCAGCCTGTTTTCTACTGTAAGTGATGAGGGATCTCCATTGCCACCAATTAGTCAACATCCTGAAAACCCTCACCAGGTGAACAGGCTTATTCGACAAAGCACAAGTCACTCAGATAAGCACAGTAATCCTCCAGGCGCTTGGGGTCCTATGAATTCCTCCTCTGAGCAGCCTGTTTTCTACTGCAAGTGATGAGGGATCTCCATTGCCACCAATTAGTCAACATCCTGAAATCCCTCACCTGGTGTACAGGCTTATTCGACTAAGCACAAGCACAGTAAGCCTCCAGGCGCTTGGGGCCCTATGAACCCCTCCTCTGAGCAGCCTGTTTTCATCTACTGCAAGTGATGAGGGATCTCCAATGCCACCAATTAGTCAACATCTTGAAAACCCTCACCAGGTGAACAGGCTTATTCGACTAAGCACAAGCACAGTAAGCCTCCAGGCGCTTGGGGCCCTATGAATCCCTCCTCTGAGCAGCCTGTTTTCATCTACTGCAAGTGATGAGGGATCTCCAATGCCACCAATTAGTCAACATCTTGAAAACCCTCACCAGGTGAACAGGCTTATTCGACTAAGCACAAGCACAGTAAGCCTCCAGGCGCTTGGGGCCCTATGAACCCCTCCTCTGAGCAGCCTGTTTTCATCTACTGCAAGTGATGAGGGATCTCCAATGCCACCAATTAGTCAAAATCCTGAAATCCCTCACCTGGTGTACAGGCTTATTCGACTAAGCACAAGCACAGTAAGCCTCCAGGCGCTTGGGGTCCTATGAATCCCTCCTCTGAGCAGCCTGTTTTCTGCTGCAAGTGATGAGGGATCTCCAATGCCACCAATTAGTCAAAATCCTGAAATCCCTCACCAGGTGAACAGGCTTATTCGACAAAGCACAAGTCACTCAGATAAGCACAGTAAGCCTCCAGGTGCTTGGGGTCCGATGAACCCCTCCTCTGAGCAGCCTGTTTTCATCTACTGCAAGTGATGAGAGATCTCCATTGCCACCAATTAGTCAAAATCCTGAAAACCCTCACCAGGTGTACAGGCCTATTCGACTAAGCACAAGTCACTCAGATAAGCACAGTAAGCCTCCAGACGCATGAACCCCTCCTCTGAGCAGCTTGTTCTCATCTACTGCAGATTACGAGGGATCATCTCTCTCCACCTAAACGTACTTATCTTAGATTCTACATAATTTTAAGTGGTCAACGACACCAACGAAGTTATTACCGCATCTCACCTCCATCGCAGAGTTAGTACGGTGCAAGTCGTCACCTCGCTTTGTATCATAATGTGTGTCATGTACTTATCATTTCGTGAATGAGTCGACTGGTAATAGAATATCATTTGTCACGATATTACTCTTGACTGGGGGAAGACGAAACTAGAAGAAATTCAAAATCGACGATATTGTAATCGACCTAAAAACATAGTCGGCCCAAAAGATTTAACGTAAGATTTAAAAAAACCAAAAACACAAAAAAACTTTTTTACTTTTTTATGAGAATGTTAAAAAGTGTAAAATTTCGAACTAGTTTCTCATGTTGAATGTAAAGGTTTGAACTTTGTTCTCTGCTACTTGAAATGCTATGCCTTCGAAGGAAATTTGAGAACTATTTACCTACTAGATGCTCATTCTACCCTAACTCTTAGTGGACAAACGATGTTCGAAGTGACACAATCATGTTTCTCATATCTGAAAATTTTTGTCTATTCTGTGGTTTAATTGTACTTCTAGACATCGCTGCTGCTGATATAAAACTCGTATTAGAACTCAATGTTACACAACAAGTGAATCTTTCGTAGTAGATTAACTGCCTTTTTTTTGGGAGTTCTGCAGTAATTTAGGGCCCATATGGTGGGAACACTGACGAGCCATATTTCTCCTCAAAATGGAGAAAACATGTTGATGGTGGAGTCGTTTCTTTAGAGAAATGCCTCTTCAAGTTGTAGAAGATAAGGGCAAATGGGTGGTAGAATACCAGGGATGTTCGTCCAACAGTAGGAAGGTTCGTCAGTGTTCCCAACATTTCTGCCCTAAATTTCGGTAGAAATCTCAAAAAAAGGCCTAGAACGGTACACTTAGGAGCAGGTGCGTTGTTGGTACACTTTGTAAAAATGACGTATTCCTCTCAATGCGCTGATTTCTTGAACTAGCCTGAACCCTACTCAACGGAGAGATTGTTCCCTAAGCCTACAGCTTTGGCACTAGATCTGCGGCGCCTCTTGGCCTACCATTCAGAGGAGTGCTTGAAATTCTCTATCCGCGAACCTCGGCGTCTGTACCCAGACCGACTGGCAGGAAGCGGAGCATTTACCTAATGAAGCCTAGTTTTACTGCTGAGGTCCCTAAAGTGGAGATAGAGGTTCGGTGCCTTTATGGTGCAAACCGTTCCCCCTCCGGAACTGGGCCTTAGGTAAAGGGAAAGTGAGAAGAAATGATGAGTCCGATTGACTAGGTACGAATGCATGTAGGAAGACCCCTGAGTGCGGCTTATATACTCTAGCTATTATGGTGAGGGGAGAGTGGAAAAGAGGTGATGTCAGATGACGTGTTCTATCCCTTCCTCACCTCATCCGTGTTGGTGATGACTCATTCCACTGGGGTTTTCCTACACCTCAATTTATTGGAGAACTACCGAACATAAATGTATAACATTACAGACGTTTTGGTACTTTGCAAATTTCACTTCACAGAAACAAAAGAAGCTTCCCAACCAGTAAGGAAGCTGGACTCCTCTTCATTCCCATAACCCTGGAAAGGTACACTTTGGAGCGGGTGCGTTTTTGGTACACTACATGAAAATGACATTCTCACATTTTTAAAAATGAGATGCCAAAAGTTTACATGTATTAGTACACTACGTAAATATGGCGCTTAGAGTGATGCGGGAAGTGCCACCACGTTGTAACACACGATCCTGGGATCCTTCCCTCGTCACTACTAGTCCTTCTTAGTGACGACATGATGTACCTTTCGATGCGATATTTAACATCGAAATAATATCGGAAGGCAGTATCAATATCAACAAAATATTGGGAGAATAATATCGATATCACTAACATCGATAGAATATCGAAAGAAAAATATTGATGTGACATTGTCACTGATATCGAACATGGTTTTGCATCTTTTTTTCATCAATATCAGTGATATCGATAGAATATCGAAAGAAAAATAGTGATTTCACTGATATCTATGGAATGTCGCAAGAAAAATACTGATTTCATTTTTTTTTTTTTTTCATCGTTTTCTACTAATGTAATGCCAGTTTAAATTTTACTCTTAAAAATTTGTATTACTACATAATATAATAAATTAATTCAAAATGGAAATGGTGAACGCAAAATCGAAACGAAAATAAGTGACAACGATATTTTGTCCCTCTTCCCATATCGATTATCGATCATGAGGACTGTATGTCGGACATAGTGGGATGTCTTGTTATTTCAACATTGTTGTTTAGGCGTTGCATTTATCTTCCGTTTCTATTATTTTTTTTTTTTATTATTTCTTATGTTATAGGAAAAATTGATAAATTACAGTAGGAAGGAATATAACCATCACAACCAATTTTTTTCCATTCGATATCAATATTTTCCTTGCGATATTCGATAATATTGCAAGAAAAATATCGATACAAATATTGGAAATATCGAAACAAAATATCAATATCAATAAATATCGAATTGTCACTAGACCTTCTAGGCAGAGTCTGCTTGGCCAACAAGGTGAGGCGGAGTAAAGGAAAGACCACACGTAATACTTACGTAGTGTATCGTTGCAGGGTTAATTTTAAAATTTTCGAATTTTTTTCATAGTACATTCAACGTTTTCCTAGCGCTCTACACTCTCCTACTGAAGTCATTTATCTCAACGAAATTCTCAGGAGGAGCAATTTTGGGCAATTTGATTATGGAGTTAAAAGTCCATTCAGTGTTGATTATTGATATCTGATAGTGTCGAAGATCGTGATACCTTTCATTCCTCTCTCAAACCAATAGAAAATTTCATATATCAAAGTGAAGTTGAAATTTCAAAAAAGTGGAAATCCTGCAAATTTCCTTCTAGGCCCATAGAAAGGTTCACTTTTTGGGTGACGCAGCGGACGTGTTAAAATTTCGTCAAGATCAACGTAAGTAGGCTTACAACAAGTTTTATATCAGCAGCAGCGATGTCTTTGTACAATTAACATCAGAAAATTATGTCATACTTATAATTTCAAAAATAGAGGTTTTCGGCCGTATAAAGGAAGAGCTGCTTGCGTCTTTCTGTTTCAAAAAATGGTAGTCAAGTTGTAGCTCAAATTGTAATTGAACCACCTTGAAATACGTACCAACTATTACCTACTTGTATAATTTCCTAAAAATGCACAAAATATGCAATGTAAAATTTAAATGTCCTTCCTTATTCGAAAGACCCGTTTTTGTAGTGATGAAACGATACAACGTGTCTACAACCCCATGAATGCGCACAAAAATCACCTGAAAAGTACGAGTAGGTACCGCACTGTGTTTCCCCCCCCCCCCCCCCCTGATCGGCGCAAATTCTTCTTCTTCTTCATTGGCTCCACAGTCCAGGGTGGACCTTGGCCTCCTCAACAAGCTTTTGCCAGATGCTTCGATCCTTTGCCATCGTCGTCCAGCCTCTATAACCCATCTGGAGATCCCCCTCCACTCCATCCAACCATCTCATCTTCGGACAACCACGTCCCCTACGACCTCCAGGATCACCAGTAAATTGCTTTTTGGGCACCTCTGACTCAGACATTCTCATTACATGGCCAGCCCATCTAAGCCTTCCAGACTTGATAATACGCGAAACAGGAGGGTCCTCATACATTTCGTATGAGCTCAGCATTGTACCTTCTTCTCCACCTCGTTCGTTCGCAGACAGGTCCAATGATTCTGCAAAGAACCTTTCTTTCGAATCTGTTCAGCAGTTTGCAGTCATGCTTGGTCAAGGGCCACGTCTCTGAGGCGTAGGAGACTACTGGTCGTATCAGCACCTTGTATAGGTTGAATTTTGTTGTATGGGACAGATGCACGGATTTGAAAAGCATGATCATGGCCAAGTAAGCTCTATCAGCTGCCATAAGCCGCTCTTTGACTTCGGCGGAGGTGTCATTTTTTGAGGTGACTGTGGAACCGAGGTATTTAAATTGGCTTACCCTTTCAAATGCATACTGTCTAAGAGTGAGGTGTGATGGCAAATTGTCTATATGAGCCAAACCAGCTGCCATGTATTTGGTTTTTGACTCACTGATGGTCAACCCCGTATCATGGCTTGCAGCTTCTAGAGCAACAAAGGCACGTTCCATATCCTGCTTGGTTCTGGCCACAATGTCGATGTCGTCAGCATAGGCTAAAATCTGCACGCTCCTATGAAAGATCGTTCCTCTACTTTGTAGATTTGCGTCACTGACTACTTTTTCGAGCGCTACTGTAAAGAGCAAGCACGCAAGCGCGTCACCTTGCCATAGGCCATTCTGAATGGTGAGTGGTTTGGGTACAGTACCATTCACTCTTACGCAGCTCTTGACATCAGCCATCGTCCGGCGCAAATTCTAGATAAGAAAATTTACGAGTACCCACTTAATTGGAAGAAATTTCCAATAACGAATCTTTCGTGAAGATGAGCAGTTTTGCGTGCCGTACTGCTGCATTGATGGATGAGTGCTCTTAGATTAAATAGTCTGTATGTTGTAGAAGTACGTTTTTTGGCGGCAAGGGAGCAGTTTAGTCGATTGTTAGAAACTTGAATCACTTTGTATCAATTTGAATCAATTTGTAAAAAAACAAATCTTAAGTCATTTCCAAATCGTTTTGCAGTTGAGATGATAATGCGGTTATATCAAAACGAATGTTTACATACAACTTAAAAATTAAATACAATATTGTTGCTACGATGGACTCTTTTTGAGGCTCAAAAAACTAGCTCTTAATTCTGTCGTTACCAATAAGACACACTGGGTCATTCAGTGTTTGAAAAATCCATCAATATCAACGAATCTTATTTTTACTTTACTTTATTTAGGGTCGGTTTATTAGTCACCAAAGTTAACAGAGGTTTATGTGCCTCTGTTAACTTTAACGATGGGATAAATTATGGATACTATAAAGGTGCTGTTTATCAGTGCGAAATTAACCTACTGGTAACTATTAACTGGCTGTTAGGCCGAATAATCGATTATTTACCGAGCTTATCAAGATGGCTGTGGAAAGCTTACAATAAAATTCAGCTTCCTCCACATAAACAAATCGTTTTCGCAGTGTGTTTTGCGTCAGAAAAAAGAAGAAATTAGAAGAGGAAGAAGCAATGTGCTTTGTTGCCTTTGTTTTGGTGTTTTCCTTTCTCGATCTCGGTACCTATTTCCTTCTTGGCACGGCAGTAACTATTGTTTTTTGTTGAAAATTGTCTGGTCATGACAAGATCCCATTCACCGCAATCGTCCCACTTCTCCAAATGGTCAATCCACGATTTTACCATGTAGGGCCTTCTTCCCCACTGCAGGAATTCGACTATAGCTGCTGAGTATCTTCGTCGCTGCTGTCTGAAAAAGAGCCCCACACATCCATTTTCGATTGTAGCATAATTCACTAACAATCAACAACGCAATTTGCAAAAGCGAACGTTCTGGGAAACAAAAACACAAGAACTGACTCTTTGAGGTTAACCTCCCGTAACTTTTTATCCAGTCCTCAGACGACCAGGTAACTTAAAACTACGGGTAACAGCTATCTGTGGACTGATGAACGCGTACAACTGAGTTACCCAACGGCTGTCGGATAAATCTGCTTTACCGGGGGGGGGGGGGGGGGGGTAAATCTGACTGATAAACCGGCCCTTAGAGTCCAAGTCCCCACCCCATACAGGAGTATAGTCCCCACATAGCACAGAACACTTCATGGATAGAACAGAAGTATGCGCTTTAAGTAACTGATTGTTGTGTAAAAGAGAGGGGAGACAACTGCGCCTGGTACTGAACGGTTACTGCAGCCCCTATTTGTCGCCTTTTCCATCACCTTCCAGCAAAACTTCCGACTTGTGGCGCATCTATCAATGCAGCGGACACCTCTCTGCTAACCGCCTAATATGGTCCCATTTTTCGTTTCGATAACTCTCAGGCACCTACGTAGAACCTTTCATCATCGAAAACATAAATTCAGCTCCCTCCTCATATCCTCCATATTGGACTCACTAAATCATTCAATGTTTTGGATTTTGGATTATCGTTTGTCCTTCAATACCTAATTAGTTTAAGGCTTTTCGTGGGACGAGGCCCCCGAACGTTTATGTTATTACTCGAAAGGATACATCGAATTTGTATATTATTTTTGAAGTGTTTCATCAACAACAAAATTAGATATGCAATCTTTAGAGAGAAAAAAGGAGTTTGTCCCCGAATAAAAAAAATTAATGTACAGTATAATATTAAACTATAATAAGAAAAAACTGTGTAGATAGAATGAACAGAGAGAAGTTATATTAATACCAAGAAAGATATTCATATTGGAAAAAAAAACCAAATTACGAAATCAGAATTAAAAGAAAATATAGAAGTAAATTTGTAAAAAGGAAAGAAATTTCAGAAAAAATAGTTTTTAATAAAATTGTACATCGTCGGTCCCAAAAGGAGTCGTGACTAAATCCATGTACAGATTAGGTATACATGTTTTGGAGTTATTGTAGATGAACGGAGTTGAATGACGTTTTGTTGAAAATTAAAAGATATTTTGAAGATCTGCAGCTTGTTTGGCGTGAATTTATCGGATCATTTAACTTTTGAAACCACCAGCAACGACGTTATTCAACTGAGTTGATCATCAATGCGGAGTTCTGATTTTGTGCATCAAAAACTCAAGAAGCAAAAAATGCTGTAAGAAAAAAAGTCCGTCTGTCGTGTGTTTTTACTTATTTCTCTGTTGTTCTTTATTATAAGTTGTGGAAAAAAAAGATGATTATAGTGAATTATTTCTAAACGAAGTGACAGTATATGTAAGAAAAAATAAAAAATTTATTTAAAAGTCGGTTTTGTTTTTGACCTGTTGGCGAATTTCAAGAAAAATGAAGCTACTGCGATGGACTCTTCTAAAATGTCGTTTTTGGAAGTACTTTTCTAACTGAAATCCCTGGAAGAAACAGAAGAAAGAAAACTCGAGAAAGAATTTTGAAATCTTCGAAACAAGTTGGTTTACTCGAGAGAGAAGGCTTGTTTTCACCTCCGATTGATCGAGAAAGGAGGTCGAAATCTCCGAGCTGCGGCGTGTGTCTGGAGACGAGACTCGGACTGGTTGCGGGGCCGTGAGTTCGGGGCTCGTCTCGGGAGCATATTTTCGGGCAAGCCGGTCGCAGTTCCCCTCGTCCCAACCCAGGGCGGTGAGGCCAACGGGAAGCCATGAGCGAAACCATCAGAACAAATTCTGATCTTCCCTTAGGAAGACAGCTGATGGCGTCCGCGACGCCAGGAATGGCAGTCGGACGAAAATCCAACCTGAAATGGTTGTTTACTTTTACTTTACTTTGAAACAAGTTGGATTTCTCAAGAGAAGACAACTTCGAAGGCTTTTTCTCACCTTCGATTGACTGAAAAACTTGAAAGAGGTGAAAACAAACCTTCGAAGTTGTCTTCTCTCTCGAGTAATCCAACTTGTTTTGAAGATTTCGACCTTCTTTCTCGAGTGTACGATTGTAATCTCATGAGGAGGGCCAAGTCTTCACACTTAGTTTGAAGAAACAGGGATTTCTTAGGCTATAAGCAGATAGCACCTGGCAAGACGCGAAGCGCCGAGTTTTTCTCGCTCGATTCCAATGGTTCAATATTAAAAATTATAAACCAAAATTGGGTTTTCCGACAAAAACGGCATATCCATCCCGTTGTTTTCAATAAACCCTTTGGTTTATTATTTTCAATAATGAACCATTGGAATCGTCCAAAAAAAAAAATTTTAACCCCCTCAAAATTTGATGTTTTACGTTTCAAAGTACGTAGAATCCGAAAATCGAATAAAACAATTTTCCGGACAATTTTTTTGGTTCAAATTTGGTTTATGGGGTTCCATTTTGGGGCTAGTTGTGCCGCGAAGCTTTTGGTTGATGTCAGTCACTTCTAAGGGGTGAAAATTAAGGGTTGAAATTTTCAAAAGTGCCCTAGCTCGAAAACTCTCGAAATAAAAGTATCGTTTTTCCATCAATTCAAGATAGTATTGAATTTTTAGAATCGAATGAGACCACCCGGAGCTCCGTAGGACGAACCCTTTGCTCCCAATGAGAACTTAAGGGTTGGACTTAGGATAAATCAGAACACGCAAGAGAGGTCTAATCGCCGTTCAAATTTCAGTTGACCAAAACGCGATTGCTGTTCTTTTCTTCGAGTTGTACTCAGTTTTGCGTCCTTAGTAGAGGTGTGTCGGTACAGCTGTACCGGGACTGTGGAACCGAGTATCAGGTTGGAACGGTTCCACGCAGTGACAAAAACTCGACCCTTACTGGTCCAGTTCCATCCTCACCAATCAGAATGATCTGATCAATCATCTCATCATTCTGATTGGTGAGGATGGAACTGGACCGGTAAGGATGTAACTGGACCGATAAGATATCATAGAGAATGGTTCAATGGCTCTGGACCAGTAAGCATGGATCTTGTTCTCAGTTCTGTTCCATGTTGTACCTGGAAGCGCCCTTACTACTTCCATGGACTGAGAATGGTTCATGGAATGGCTCTTGAGCGGGAAGTTATCTTCTGGACAGGTTAGCATGGAAGTTGTCTCCAGTTTTATTAATTTATTATTGTAATGTTAAGTTCTTAAACTGAAACGTCATAATTCTTTCCTTGAATTGTTTGGTAACTATTATTTATAATAAATTGCCTCTTTTGTAACACTTGTTCAAATTCTATTAAGATTTCCAGTTATATTCTCTTACCTTCGATTGATGAATCGGGATTATTGATCACTATAATCAACGTTGAACAAACAAAATCTATTATAATATAAAACTGTACTTGAAACGTAACATGAGTGGTACAGCGAGTATAAAACGTTAGTCAAAAGTTCAAACATCGAAAAAGTAGAGGTAATACAAAAACAGGAGCTGAGGCCGGGGAAAACGAAGCACCCATCAGGGCAGCCAACATCAAAATAATAAAAATGAGAGCCGTTTCTTTTCACTCCCTCCCGGATCCATTTTTATGCAATCGTTAGTTAATATTTTGAAAGAAACTCTCATAATGAACTTGGTATACGTGAAATTAATCGGATCATGTCAATCTACCTGAAATCAAAACGTACATGCCATTAGCTAGAAATCTATTTCATTAACTAGCATTTTTCTGAAAGTAAGAAACTTTTGTCTGGCCAATGGTTTCGTAAAGAAATCTCCCAGCTGCTTATTTGTCTCGAGCCATTCCAAAGTGATTCGCCCATGTTTCAATTCTTCCCGAACGTAATGGAAACAAAGTTTAGTTAGGTGCTTGAAAGTGGTAGAATCTTCTATCTCAGCAAGTCGAATGGCAGATTTGTTGTCTTCAAAAACTCGTGGAATGATGTCAGCGCAGACTATCCTTTGACACATGGAACTTAAGTTGGCCAATTCACGACAAGCTACTGATAAAGCTACATATTCACACTCGGAGGATGACAGAGCCACGTGGTTTTGCTTCTTAGTCCTCCAAGAAACAAGGTCTCCATATAAAAATATGGCATAACCTGTCGTTGAGTGGCCTTCTGAGTCATTTATCCCAAGTGAAGCATCTACGTAGCACTTTATGCTATTATCTTCACAGCCAGAGAGTGTGAGTCCATAGCTGATTGTGCCGGCCAGATACTTCAGCACACGTAACACAAGTTCCCAATCTGCATCTGTATAGTTTGACTGGCGCCTGCTCAAAACGTTAGTAGCGTAGGCTATGTCAGGTCGCGTCCCATTCTGTAGATATAGAAGGCTGCCAATGACTTGTCTATACGGATGATTGACAGCTTCATCAATATTTAATTCAGGTTTCCTATTTTCTTCACCAGGTCTCATTGGGGTGCTTACTGATCGCCTGGCTTCCACATTGAAACGTTTGAGAAGCGATTTAACAAATTCTGTCTGGTGAATAAAAATTTTTCCATTTTGACGATCTCTCTGAATTTCTAATCCTAAAAATTTTGAGGGCTCCCCAAGTTCTTTTATCTCAAATTCCTTTTTCAACAATTTGTTGATTTCATTTTCTTTCGATTTACTATTACTGACAAGAAGAATGTCATCGACATAAAGTAAAAGGACTGCAAAATCATTTTCAGACCTCCATAAAAATAAACATGGTTGAAAATCGTATGGTTTGAAATTCAATTTTTCCATGGCTTCTTGAAAGCGCAGGAACCAACGTTTTGAGGAAACTTTGAGTCCATAAATAGAGCGTTTTAATTTACACACGTTATCCTTCTGAAATTGTGATGAGACCTCTAGATAGTCACACAGACCATCTGGTACCTCCATATAGACGGTCTTTTCAAGAGTGCCATTTAAAAAAGCTGTTTTCACGTCGTACTGGATAAGTTCTAAATTGAATTTATTCGCAATAATCAACATGAAACGGACGTCAGTGAGTCTGGCAACTGGGGCGTATGTTTCAGACAAACCATATATGTTGGTGTCTGAAAAACCTTTCGCTACTAGTCTACTTCTATAACGTAGTTTGCCATTTGTTTCATGTTTGATTTTATGGACCCAACGGCATTTCATGATCTTTGCATTAGGAGGTAAATCCTTTTTAAGAATGATGTCCCAAGTGTCACACTTGAGAAGTGCATCAAATTCCGTATTCATGGCGTCTATCCATTGTTTCGAATCTTTTGCATTTATGGCATCACAATACGTGAGAGGTTCTTCATTTACCAAGCGTTCACTTGCTGCAAGTAGTGCCATATCATTTTCACTTTCACCTTCAAGTTCTTGGAATAAATCAAATTCAGAAGTGCTACCAATCCATTTTACATTTTCGGGGTTTGTTTTCTTCTCTGTTTGCTCAGTTTCTGGTAAGGTATTCTGAATGGGTCGATCACATTCAACTTCTGAAATAGATTCTGGTTCCAAGTTAAAATCTGATGTATTTATAGGCTCTTGAGTGAGTTCAACAGGATCATTACCAGTTATTCGGAGTTCAAAATCGTCATCATTGCATCGCAAGTCTTTGTGGTCTCCATACACCCTTGACTCAATGAATTCTACGTTTTTGGATCGAATGATTGTTTTCTTGTCCCCATTCAACAAAACATAACCAGTATTGGTGCACTCTAATAAAAAAGCAAGTTTTGCCTTAGGCGCGAATTTTGATTTGCTGTGATGGTCCAGAACATAAGCTTCGCAGCCAAAGCGCCTCATGTACTTTAATTTAGGTGGTTTTCCAATGACCATTTCATATGGGGTGTTGAAATTGTTGGATGAGGTAGGTGTTCTGTTGTGAACGAAAGTTGAATGCCTCATGGCATGGTTCCAAAAATATGTGGGCATTCTAGCTGAGATTAAGTTAACTCTTATGCTGGATGAGAGGGTATAATTCCAGCGCTCAGCACAGCCATTGTGCTGAGGTGTGGATGGCTCACAGGATATTAATGAAATGTTTTCTCGTATGAGCAAATTTTTCATTTCAGTGGTCCTATATTCAGTTCCCCCATCTGTTAGGATTTGTACTAATTTTGCCTCAGGACCCTTGAGATTTCTTATTTCCGCTAAACATTCAGCAAGTGCAAGATGTACTCTTGTCTTGTCAAAAATTTCGTATGCCATTACATACCTTGTTGCATCATCTATGAAGCTAACAATGTATTTACTCATTGTTTTGAAGCCTCCAGGCTTTATAGGACCCATGAGGTCACTCCACATACGATGAAAGGGGATGTCAGAACGAACCCTGACATTGTTGCAAGGTTGTCTCTTGGCTTTTGCTTGCTTGCATGCAGCACAATCCAGAATGTTGTTTGGAAATTTCACTTCTTTTAGGAGAGGAATCAATTTAGCTGCCTTTTCCAAATATCCTTTCGATACATGGTTCAGGCGAAGGTGCCAAAGCAATCCAACGTTATCACGAAGATTGGGTGTTGATTCTTTTTGTAGCGATACTAAATCATATCTGTTGATACTAGAATCACTCACATCAGTAGATTTATTCACGTCAGTCATAGTCACGTCAGAGACATTACTAGCATCTGAAGGGGTTTCAGATCTAATGCGTTTGTATTCAGTATCGATGTTGTGTGTTTCCTCTGACAGTCTCTTTCTCCCTCCCAGAGGAATACCATGACATCCAGGAACAGGGTCAGAATTATCCGTCAAAAATGACATGCCAGCTCCATAGAGTACCTGGTGCGCAATGTTGGAGCGGGCAACAGCAGACAAATTAACAAAGGGAACAACAAATTGCACCCACCAGAATGGTTTGATAAATCTGCCTTCTTTTATCAAATCCCCTGAGTACTTATCCCACAGTTCAACAGTATCATCTGTAAAAACAGCACGAAGACCATTGGCCACCTGCTTACGTAAACTAAAAAGGTTTTCTGAGAGATCTGGGGCGTACAGAACATCCTGCAAACAACCATGGCTTTTGGTTTCATTATTATAAAATATAATGTCACCAGTCTGACGAATAATAAGGTCGGCATTTCTGCTTTTATTAGCACACGTTATATATTTTGGACTTTCTAAATCACGTAAGGTAGCAAAGCAGTCTAACCTGTTTACAATATGTTCTGTACTACCTGAGTCAATAACCATTGATAACGTAATTTCAGACTCAGACTTACGTTCAATAGCAGAAAAAGCTGCTTGATATTCACCATCAGCGTGACGATAATGGGCATACATGGCTGTGTCTGTATCCTCATCTTCTGTTTCTTCTTGAACCCAGGCCATGTGTTGTTCAGCTGGAAGATGCTGGGTAGCAGGATCTAAGGTTATTGCCAGATAGGTTTTCCCTTGCTTGGCCCTCCTCTTTGACCTCTCCAAGGCCTTGTGAAATGGCATGCGTTTATTTCGGCGGCTGGTTTTAGTGAGTGATTTAAATTGGGGTAGTTTATTACCCTGGTTGTCTTTCGAGTTTGAAGGTTGTTGGTCTTTCTCTCGATACTTTTGCGTCATATTACTTGATGCTTGGGGGCAGTCTGTCGAAAGATGACCAAACTCTTTACAGGTGTAACAGATCCTGCCTGGCCTTCGACAGAAGCTGGCCGTATGGCCATTGAGTCCACAGTTCTTGCATTGGATTTTTGGCTTCTTTTGAGATATTTGATATTTGCTTGATGACCCATAGTTACGAGAGTGCTTATTGCTTGTGCTTGCCATGAGTGCATTTTCATTAGTCTCAGTTTCATTCCTCGAAGTACGGTTGTGAAGTACTTTCAAGTCATCCTCTTCTGCAAGCAACAATTCTTTGAGTTCAGCAATGGACCTTCCAGGACGTGGTTCTCTTTTGAATGCACCGACAATCTCTGGGAGCGCATCAGAGAATGCCATCAGTAATGTATGCTTAATTGCTGGATCTGTGAGATGCGCATCAGGACACTTTCTGATTTTCTCGGTCAACTCATCGAATTGCGTGAGGAATTCGAGAACCGATTGTTCTTTTGGATGGTAAGTCATCTTGTACAATTTCTTTCTCAATTCATGCTCGGTATTCATGCTAATGGATTCACACATCTTTTCCAGGGAGTTCAACAATTCCACTGGATCTTTAGAATACCTCACTTGACGCTGATATTTCTGGTCAAGGTTTGAAAGAAGGTATGACATGACTGAACTTCTCATTTGGTCAATGTGAGTGTCTGGATACTGCTCACGTGATGTCTGATCCTTTTCCACTAGGAACAAGCAGTCCTGTGAAAGGAGTTCAAAACGAATGCGACGTTTCCACAATGAGAAGTCTGTTTCAGGCATCAGTTTATTATCTCCTTTGGTAAACTTAGGCAGACGAAAATATCCATGTTGATGAGGACGACTGGGGTTACGCGTGGCAGCTTCTCTGATAGAAGGTTGATCTGGAATGTTATGACAAGGTTCGAGTTGTTCAAGAGTGTTTTTCAGAAGATCCTCGTAAAATTCTTTGCATTCTTGAAGACGCTTTTCAGAATTTTCTTTGTACTGCTGAAATTCATCTTGTAGGCTCTTGATGGCCTTATCCATTTCCGCTTGACCCTTCATTATCATCTGTCTAGTGTGATTTCTTGCCATGGTTAATGCTTCACGACGAGCATTGAGAATTGGATCAATTGAAGAATCCATCTGTAAGGAGATTGTATGGCTCACGTAAGTTAAGAATCACGTGAGTTAAGCAAATTGTACGGTTCACATATTTGAGAATTACATAATCTAGGAAAATTGTTTGGTTTTTAACGTGAGTCAGCAATGATTTAAACATTGTAAAAAAAATACTCCCTCCTAACGTAATAACGTACGAGGTTCCATAACTGATCTGACTAGATACAAAAGTTGAAGGCAGAATTTGAAATCCATGATAAGTTTGTAGGAAAAGGCCCCAGTCTGTAGGCAGTGAAATGGTTGGGGGAAAGCGACCTAAGAAAGCTGCTCTGCACTGAATTTATCCAGTTTCTGACAACCATCTTTAGGAGGCCGTCAGCACAACTATAAGGCTGTGCTCCATTCGCAGTATGCCAGTAACCGATCAAGAACAAGTCTTGAAGGATTCTTTTGACTGTTGGGGACTTATACCAAATGCGATTGAGCGGGATTCTAACTGACATAAGTTTTCAATTCCCACAAACTTTGCCTGTTACTTAGACATTGCTCTATCTTGGGCGAGTACATACTTACTGGGGTACTTGAACATAAAAGGTGATCACTTATACCTGATTATGATACCCACCAGGATGTGAGAAAATTTTCCAATTGATGAATCCTCTAGCCTCAGTATGTAATTGTGGCAATAAAAAATATTTTTATACAAGTCGGAAGTCCAATTAGCACATAGGTATCCACCTGAAAATTATAATAAGTGATAAGTACAATAATTCTTGGAAATTTCTCAAAACTGTGGATTTTTAAATCCATTTAAAAGCACTTGAGTAATTACTCAAGTAGAACCACATAGGTAACTGACATTGGTAGGACCATGTAGGCACTGATTTAGATAGGACCACATAGGTAGGTCCACTTAGGTACTGTCATAGGTAGGACCACATAGGTCTATCACGTAGACAGGACCACAAAGGTCAATCACATAGGTAGGACCACATAGGTCAATCACTTAGGTAGGACCACACCGGTCAATCACATAGGTAGGACCACACCGGTCAATCACATAGGTAGGACCACACCGGTCAATCACATAGGTAGGACCACACCGGTCAATCACATAGGTAGGACCACACCGGTCAATCACATAGGTAGGACCACACCGGTCAATCACATAGGTAGGACCACACCAGTCAATCACATAGGTAGGACCACATAGGTTACTAAAAAAAGGTGAAATCACTTGGCACAGATTATGTAGTTAATTGACATAAATGGGGTGTCATTTAAAACAAAATGTTTTAAATCCACACATAAGTTGGTTGTTCTACAATTTATTTGATCCCAGTATTTACAACTGAATCCATGGCTAAATGTCACTGATTTATCTTCTTGTAACCTCCATCAGTGGGTAACTTTATCACTTAATGCCTATAGGACTTAAACTATTTCTCCAACAGATGTCCCACACAGTAGGTAGGTACTTCTCCCATCTGCAAAGTAGATTTCGCAAATCTGACGGACATAGGTAGAGTAGGTAACGATGAGTGACGTGAACCATCATCATTCTGTTGGGTAACCCATGGTTGATGTCGATGTCGTTGTTTCATACATTGAGTTTAGTTTTGTACACGAATCAGTTGTCATGCACATCAAACTACCGTAGTATGAATATTTTTCTCGAATATAACGTAAGTAAGGTGGAAATAAATTCATGGACAAACACACAAAATCATAACGTGAGTTTTTGAAGTTCAACCCCAACTCGCCAAAGCAGGTTCCCCCCAGAACCAAGAGCATGAGCTCATATTAAGATTTCCAGTTATATTCTCTTACCTTCGATTGATGAATCGGGATTATTGATCACTATAATCAACGTTGAACAAACAAAATCTATTATAATATAAAACTGTACTTGAAACTTAACATGAGTGGTACAGCGAGTATAAAACGTTAGTCAAAAGTTCAAACATCGAAAAAGTAGAGGTAATACAAAAACAGGAGCTGAGGCCGGGGAAAACGAAGCACCCATCAGGGCAGCCAACATCAAAATAATAAAAATGAGAGCCGTTTCTTTTCAAATTCCTTCCTTTTAGCGAATTGTCAAGGAAAATGATGCTATTGTATTGCAAGTTGAGATCATAAGCATGGAAGAAGGACGATAGGGATTTGACTGCCTGCTTCATCCATGCCATGTGAGTGGGATTTGATCGCCTGTACCGGTAATGGAACTGTACCGGTAATTTGGAACGGTTACATATTTGTCACCGTAACCGTTGGAACCGTTCCAGGGAAATACCTGGACCGACACACCCCTAGTCCTTAGCAACCAGTAATCAATTTTATGAAGGAATCCTTTATTTCTTCGAATGAAGAGGGAAGCTTTTATTTCATCTAAATAAACTCGATTATGAAGCGAAAACTTAGTTGGTAGTGCAAATGGCAAAGCTGTGTTCTTTGCCAGCGAGTGATCTATATAAAAAATAAAAACCCTTTGTGTAATAACGACATTTTTATGAATACGACGTTCCGTCTAACGACTGTTTGTCATAAAACGTTTGTCAACCTTCAAACTCAACTTTGTCCTAACCTAGTGCTTAGCCTGGGAATGCTATTCTGCACACGTTTAGCTGATGAGATCTGAAAGATCGAAATTACGAACCAAACAAAACGATCACCACTGAAAGTTGGAAAGGTTTTGACTGTACCAAACGCATTCTTCATGCAGAAGGGGCAGTCAGTTTTGTTTCAGTGTAGATGGGACTTTGGTCAATCGTTTTCGTCATACGGTGACTCAGCTTCTTCACGTTGCTGATGAGTACAACAAACTGACTGCCCCTTCTGCATGAAGAATGCGTTTGGTACAGTCAAAACCTTTCCAAATTCCAACTTTCAGTGGTGATCGTTTTGTTTGGTTCGTAATTTCGATCTTTCGGATCTCATCAGCTAAACGTGTGCAAACTAGCCTTCCCACGCTAAGCACTAGGTTAGGACAAACTTGACTCTACGTCGTATGACAAAAATGTCGTTCAAAACTCTTCGGAAACAAGCTTTTTAGCTTATAACAAGCAGGTTGCTTAAATCCGTGAGTAATAATTTGCAGCGTTATTCTTTAATTCGGTTTTCGGATTCTACGTACCTTGAAACGTAAACCATCAAATTTTGAGGGGGGTTAGAATTTTTTTCTTACTCGATTCTGAAGGTTCATTATTAAAAATAATTGGAAAACCAATAAATGAAAATGATATTTTCCTTCACTCAACTCAAAAATTAATATTATTATTTTTATATATATAGATATTGTTTTTTGTTTTTTTCAAAGTTGCTCATATCTATTATTTTTCATCAAATGGGCTTATATCCAAATAGGAAATGGCCGTGTCTCCCTCAAAACGCGTGCCAAAATTTCGAAATTTGGTCTTACAATCAAAAGTTATATGAACAAATCGTTTGGAAAATTCGGGAACCCTAGACAGCTTCCTTCGCCATGAAATTAGTTTTTCTCAATTTCCCCCCCAAAAAAATGCCAAGTGGATTTAAGCCTGTTTGATAGAAAACTCCTCAACTGTTTGTAGTTTTCCTTATTTCAGCACAGGTGGAATATAATTCGGCAATATTTTTCTTGAATAACGACCCTGGAAATGACTTACACAAGTAATAAGTAAATAAAACAAAAATTTTAGAAAATTATTAATTTTTTATTAAAAATTGTTTCAATATATTAATCAACGTAGAAATATAAATATTGGTCTTTAAAAAGCGTTAGATTAGGTATATAGTTTTAACACAGAACCGATCTCTTCATAAAAAATACATTGGAGACAATTACATGAAAATATTCTCTGTTTCTTAAATGTAAGGAAGACCAATCTTGAGTTTTTCGAAAGAAGAGAAGCCGTTTTGAGAAGCTGCTGAGGGCGGCTGGACTGAAATTTTCTAACCGGGCCATCTCAGTAGGTAAAACGAGGAAGATTTCCAAATGGTCTATCTCTATTTTAGTGCCAGAAGTTCGTGACGTCATCGTTGAGGACTTGACTCCCTGTTGGACGACTTAACGAGAACTAAGCTCTGGCTTGGAGCTAAGACTGTTCTGCCTTCCTGGTGACTGCTTTCACCAAGTGTTTTAATGAATTGTCAAAGGAAATGAAGATATTCCAACGGACTCGAAATTTTTAATATTTTAAAATTTTTTTCGCATTTTTAGCATGGAACATGCTTTAGCCATCACGTAACGGGTCAAAAACGTGACGAAACCTTGGAACGAACGTATACGTACTTGCGTGGTATACATATGGATCAGTCATGCGTGGAAGATCTGGCGTAGGCATTAAAGGCCCTTCGGCCTGCCTTGTAAAGTCTCTCGGGAATGTCACAATCTTTCGGGCAGAGGTCTGTTGTATCCCTTTTCCTAGGCCACTACCACCTTTTTGTGGACTGAGGGAAACTAAGACTCACACAGAAAAATCCAGGGAAAAATTGTACCTTTAATCAGGTCACTCTCTATCACACGAATCAATCCACCATGGGCCTACAGTTCCCGTCACAGGGCCGCCCCCCTCCTCTCCCATGTTCCACTTTCATTCCTTCCTCGTCAGCAGCTAGGTGACGTCCCCTTCCGAGACTCCCGCCCTGTAAGAGTGACAGTGTTATTCGTCCACAACAGGTCCATGCAATTCAACTGTGCGCTGAAGAAATGCTGAACAAGCATCTCAACAGAGCCAAAGTGTACATTTTGTCAGTCAGGCTGCCCTGAAGGCCATAGCTTCATACACCATAACCTCAAAGTTGGTCTGGGAATGCCTGAATACCCTCAAACCAGGTCACCCTACTCTGGATTCCTGGACATGAGGGTATTGAAACTGCTGATCGTCTCGCGAAAGGAGGCTCTGAGTACCTGCCAATTGGGCTCTGAGTGCCTGCCAATGGGGCCAATTGGGCATTCCTGGGAACCACCAAAAGCTGCTTACAGAATGTGGTTAACAACTGGGAAAGGAATGAGCGAGTAGAATACTGGCAGAACCTCCCAGGCCTGAGACTGGCAAAACTATTTGTGACGTTCTCTAAGAAACGGGCTACAGAACTTATAGCTATGCCTAAGAACGTCAGAATACTTATGGGTCTGCTAACAGGTCACTTCCCACTTCGCTATCACCTAAAGAAGATAGGCAAACTAACAACAGGCATCCGCCGCTTCTGCGACTTGGAAACAGAAGATGCTCAACACATCATGTGCCACTGTGAAGCACTGGGTCGAGCTGGACACACAATCCTCGGAAGTGATGTCTTAGCTCCTGACTCCATCTCTAAGGTGGCATACGCCGATCTTCTCTGCTTTGCCAAAAATTGGGGAGAATTGGGGAGAAATTGGGGAGATGTTCAGTAAACCCTTCTTAGTGGGCTAGCATAGCCTGGAGGCACTCCACAATAGATCTTGTTGGTCGCAGTGGAAGGAGTTTGTAATACAAACTCCTTGACTTGGAAACTTGTTGACATACTATGTCAACTCATTCAAGACCTCCTACTTAGGGATAATTAGGCTCACTAGGTCAATGTGGTGCCACCGACGGATGCTCAAGATTCCATGGACGGAAAAGGTCACGAACGAAGAAGTTCTCAGGAGAGCGGAAGAAGAGAAGCTGTGTCTCATGGACATGGTGCGCAGAAGGAGGAACATCTGGATTGGACACTTGATGAGGCATGGGGGGATTCTAGGAACGGTATTGGAGGGAGCTGTGGAGGGTACAAACGCTAGAGGCAGTCCAAGGAGGGAATATATGGACCAGGTGGTGGAGGACGTTGGATGCGGGAGCTATAGGGAAATGAAGAGACTCGCAGAAGATCGCGAAGCATGGAGGACAGCCGTCACCAACCAATCTAACGATTGATTAACCTAAGAAGAAGAAGGTAAATGTCCTGTTGATTAACGGTAGGTCTTAACAGACGCCTAAGACAACAGGCGAGCAAATCTCCATGCACTCTGCCTAGTGGTCGGTTGCAAGACGACGGGGCAATAGTGCATTAAGGCTAGGGCAAGGGACTATCTCTCGCAGTTTTGGGTAGGGGCTAAAGAAATCACATCAGCCTCATCGAGAAAGTCATCTCCTTCACTCGATGACAAGCCAACACCCATATTTCTCTGGCAACTATTGTTCCATTTTGATGATTCCACCAGCATTCTTTTAGTTTTTCCATTCCCTATAGGTCTACCAGAGAAACTTAGCACCCCTTTGGCGCATTCTGCTGGAGAACATAGAACTACTTATCTCTTATCAAGCAAATACCCGCTTACGATAATTTTTCGAGAATTTCTCCCTCCGAAAGTGACATGAAATTCTACTGCAGATGAAATTCGTGCATTATGGAATCTGTTTTGAAGCCTAATTCCCGTATAATTTATTAATAGGTAGGTACCTAAACGAATAATTCGCATGGATATTGTCTATAATAAAATTAGTAATTACTCAATGACCCAGAAAAATACTGTAGGCACTCTCATTCGATGCAGAAAATGGAAAACTGTTAAACGTTGGATAATAATAATAGTAAAAAGTAACTCCTCTCTTGTATTACCCCAGTGCGTGTATGAAGATTTCTGCACGATTTTCTTGATGCATTATTAGATAAAATTCAAATTTTGTTTAAAACTGATTCTACGTATTTATTTTTTGATTGCCGAATACCACCCATCACAAAGAAAAAAACGTCTGCCAAGTGGGTGTGGCACATAGCTTCCTCGTATCCATAACCCGATTATATAGATGATCAGATGCATAGTAGTTAATCTCAAAACACCAATCTCTAAGTATCTTTCACTACCCTCATAGGGGACCATCTGCACGCTAATCTGGTCAAAAAAATACTCAGCCTCGGCTGGGATTCGAACCCGCGACCCCTGGGGGACAGTTGAAGTTACGGCTGTTACATGGAATTTACTTTTGCGCATGCGCAGTCGCTTCTATCAGTTCGGGGATGATGATTTTCATAGGGGACTATCTACAACCTAATCCACATGATCCCTGAAAATGTCATTGAAATCGGGTGGAAAATGTGGAAGTTATGACCGTTACAAGGAAATTCACGTTTGCGCATGCGCAGTGGCTACTATCAGTCCGAAGGTGATGATTTTCATAGGGGACCATCTAAATACCAGTCTGTAACATCCCTGAAAGTTTCATTGAAATCGGATTGAAAATGTAGAAGTTATGACCGTTACAAGGAATTCACGTTTGTGCATGCGCAGTCGCTTCTATCAGTCCGGGGATGATGATTTTCATAGGGGACCGTCTACACACCAACCCGCACAATCTCTGAAAATTTCATAGAAATCGGACAATAACTTCGTATAGTTATGCGCGTTACAAGGAATTCATGACAGACAGACACGGAACCAAAATTGTTCAGAAAGGTCTAAAACGCAAAACGCGAGTGGAAATTTTGATTTTGGAGAACTTTTTTTTTTTCGTCCTTGAAAAGTGAAAACAAAGCTTCCGCTACCTTGGTAGACTCGGAAGCAATATAGAGTTCCTAGTAGGGTCGATAGAGCGCTGCTGGAACTGGATCGTCCGCCATGTTTTCAATATGGCGCGCTGGATTGCTTCCGAGTGACGTATTCTGCCGTAATGTTACAGCGCCGGATTGAGAGTGTATGAGTAATAATATGGCACCGGATTGAGTGTGTGTGATACGTCACACTGTATCTAAGCCGAACCAAACTCACCAGGAACTCTCTATTATCTGAGAACGAAAAACGGTAGGTACCTGTAATTTATTACCAATCAGATAAAATTCAAATTTTGTTTAAAATTGATTCTACTATTTACTCACCAGCTACAAAAATCATGCATGACCGATTAGGTGCTAGGAAAGAGTAAGAAATACAGGTATAACAGAGTAACAGAGAAAGTCACCATGCCAATTTCCCTGTCAAGTTTTCACCATCGAAAGTTGATGTGATCATTAGTTAGCGGATCCGCCACCTAGGGGGCGCCACACGGATGCAAAGTTTCTCTGGTAGACCTATAGACTAGTGCACTAATGAATTTCGAAAATCCTTGAACATTTCAAATTTAGGTACTACTATTAGTTTGGGCCCCTGCAATTTCGGTGAATACTGACCCAGAATAAGGAACAAACGGCAACCGACTGAGACGCCCTTATTAGAAACTCGTAAAGTTTGGGTCCCCTTTTAGGAAAACCAGCTCAACAGAAGCTTAAAGTCAGCAAGTTTCCAAAATTTTGTCGATGGAACGGAATACAGTTCGTTATCACGTTTTTTGTAGTACTGCGCTTGTATCTTCATTGAGAGCCTCCAACTCCAATTCCCACAACACTTGACTCAGCTTCATTTTCGCTTTGATTCTTTGAAAATTAGGGAGCCTTCTCAGAGAGCTCTCCACCAATTGTCCAAAAGCAGCGCATTCGTCGGATTTTTCGTCTTCTTGTTTATGCGTGTCGTTCAGTTTTGGAATGGAAGGCAACTCGTCGTTCGCGCTTCTCGAAGAGTGTCTCGCGGATACTTTACTGGACGTGGGTTCTGATTGATGTTCACTTTGGTCGCTCTCTCCCACATTTTCACTTGCCTGGTCGTCTTTCAAAAGCCTGTCCGTCAACCCAGTTCCCTCCTTATACGTCGTTCTCACAGGACTACTTGTGTTCGGGGTATCCGAGACTTTCACGATTCTTTCTGTTTTCCTCCTCGGATACTTTTTAATCGATTTCAGTTCTTTGTGGTGTTTGGTGTCTTTCGACTTGATTTTGGGTTTCGGTCGTATCGGCCTGTAAGGACCGCTACGGAACATCCTCCGCTTCTTCGGAGAGAATTCAATTTTACTTTGCGACATCACATCTCTCCTCGCCCTGTCGGACAACACAGAAGTCTCTTTAGACGACGCTTTCAACGGTTTAGAAGGCGTTTCTGTAGAAGTTCCGATCGGATTACTTGGAATACGAATAGGCGTGGTATTTCGAGAAAAATGAGATTGGGTTTGGAACAACGACTCCTTTCTGAGCTCGCTTTTTGGCGATCCAGTCCGAACATCGTAAGTTCGATTAGACGGAGTTCCTAAAGGATAATTTCCAACATCGGCAGCTTCGACTGCTGTTGGTTCACTTTGGAAACTCATTTCCTCCTTCATAGCTTCCGGTTTCTGCTGTGAACCGTCGGCATCACTCGTAACTTTCATAGGGAAAAGTTCACAGGCGTCGTGAGGCAAAATGTACTCGTCTCTCTCCATAGAATCACTATTTCGTTTTCGAGACCGGTGCTCTTCCTGGTCTACTGGGTGCGGTAGTTTCCTGGGCGACGTTCCTTCAATGTCGTTGATTGCAGAATAGTTCTAAGGAAAAAAAAGAAAAATATTATCAATCTTACATATAACTAACTTTGTCGAATACAACAACAATCAACATACAACACTCTTACATATCATAATAGTAAGGGGGCCTCAGTATTTCGCGAAATTGAAGTGGAGTAAAAAGGTGTAACTACATTTGAAATTTGAAAGGATTTAAGATATTCATTAGTACATCAGTCTAGGGAATTGAAAAATTGAAAGATTGCCGCTGGAATCATCAAAATCGAACAATAATGAGGAATTTCACCACGTCGGAATTTCCTATTTTTGACCCCAAAATCGGATTCAGCACTTCGAAAAACCTCCTAAGGCAAACTTTCAGCCCGAATTTCCTAATTTACGAATAAATAAAACAGTGTAGAAAATACGAATGTTTAAAAAAACGGAAAATGACGTCATGCTGGAATAGTTCATTTATGGCCGCTTGAAGCGCTGAGATCGAGAAATCCATAGTCCCCAGATGCAAAATTTCACGAAACAGTAAAGTTCGAAATCGAAAAACTGAAGAAAAAAATGGAAAAAGCAAGATGGGGAAAATTAGGTTTTCCCTGTTTTTGTTTGATAACTTTTCTCTTAGAAAACACGATTTCGTCGTCCCAATGGGCAACACTGGGAGGAGACGGCGATCCGAACAGCCCAATCAGCGAGCGTTCCCGCTTCACGTCCGTTTTCCTGGTTAGTTTTGAAATCAAAAAATATGATTGTCTCCCAAAAATAACAGGACACTTACTTTCCGAAATCAGCCCGATTTTCATCTATCCCACACCATTACCTATTCAGGAAAAATGCAAACAGAATTCGGTGAAATTCCTCATTGCCAGAGAAATATGGGAAAAACATAAGTGAATGGGGTATTTTGGTGGGTCGGAAATTCAGGTTTTTGACCTGAAATTTGGATTCAGCACCCTTGAAAACCTATATACTACAACTTTAAGCCCAATGATACTTATAACATGTGGTAGAAAAATTCATTAAAGAGAACACACGTTTGAAAAAAAGGCGGGCCGCCATAAATGCACACACACTACGCCGCGCACGTGTGTGAGTAGTATTTTGTAGTATCCAAGAGATTCTCACTTCAGATGGCGTTACTTTATGGTTCAATCGTTAGCGTTACCTACGTCTGCCGTCTGTAATCGGTTGTTTTCTGTTCGCTTCGTTTGTGGTTTCGACTTATCAATTTTTCAGCTAGTTTATCGCCCTCGATTTATTTTATTTATTTCTTTTTAAATATGACGGATAAGAAGAGGAAGATCAACGTTCTGGAGCCTCAATTTGAACCTGCTACCAGTGAGAACATTCCAATCTCTTCTCTGTGCATGGATACTTTTTTCAAAAACAGTTGGCTAGCTATGTCACGAATGGCTAGCTACGTCACAACATTCAAATCTTCAACTTTCCTTAGCTTCTCTGATTTTTTATAAACATTTTCTCGACTAACAGACCTGATTACTGTTATTCCTGAGCCATACTCTTTTGAAAAAATAATTTTAAAAAATTGACTGAAATAGCCCATTACGGGTTTAACCCGGATTAAATTATGACCCCAACCACCAACCAAATGGAAACGAAGGGTTGAATTTTCAAAAATGCCCTAGTTGGGCATTATTTTCACCTACATATGGTTGGTAGGTAAAAAATAAATAGTGACAATGGCAAAGCTGTGATCTTTGCAGAAGAGTGATCTATGCAGGAAAATAATAAACCTTTGTGAAATAATTTGCAGCGTTTTCTCTAGCAATAATTGGCAGTAATTATTATTGTTCGATTTTGATGATTCCACCAGCAATATTTCAGTTTTTCAATTCCCTAGGGCCTTGCACTAATGAATTTGTAAAATCCTTTAAAATTTCCAATTTAAGTACCTACAACTTTTTTTGCCCCTTCGATTGGGCGAAATACTAAAAAAAAACGGCGAACGACTGAGACCCCCCATAACACTTTCATTGCGTCTGACTCAACAGATGGGCAATTGGCGATAGTCGTGCGCTCTGTTTTATTTTACTGTGAACTCAATCCACCCCAAAACATATTGTTTAGTACCTAATGCATGCATTCGAGGGGACGTCCCATTCGATAAGCATTAGGTCAATTAATAACAGTTGGTAAGCAAAAAAACTGTTCACTCGATGTAATTGATTAAGTATTTTAGACAAGAATAGTGATCCCCACCCCCAACGACCACTATCCACCACATTTCTAGCAGCGTGGGGGCCTCGAATTTGAAGAGCGTTTTAAAAACCATGATCTACGATACCCAACATGCGAATTCGAGTTCACCCCCCCCCCCCCCCCCCCACCAACTGTGCCAGTGTGGCACCAAAGCGGCAATACTTCGTAACGTTGAACTTTCATCTATTTGTTTTGGTAGGCAATCCGTCGAAGTTCAATCCCGTATTCAAGGTGAAACACAAAAAAAAACTTTTAAAAACCCATGAAATACACGGTTTATGGTGCCCTGGCACCATGGTGGCACCACTAATAGTTCCATGACGGTACAGAGAATAATTCATGAAAATCCGGAGGTATAATGAGAATTTTTCCTCAATTTCAAAGCTTTATAGCTTACAATTAGCAAGCTATAAAGGAACAGAAATACTGAAAAATAGGATATTTTGTGATTATTATTCCCCCACTCACCCCCTCACCTTGCGAATTTTGATATTCTGGTGAAATAGTGTGCAATTTGGAAGATTTATGAAAAAAAAAACGTAAATTTTGAATTTAAATTCCGAATTGAAATTTAAATTTAAATTCAAATTTTAAATTTAAATTTTATAACTTTAAATTTTAAATGTTAATTTAAATTTTGAATTTAAATTTCGAATTTAAAACGCAGAATTCGAAATTCCTGCGACGTAGTGCACAACTAGATAGTTTCCGCATCTAATAAAAAAGAAACACGAAAATCGGTTGGAAATTGAGGCCTGGGCAGAGTACACAAGATTTTGTCAGACATTCACCTATGGTTTTTTTTTGCGGATTTGGATTCAGAATGGTCTAAAACGGATTACTGTGTGGTTATTTTTTCTGTTGAGTGTTGTCCTCCTTCACCCTAGATTGATCGCATAAGGACGCCCAAGGCTTACTGTGGGACGTCCTAAAAAAGCGATTCACAATCGTGTTACGAACCACTTATCGGCAATTGATCAGAACACGATCGCAAACTGCTTTAAATTCGTTCTACTTACTCCGGATATCGATACTTGGTGATTTTCAGGTGTCAAACTGAACTATATTTTACCTTGAATAATGAATGTAAGCTATAAACTGGTAACTTACGTAAACTGCGGAGTAATTCATAGTTTCTCCCAGGAATTCCAGATATTTATAGGCGAACCATTTTGGGCAGTATGTATCTGAAATAACAAACGTCATGATAAGCTAACCTAAACTTATAACTTATTATTTTCATCATATTTATTTTACCATTAAATAATAGGATTTCTAAGTCTAATTCGGAATTTTCCAGACCAATTTCGGAAATTTCCAAATATTCAGAACTTTCCAATTCGATTTCATAACTTTCCAATTCTATTTCAGAACTTTCCAAGTCGAATAGAAAATTTTCCAAGTCAAATTCAGATTTTTCCATTTCAATTTCAGAATGTGATCAATCTTTCAGTGTGGTGTAGAGGTGTGTCGGTACAGCTGTACCGGGACTGTGGACCCGAGTATCAACTTGTAACGGTTCCACGCAGTGACAAAAACTCACCCCTCACCGATCCAGTTCCACGGACCAATAAGATATCATGGAATTGCTCTGGATTGGGAAGAGATCTTTTGGATCAGTAAAGATGGAACTTGTCTCCAGTTCAGTTCCAAGTACTGGGAAGCGCTCTTGTTGACTTCACGGACCGATAAGATATCATGGGGTCTGTTCGGAGAGGCAGTCCTGAATGGTTAGGAGGGATTTAGAGGAGCCCGGAGGAGTCCATTCGCCTCTATCCCCTCTCCTTTTTAGCACCGGTTTGGTTCCAGACTGCCTCTCCGAACAGACCCATGGAGAATGGCTCTGGACCACAGAGAACTGGAGAAAAGTTAACAGAGGAGAAAGCTAATGTTAAAATAGCGCGCAAGCATTTTTGAGGCTGCCTCAGTTGCGCCATCTACTTTCAGCTAAAGAACTACCAAGGAAACTGATGTGGTGGGGGGATGCCACACTCTCTTCATGCCGCTTCTTTTCAAATCATTACGAATGACCAGAAAATGATAACTTTTAATTTCATTGTCATTTAGATTTGCAAGAATTACTTTGAAAACCCAATCTAGAAGAGAGGTGATTTCTAAGTTGCCCATACAATTGTTGTTGTCCCTATTGCCAGTAGTTCAAATGTTCAATGGACAACAGGCACCTATAGAAACGTTTGAAACCCAGTGTATTATTGAAAATCGCTCGATTTTTTCATACATATCGAGAATATAACTAAATGTTATCAAATTAATAACTTAGATGCGGCGGGTAACGCCCCAAAGAGAAAATATGTGTAAAACAAGGTGACTTGTTGCGATGAGGTTGGGAACAAGCAATCATGAACGCGATCTGTTGCACTCATCTAGAACTACGTCCTGGAGCTCCACCAATCAGAACGCTTCTGCTTTCAGCCCAGTGCTCTGGACTGGTAAGCATGAACTTGCCTCCAGCATTATTATTCTCATGTTATGTTCTTAAACTGGAACGAAAAATTATTATTCTTCCCTTGAATTTTTTGGTCTCTATAATTTATAATAAATTGTCTCTTTTGTAACACTTGTTCGAATTCCTTCCTTTTGTATTGCAAGTTGAGATCATAAGCATGGAAAAAAGAAGATAGGGATTTGACTGCCTTCTTCTTGTGGATGCTGTTCTACAGGAAAGAGGGCAAGCCTGCATTGACTCCACTCGAAGCTAAACTGAAGGACGATTCTGAGGATCTCCCGAAGACACCAGAGATTTATTCCTCTCAGTTTTAACATACTTTCTTACCCACAAAACTTAATACATTTAATTCTTCATTTCAAGGGTGAACTAAAGGGAGGGTATTTGGGTCATTCCACGAAAGTAAGGAATTTTGGAAGGCCACAACCACCATTATTCAAAGTATACCTTTTTGATTTTTTTTTAATTTCCATTTAGTGGTTATGCTGGTATAACAGCAGCCGTTCCATTATTACTTCATAAAATTGCGTGTTTCAGTGAAAATTAAAAATTTTGTTGAATTGGAGAGTGAGGGAGATAGATGTCTAGTGAAGGAGATAGGAAACGCTGTTTGAGCCTCTTTAGGCTCGATCTAGAAACATGTTTCAATGTAGGCATTTTGGATGTAGATCAACAATGATGAAGTTTTATCAACCTAGTATAAAACGTTAAATAATGTATGTAAAAAAAACGAATCTGAACGTTTTGCTTCCAAATCTAACAAGTTAGGAGCATTATTTTCACTTTACAAGGATTTAACAAATCAAAATTCCCACGCTTATTAGCCTTCTGTCTGAGATTCGGTCTGTGTATCGGGGTTGTGCGGAGTGGGGTGTAGATGGTCCCCTATGAAAATCTTCATCCCCGGAGTCGCTGCGCGTAAAATCCTGGAAACAACCATATCTTCTACACGTTTTATTCGAATTGAGTGACATTTTCGGGGATGGTGTTTTTGGGACTATAGACGGTCTTTTATCATCGGTATGGTGATGTGCGCTTGCGGCATCGTGAAATCCTTGATATGCCCAACTTCTATAGTTTTCATTCGATTTCAATGGCATTTCCAACTAAGTATCCACCAGGTGGTCGTTTGTCTTCAAAAAGTAAACTAGAGAGGATGCCTAAAATATTTCTGTGAAGCATTAAATTTGTATTGCTTGTGGGTGAAGATTAGTGGTGGTGACAGACGCAAACCTATGGTGTGGGACATGGGAGGGAGATAGCTTTTAAGCAATTTTATTAATCATTATGGATAGCTGAAATGTAAAGGGAGGAAGCCACTTGGTCGAGTAAATGAAACAGTCTTTTAATGAAGAGGAAAGGAACGAAAATTTTAGGTCCATCCAAATTTAAATTATGGACAGAGGACTGAAAATTCCATAGTTTCGCAGAATGACCCATTTCTTACCTTTGCTAGATCTGACTTTGCTCCTTTCCCGCCGGTAAGACCCTCTCAAACATTCAATTTTCTTCTTGACTTCGATGTGAGGTGCGTCAATTTCTCGCGCCAAAGTGAGCCATTCTTCCTCTTTCTTCTTCGGGTTGTGAAACTCTTTGACGTTCCGGTTCCATAACGCCTGATGCGTTTGAAATTTGGATATGAGAAGTAAACACTTTTCATGGGTCCAGTCCACTGGCGGTGGCATTTTGGTGATTCGTGAATAATAGCGAGTGACAAGTTACGCTGCTGACAAGACAAGACAGTAGTGTGAGTAAGTAATTCACATAACCAATGTAGATGAAACAGGTATAATTAATAATGAATACCTGCTTGGTTGTTGTAAATTCAGTGAATTCGTAGGTGTGATATTGCGCCGCAGGGCCATCAAAGTTCCAACAACTTCCGCGGAATATCCAGACCCAACCGACGGCAATCAGCCACGAGACGCATTCCCAGTTAAAATACGTAGAAAAAGAACAGGGTAGAAAGGGTTCAGTTCAGGAAAAACTTGAAAACGGAATTGAACTTCCGTAAACTTCCCAACAAAATTTCACAAACACAACGCGACTAAACAAAAACGCTTCGTTTGTTTGTTAAGTGCCCACCATTTGTTGTCTAGGAAAAGTAGGGCGAACATGAATGATGACATCATCCATGGAAGAAGGGAAACTTACCTGTTTCAACCGCCATAAGCGCGTAGGGTCAAAGGAAGACTATTTGCTTCCGAGTCTACCAAGGTAGCGGAAACTTTGTTTTCACTTTTCAAGGTTGAAACAAGTTCTTCAAAATCAAAATTTTCACTCACGTTTTACGTTTTAGACCTTCCATTAGAAGAATTAGACGTTTTAGACGAATTATTTTGGTTCCATGTCTGTCTGTCTGTGTGTCTCTGTTTGTATGTATGTCTGCTCTGAACACGTCCTATAGTTACTTTATTATGCTTAGGGGTTTCAGTCGGTAGCCGCTTGTTCTTCTTTGCAGGTCAGTATTTCTCTTAATCGCTGGGGCTCACTCTTCAAAAGTTGTGCCTAAATTTGAAATGTTGAAGGATATTCGAAATTCATTAGTACATGGGTGTAGGAAATGAGGAATTTCACCATGTCGGAATTTCCTATTTTTGACCCCAAAATCGGATTAAGGGTACAAGGAAATTTTCCCCGAGAGTACAATTTCCCGTAAAACGTATGTACCGTTTTCTCGGGTTGTAATCAACCGATCACCTTGATTTTTTTCAAATATTGTCAAGCATCTTATGCTCTATAACTGGTGCAAAGGAAAATTTCGTACAACGCTTGAGGAAAGAAAGGCGGATTTTTGAAGAAAAAAAACATCAAAATCAGGGCTCTAACCCACCAAAACGGACCACATTTTTATCTTGTTGTCGGGAAAAATACGCCAATCCCTATGCACAGTTGGTGTATAAGATACTGACGTACAAGTAAAAAAAAAGAACAAGGAGATAAGTCCAGTATAACTCAACAAAATGGAACACGAGTGCTAGAAAACGCGATTTTTCAGGAAACACGATTTTCTGAAATTAAACAATGTTCATCTCATGACGTCATCATACGGTTTCCTAACGCTTCCAACTTGCTCCAAGGTGACTCGCTTTGATGAAAACAAAGAAGAAGAAGAAGCTAAATCTCTTGTTTCGTTGTTCACTCGTCTTTTTCTATGTTTATGTCTCTATGTCTCGTTTTGTGCCGTGAAATCCGTTCATTTTGTGCTGTGCTGAATCGTCTTGAAAATGCGGAAGGTCCAGCGTATGGCGCCGGACTCTACTAGCGCAAACCCTGACACAGGTCGGTTTGCGTATTTATTTGACCCACTTCTCGTTCAAATTTTTTCATGATTTTTTTTTCAATTGGTCCGTGATTATATGCACATTAACAAAAAATTATTTTTAAAAAATCGAATTTTTACTCGAAAAAATCTCCTTGTACCCTTAAGCACCTCAAAAAACCTCCTATGGCAAACTTTCAGCCCGAACTTCCTAATTTACGAATAAATAAAACAGTGTAGAAAATACGAACGTTTGAAAAAACTGGGAAAATGACGTCATCCTGGAGTAGTTCATTTACGGCCGCTTGAAGCGCTGAGATCGAGAAATCTATAGTCCCCAGATGCAAAATTTCAAGAAACAGTAAAGTTCGAAATCGAAAAACTGAGGAAAACATATTGTTTAGTAATGCATGCATTCCAGGGGACGTCCCATTGGATAAGCATTAGATCAGTTTAACCAGTTTTTAAGTGATAAAACTGTTTCACTCGATGTAATTTATTTATTACTTTAGGCAAGAAATACTGACCCCCTCCCCCCCCACCATTATCCACCATAACATTTCTAGCGGCATGGAAGCCTCGAATCTGAAGAGCATTTTAAAATCCATGATCTACGATACCCAACATGCGAATTCGAGTTCACCCCCCCCCACCACCTCCCCAACGCCAACAATGGTGCCAGTCTGGCACCAAAGCGGAAATACCTCGTAACATTGAACTTTCATCTATTAGTTTTGGTAGGCAGTCCGTCGAGGTTCACATCCGTATTCAAGGTGAACCACAAAAAAAAAACACGAAATAAGCGGTTTATGGCACCATGGCACCATGTCCTGGCACCATGGTGGCACCACTATTAGTTCCATGGTGGTACAGGGAATAATTCATGAAAATCCGGAGGTATAATGGGAATTTTTCCTCAATTTCAAAGCTTGGGTACAATTAGTAAGCAGTAAAGGAACCGAAATATTGAAAAATCGGATATTTTGTGAATATTATCCCCCCACTCACCCCCTCCCCTTGCGAATTTCGGTACTCTGGTAAAATCATGTACAACTCGGAAGTTATTTGAGTCAAACAAAAAAAGAAACACACAAATCGGTTGGAAATTGAGGCCTGGGCAGAGTTTACAAGATTATGCACGCAAACGCACGTTTTTCGAGCATTAACCCCCCCTTTCCCCCCCTTAAAAGGCAAAATTCGAAATTCCGGCGACGTAGTGCACAACTAGATAGTTTTCCGCGACGGACAAAAAAAGAACCATGAAAATCGGTTGAGAACTAAGGCCTGGGCAGAGTACACAAGATTTTGTTACACACACACACACACACACACACACACACACACACACACACACACATACACACACACACACAGACATACACCTATGGTTTTTTTCGCGGATTTGGATTCAGAATGGTCTAAAACGGATTACTGTGTGGTTATTTTTTTTTTCTGTTGAGTGTTGTCCAACTTCACCCCAGATCGATCGCATAAGGACGCCCAAGTCTCACTGTGGGACGTCCTAAAAAATAGAAAAAGCAAGATGGGGAAAATTAGGTTTCCCCTGTTTTTGTTTGATAACTTTCCTCTTAGAAAACACGATTTCGTCGTCCCAATGGGCAACACTGGGAGGAGACGGCGATCCAAACAGCCAATCAGCGAGCGTTTTCGCTTCACATCCGTTTTCCCGGTTATTTTTGAAATCATAAATTTTGATTGTCTCCCAAGAATAACAGGAGACTTATTTTCCTAAATCAGCCCGATTTTCATCTATCCCACACCATTAACTATTCAGGAAAAATACAAACAGAATTCGGTGAAATTCCTCATTGAAAAACTGAAAGATTGCCGCTGGAATAATCAAAATCGAAATAATTGCCAGAGAAACTATAGGTACCTACTACCTACCACACCATACTGCCTTCACTCCTTCACAATCTAGTTTATTAGGAAGAACTTAGGAAATTAGGAGCGAACAGTTTCTTTTTAAATTGGGGAAAAAAACAATACCTTCATTTCGGGAGTTTTCGAGCTAGGGCACTCTTGAAAATTTCAACCCTTAATGAAGAAGAGGAACGACCCCGACTGCGATCTTTGCGACCGACATAATATGCACCATATTATGGTGCAGGATCCCCAGCACTTGCTGCTGAAATGCACAAGGACACAGACTTCTCTGAATCCTGTTCTTCACGATGGGATTGTGGGGGTCGATGACAGGACCAAAGTGTTGGAGTATCTGAAAAGGGCCCTGAATAACACTCAACTGTTTAGGGAGCTATGGGATATGTTAAACATACTACAGATACAATTTTAAGCAATTCGTCATGTAATTTCTGTTCTTTTTTCATTTGACATCAAATTTTTAATTTTTCAGTTGAGCATTTAGAAATTACTCAAGCGCAGTCAATAGTCAATCACACAAATTCATCAAATATAAATCAAATCAAAATCAAACAAATCAAATCCCCCTTTTAATGATATTTTATCATTATTTTAACTATTTTTGCTACACTCCTTGAATCCTTACCTACATTGAATCCTCTCCAAGACAACCAGCCTTTTTGTCAAAAACTTCAATGGCTACGCGAAGGAATCTTCAGGGCCACACATGGACCTAGGATACATGGACCTAGGTCCATGGGGCCACAAGAAGAGAAAAGAAGAAGAAGAAGTTATGATTGTGTTATCTTCAGGGTCATTGTCACCGTTATTTTTTGTTATGTCGTTTGATGTTCTCAGTTTTATTGAAGTTTCACTTTATATTGATTCGTGCGAAAGTTGATTTGTAGATCTACACTATAAAGGGGTGTTTCGCGTAGTGATGGAAGGTGAAATTGAGGTGAAAGAAGAGCCGATGAGTGATGGAGAGGCGGATGAAGGATATCAGGTTTTGGGTGAACTCGTGATGATCAAACAAGAGGTGCTGATCGTAGGTGAAGAGGGAGATGAAGAACAGGAATACAATTACACTCCTGACCCACTCGGTGATGAAAGCGACGTTCTGCAGGGATCTGCTGGGATGCAGGAGCGGTCTGAGGTAGGACCATCGAGTAAGTTGAAGATTCGGAGGACTTTAGCGTGTGATAGCTGTGGTTACAAAACCTCGCTGATGAGAGATTTGAAGAAACACATAATGACGCACACTGGAGAGAAACCCTTCGCTTGTGATATTTGCGAATACCGATCCTCGCATCAAGGAGCTCTTAAGGAGCACATGAGGACTCACACTGGGGAGAAGCCCTATGCCTGTGATAGATGTGATCAAAGATTCTCGCTTCGGGGAAATTTGAAGAGACATGTAGTGATTCACACTGGGGAGAAGCCCTTCGCCTGTGATATCTGTAGTTACAGAGCGTCGAGGCTTGGAAATTTGAAAGAACACAAAAGGACACACACTGGGGAGAAACAATACGCCTGTGGCAGCTGTGATTACCAGTCTGCGTACCAAGGAGCTCTTAAGAGGCACATGAAGATTCACATTGGGAAGAAACAATACTCCTGTGACAGCTGTGATTACAGAGCTCCGAACCTACGACATTTGAAGAAACACATCGTGACACACGATGGGGAGAAACAATACTCGTGTAACAGCTGTGATTACAGAGCTCCGAACCGACGACTTTTGAAGAAACACATTGTGACACACACTGGGGAAAAGCCATACGCCTGTAACAGCTGTGATTTCCTGTCTGCAAATCAAGGAGCTCTTAAGAGGCACATGAAGACTCATAATGAGGAGAAACAATACTCCTGTAACAACTGTGATTACAAAGCCTCAAAGCTGGAACTTTTGAAGAACCACGTTCGGTCACACACTGGGGAAAAGCCATACGCCTGTGATATATGTGATTACAGATCCTCGAACCTGGGGCTTTTGAAGACACACAAAATGAGACACGATGGCGTAAAGCCCTACGCCTGCGATAGATGTCATTACAGAGCCTCGCAGCAAGGAGACTTGAAGAAACACGTAATGACACACACTGGAGAGAAACCCTATGCCTGTGATAAATGTGATTACAGGTTCTCTCTGATGGGAAATTTGAAGAAACACATGCTGAGACACACTGGGGAGAAGCCTCACTCCTGTGACTTATGTGATTACCGGTCTGCACATCAATGGTGTCTTAAGGAGCACATGAGGACCCACTCCGGGGAGAAGCCCTATTCCTGTGATAGATGTAACTACAGAGCCTCATATCGTAATATGCTGAAGAAGCACATGCGTAATCATACTGAGGAAAAACCGTACTTACAAATTGGAGAAAATAAACCATAAAGACGATTTTTTCTCCATGTACCATCGTGTTTTGTAAATATATTATTCTCTGTGGATATATTATTTTGTTCTGTAAATACTTGTGACCGGAAGTCTCTCTACGTCTCATTTCCACGCAGCAGCTGCTCCCCTGGCGAAGAAGGTCACAAGGAAAGGATCCTGGGAGCTGGACCCCATCAGCCAGCAAAGATGGGCACCAATTACGAAATAACCTCCAGGCAATCTCTTTCCTCATTCTGGGGCCTGGCCAGGATGGTGGAGAGAGCACAAGTCAGGGGATCTCTGACCCCCCATCAATCTCCTACATGTTCAGTTCAGTGCAGCCTGACCGCCCCCAAGCTACTCCAATGTTGACCTCCCAACAACCTCCTACTTGGACGACAGCAGCCATCGAAATAATCAGCAAACCTCTCGCAGACACCGCATCGACAGCCTTCTTCTGAGAAGAACCTTGCTGTGGTTACCCAGATGTCAGATCGCCCGACTACGCATCAAGAACCTTTACTGGTAGGCCTAGTGTACAGTATTCTCTCTAAGTCTCATTCCCACGCAGCAGCTGCTCCCCTGGTGAAGAAGCTCACTAGGAAAGGATCCAGGGAGCTGGACTCCATTAGCCAGCAAAGATGGGCACCAATTACGAAATAACCTCCAGGCAGCAACCTCTTTCCTCATTCTGGGGCCTGGCCAGGATGGTGGAGAGAGCACAAGTCAATGGGAGACTCGGACGATCCCATACGTGTTCAGTTCTTTCTAGTTTCATTCCGTACAGTTGGTACAGCCTGACCGCCTCCAAGCTACTCAATGTTGACATCCCAACAACCTCCTACTTGGACGACAGCAGCCATCGAAATAATCAGCAAACCTCTCGCAGACACCGCATCGACAGCCTTCTTCTGAGAAGAACCTTGCTGTGGTTACCCGGATATCAGATCGCCCGACTACGCATCAAGAACCTTTACTGGTAGGCCTAGTGTACAGTATTCTCTCTAGTCTCATTCCTATGCAGCAGCTGCTCCCCTGGTGAAGAAGCTCACAAGGAAAGGATCCAGGGAGCTGGACCCCATCAGCTAGCAAAGATGGGCACCAATTACGAAATAACCTCCAGGCAATCTCTTTCCTCATTTCGGGGCCTGGCCAGGATGGTGGAGAGAGCGCAAGTCAATGGGAGACTTTGACGATCCCAAACGTGTTCAGTTCTTTCTAGTTTCATTCCGTACAGTTGGTACAGCCTGACCGGCCCCAAAGCTACTCCATTGTTGACCTCCAACAACCTCCTACTTGGACGAGAGCAGCCATCGAAATAATCAGCAAACTTCTCGCAGACACCGCATCGACAGCCTTCTTCTGAGAAGAACCTTGCTGTGGTATCCCGGATATCAGATCACCCGACTACGCATCAAGAACCTTTACTGGTAGGCCTAGTGTACAGTATTCTCTCTAAGTCTCATTCCCACGCAGCAGCTGCTCCCCTGGTGAAGAAGCTCACAAAGAAAGGATCCAGGGAGCTCAGCAAACTTCTCGCAGACACCGCATCGACAGCCTTCTTCTGAGAAGAACCTTGCTGCGGTTACCCAGATATCAGATCGCCCGACTACGCATCAAGAACCTTTACTGGTAGGCCTAGTGTACAGTTGAAAGTGTTGCCTAAGTAGGGGGTTATGGAAAGCTATGTGTCACATCCACATGGAAGACTTTTTTTGGTTGGGTTGGTTTTAAAATGTTAGCTAGTATCAAGTTGATCCCATACAGTCAATAAAAATGAATTCAGATGTCACAATGAATGAAAATTAATGTTATAGCTTCCTAAATTTTTTTGACTTGGTAGATCAGATTCAGACTGTGAAAGCACGGTAAGGTAAGACGACAAAAGACTTTACAGAACCCAAGTGAAGGCGCTCTACCCCTCCAGTGGTCTTTTTGTGGACTAAAGGTACAGTCGTGGCAGAAGGTAGGAGGAAAGCTCATTCAAGGTAAAAAAGTGTGACAAAAAATCGTTTTCTGCACAACCTATGGGTGGGGAAGGAGAACATAGTCACCTGATGGTACAGCACTCAGTCACTAGAGCACAGCTTCGTCACTCCTGCGGGTTTTAAAAAAATTGCAAGTTATCAATATTACTTGTGGGGTACGATTTTGGACGCTTTGTCCTCTATAGCTATCATAATAGTTATGGGAATGAGATACCAGGAGAAAAGGAGTAACGGTAGTTATGAACATACCTCCACAATGTAGGTATGTTCCTCAGCCAATTTAAACATTCTTTTCTCAAAGTTCGTTCCTCTTTGTTTGAAGAGTTAGTTGGCTAGTTACAGAAGATACGATAAAGCTGGGTTCACATGAGCGCGGTCAACGCGGTTGTGCGATGAGGCAGTTACGCGTTCAGGACGCGGCTGGTGTCTAGAGGTTCACATGGGCACGGTTGCCCATAGATATACGTTTTATTTCATTACGATGCATTCATCAAATGTCTACTAGAGACGAAAATTATAAAAATAAGTAAAGTAAAAAATACTTGTCGACCTCTAACTTAAAATCCCACAGCTCTCTTCTCTCCTTAACTAATTCAATTACAATTTCACTAAAACTTTGATTCATTTTGGATCAAGCTTTCGGAAAAATCACAACACACCAGTTGATACCCGTGCTGGAACAGGTGGTGATAACAAGTCGTGATAACAAAAATGTAAACAAAGGGCGCGCGGTTACGTGTCAAATATCAGAATTTTTGAAACACGATAGTCCACTCCAAAAGTAATCAGGCGGCTGAGGCGCTGCCAATCAAATGGCCGAACGCGTAACCACCTCGTCGCACAACTGCATTGATCGCGCTCATGTGAACCCAGCTTAACAGGTACTGTGCTAGTTGAATCTATGCATGAAAACAGAGGCGGGAGCTCCCTCTTTCCTGACCAATCAGAGGTGTAGGGAGCATCAGTGGTTTTCTGCTCCGTGTGTTTTGAGGGTGACGTCATAGTGACTTGTTTCGAGGGAGGCGGGCACGTGAGATTGACTAACTAGAGAACAAGAGATTTTCTTGTGTTGAGCAGAATTGATTCATTGCATCCCCGCCAGAGAGCTCTGCAATTCAGGTTTCCTTATTGAGTTTGAGGCAAACTAACTAGTTTTGGGGCAGAAATCGCCACTGACACCTACCATGAAATGAAAAACAAAAACATATCATCTTTTATGTCATAAGTCCTGGTACACCACTTATCACTGCCACTGCATTTCCGCCAAAGTATGGTCTCGAGTTATTGGAATTGACGTCTTCTAACACGATTTCATGTTTTGAATAAGTGAAATGCAATATGAGTGTGATTCACACTCGTGTTTCTGTTTTATCGAATGAAAACTCTTGAAAATTTCAACCCTTAATTTTCACCCCTTAGAAGTGACTGACATCAACCAAAAGCTTTGCGGCACAACTAGACCCCAAATGGAGCCCATATACCAAATTTGAACCAAGTAGGTCCAGTGTTGCTAAGAAAAGTGCCGCGTTCGGCGGACAGACGGAAAATTTTTTATTTGATTTTTGGATTCTACGTACCTTGAAACGTAAAACATCAAATTTTGAGGGGGTTAAATTTTTTTCTTGCTCGATTCTAATGGCTTATTATTGAAAATAATAAAGCAATAAGCAGGTACCTGTTTGGTAAATTATAATTTTTTTCTACAGTATTGCAAATAATTTGGCTATCTCTCGCTTCTCTCTCTCTGTTCTTCTTTCACCCAAAAAACTAATAATCCTTTTCCATTTTTTGTTCAGGGGAAAACTTTACATAATGGCAGAGCAGATGGAGCTCAGAGGACAGTGATAGGAAAGATGGAGGAGACCCGACAGTTGTGCCCATGGGTGCCTGATCACGTTAGTGCCTCGGACATTGACTTGGAAGACAGAGATTATGGTAATTGATTGAAATTTTTCACAAAACAGATACAGTTGAACAAGAATAATGATTTTCCAAGTGGCCTTTTGAATCCAAATGCGTTTTTTGGAAGCAAGAGTTAATTTTTATGATAATGGCCTAGTTATTTTGAATAAAAAATTTTTTTTCATGGAAAATTAGTTGTTTGAGTTGTATTTTAGTTTCGTTGTATTTACTGCAATGAAAAGTAAAGAAATCAGCATGATAATCATTGAAAAGCATGGGTGGTCAACAGACAGATGTGCGAGCGCCAGTGTGACTCATGTTGGCGTGAGTGCATGAAGGTTAACTCTGTTCGCCACCTACAGAGAACACTACTGTCACAATAAGAAAAAATGCGCACGCATAGGCCCACTGAAGTGAGCTTTCCTCCTACCTTCTTCCATGGTATAGTTTTGGGCAGATGTTTGAGAACCTGGAACATGCTGGAACCAACAAACTTTCAGTAGATCCTTTCCCACGAACCTCACGAGTTAATTGTACCTTACAACCTGGGAGCCTTTCACTGCCTCAGTGTAGGGATGGGTATTGTTATAAAAGTATCGATACTGTATCGTATCCGAGTATTGATAACCCAAGTATTGTTGGGCATGAGTATCGATATTTTAATATATCGAGTATCGATACTTTAGTGTAAAAAACTATCAATATTATCAAGAAAAAACTTTTCCAACTTTAAAAAAAAATGTTAGTCATTATTTACTATCAAGAGTCCAAGCAGAGTGTTTTTATCCATGATATAAACGTTATTTGTGCAACCAAAGAGTTATGACCCAAAAGCCTGTCCACCTTCTACATTTTTTAGCCTTTATAGTCCGGGCAACGAAGGGTTTGAGGTATAAAAAAATAGAACCCAAACCAAAATTGGCACAGATGTAGGGAGGGGTATCCTTATTAACATACTAAAAGTCCTGGAGGGTGGGGCACGAGCTCGAGGGGAGGGGGGTCCCTAAAGGTCCCATTTTGGGGTTTTTCGTGAATATCTCGAAAATGGTGCATTTCTCGATAAAACATGTCCTGTAGTAAATTAAAGCTGTTAAAATTCTCTACAACTTTGATTCCATACGTTTTATCGAAACTCCGAGATATATGCATCCAAAAATGGAGGAATTTTGAAAATTCGGTTTTTAGCTCACGTTGTATACAGGGTGTCACCCTAACTCGAGGACCAAACTTCAAGGATCGATTCTACAACTAATTTGCAAACTTTTTTGTCTCTTGACATTTTTTTTTTTAAACGCTTTAAAATTATACTTTTTTCACTTTCAAGATTTTGTTCGTGTTTTCGACCTTGAGCCATTAAAACGGCCATAACTCCCTCAGTTTACTGGATAAACTCAAATATGAGTATACCGTTGGAAAGAACGTTAAATTTCCTATCGGTTCATCAGCACACAAAAGCTTTTTAAGCCTTTCGTGTAAGTGAATAAATTGGTCAAAGTCAGAAATTTAAAACTTTCTCGAAAATCACCATTTTTCAGGCTGACTCATCTTATGTAATAAACAGCCGTATCGGCGGGCACTCAACGGAAAAAACTTGCCCAGAATCTAAGCTTTCCAACGGCTTATCAATTTTTCTTTTTAACATTCAAATTAGAAGAGTAAATGAAGTTTGAATGCCCGAAAACGTGTGTTTTACAAGCAAATCCAGTGTTTTAAGCGGTTTCTGGTCCCCCTCGACCTCAAGATGGCTTGACGATTTTGGTATCATTTCCTATGTAATTTTCTACGCAGAATCAAATAGTGATACTTCCGAATGGTTCCGACTGCTAGAAAGTGGATTTTTCGAAGAAAACCTTCGTTTTTCGTACATAAAATACGCATTATTCTTAAATGAGGTAGTGAGCATGAAGTAACACCTTTGAACTCAATAAAAACAGCGAATTTCTAGTTGATTGAAGTTTTTGTTGAGTAGAAAGGTGTTACTTCATGCACACTACCATATTTAAGAATAATGCGTATTTTATGTACGAAAAACGAAGGTTTTCTTCGAAAAATCCACTTTCTAGCAGTCGGAACCATTCGGAAGTATCACTATTTGATTCTGCGTAGAAAATTACATAGGAAATGATACCAAAATCGTCAAGCCATCTTGAGGTCGAGGGGGACCAGAAACCGCTTAAAACACTGGATTTGCTTGTAAAACACACGTTTTCGGGCATTCAAACTTCATTTACTCTTCTAATTTGAATGTTAAAAAGAAAAATTGATAGACCGTTGGAAAGCTGAGATTCTGGGCAAGTTTTTTCCGTTGAGTGCCCGCCGATACGGCTGTTTATTACATAAGATGAGTCAGCCTGAAAAATGGTGATTTTCGAGAAAGTTTTAAATTTCTGACTTTGACCAATTTATTCACTTACACGAAAGGCTTAAAAAGCTTTTGTGTGCTGATGAACCGATAGGAAATTTAACGTTCTTTCCAACGGTATACTCATATTTGAGTTTATCCAGTAAATTGAGGGAGGTATGGCCGTTTTAATGGCTCAAGGTCGAAAACACGAACAAAATCTTAAAGGTAAAAAAAGTATAATTTTAAAGCGTTTAAAAAAAAAATGTCAAGAGACAAAAAAGTTTGCAAATTAGTTGTAGAATCGATCCTTGAAGTTTGGTCCTCGAGTTAGGGTGACACCCTGTAGATAACTTTGTTGAATTGCGTCCGAACGGTTGATCTGAGAAAAAAAGTCTCTCAGAGAAAGTTGTAGAGCATTAAATTTCCTTGAAGAATATGTGGTTGATTGCCAATTTACCATTTACCAATCAAACATTATGCCAATTTCAAAATTTTGCCCATTTTTGTCATTTTCACTCAAATGTTGCCAAGCCCCTTTTTATGTGCCCTCGAACTTCAATCGTCCTTCTTTTTGTCATCTGTCATCATTTAATGCTATAGGACGACAGATGACAAAACATGCTGTTTAATAGCATTAAATGATGACAGATTACAAAACGAAGGACGATTGAAGTTCGAGGGCACATAAAAAGGGGCTTGGCAACATTTGAGTAAAAATGACAAAAATGGGCAAAATTTTGAAATTGGCATAATGTTTGATTGGTAAATTGGCAATCAACCACATATTCTTCAAGGAAATTTGATGCTCTACAACTTTCTCTGAGAGACTTTTTTTCTCAGATCAACCGTTTGGACGCAATTCAACAAAGTTATCCATACAACGTGAGCTAAAAACCGAATTTTCAAAATTCCTCCATTTTTGGATGCATATATCTCGGTAACGGTTCGGAGTTTCGATAAAACGTATGGAATCAAAGTTGTAGAGAATTTTAACAGCTTTAATTTACTACAGGACATGTTTTATCGAGAAATGCACCATTTTCGAGATATTCACGAAAAACCCCAAAATGGGACCTTTAGGGACCCCCTCCCCTCGAGCTCGTGCCCCACCCTCCAGGACTTTTAGTATGTTAATAAGGATACCCCTCCCTACATCTGTGCCAATTTTGGTTTGGGTTCTATTTTTTTCTACCTCATGCCCTTTTTTAGTCTACGTTGCCCGGACTATAATGTTGAATTTTCCGCGAGAACTGTATCGATATTCGATATTTAGAAATATCGGATCCAAAGTATCGATATCTAAAAATATCGGATAGTGCAGTATTGATACTAAGGGCGGAATTCATAGACAAGGCTGAGAGTGAGTGACCACCCACCCTCACCTGAGTTGAGGGTCTACCTCCACTCAACAGTGCGTATTCATGGTTGAATGAGATGGTGCACTCAAGTGTTGTTGTCGCCTGAGGGCACCCTCAGCGCCCTGAATTTGAGGGTCCACTCAGGGGCTACTCAACTCGTTTTCGTCGTAAACCTTATCGATGCATTTGAGGGTGCACTCAGACTTAAGAAATGACTATAAATTCCGCCCTAAACGAAATTATCGATATTTTGAAATATCGAGTATCGATACCCATCCCTCAGTGTCACGCTGAACGTCATATGACTCGTTCTGCATTCAATGTGTTAAACAATGAAGGAAATGGAATAAAAACAAAACTCATCAAAAAGAAAACTTTAATAAATAATAGTTTCTCCTCACATAGGTATTTGTTTTCTCAAATAGAAATTTCTCGAAGCAAAACAACAATACTCGAACATGAAAACATTAAGGCGTACATTTCTACGAAGTAAGTATCTAATCAAACATTAGATCAACGTAACAATAAAATTATGACTAGAAAACAACAAAGACGAAGGGCTATACAAAATCGCTAACTTTAATACGTTTCAATATCCTGTAGAAAACTATTCTATTGCAGTTTGTTCCACTTTATGTACGTCGCTATTGTAGTTCTAATTGAATATTTGAATAATTTATTACTTCGTACGATTTCGATGATTTATATTGTGCTTATGTCAGCTTGGTGTTTTGAATTGGTTGCAATAATTGAATGTTTTTAGTGGGTACGTTTCTTTGCCAACACGTTGAGCGCCCCTAAGATGATTTGTGGTATGAGAAGTGTTTCCTAGGGGACCACCAGTGCTAATGAGAGTCAGAGCCTTGCTTCTAATTCTTCTGGGTATTTTTGTATCTCCATGAGTCGGGAGCTTGATTTATTATTCTGTCCTTGGTTGGTTCCATTGGGGCTGGGAACAGGGTAGGTCTTTCGACGAGATGAGGGGGAAGTTGTTGATATAAGAGATCATCTTGAAGGAATGGGATACAACTATAGATTTATCGTATTCCCTCGGATTTATATGAATCTTCCACGGTTGCCTCACAACATAGGAGATGCGCGTGTTAAGGGGTTTTCTGTCGAAATGCCTGTTACATGCGACGGGTGTGGATGGAGGGATTTTTCGCTCAGTCACGCCTTGAGCTGCAAGACAGGTGGTCTCATAACACGATGCCACAACGAGATTCGGGACGTCTTAGGTGAGCTCATGTCAACAGTGTGGGGAAACTGTGTCAAGGAGCCTATCGTTGTCGAGACATCCCTCGTACATCCTGGACTACGAGGAGACCTGGCATGCCATGGGGTTTGGGAGCCACAGAGGGTGGCATTGTTCGATGTACGTCTAGTTGACACTGATGCCCCCTCCTACATTCCTCATCAAGTGGCCACAGTACTTAGAAACGCCGAGGAAGAGAAGAAAAGGAAGTACCAGGCAGCATGTGAGGTACGTCACGCCTCTTTTACCCCCCTTGTAACGTCTGTGGACTCTATGTATGCACCACAAATGGCAGCATTTTTGAGGGTTTTGGCTGACCATCTAAGTGAGAAGTGGGATCGGCCAATGCAGGAAGTAAAGGGATGGTTACGGACGAGGTTGTCCTTCTCCATACTCCGTGCTGCTTCAATGTGCCTTCGCGGGGCAGGAAGGAAATGGAGAGCATGCGACTCATTGTTGGGATTCGTGGACGGAGCAGGAGTCAGTTATGGCCTAACTAAATTCAAAACTCCGTTAGATTGTTTTCAAAAAAATTTCCAGACAATTATTCCTTCCGAAAAATTATTTGTTATGCGAAATAAATTTATTGTTAATACTTTATTGAACATTGTAGAAGGAGTGAAGGTGGACAATGACTCCAGTAGTTGTCGAAACGTAATGGATTTGCCGAAAGTTCAAAATGAGGTGCCAAAAGTTTGCCAAAAATTGAAATTGATTTACGCCAAAGGGGTTTTTTTTTGCGAGCGTTCGAGCGTAAATATGTGAGGAGTTAGTCTTGTGGGAGCCAAATTGCTGCTCCGTCCTCCAATCCGAGTCCTCGGACTTGTTTCCTTGGGCCTCTTAGCCTCATGGAAACCGCTCGATGGACGGAGAATTGAGTTTTCACTCGCGCCCACATCATCACTTGAGCGTAGGATTTGGACCATTTGTTGGCAAGGCGTAGGGAGGCATTCTTGAGAAAAGCGTCATACTCTTTATGCAATGCTCCATAGCATAAATTAACAAGTGGCGTGAAAGACCCTCTCAGATCTTCGGCTATTCTGTCGTATTTTGCATGCTTGGCTCGGGCAGCATGGCGAGAGATGGTTGGCCAGTCCATGAAAGTGTAAGAGACTGCGTCAGCGTTTTTAACGCGGGTATCAAAAAACACAGGTCTCTCACGGTCCCACACACCATGAACCTTCATGTCTGCCACCTGGCTGAGGCTGCCATCAGCACTTTCTCGAAGAACTGGTTCTGTGACAACACCGATGCATGCGAAGCTTTTTTTTTTTTTTTTTTTTTTTTTTTAAATCTCCCCTCAAAGACAAAATGTCTTTTTTGACGAAGGGGGCACGCCATAAAAATAAAATAAATAAATAAATAAAATAATGGGGAGGACGCCCAGGACTCACCCGACGCCGGCCCTAGGGATGAGGGAAGATGAGGAAGGTGGGGGTGGGAGAGAAGGATGAAGGGAAGTGCCTCTATAAAACGACCACCAGTTCAAATATGAGCCGAGCAGGACACGGGTGGTGATACCACGGAGTACGCCTACTGAGATGCCCAACTCGCGCAACTCCGTGGCACTTTTCCCGCACCACACACCGCGCCACGACAAGGTTGCAGCCATCACCCTGATGTTGTTGGTTTCTACTCCTTTTAGCTCTGACACCACTTGCCGTAAATCATCTCTATCATGCTTTCTTATCTTAGCCCGCCAAGTCTGCTCCATGTCCAAGCTGCCATTGACAACTTGGACATCCAGGATAATGCAAGACTGGTCGGGCTTGACAGCAACGATGTCGGGCTTCTTACCCTGGTCACTTGGCACGTGATACAGTCTCTCCCTCTCAACATCCCAGCTGCTAGATGACAAAGCACCTGCTATCTGCTTGGTGACGTAGAATGCAGCCCCCATGAGTCTGAGGACACGGCTGCACTACATGATACAGATGTTCATTTCTACTCTGACAGGCATGGCAAAGGGGTAGGGTTGCCCCACGAATACCTCTTGAACACTGTACCGCAGTTGGCAGAGTTGCCATGTGGACGGGGTGAAAGTGTCGGTAGTCGCGAGACCCAATGCCCTCCGAAGCCCAATCCACCCATTGGGAAGATATAGGGCGAACTCAGCAGACAAACTGGGTTTTGGAGCTGATGGTGTTGCTCGGTCGCACCATGCTAACTGCTGCCTGACAAAATCAAGATCAGCAGCTACACAAGCGACCTCCCAGCTCGACCCTTGAAGGGCTAGCAGGCGCTGGCAGCGTAGGGAAGGGATACATGCTGAGAGAGACACAATGCCAAGCCCACCGGATTTGACGGGTGCGTGAACAAAGGCACCTGGGACACCAGGTGGGAACTTTAGCCAAGAGCGCACAGCAGAGCGGACTTCTCGATCTAATTGTTGCAGCCTCCCCGCCTTAAGTTTGCCAAAGACTAACCCATAGGTCAGCTTTGGCAGCAACTACGTGCGGAAGAGGCGCAGCTTCTGCTGTGGCTTCAATGGAGCCTTGGTAACTCGAGCTAGCGCTCTACCAAGGACACGGCTGGCAGTAATGGTGGCTACCCCCATGAAGTCGACTCCAAGGTACTGCCAAACCTCCAACACGGATCGAGATGGAACTTTCATGGACTGGCCTGCCATCTCTCGGCATGCTGCCCAAGCCAAACATGCAAAATACCATAGAGTGTCCGAAGATCTGAGGGGGTCTTTCACGCTAGTGATGGGACATCGACATCAATGTTTCGAAAACATCGATGTTTAGACATCGATGTTGAGAGATTTCGATATTACCGAACATGGACCAACATCGATGTTAGCAATGTTATCGATTTTATTCCTTACAGCATGCATGTTTTTCTCACTAAAATGAATTTTACACACAGACACAGACAAACTTAGGACAATAAGGTTATTGCAAGTGAGAAACAGTTTTGAATATTGAATACATTAAAAGGCTCAGACAATTGGACCATGATATCACTAGTGTCACAGAAAACATCTCAGGAGCTCCACATAGATCCCAGAGTGTCATCGGAGTAAATTTGTCATTTTAAATTTAATGGACAGCAGAATTGTTTGTGGACTATTAGAAGTCTCAATGGAGACAAAAATGTCCAAGGAAATCGATGGAAAAAATTTCACATTTTTTGTCATAACATCATTTTATGACTCTTATTCATTTTTCAAAATGGTTTAGAAAAATTAAGCTCTGTCCATTAATTTTTTAATTGCAATTTAAATCTAGTTAATCTGGTGACACCTTGGAACAACTGTGGAAATCCTAAGATGTTTACGGTGACACTAGTGGCACCATGGTCTGATTAGGGTTAAGCACGGTGACGTTACTCAACATTACTAAAATGAGGAATAAAGAAGGAACAGGTCTCAGATTTCATGTTGTGTCGCTCAACGTGTTAAATTGTCGAATAAAACGATATAAAATGAGGTAAATACGTGATTAGAACAATCAGTACCTTAGTCGTGTTGATTGCCTTTCGTTTTTAATGAATTGGTACCTTAGATTATAGTTTTAAAGCACCGATTTCTCGAAATTATCCTGTAAAAAACCTTAAAATTCACCCCTGACGAAGAATTTGGCGAACTGTTCAGCATAGAAAAATAGAGCTGGTAATGCTATCGTATTATCGGTCGGGAGTATCGTAATTGTATCCAGTTTTTCGAAAATACGCGGGTAATTATATGTAAAGCAACACTGGCGACCAGCACCGATTTTGATAAAATTTAGAACGCACAATCAATAGCAGTTATCAACAACACAAATAAAGTTATTAATACAACTTTTGAAGGATAAAATATTGTTTGTTTTTCCTTAATTTTTTTTTGATTTTTGTTGGACGCAAACGAGGTTTGAAATTTCCTTAATCGCACTCTCGAAGTTTTACATCGTAAAGATGGAAGGCTGTTACAGAATAAAGCTTTTTGGTTCCTAGAGTAGCGAGATATTACAATATTACGACGCCGGCCAGAGCGCTGCGGGGCTCGACAAAATTTTTAAATTATTGATTAAGTACTTTACAACAGACTTACGTAAATATTTTAGATATAACAGTCGATATATACACATTAAGAACACACGTATTACAAATTTGATAGATTAATGCATAAATGCTCTAGAACACACCCTAATTTTTCCTCCGGCTCACACATATTTGTATGATAAGAATAGGCTCTCATAAATATATGGCATACGATGTATGAATATTTAACAATGGATACATGCTTGAAAATAGGAGCATCTAGGGGAAGAAAGTGGTGGAATGGCATGAGCGCTGCCTAGCGAAGATATGATGACTTCCGGAGGCCAAAAACCTAGGTTATCTCTCTTATCAGTTGGCTTATGTGATGTAGGTATCGTGCGTTGTGTTTCTAATTCTTTCGTAAATAATAAAATACTTTACAAAATTAATGTTGTTTACCTACGAGTACATCGATTTTCATTTCAGACTGAATGTCTTCCTTATTGATGCCTCAAACAGATTTGATTGCCTTTTTCAATGAGGGCAAATTTCTGGTTCCCTGTCTGGGATCTGCAGACAATAGAGAGTTTTTGCTGCCAAAGAGTGACGGGCCCTGTTTGTAGGAGATAGCGCGAGCAACGAAGATGCTACCCAGTTGAATGACGGGCCCTGTGTACCTTTGACGATTGTAGTAACGCAAAAAGAAACAAGACACGCTTTGTTTACGTTAGACTCTCATCGACAACGAGTTTAACATTTCCAAATTTCAACTTTCAACCAAACGGTTGCTAAGATAAGAAAAAGGCCCCGGACGGACAGATTTTTTAAATGCGATTTTCGGATTCTACATACTTTAAAAAGTAAACCATAAAATTTTGAAGGGGGGAGGGTTAGATTTTTTTCTTGCTCGATTCCAATGATTCATTGTTGAAAATAGTAAACCAAAAAACATGGTTGTTGTGAGCCATTTCATGATATCAAGGGGTCGATTCTACAATTAATTTGCAATGAAATGTTCCTCGTAGAAAAATAGTTTTTTGACGAAATTCTCACCCTTTTTCTGTAGAGGAAAGTCAATGCGGTTTTCATCAAAACATCCTCAAAATATCAGCTTTCCAACGGTGAAATAAAAACATGAAAAACAAAGGAACTTAAGGGGAAAATTAGTATGTGAATGCGGAAAAATGTTTCAACGAAATTCTATTTATTTATTTCGATTTTCTACAACGAAATTAACGTTTGATGGTAGGATTTGGGTGTCGACACATCTGCGATCACTGCTAGTTCGATTGACTGCTAGTTGGAAAATGCATCGAGAAATATTAAACGGTTATATTTCGAGAAGGTTAGGGATGTTCTCGGTACTGGGAACTCACAAAGATGGGGGCCGTTAAAATAAGCAGTTGAGTCGTCACCAAAATGTCGGGCCCTGTCAAAATGACGGGCACCGTGGAAACCGCGCTGTGTGGAAAGGTTCCACAGGCCCGTTAGTGGTGTGCAAAAACTCTCCATTACCACTGGTCAATAACGGAGGTGCATCCATCTTGCCAAAAAAGAAGAGAAGGTTCATCTAATCTTCGCTAGATAGCACTCAGGCCGTTCCCCCACTTTCTTTCCCTAGATGCTCCTCTTGAAAATTGAATAACAAAACTGTCAGAAGCAGACATGTTGAATCTTGCTTGTTGATGAATAATTAAATTTAATATCACACTAATAGTTTGTTGTGGCAAAACAAGTTAACTAGTGAAGCAAAAACTATGGAAATACCGAGGAACTTTGCTTGGTTTTCTTTGGTTTTTCGATCTTATGCGAGGGAAACAGCGTATCAATCTGTAATTTCGTTAGTATTGATAATTTTCGAACTTTAGGTTGGAAAGTGACAGGTCAAAATGGTAGTGGAGATACGAATATGGAGGGGGAGCGGCTATAGGTCTGCCATAGAAACTTTGCATCCATGTCCCTCTAGGTGGTGGATCCGTGAACTATGAGGATCAAGTCAATCTTCCATGGTGAAACCTTCACATGAAAATTGGAGCAGTGAGAAATATGATGTTCGTGTAGTGCCATGGAATTTCAATTTTGGAAATGCACGAATTTCAAGCTGCAGTAGGAGAGGAATCATACCACTTTTGAAGGGAGAAATTCCCGAAAAATTGTTGTAAGCGTAGGAATTTGCTTGATGATAAGAGATAAGTAGTTCAATGTTCTCCAGAAGAATGCGCCAAAGAGTTGCAAAGTATCTGTGGCAGATACTGAAAGGCACAACTAGTGCTCCCAGCAGCTTTGAGTATTACATAATCAGCTGATCGTGTATCATTTAAGGCCTCCACTATGACTGTGTTCAGGCGGTTGTCACTGTTTGGAATAGGTGATTCACCTTCATTTTATTTAAACCTAACCGCCAGAAGTGAGAAGGAGATGATTGGACCCTGTGAGAACGTTATCGACGCCAGGAGCATCGTGGGTAGCGATATCGCAGGAGTCGTGCGATTGCTCAAGTTTTGTTCAGTTTCTTGTTGACATCGAGGTCTCACAGGCTCACGTTAACAAAGGAAATAACCATTTTGGGTCATCAGAATCCGTACATTCAATTCCTTCTTCTCTTAATTGCACTGCCGGACTTCTAGAGGAAGTAATCCTTTATCTACATTGTTGAAGGCTCTGGATCTGATCCATATCCCCAGACGCTTTTCTGGGCATAAGCCGCCTCCAAGGATCAGGGACGGGCACTTTCCTCGTGCCTGGAAGTGCAACTTGAGCCACAACCTTCATTGCCAAACGCATCGCCGCCGTTGCAGCAGCGGCAGAATACCGGATTTTCGTACGATAATTTCAATCTCGAATCTCAGTCAGATTTATGTTATTTTTTTCCAACTACTTCTAATGGCCATTAGTTATTAGGTACCTAGGGACCTTAATTAAATTTAAACCTAATAATCAAGAAATATACCTTATTTTAATTCATAAAAATGGCTAATTTATTTCTTAAATTCCCACGGCTCTGCAATCGTTTTGTACAGTCACAAGTTCGAAATTCTAGTATGGTTTCTCCTTGGGGTCCTTCCTCTAATTTAATTTACTCCCCTTGATTTAGGGTGAGAACCAAAGTGAGAACTAAAAAGCATCGAGATTCAAGAATTAGCGGAAAGCTTAATCTCAGAAAGATGCCAGAGGGAGCGCTAGTTGTGCCTTTTGGTGAGCTTCCGTAAGACTCTCCTGGAGTGGCTAAGGGGCTAACAATGAACTCAATGACAACTAACAGTGAATACTGATTAAAGCCACTTCTGTGATTCCTTACTTGTAACTAACCAAGCAAGCCAATTACATACTCGACTCAAATGACTTGCAGCTCCATCATCCTCCTTAGAACTTTGTTTGTCAATAGAGAGGTTTTGCTGCCAATGAGCAACATCAACTCAATGAGCCCAGGAACGTCAACCTAGAGCACGCAATCACGTTGCTAACCTCCCCCGGCGAGAACCCGTTTTTTGCAAAAACAGATTGTCAAAATTCAGGCAATTTACGGACAAATATATAGCTATTTATAAATTTTATCCCGGATTAAATTATAAAATTGATAAATCCATAAAAATTGTAAACATCGAAAAATTGACGAATTTCGGAATTTTAGACATGGGTATGCAAGTTCCTCTTTAGTTTCAATTTATATATCATTTTTCAAAAATACTGAAAGATTGTTTGAAAAAAAAAAAATAGTAGTGAATCATGGACGTCACTATCTCGATAATTACCTACTTAAAAATCCGTACATACATTTTGCTTCTGGTTAAGGTCTAGAGACCCACGACAGCATCAACACTTCACACTAGTAAAAATCGGTAACTTTGGTTCGACCGCCGTTGGATTGCCCCGACGCCTGGCCAGCTTGTTTTTTTAATACCTACGTATCTCGCTCGTTCTAAAAAAAATCGAATCAACTCGTTCTTTTTGGAGTACAGATTCCAGAAAAAGAAACGAGAGAACTGTTATATAGAGATCTATATGGCAAGTCGACCACTAGCTGGTCCACTACTTATTTGATAAGGTAAAACCTATTAGTCTGTATAAAATCTCTGAAATGCAGTTCTCCAGTGCCTTCAGTTGGTTGTTGCCAATCAGGCTTGGAAGAAACTCTAATGCTTCGGTTCTCTAGCTCGTTACAAGAACAGCACAGAGCAAATTATGGGGCATCCTCGAACAACAAAATGCACCCTCGATCCATCTCCTAAATATCACCAGGTTTTGGAGTTGGCCTCTGCATGGCGGTCCTGACCAACCTTCGAGCCTGGAGAACTGCGCCCAGACGACATCAATCCTTCAACATTCAGTCAAACAGACATTGTAAAGCCCTGACAACGTAATCCGTGACGCAGGCGCTGGTGCACCTTCCGGGCGACACTTCTTTCTCTTTCTTCTTCTTCTTCTCTTTGGTTTTCCTCTTCTCGTCCGACCCCCTCTTAGCCAGAGGGATCCTCGAGTACTTGGGCGGTCTCCTGTTCTGCTTCCATTTGGCCAAACACTCTTCGGTGATTGTGCACGTTGTGTTGGCTATCGGAATCCGTCGAAGGATTGCGAACAACACGGTGCACTCAGGTTTGGTCAGCAGGTTACCAGTCATGGGTCCTTCCAGGAACTCTCTTTCATCCATCAGAAGGTATCTGTAAATATTCATTCATTCCTTTTTGTAAAAAATTCGACGTTTTGTGTTTAAAATTTGACCATAAAGAATTATACAATTTGAAACCTTCAGTAGTAATTAATACAAAATATTTATTGGCAGGTATTGACTCACCTTACTGAGAACAAAATTTCGTCTCCAAGCACTGCTCTCAAGTTTTCAGGAGACAGTTCTTTGTGATACCGCTTGCACTCGACGTTACACCTAAAAAATATACATAAATTACTAATATTTTATACAACTCATTATAATCGTCAAGTTGGGTCAAATGTGTAGAGTATTTGGCTCTTCGATTTCATTGAACCAATAGCGAGGGTCTGAAGGAGTAACAGTGTAGATTCCTCAATATATGCCATTTTTCTGATTATATTTAGAACTCCAGTACAGTGATATATGTGGGTGAGAACTGAGAGGATATGGACCAGGGGCGGCTACTGATAGGAGCATAGGCGCATGTGCACCCCCAGCCAATTCAAAATTCTGTTGAGATCAGCTATTTCTTCGCATTTCTGTCCATCCGCTCCCTTGGTTCAAGTGGTAGGAGCTCTGATTCAGAATTGGATCGATAGGAGATCAATCCCCAGTCACCGTAAGTTAATTTTTGATGATTCAACTGTTCGTTCCTCTTTGTTTGAAGAGTAAGTTGGCTACTGCAGAAGACACGATCATAGGTGTGCTAGTTGAATCTACGCACGCAGAGGCGGAAGCTCCCTCTTTCCGGACCAATCAGAGGCATTTAGGAGCATCAGTGGATTTCTGCTCTGTGTGTTTCGAGGGAGGCGGGCTCATGAGATTGACCAACCAGAGAGTCGGAAATTTTCTCGTGTTGAGCAGATTTGATTCATTGTGCTCCCGCCAGAGAGCTCTGCAATTTGGGTTCCCTTATCGAGTTTGAGGCAAACAAAACTGATAAGGGATCAGTTCCATCAGTTCATTTTCGGTCCACTGTTTTGTTTACTGCCACACCAGTCCCTGTCCCTGGCTTTTCAAAGTATTGTGATTATTTATGAGTGTAGGTACGATGAATTTTTCGGTGCATTACCTATAATAAGGTAAACTATTCATGTTTGTCAGTGGTGGAAAAGTGAATTCAAGAAACTGGCCGCCCCTTGTCTCTACCTGGACTCCAGTAGACGTTGAAATTAAAAAATCGTACAGATTCGTACCATAAGTTCAACGTCGAATATTATAAGAAGGGATAAGGAGTGGGAGAGAGGGATGAAGGGATGTGCCTCTATAAAAGGACACCAGTTCAAATATGAGCCTCGGAGGATGCGAGAGGTGACACCTCGGAGTACACCTACCGAGATGCCCAACTCGCGCAACTCCGTGGAACTTTTCCTACACCACGCCGCGCCAGGATGCATTAACCCATTTCCGGCCACTGATGCATTTTTGCATCGTCGTAATAATGATTTTTTTGAACATTGAAATAGTGGAAAATCTTTGAGGACGAATTTTTTCTCGTTCATGCTATTCCTAAACTTTTCAAAAAACATTTTCTTCGACATTCGAGATTTTTTAAAACTTTAACAACAACCAATTTATTTCGCATAACAAGTAATTTTTCTGAGGAATAATTGCCTGGAAAATTTTTTGAAAACAATCTAACGGAGTTTTTTTTTTGGAAATGTTTTTGAAAAAGAGGCCTTTTGGCCGAAAGCGTGATTATGGTGGCTCAAATTCGATCCTGGGCGGTTGAGCGTTCTGGGCCATGAAGCGAAACAGATTCCGGTCCATAAATAGATTTTTACATTTTACGTAGATTTTTTCAAGATTTTTAACAATTAAATGTGTAAATCATATCGATTTGGAAAACTGAGACGTCTCAAATCCTATAAAATGTTAAATTCATAAAATTTGGAGCATTTTTGCTCGATTTGGCTTCTATTGTAGAGCAAATGATTCTTTATTTCGGCCGGCATTCTGTAAAATAGTTCATCCTCCTCCTCCCATTACTCTGTTAATTCTACCCTCGGCTTGAAATGGGTTAATCAAACCTCTTGCGGGATCATCCTTCCTGTCTGAACACTGCACCTGATCAGCTAGTTGTTCAGATTCACTCTACCTCCCTACCATAATTGTCAAAGATTCTCACCATCGTTCTATGGCCGCGTAGACTAGGGATTCAGGTGCGTAGAGCGTGTCTCGCTGTACTATCTCCTTGAGCGAGTCTTGCTTGAGGTCCTCGATGGACTCCTGGACGAGGATCTCCGGCGCGTGAGAGTCGATGTAAAGAAGGCAGTTGTGGAGGAGGGAGCGGCTGAGGTTGAGCATGTTGTCCAAGTTGGAGTTGGGGTCTAGCTCCACATCGTAGAGATCGGGGTCGGGGGCGGACGCTGTTCCACACTGCCCTGAACACATCCGGATGAACTCGAAAACCTGAGCCAAGCACATTGTCATTAAACTACCTTCCAATGAAGCTCATTTTACGTTTAAAAAATCTAATGTAACCTTTAGCTTTCAAGTCACAAACGAGAAGAATTGAACCTTTCTACGTTCAACTAACGCTCTTACATGTTGGAAGGAGCATTCAGGTACTCCCATAGACAAATTTTGAACATTCAAGTAATAATCTGGGATTTTCAGCCACATGCTATGCTTTGAAGATGTGAATGCTTTTTCATCCAAATCTAAGCGTTATTTTCCAAGAAATGAAAATGAGTTGGAAATTATAAAAATGTTCTTAATTTTTGTTTAAAATTTTCTCGTCGTAGGTGGGCGTAATCATCTAAACCTCTATTCATTTTGACCTCTAAATCTTATTCATCGCCTTTATTAGTTGAGCCAATTTTTAGCTAGATGATAACTGATTTCCATGCAAATTCATGCAGTTGCAAAAAAATATTTTCAAAGAATAGGAAAAAATAGTTGTTAGAAAATGTAGGAAGCAATTTAAAAATACGACAACTCCCAAAGACTTACGAAAACAGTTTCCAAAGAAATCGATGAAAAAAATTTCAATATTTTGACTTTTAATAACTTACAAAATACCTTGAAACGTAAAACATCAAACTTTGAGGGGAGGTTAAATTTTTGTTTTTCTTGCTCGATTCTAATGGTTCATTATTGAAAATAATAAACCAAAATGGCTTAAAAAATTCAGCTCTGTCCATTAATTTTTAAATTTCAATTTAAAACTAGTTAATCTGGTGACACCTTGGGACAGCTGAGGAGTTCCTAAAGTGTTTTTGGTGACAGTAGTGACACCATGGTCCAATTAGGGTTAAACAGGAAAAACTGTCAATAACGAAAAACACTTCAGGGTGAGCCTCATTCAGGTGTGAGCCAGTATCAGAGATGGACGTAATCATACTCGTAATTACGATTACGATTATAATCATCGAAAATCGTATCATTACGCTGTAATCGTACCAAAAGTGTGTCTATTACGGTAATAGACGACAGTTTTGACGTCCTGCGTGCCTTTAATGACCCTGAAAATCCCACTGTAATCGTACAGCTTTCGTATTATTATAATCGTAATCATAATACGCCCATCTCTGGCTAGTATCAAATGTTTCTGCTAAGATCAGCTACGGAATGAGTCTTGTCTTGATAACAAATCGCAGCGCACCTGGAGGTTTTTTTTCTCGCGAAACTGGCTCCACTCGATCAAGAAAATACATCAAGAACCACCTCTAACTCAGAACTCCTAAAAATGTACTTACGTCATGATACGTGTGAGCCACGACTATCCACCGTGTTTCACAGATAAGTCAAGGAAGAGCTGATATCACGTTCTATAACTATGATTTTGTAAAACCTCGAATAAGTCTTTTTTGCATTAAGTCATGTCTGACCTAGAATAATAGATCAAAGCTCCCCGATTCTTTCATCAGTTCTATAGTCCAGAATTTGACACTGGAAAGTTCATAAATAGTTTTGCAAGACCGTCGTCGTTTTGAAGTACCTAACGATGAAATGGAGTGATTTTCTAGATCAATTTATTCTTCAGTTGTTTCACTGGATGCAAAGAAGACTTACGTGGTTTTACAAGTTCACCTCCGAAATATTAACTGAGACGTGGACGTACCTGGAGAGCGTTCGATACATCCAAGGTTTGGTCCAGGTAAGTGATACATAACTTCATGAGGCCGGGACAGAGGTATTTTTGCGCTGCGTAGAAAGTTGAAAGTGCTGTGGGTACGCTTTGTATCACTACTTCTTCTTTGTACAAATACCTGGGAACATATTTAATATGAAATTGAATAGAAGAAACCGAGCATTTTCATGGTAAATTGTAGGTTTTACACACTAATTCAAGCCTTAACATTATAATCACAGATTTTTAAATTCTGAAAACCAGTGGATTGGTAGTATCATGTCAACTACCAACTATAGAAAACTTCAGTGTAGAATCTCTTCTCTATGAATATAATTTTGAGCATGAGTAAGTAAAAAAAGTAAGTAAGTAAAGTAAACAACCATTTCAGGTTGGATTTTAAGAGAAGAACGAAAGACGTAGAAGTTCAAAATGAAGGCCAGTATGAAGGTACCTACCGAGTTATGAAGGAAATCTGATGTTCAGAAAATGGTATTTCATTTCCCTATTGTTTCTTCGATCCTTAAAAAAATTGTGAACGACCTATTTTTATAAGCCAAGAAAAGATTCCCTTTTTGTAAATAGACCTCGTGAAAGACGTAGGAGACTTTAATGTTACGGCTAAAATTCGGTGAAGTACATACATAGTGTAGAGGGGGCTTTTGGTTTATTATTTTCAATAATGAACCTTTGGAATCGACCAAGAAAAAAAAAATTTTAACACCCCCTCAAAATTTGATGGTTTACGTTTCAAGGTACGTAGAATCCAAAAATCGAATAAAAATTTGGCCGTCTGTCCGCCGTCCGCCGTACGCGGCACTTTTGCCACTTAGCATTGACCGATTTTGATGAAATTTGGTATGTAGGCTCCATTTTGGGTCTAGTTGAGCCCCGAAGATTTTGGTTGATGTAGGTCACTTCTAAGGGTTCCAAAATCAATTTTGAAATTTTGAAAACGCCCTAACTCAAAAAATTTCGATATATATTATTTTTCCTTCAATTTAAGATTCTATAGAATTTTTAGAATTTTTTGAGACCACCCGGAGCTCTGTAGGACAAACCGTTCGCTCACTACGAGAATTTAAAGTTTGGACGCACGATAAATCAGAAACACGAGTGTGAATCGCAAAAGAGGCCTAATCTCCGTTCAAATTAAAGCTGACCGAAATGCGATCGATGTTTTTCTTCATGGATGGTTGGTGGCTTTGCAGACGAGTGATCTATATAGAAAAATAAAAAATAATAAACCATTGTGTAATAATTTGCAGCGTCTTGGTTTATTATTTTCAATAATGAACCTTTGGAATCGACCAAGAAAAAAAAAATTTTAACACCCCCTCAAAATTTGATGGTTTACGTTTCAAGGTACGTAGAATCCAAAAATCGAATAAAAATTTGGCCGTCCGTCCGCCGTCCGCCGTACGCCGTCCGCCGTACGCCGTCCGCCGTCCGCCGTACGCCGCACTTTTGCCACTTAGCATTGACCGATTTTGATGATATTTGGTATGTAGGCTCCATTTGGGGTCTAGTTGTGCCCCGAAGCTTTTGGTTGATGTAGGTCACTTCTAAGGGTTCCAAAATCAATTTTGAAATTTTGAAAACGCCCTAACTCAAAAAATTTTGATATAAAGGTATTGCTTTTCCTTCAATTTAAGAATCTATAGAATTTTTAGAATTTTTTGAGACCACGCGGAGCTCTGTAGGACAAACCGTTCGCTCCCTACGAAAATTTAAGGGTTTATATTGAAATATATATATATATAAATCAAAATACGAGTGTGAATCGCAAAAGAGGCCTAATCTCCGTTCAAATTAGAGCTGACCAAAATGCAATCAATTGGTTGGTGATTTTGATTTTTTTTTTTTTTTTTTGTCTTCATATTGGATGGTTGGTGATTTTGTAGACGAGTGATCTATATAGAAAAATAATAAACCATTGTGTAATAATTTGCAGCGTTTTGTCATTAAGACCGAGTACGGTTTGGGGTTTGTCACATTCCCCATAAGTTTATAACGAGTAGTATAGTTATGTGGATGATGATCATTAATTATACCAGGACATTTATAATAATGTAACAGTAAATTTTTAATATACACTTGTCTTATTGTTAAAACTTTTGCAAGGTCATACAACTCCTCAGACGGCAATTTGCGAGGCTTGAACAAGCGTATTTTCAAGACAGACTTTTGCAGTATATTTAGTTTATTTATACTAGTAATAGAGGTTCCTCCCCCCCCCCCCCAATGATACCGTGTTGCAAAGCCGATTGAAACATGGAGATCTATACGATCTTCGTGACATCCAGATAGAGTTACTTGATTCAGTCGGTATCTCTTGTGGTGATTGTCTGGTTCGAACTCTCCGTAAAAAGTTGATACTTCACTGCAGCAATATCACTCATTTTTTGGAGTTTCTGGGATTTTGTTATCACTGATCTAGGATTTCCTCATTTAAAAGATATACGAGTATAATGTATATCGTGCATACTATGGTACAGCCTAGAAAGTACAGCCTAGAAAGTTGAAAACCAACTTCAAGGCGACCAAGTTTCCGAGACGTTCCGAGGAGCTCACTGCAATCTCTCCGAGCCTTCAAGACCGCTGGGTCGTGCGGGCTTGAGCGGTTTCTAGTTCCTTATCCTCTCGCTATGCTTCATAATATTGTTTTCTCACTACCGCAGGTGGAACCTTTGACCATGCAGTAGGCCAAATAAATGTTGGTCTTCATTTCTGCTTGCATTTTAGAGCTTCTTGAACAATGTCAGTCCAGTGTCTTTCTGTGCCTTTGTCCAGAGCAAAACTATACGAAATTGAGGTCCGATTTTGCCGAAAACCCCTGTTTTCGACGATACCTATATTTCGAGGGTTTTCGAGCTAGAGCACTATTGAGAAGGTCAACCCTTAATTTTCACCCCTTAGAAGTGACTGACATCAACCAAAAGCTACCGTGCCACAACTAGACCCCAAATGGAGCCCAAATACCAAATTTCATCAAAATTGGTCCACAGAAACTAAGGAAATTTTGTATTCGATTTTCGGATTCTACGTACCTTGAAACGTAGACCAACAAATTTTGAGGGGAGGTTAAATTTTTTTCTTGCTCGATTCCGATAGTTCATTATTGCAAATAACAAACCAGTAATACCTAATAATAATAATAAATAAGTAGTAAGTATATTTCACATTGTGACGACATTTTGAAAATGCCCTAGCTCAAAAAATTTCGATATAAAGGTGTTGTTTTTGCATCAATTTAAGATAGCATTGCATTTTTAGAATCGAATGAGACCACCCGGAGCTCTGTAGGACAAACCGTTCGCTCCTTCATTAAATCAAACTTGAATCTGAAGCGAAATTAGATTAATTAAATTTACCTTTGAGTAATAATTTGCGAAGTTTTTTTCTGATAGAATTCAACATTTTTTAAATGACATTCAAAATTTACATGTAAATTCAACTTGTCATGAAATTTTGAAAAATTGATTTTTTCTCGATAACTCGACCTTTTTGTTCGGATATTATTAATCTTTGGCCACCATTTTCGATATTTAGATCGACCCGAATGTAGGATACCTACCGTCAGAAAGTTGTAGATTCAACAAATATGTACATTTTTTGAGTTGGTCGTTCAACACTACGGGTGGTTCTTCAGGTAGGTTGAGGTAGGCAGGAGCTTTTCCCCACCTCAATGGTATTAGTTTTCCAATGAGTCCAGAAAAACATCCAAATAGATGGCAGCTACTGGGATTGGTGTGGTCCCAGAGGGGACCCTGGTCGAAAAATGAAAGGCACTCGCACTTGGAAATGAAGAAACTAATTCAAGGCAATATTTTCAGGACAGGCCATTAGTTTCTCTACGAGCTCGACCAATAACCCTTGGTAAGGAATCTGCCCCAATTCCCTGGGGGAAGTGTTCCAAAGTAATCCTTACGTCCAATTCGCCTCTCAGGCACAAAACGAATCTTTTTGGATTGTCGCAAATTACGTTCAGTGGGAGCACTAGCCTTGCAAGGAAACCAATCCAAATCCCTAGAATATTATAGTGTTGTTTCTCCACTTCCTACGAGGAAACTGCTCCTTCATTTCTTGACCAAATAAGATGAGCTGAAAAATCGAAAAAGTTGTCTGATTTGTCTCCGTACTCTTCGTTCATTACCAACTAAAGCTTCCTACTTCTCTAGTAATTTACCTGAGCAAGAGATCGAAAGCCTTTCCGTCGAGATCGGTGATGGGGATGACCATCTCAGGTGACTCGTCGTCTCTTTTGGCGAGCATCGCCCTGAACACTGGGTTGGCTTCCGCCAGCACCCATCTGCGAAAAATTAAATAACAATAAGGAGTATGTTCAGCAGTGTTTTGCTCCATCGCTATCATAAATACAAATAGGTATATTCGTTCAAAATATTTTAGAATACAATTAGAACATTTTTACGGGGTTTTCTGAATCAGAGCTTTTTGAAGAACAAGAAATTTAGGTTCTGAATACGAGGTTTTCTGGGTGTGTTTTTGTTCCACGCCTAGTCACTCGATTATGGGTTTTAAATTCATTAGCACATCAACTTTTTGATAATTTTCGCCTAGGTAATTCTTAATTTTGGTTTATTTTGTTCATCATGTGGTTCATAAATGGTGTAAACCCATTTTATTTATTTCTTGTTTTTTGGGCACTGTAATTTCATAACCAAAATTGAATAAAAACAATTATTGTCAAGTGTAATAGGTTTGAAGTAGGTAATAATAGAGTAATACCGTAATAAGTAGGTTTGTAGTACCAACCCTACTCATGGTTACCCCACTTAGCTAGGACAAAGGTAAAGCACTAAAACGAACTCGGGGCAGGGATGGCAACGATCTATCGATATATTACGTTTGATTTATCGATGTATTTATATCGTTGTAGAGAACCGATATTATAGGTCAATATCGATACAATTGCTGATAATATCGCGAGTTGTTTTCAACTAGTAAAAATTGAATATTAGAATGAAAAGATGAGAAGAGTACCTGTAAACACATCAAATGATTTTATTCCAAATTTTGTAGGAACCTAGTGATGGGTTGATTTCAGACCGTTGACTTCAGCTCAGATAGCTTGACTTGAATCAAAAGTAATAGAGGCTTGTCTAGATTAAAACTACTTGCTATACGAAGTGAAGCAGGTTTTCACAACAATTATTTTCAATTTTGAAGGATCATGATTGTCTACAGTATACACCCCTGTCAATTCATAATTTAATTTAAGATTACAATGACATTTTCGCACTTTTTTCCAGTTTTTAAACAATGAATTTTGATCATTCATACCCATTAACTTTTGAAAGTAGGTTAATACCTATTTCACCAGGTTTTTTCAAATATATCTTCTGATATGTCGAGTATATCGATAATATTTCTTCCAAAATGATGGTAACTTTTCAGTTCACCTACCTACTTGCTTCTTCAAGTTTTTCCAAGTAGATACTCCGATGTGTCCATAAATGTCATCCTAAATGATTTTTATATTGTTTTAAAACGATTAAATTCACCTACCTACTTCACACGTTTTTAAAAGTAGATCTTCCAATATATCAAAAAATCGAAATATTTTCTCCGATATACCGAGGTATCGATATATCATTGACAATATATCAATACCTTAAAGCACAAAGGCGCCAAGTCCAAAAACGGAGTTTTCAAAAAACCCAAAAGAAGTTTTTACCAGTGCTCAATTCGTAAAATAATGGCTTATAACACTTTATAAACATCAAAAAAAAAAAAAAAAAAAACATTAACACTTATAAACTCTTTAGTTTCTTCAACTAATTTTCAAGCTATGATCGTCAAAAAGGTCAATAATAGTTTTGTTGAATTTGAGTTTTCCTGGAATTGAAAAAAATAAACAATTTGGAAGATGGATGGTATCGATATAATTTGATCAGCATATCGATATATTTCATTCGATATGCCATCCTTAACTCGGGGTCTTGTGAAACGAGAATAAAACTTTGTTAACCATCATTAACCTCTCCTTTCTACTCTTTCAAATTCAAAATTTTGGCGACGTACCTAGTAGGTACACAACTAGATAGAACGCGAAAGAACCATCCGATCAATTTTTGTGGATTTGGATTCCGAATCGTCTTAAACGGTTAAATCTTAACCACGTGGTCATTTATTTATTTAATCTGTTGAGTGTTGTCCCGCGACATCCCAGATCGCTTAAAAACGCCCAAGTCTTACTGTGACGTCCTAAAAAAAATGTGATGTTGAAAAGTTCTACTTTCCTTTTTAATTAGCAAAGTTTGTAAGTGATAGGTACCTCCAAATTGCTTAAGGAATTGATCTTAAAAAAAATTTGGTTACTCAAATTTTGATCTGACCCCAGCCGAAAATTGCGCACGTTTTGGCGCAGGCACTCCACAATGTGAGGGACTGCACCTTTTCAGACTATAATTTCACTCAAAATCCGTGATGTAAAACGAGACAGTCTCTTGGGCGGGTATACCAGCAATTAAAACGTCTATTTACACTCATTTCTAAGACACAAACGATATTATTCTATTTACAACTGTGCGAATGAGGTGAGTAAAAATAACAAGCTGATAAGCTTACCGGTGTCCAGGGAACCTCCAGGTATCAGGCTCATGACCGACTAGAAACGTTACGTCACTTCCTGCCTCGCTGTCGAACAGCCTGGAACGAAATTCAAATATAAACATTAAGTCGTGTCACTTGGTGTCATTATCAATTGTTGAAATACTTATAAAACTGAGTTAAAATAATTTATTACTTGTACACGACGAAGAATTTAAAAAAAATATCACAATTTAAACGGCTTTGGGAACAGAGTAGTCTAAAACGAGCTGTTGAGCAGCTTGGTTTACAGGTGATTCAGAACAACTTACTTCTTATCAGATCATTTCATAAGTTACCTAAGTCTGTTTCCAGTATCGTTGAGATTTTAATTTCTCTCCTGTTCTTTAAAGTTATAGGTTAAGTCAAGTTATAACTCGAGTTTCAGTCAGAGTTATGATGCTAAAACGGCGGATTTAGGCTTTTAGGGATCCTTTGAAAAAAAGACTTCAGGTGGTTTTATCGCACGTTTTTGGGAGTTTTCTCATCTGTCCATTCGATCTAGTCCTCTAAAATGTGGTATACAGCCTGTTAGGGGAGTGAGAGAAAGTCTAATCAGTTTTGGGTTGATGCTAGCCTGTCAACTAATCGCTTTAAAGCGATGAAATGTCGTAATCAGCATCTTGGTGTTCTTTGGAAGTGATCGGAAAAGTCAGGCCGATAAAAGTAACTTCTCTCCTTCTCATCCTTGATTTCTGACCATTTGAAACTTGAAGCGTCTTTGGAATTACTGGAAGAGACTGAGAAAAAGAAGGCATCTCTGCTCCTGCTGTTGCAGCAACATAATTGTAAGGGTTTGCCCCTTACATAAAGTAACTATGATTATAGTTAAGAGTAAAATGAAATGTAAAACTCGTCATTTTAGTAGGTACCTACATGAGAAAAAAGTCTCTGCCCTATTTGTCATTCGTAGCATCTCATTACAGTCATTTCGTAACTATGGAAACAGATGTTATGTTAGAAAAGAGATGTAGTAACTGCTAAATGATGATGGATTTGAGGCTACTATTACCTAGCTCATTACATCCCCCCACCTAAGAGGATTCATTGCTCCTGCAATGATAAGGGATGCAACTTTTGACGGCTGCTTTCTTATCTCTCCCACTTTAATCTTCATATATAAATGTTTTTGGGAAATTGTTCATTAATAATATACTTTTCAGCTTGTACGGACCACGCAATAAAGGTCCTACTGACTGCGCCAATGTAAGGATTTGCCCCTCACATAAAGTAACTATGATTATACCTAGTTAAGAGTAAAATGAGATGTAAAACTCAACATTTTAGTACTTGAAAAAAAACCTCTCTGCTCTACTTGTCATTCGTAGCATCTCATTACAGTCATTTCGTAAACTATGGAAACAGATGTTATGTAGGAAAAAGTTGTAGTAACAGCTAAATGATGATGGAATTGAGGCTACTATTAACTAGCTCATTACAATAACATGTGAGCTTCTTTTTTCCGAGTATAATCTTCGGAAGAGATCTTCACACCAGGGATGAATGGTCTCAGTCGGTGGGTCAATTTGTAGTTCTCCTGGAGGTTGAGGGTTGGAAAAAATGCGTAAAATTCTTCACCAGGCAAAACACTTCCTCAAGTTGAAAAGCTCTTTGTTTCTGTGAATTTGAGAGTCTAGCCGATGAGTCCACATATTGTGGAATTGGGATTATACATACTCGTGAAATTCATTTGAGGAGGTAGGTATTATTGTAGTTCAAAAATGGCCAACTCAGATATTCAGATTCACAGAAACAAAAAGCTTTTCAACTTGAGGAAGTGTTTTGCCTGTCTGGTGAAGAATTTTACGCATTTTTTCCAACCCTCAACCTCCAGCAAACTACAAATTGACCCACCGACTGAGACCATTCATCCCTGGTGTGAAGATCTCTTCCGAAGATTATACTCGGAAAAAAGAAGCTCCCAGTAGCCTCTATTGTGTTTTGAAAAGGCAGCACCTGACTCAGCGGTCCGCGACCTCTTTAATATTCATCCTCCGCTTCCAGGTCCAGCCTTGGAGGACCCCCAAATTCGACCGGTCGTGAGGATGCCCGAGTTTTCAACGACTGACTGACCAATCATCACCTACCGCCGGTCACAAAGGAGACCCCCTTTTTTTCACAATGGCAATCAATCACGTCTTTCAGGTCGAGTCAAGCGGGTAATTATTACATTTTTAGCTAGGAATATTTTTTTCTTTTTTTTTGACGAGTTAAAATTTGCAAAGTCGTGAAGAACGTCTTAACAGACTTCACACAAAGCCTGATTGAAAAGTCCGAACAAAAAGGATGGCGTTATTAGATTCCAAATATTTGAACTTCACGTCCTACCTGCTACGTCGTACGTTTAGTTTTTGTGTGATAAAACTTCAGAAGTAGGTGCCTACATAACGTCGGAAGGATTGAGGGAGATTCATTCTAGTTATAAACAAACTGTTAAAAAACGTTTGCCAAGTGTGTGTGGCACATAGCTTTCTCCCGATTGTATAGATGACATCAATCTCTAAGTACCTCCCACGACCCTCATAGGGGACCATCTACACGCCAATCCGAACAATTCTAGTAAATATCATCATATTCGGATGAAAAATGGCTGTTACAAGGATTTTACGTTTGCGCATGCGCAGAGGCTACTGTCAATTTTGAGGCCTTGATTTTCATAGGGGACCATCTACAACCTAATCCGCATAATTCCTGAAAATGTCATCGAAATCGGATGGAAAATGTGAAGTTATGGCTGTTATAAGGAATTCACGAGTGCGCATGCGCAGCGGCTCCTATCAGTGAAATTGAAATTGTTTATTGCCATCATTATTCAAATGGTACATAACATAGAAACTAAAATAAACACACTGGTAAGTCAATAATAATTTCGAAAGTTTAAATTGCGATGACCGTGCTGGATAGTGAAACCACTGTGGCCCAACTCGGAGTAGGTTCTAGCTAGATGCAGAGTAAAAATAAAATAAAATAAAAATCCTCTCTTGTATTTCCTTTGGCCATCCTAGTTTAATTTGTAAAATATTCAAAAGGTCGCTCAGCCACAAATTTGCTCAATTATTTTTTAAACTATTTATTATTATTAATATGACACATTAGTAACTACTACATTGTAACTACAATAGTAGTAGTTACTACATTGTAACTACAATAGTAGTAGTTATTACATTGTAACTACTACTACGTACTACATTGTAGTGTATCATTTTTCCTTTCGAAATCCCTATTTATCATTTGCATCCCTTTATAATTGGTTGTGCATATTTGTTCAACACTTTGGGTAATTTGCGTCTATAAGTTCTTGATTTTCGCTGCCTAACGGTATTTAAAAATATACCTATGTTTATGTTTCTGAATTATTTTGAGCATATTCTTAGCATAATATCCTATAACTATATTATAGTTGGTAGACAGTTGAAAGTTTCAACTCTTTAAATAATTTTTCGGTGGGTTAGCGACTAGGTCTGTGGAATAGCACCCGTAAAGTGATTTTTGCAGAAGAAAAAGGGAAATGGGTCTCAAGAGCACACCAGTCTAACTTCCACGTGCATGTCAGGAGGTGATGTCACTTGGTGCACTACCTGAATATCTGAAGGTGAACAACATGAATCGACTCCGATGGATATTCAAATTGAGGTCGGGACAGATTCTACTGAATTTTGCTCCAGCCCGCTCGGAGGAAAGGTGGAAATGCGCCCTGTGCAACTCCCAAGAGAGAAAGGACGTTCTCCACTTTCTGGGGAGGTGTTCTATTCTGCTGGAACTAAGGAAATATTGGCTTGGTAAAAGTTTTTTCTCAAGAACGGAGTGTATCAGGATGCTCAAGGAACTAAAGAATATCACTGCGCTGGTAGGGTTCTGCAGGCAAGCATGGGCATATAGATATGAACTAATCCAGGAATTTAACTATTAATTTAAACAAAAATAAATAAATAAATAAAAATTTGTATCTTGGCCCTGTTACCATGATCGGCGGGTTTACCTAAAGTAAAGTTACCAGTTACATGTATGTTATGTTAAGTTATGTATGTTACTATGTTAGAAGTAAAATGTGATAATATAGATACCTAATAGTTGTGTTAGTATTGTTGTTTGTGGTAGTCAGTTGTCGAGTATTGTTCTGTAAACATAAAATAGTGTAAAATATGAAAATGAAATGAAAATATAAATACCTAAAGTACCTAATATGCCTAATGTACCTACCTAATGTAACCTAATGTAATATACCTAATGTAGGTACCTAAAGTTAAAAAGGTACCTAATTGCCTACCCAGTTGACGGCTTCATTAAGCCTAACTGTACAGCGTGATTTTGTTACTTTTGTTTATTTTGTCGATTACAAATGCACGTTTATTCATTCATTCATTCATTCAAGTGATTTTTGTATTTTAAATAATTTATCTATTAAATACTTGAGAGTACCTCCCCAAATGATTATAACGTATTGCAAGATCGACTCAAATAGCGCTTGATAAATATTTATTTTCAGTTCTTTCGATAGAAATTTAATTCTAAACAATACGTAGGACGGGGGTGACGATTATCATAGGGGACCGCCTACACAACAACCCGCACAATCACTGAAAATTTCATTGAAATCGGATGAGAATTGTAGAAGTTATGGCTGTGGCAAGGATTTCATGACAGACAGACAGACAGACACGGAACCAAAATTGTTCAGAAAGGTTTAAAACGTAAAACGCGAGTGGAAATTTCGATTTTGGAGAACTTTTCTTTTTCAACCTTGAAAACAAAACTTCCGCTATCTTGGTAGACTCGGAAGCAAAACTTGCTGCAGTTGACAGATCCGATCTAGATTCCTCTCAATGTCAACTGAAGAGTGATCTCAGCTGTCTAGAATGAACACAGGAGAAAAGTCAGCTTCATCACAATGCTGATCTGGCTTTCTCTTGTTTACTTGAAGAGGTCTCCTTGCCATTATTCTGACATCAATGCAATTTAAAGGAGACTGTAGAGAAACTAACCCGCACAAACATACGAATTTGCTGCTCGAATACTAACAATGCTGCTTAGGTATAACTTTTCAAAAACTGGAAGATTGAACTCTTGAGTGCACCTAGAATGATTAAAATTGGAAGTCGGTCGTAAAATTTACGATTATTAAACTAATTTAGTTTATTTAATTATGAATTTTATTTCAATTTAATTTTAATAATTTAATAATCAAATTTTATTTAATAATTAATTTAATAAAATTTAGTTTATTTAATAAACTATCCAACTACTACCAACGTGAACTCATGTTCTTCCAGCGTTTATCTTATTAGCTCCTCTCATCAGCATACCAAACGAAGATTACAGTAGATAAAATTATGTAATTGCAATGTGAAATGAGATTCTCGCTCTATCGAAACTGATCAATCCACCTGCCTTCGGTGTTTTCTGCGCTACGATGTTACGGCATTTTACCGGAAGGTCGTCGAAGATCGCGGTGTTAACGACGTCCCGAAACTGCCTTAATCGTCGTTAAATAGTCACCCCAGGGCAACATCTTCACCTTGTCGGTAAACAAGGCTTAAAACAAATACGAAATAATTATAGATAAGCACTAATAATTAGTTTTTACGTCCCTCTACCCTACCGTAAGGTGAAAAGGAAAGTACAGCCATCGCCAGGAAACCATTTGCCTCCACATCACTGCACGGACAAAATTCATCTCAAATAAATCATGAGTGATAACGAATTCGAAGTTCAAAAAAAATTTTTTTAAACAAGCTTTTATTATATAGGTATTTTATTATATTACAAATTTGTTAATAAAATGACTAAAATTTTTATTAACTAAAATGACTAAAATAATTAAATTAAATGAAAATAAAATGACTAAAATAATTTTAAACAAGCTTTTATTATTTGTTAGGTAATAAAATGACTAAAATTTTGAAAAACTTGAAGCCTCTGTAAAATTGAAACTCCAATTTTCTTTCTAAAACCAAGGTGGCAGTAATTCGCGGTAAATTTCTCCGCTTCACGGAAACACATTGAATCATGGATATGTTTACTGTAAACGTATCCATGTTATTTATGTATTTATAGTACGAGTACCTACCTTTTTATAGTACCTAACTTATCTACTTATACCTAACTTCATTAATGATCGCCTTCAATTTTCATTCGGGTTAATAATAATCTAAACTGCCGGGTCGTCACAAATTTTGGTGTCGTTACGCAAATGTTAGAATAGCCCCCAGCCCAAAAACATAGGTACCTATTCGTGTTAAAATTTGAAAATAAATTACTTCTTGTAGGATTATGCGAAACTACATAGTAGCAGGTGGCAGTCGTTAGGTTACCTACCTCGTTGTCTAGTTAATTGTATAAACAAATAAATTACTTTTGATCTTGAATTCAACCCGAAGTTTTCCAATCCTTTATTGGCGACGAGGTTGGGATAAAGAACGGAAAAAAACATGATAGTGACGATAATGACTTCGATGAGTCAACGAGAAGACTCAAGAGGTTCACGACGCGTGCGACCATCCACACCCGAAGGGAAGACGATGAGGATGAAATAGAGGCGATTGGACCAGATCCGGAGTTAAGAAGAGCACAACCGAGAGAAGAGGATGATGAAGATGAAGAATTGGCTCGTAAGAAGGAAATATTTTCAGCCAACCATTTGAGGACGAAAGTTCCTGGGAGGACTATGAGAGTCAATTTTTACTATATTAAGAAATATAACACTTTATAAAGAGTGCTTTATCAAAGTCCCAAATTAAAAATCGCTGCAAATCATTGCCCAAACGTTTATTATTTTCTGTATAGATCACCCTTCTGTATAGATCCCTCCCTACCAACCGTAGGTACCTACCTACTACATAAGGGCCTTTTTGAAAATTTCACCCCCAACCACCAACCAAATGGAAATGAAGGGTTGAAATCTCAGAACACTTTATCACAGTCCCAGTTTTATAAATAAAGCAATTCTTATTAGAGATAATTTATTTTTAATTTTTTTAGTTCATTTTATTAACAACTAAAAGCTTGTTTGCAAAAAAGTGTTTTTCTTTCATTTTATTTTCAACTTTTTAGTATTTTTAGTATTTATAATATCTTATTACTATTATTCTTTATTTAATTAATAAATTATGTATCCATTTCCTTCATGACTATGAGAGATAGAGAAGATTTGTAATCGGATATCTTCCAAAATCATAAATCTTACTCGCATTTCGCGTTTTCAGAACAATTTTAGACATCGTTGATTTCATCGTGACCCGCGTAGGGCCTTTTGTTTTTGGGAAATAATAACCATGAAAGTCAAGTTCCGTTAATAACACCGTAAAGTAGTTTACGTATCAGGAAAACCGCCGTCCACATAGCTTGCAGGAAGTTTTGATTGATCTATGCTCAACACTGGTGTGAACGGCAGTAGATAAACTTCCTCCAAATTTTTGAAAACATCTGTACTACTACGTACGTCCGGTTTATCAAATGATTTGTCATTGATTTTCAAACTAGATAATACCAATTCTTAGTAGTACCCAAAACGTCTATATTTCCATTTATATCAACGTCTTTAATCAAATAAGATAAGACACTACATAAAGCCAGATAGGGTTAGTTGCTTGAAAGCCTACAGTTCTACTAGTTAGTAAAAGAAATATTTACATGACGTCACCTGCTGCTGAGGAGCGGCTGGCAGGGGGTCGCCGTGTCGTTTGGACACATCTCAGTAGGATAATCTTCACATTTTCATCTGCAACAAATAACGTCTTATTAATTTCAGTTAACTCTGACTGGTAGGCTGTTATGTTTCCAGTTAAGCTAGAAAATTAATGTCCTCAAGTTGCCATGAGTAGATGATGTACGCAAGTATCGTAATTTCCAATGTCTTTAGATCTTCATCAATCTATCAACTTCTACCTGCTACCTACCTATTGAAGTTTGCATATCCATCGTTCTCTTCAAGATCTAAATTGCTTTCAAATTCAAATTCAAAAGGTTTTTTATTGCTGTAATCCACCAAGTGGTAAAACAATCGTCAGATAATAATAAATAACGCTAAACAAGTAATAAGTAACAAATCTAAACGCCAACAATCACCAGATCAGCTTAAAAAACTCTTCGATATTATATAATTCCGCCTCCACAAGTGTCTTTTTAATTCTTCTTTCAAACTGCTTCTCAGGTAGTTTCCGAATCGAGTCTGGCAGCGCATTGAAAAATCGGGAACCGTGCTGGGTAGGATTGTTCCTCAGTGATGACGCCAGATGAACCGTCGGCGGTCTCAAGTCATTGCACTGGCGCGTAGCTTGAGTATGAAAGTTTGACGATTTTTGCAAGCCGCCCATATTCCGCCGGACATAACATAAACTACTATACACAAATAGACCGGGCAACGTGAGACTCCTTATGATTTCGCCTTTGGGGTGAAGACATTCAATGACTCAATCCAGACCAGGTCTCCTACATTGGAATTAGTAAAGGCAGGTCGACTAGATTCTTTTCGATTCTTTTAGATTCTTTTTCGACATCTTCGATCCTCAAACCTTCATCAATTTCAGCAAACGTCAGTTCCAAGTGGGAGTTCGTTCGCAAATTTTGGTAACATTCACGGTTCTCTCTCCGTCCAAGGAACAACGTGACCGAAGTCAGTTGTTGAGTATGGAGTTTCATTCATGGAAATCCTCACATCAGAAGTTGGTCGTGATTCTCGTCTATCAAAGCGGCTGCCTTCATGTACTGATCGAGTGTACCCGTACACCTTCAGCTGAATTTGCAGAAAGATTTACACTCTTACATGTGAAATCTCACCATAATAGCGAACGGCTTTTCAATCGTGTTCCTCAACTCAGGAAACCATCATGATCGCGAAAATTTCAGTAGGTATCATATTGAGAAATTTATCAGTGGTATTGCTCAATATCACAATCAACCATTTAATGCCCACTGATGTTATTCTATGTGAGGAACACAACATTCGCCTCACAATTTTCCATACATTTGTGTACTAAATTTTGAACATACTTGTGCTTTGTTGATTAATAATTTGATGATCGACTTACAAAAACCAAGGAAATCGGCGAAAAGCATCGTGGCCGGTGATAGTTCGCAGCGCGGTAAGGAACTGAACACTTCAGCGATATCACACCGCATTTTATCTGTTCTGTGAGTACCGACCTAACCCTTCCTCTCAGACTATCCCGAAAGATGACTAACATTGTGGACCGAAAAAAGCATTGCACTAAAAAGAAGGTGATCTCAAACTACGTCCGAGGTAGATCCGCCTTCTTTGATACGAAAAAAAAACCGAAGTGTTTATTTAAGCGCGTAAAAACATTGAGGGAATCTATCGCACTTAACAAAAAACTATCATAACCACGACGGATACCATGAATCATCATCAGTATTAAAACGGATTTCACCTATAAAATCAACAATATTTATTTCTACCGTTAAACGTAGTTTTGATTTCAACATCATCGTGAAGGTATATTTGGTACGGAAATGCGATAACGATTGACAACAACGCTGTTTACCTTCACATAACTACACAATGATACAGTACTTTACCAACAATACCTACTTGATGTGTACTCCATCTTCATAATTTTCTATTGCTTCCGAGTCTACCAAGGTAGCGGAAGCTTTGTTTTCACTTTTCAAGGACGAAAAAAAAAAGTTCTCCAAAATCAAAATTTCCACTCGCGTTTTGCGTTTTAGACCTTTCTGAACAATTTTGGTTCCGTGTCTGTCTGTCTGTCTGTTTGTGTGTCTGTCATGAATTCCTTGTAACGCGCATAACTATACGAAGTTATTGTCCGATTTCAATGAAATTTTCAGGGATTGTGCGGGTTGGTATGTAGACGGTCCCCTATAAAAATCATCATCCCCGGACTGATAGAAGCGACTGCGCATGCGCAAACGTGAATTCCTTGTAACGGCTATAACATCTACATTTTCCATCCGATTTCAATGAAATTTTCAGGGATGTTACAGGCTAGTATTTAGATGGTCCCCTATGAAAATCACCACCTTCGGACCGATAGTAGCCACTGCGCATGCGCAAACGTGAATTTCCTTGTAACGGCCACAACTTCCACATTTTCCACCCGATTTCGATGAAATTTTCAGGGATTATGTGGATTAGGTTGAAGATAGTCCCCTATGAAAATCATCATCCCCGGACAGGTAGAAGCGACTGCGCATGCGCAAACGTGAATTACTTGTAACAGCCGTAACTTCAACTGTCCCCCAGGGGTCGCGGGTTCGAATCCCAGCCGAGGCTAAGTATTTTTTTTATCCAATCACATACATCTACTCACTTAATTTTTGATCCGAATTTGATGAAATTTTCTAGGATTGTCCAGATTAGCGTGTAGATGGTCCCCTATGAGGGTAGTGGAAGGTACTTAGAGATTGGTGTTTTGAGATTAACAACAGTTGTTAACAATAGTTACTATGCATCGGATTATCTATATAATCGGGTTATGGATACGAGGAAGCTATGTGCCACACCCACTTGGCAGACGTTCTTCTTCTATAAAATCAACAATATTTATTTCTACCGTTAAACGTAGTTTTGATTTCAACATCATCGTGAAGGTATATTTGGTACGGAAATGCGATTACGATTGACAACGACGCTGTTTACTTTCACATAACTACACAATGATACAATACTTTACCAACAATACCTACTTGATGTGTACTCCATCTTCATAATTTTCTATATCTTCTTCTATAAAATCAACAATATTTATTTCTACCGTTAAACGTAGTTTTGATTTCAACATCATCGTGAAGGTATATTTGGTACGGAAATGAGATAACGATAGACAACAACGCTGTTTATCTTTACATAACTACACAATGATACAATACTTTACCAACAATACCTACTTGATGTGTACTCCATCTTCCTAATTTTCTATATCTTCCGTCCAACATCAATTGTAATGCTTAAATATCTATTTTGTTCATTATCAAGTGGTAATTATTTAAAAAAAGGAGATAACTCGTAAGCGGATGTACAATTATTTACATTTTGAATTGTTGAGTGAAAATGCCAGCCAAGTGAGGTGGGCAGTATACTGATAAAAACCGGAGTTGAGGAGAACGCTGACTATTCCCACGAAAATAATGAGTTACAAGTTAAATCGATTTTGACGATGAGGTCATCATCAGTAACAAACAACAGTAACAAAACAGTAACTGTTATTGTTTGTTACTGATGATGACCTCACCGTCAAAATCGATTATTTTCGAGGGAATAGACAATGTTCTTCTCAACTCCGTTTTTTATTAAAACGGTTTTCCACAATCTCATCGCGAGTGATTTTATTCGTGGGCAGTATAGCTTCTTTACATAGAATACCAAAACAGGTAAATGTAAAATTGATTCTATGATATATTAGTAACACTGATGAAGAGTAAAATGAGAAATGATGGTTGTAAGTTTCTGAATTGAAAACACGATCTGGTTACTTTATTCTTATCAAATGTGGAAGGGTTGTTTGGCGCTAATGTTATTGTACGCAAAATGTCAGCTAATTACTTGAATTACGCATCTACGTGCAAAAAAAAAAGGTTGTTTCAACAATCAGCGATTCAAAGGGTGCTGATAAAAAAGGCATTAAGGATCAATACAGGGGCATACAAATTCCTTCTTTTGAACTAAAATTTGTTATTTTTTCAAAAATTGTTTCAGCTCTGACAACAATTTTTTTTAAACGCGGTAAATTTCTCCGCTTCAAGAAAAATCATTGAATCATGGATATGTTTACTGTAAACGCGTTTTATTTAAGTTTTCTACTTTGGTGTTTAAAATTTATTGTACAGAAATTGGTTTAGATAAATCAGTAATGGGCAATATTTGGTTGAAAACCGGTAAATAATTCCTTGGTACCTGCCTCAAAATACTGGTCGCCTTCAGTTTTCATTCGAGTTATTAATAATCTTAAGTGCCGGGTCGTCACAAATTTTGGTGTCGTTACGCAAATTTTAGAATGACCCCCACCTCAAAAACAAATCTATGTTAAAAAAAACATGAACACAGCAGGAACAACTTAACTGCCCATCCGACTTGGTCGGCGTTTTCAAATTAATTTATTGTCCGAATCCACCACTCAGTAATGTTGTTGCCAATTTACCTATTCCAGTGGTGAGGTAATTGCATCGAATCTCGGCCTCTACCTGTAAGTATGACTAATATTGATGACAAATAAAGGCATTGCGCCAATTATGAAACCGCAGATTTTCACTCACGAGACTTCAGGCAATGTTTACTCGTTGATATCTAGTTGTGCATGACTGAATCAACAGAGAATTGCGTAATGAGCTGGTTTATAAATACCACTCAATACTCGTATCTTGGCACACGTGAATAACATGTGCCAAGTTGGGTGGGCAGTGTAGTTAGCTCACGTATCAACATGGACATAATTGAATGGGTGCCCGGAAGAAGGGCCTATGTCACGATTTCCAAATTTTGCGGAAGCATTGAAAAACTAGGATATTGATGATGATCACTGATTTAAGTCTGCTGTAGTGACATAGGCCCTTCTTCCATAGGTAGATAAAATTAGCAGAAAAAACGTCTGCCAAGTGGGTGTGGCACATAGCTTCCTCGTATCCATAACCCGATTGTATAGATGATCCGATGCATAGTAGTTAATCTCAAAACACCAATCTCTAAGTACCGTTCACTACCCTCATAGGGGACCATCTACACGCTAATCTGGACAATCCTAGAAAATTTCATCAAATTCGGATGAAAAATTAAGTGAGTAGGTGTATGTGATTGGATCAAAAAATACATCGCCTCGGCTGGGTTTCGAACCCGCAACCTTAGGAGCTCTAATCAAGACTCTATCCTCTGAGCTAACGATGACCTGCAATTAATGGGATTTGAGATTCTCACAGGACACCATTCCTCTATGACAGAATCCGTCTATGAAAAACAATTCTCTGTGATTTTCATAGGGGACCATCTAAACACTACTCTGTAACATACCTGAAAATTTCATTGAAATCGGATGGAAAATGTAGAAATTATGGCCGTTACAAGGAAATTCCCGTTTGCGCATGCGCAATGGCTACTATCAGTTCGAAGGTGATGATTTTCATAGGGGACCATCTGAACACTACTCTGTAACATCCCTGAAAATTTCATTGAAATTGGATTGGAAATGTGGAAGTTATGGCCGTTACAAGGAATTCACGTTTGCGCATGCGCAGTCGCTTCTATCAGTCCGGGGGCAATGATTTTCATAGGGGACCACCTACAACCTGATCCACATAATCCCTGAAAATTTCATCGAAATCGAGTGGAAAATGTGGAAGTTATGGCCGTTACAAGGAAATTCACGTTTGCGCATGCGCAGTGCCTTCTATCAGTCCGGGGACGATGATTTTCATAGAGGACCATCTACAACCTAAGCCACATAATCCCTGAAAATTTCATTGAAATCGGATGGAAAATATAGAAGTTATGGCCGTTACAAGGAATTCACGTTTGCGCATGCGCAGTCGCTTTCATCAGTCCGGGGATAATGATTTTCATAGGGGACCGTCTGCACACCAACCCGCACAATCCCTGAAAATTTCATAGAAATCGGACAATAACTTCTTATAGTTATGCGCGTTACAAGGAAATCATGACAGACGGACAGACACACAGACAGACAGACACACAGACACGGAACCAAAATTGTTCAGAAAGGTCTGAAACGCAAAACGCGAGTGGAAATTTCGATTTTGGAGAAATTTTTTTTTCGTCCTTGAAAAGTGAAAACAAAGCTTCCGCTACCTTGGTAGACTCGGAAGCAAAATATTGCAAAATGGCAATATTTTATTTTGCTTGGAATATTAAGTACATGTATGAGTATTGACATCATTTTCATTTTTCTCTGAATTATTAATATTGACTAATAACCTTTTAGATTTCTCAGAATTTTTACATTGAAGGCAGTGACTCGTAAAATTGCACATATGAAGGAGGTCCTTCTTCTTTTTCTTTTTTATGGACAACAGGTTTGTGTAAAGAATAGGTAAAGAAGGGAAGAAAAATCTTGTATGTTTTCCAGGGTCTTAACACGTTATGGGACTCTCGAGCGTACAGAGTTGAAGGGTCCACATGAAATAATTTGTACTACTGGTACTTATTTATTTGGAATTTGGTGTTTTTCTTGTGGTGAGCATGTGTAACGACGTCTACGTCTTTGAATTTATCTTGCGTCAGAACAACGAACGAAACACGAGCAATATCACAGAATAATACCAGAACAGCTTTGTACACAGGACTCTGATAACGAACTAATAACATAGGCCCTTCTTCCACTTCAATTTCCTTCACTTCTCAACAAAAATGCGATTCTCCTGACCTCTGTTGGCCTTGTTTACACCTGAAAACCTTTCTTTCAGAAAAATTGGCCCTTATTCCACGAAAAACTGGGTTTTGGATAAATCGTGACATAGGCCCTTCTTCCGGGCACCCATTCAATTGTAGTTGGTGTAAAAATGATTCAATAGGTATATTTAAAAATGCGCAAAAGCCTCAGCTATTCAACGGTATAGTGAATTTAAGTATGTATTTTAGAGGGAACTTTTTTGATAAAATTGAGTTTTTATGCAAAAAATTTGTACTTTTAGACAAAATTCAAGTTTTTTTTCTTTTTCAGAAAAAGTCCTGCATGACTAAAGGAACTCAAAAGCAGATTTACGTTACTTTTTGAACTGAATCGAATGGCGACAGACCCAGACCTCCCTAGGAACGAATTGAATAGGTTTTCAGTCGCAATATCTCCATTTCAGGGAACAGAGCGAAGGTGATGGTCGAATGGTCCCTCGCCTCAATCCTGACCTCATAATAATACCTTGAATTCCAGATTTCCCCAAAAGTCCAAGGTAGTGAGGTCAGGACTGCGTAGTTTTTTGTCGATTGTTGTGTTGTTCTTCTCTTTCTGATAAAAAAGTCGTCATGAGTTTTATGTGAATAACAGAAAACTATGCAGTCTCTCCGTTCACTGAAATTTCGACTTCATTTACGATCCCGAACTGCTGCAGTCATTAGCTGGGTAAGTGAATCACTGAGTCTGTTTGTACAGGAAGTTAAAGTGCGAAAACAATAATATTGAGTGAATCATCCGTAGTTGAAGAAAAACCATCTCAACTATAGGTACTGTCCCCCGATGAAAAGAATGAACGTGAGGACCCTACCGAATCCTAAACTGAAAACATCCTTTACCTGACTTTCTGCTTGGTAGGCTTTGGTGAAAATGAAGATTTTCATAAAGGGAATTAGTACGGGTGGTGATTTATCACTTAAACGCCTTCAGGAATTTACAATGGAAGCTGTGAAATATGACTGGAAATATTACGTGGGCCACATCAAGAAGATTGAAGGAGATTTCTGAAGGATTTTTGAAGGAGATATATTGATGGATTTCCACGTACTGCAGACAGTGGACGACAAAATTAATCAAAGTGGCAAGAAGTCAAAGAAATCTCCAGAAATCGAAATATTAGTTTAAAGAACTTAGTATGCCAAACCTACATGTGAACTTTACTCATTTTTGTTAACAAAAATGAATCGATGAGAAAAAATATTGTGTTAAAAATTGAAAATCGTGCAGCTTGACCATTTTAAGACGTTTTTAGTGGGTTTAGAGCCATTTTATGCTATGTGAGGACACATTTCACATGAAAATGTGAAACAATCCTGTTTATAGCGCATGAACTTATGCACTCATCATAAATTTTGAAATTTTTGGTATTACTTAAGGCATTTTTTAGCAATTTTTCAATACTTTGAGCAATTTTTTGCGCACTTTAATGTATAACGATTTGATTTGTGGCCTAAAAACTTTTTCTACTTGAAATTTTGCTTTTATATCAAAATTTAAAATCTTCCATCTTTTTGGCTATTTTTTCCAATTTTGTAAAGCATAATTTTGAAATTTAATCAATTTTCGTTTTTAAAAATGGTGAAATCTAGGAATCGTTTCAAATGCCGCATTGGGGTATTGGATGAGGTCAGTTACTACCTGTAAACGTATATTTGTGGGAAAGGGTGTAGTTCTACGTTGAGGATACCCAACTCCCTATCGGGCCTCGCGTTCATTCTTTTCATCGGGGGACAGTAACTACTTTAGCTTCAACTACTTCAGGAAACAAACTACGTATATTATGATGATAGAACAAACACTTATTTCATGTAAGTGGTTTTGTTCTCCATAGATCTAGCTTCACAACATCTATCAAGTGTGGGTCGTGCTTGGGCAATATTGCATCCTGACATAGAATAACATGAACAAAATTTGTATTTAATACGTAATCAGTCGGTGTAAAACGCTTGGATTTCCAGGATCATGTTGACGGTCCTCCTAGGTGACAAAACTAGGAGTAGATTGAGATGTAGATTTAAAATTTTTCACGTGTATCGTGGCTCCTGCTGACTTGGCGATGAATTCCAAAACTACCCTCCAAATTTGATATCACGTACATGTACCCAAATTTGTTTGACCTCGTGCATTCAAGGTTTCTTCCATTAATAGGGAAGCACAAGTGTGTACCAACACAGGTGGGAAAGTTTTATGAGAGAAAACATTTCACGTGGTCCAATTTTCAGTAGGTCTCTTATCAATCCCAAAATCGAAATTATCACTCGCATATTGCGTTTCTGATCTTACTTGCTTTACTTAGTTACCTTCACTCGAGGACCCTGTATCCAACAGGGGGAATTGAACAACACGTATCTGTCCATTCAAAATATGAAACATGTAGTTTAAAACCAGTCCAACTTGGATGGCATTGAGCCTGAAGAGATTTTGTTGTAAGGGTGCAACAGATCGGGATTGACTTCAGTCCTCCTGATATAATCTCTGACTCAGTTATCCTTTGTTATTGTGAACTTTCCATGCAAACCTTTGCATTCTCGCACTGACAGAGCTACGTCTCGTCTCCTTCTCATGAAATCGAGTCTCGATGATCCCAGAGCGCCTGAAATGGAGTGACGGAGAATCCCCGCCAATCACATCACGTTCTGAAGATGTCGATGCTGCAAACTGTACCGCTATATTTGTACGACTTTGGGCCTCCAGGGCGACGACCCGAGCAATGAAGACAGAATTGATCATCCCACACATTCTGAACTGACTCCATCAATCACGCGGAAGGTGAAGGTAAACTATTGGCTTTGAGGTTCTACGCAGTTGAAGGGGTCCTAATAATCCGACTTTGAATACTACTGAAATCACTCACGGCCAGTTTCACCACGCAATCCTTACGACAATAAAATCATTATCTCACAAAACCGTTGATTTCAATTTAACGTATATTGAACAGCACTATGAATGCATTTTTGGTATGGAAATGTGATAACGATTGATAACACATTACTACATGATGGTTCTTTATTTTACCATATAAGGATTACCAATATATATAAGAACCTACTTGATAAAGTGCTATGTACGAAGTCTTCATTCACGCCAATTTCGTACAATTCTGCTCAGCTTTGATACTGTAATAATATTGGTTGTTTTATACATTGACGAACACCAAGTTGCATATGGGGAGTCACTGTCATGTGAAAAGCCAGAAAAGTCAACATGATCGGGGGAATAAATTATTGATCCTGTGATGTTTGTCATCTCGAAAAGCTACCAACATGGAAGTGAACATCATTGAGATACCATTACTTCCAACTCGGTAAGTTCGTTAGATATCAAATTAGGGTAACCATCATGTACGGTCTTGTTCATCATAAGAGCAGCTCCTCTAACTTGGCACTAACTCTGCCAAAATCATATTTTTGTAAAACGGAAGGTACCTATTTATCGTAACGGCCCAATATTGTATTTCACTCCGCGAAGACTTGTGATTCTCTGCGTTGACCCGTCACCGAAATATCGAGCCGCTCGAGCTTCGGAAAGGCTCGCTGGAAGCGCTGCAAGATTCTACACAAACCGACTTATAAATAGGGTACCCAATGCCCTACATTTTCCACCCCCAGCTCCCGTAATTCCACCAACCTTCCCCAACTTCAACGATCTTAATTTTCGCTACAGATGAATAGAGAATTCGTGGACGATCTCGATAATTTTTGGATTCTCCTTCCCAGTTCCCCGAGATATCATGGAAACAAGTAACTTCACAAATGAATGTTTTAATCCACGAGATGGGTGAGCTGAAGGTACAGTTTTCTAATTCGAAATTCAAAGCTACTATTGTGGGATACCAGATCTCTCCGAATTGAGCAGTGAGTTGAGTAGGCAGTGAAGCTTCCACATGAAGTCCAAATTCCAAATTAGGGCAAATACAATCTCTTAGTTGATCCCACAGAGTACTAGAGACAAGGTATTGTCTTCCAACACAAATCGATAGGTATCCGAATTTTTTGACATTTTTTTTTTTGGACAACAACTAAGTGCCCACTAGGTAGTTGTGGAAGTTTCTAGCGTACAAACGAGTCATAAACGACAATTTTGGAGTTTGCTTGTTGTTGCTGCAGTCTTTAATTGTCTCCAACAAACCCCTACAACAAACCATATTAATCCAAAAGCTATCGTCTTAAAGCCTGAACCAAAAATCCATCCAAATTTGAACAATTTTGGGTTATTATAAACTGATAAATCGCCATTTAAAGGAATTCACGTTTGTAGGTATGCTCACACATAAGAGAAAAAGAAATGACAAAAATCGACGAAAAATAGATCAATTTAGTTAAAAATGAACTAATTACGACGGATAACTGTTAATTATAATTTTAAAATCAATTTTGTATGTACGAGGGTGGATCAAATATAAACGGGACTTTATTTTTTTTTTAATTTTATTTGTTAGAAAATAAAAAGCGGGTATATGTCACTTTTCTACATAGTCTCCTGCTTTTGTGACACATTTTTCCCAGCGAATAGGAAGTTTTTTAATCCCAGCATCAAAAAACGATGAAGGTTGCGTCTGAAGCCAATTGCGCACGAACCCCTCGACCCCCTCATCATCCTCGAATCGCTGTCCGCCTAGGGCTTCTTTAAGTGGCCCAAACAAGTGAAAATCACAGGGCGATAGGTCAGGGCTGTAGGGAGGATGATCAAGTGGAGTCCAATGCATTTCTTCCAATTTTTGAACAGTTAGAGCTGCAGTATGGGGCCTTGCATTGTCGTGGAGGAGGATGACGTCACGAATTGGTTGATTCCGTCTTTTGCTGCGATATGCAGCCCTCACCTGAGTCAGCAGCTCACAATAGTAGGCAGCATTGATTGTTCTTCGCTCATGCAAAAAATCAATGAGCAAAACGCCTCGATAGTCGAAAAAAACAGTTGCAAGGACCTTGCCAGCAGACAGTCGAGTTTTTGCTTTCACTGGGGCTGTCTCCCCCTTCCTCCGCCACTCCATACTGGCTTGCTTCGATTCGGGTGTGTAATGATGGACCCATGTTTCGTCGCAGGTGACGATGCTAGCCAAAAATGCTTCCCCTTCTTCCTCAAACCTTGCAAAAAGCCTCTGACAGACCTCCAAACGTCTCAACTTCTGATCTGCAGTCAAAAGGCGAGGGACCCATCTGGCACACACTTTACGGAATCCTAGGTGCTCTGTAATGATCGTTTGGCAGCTCCCATAACTTACCCTTACCTGCTCAGCGATTTCGGAGACAGTCACACGTCGATCATCTTCAAGAATGTCACGAACTGCTTGAATGTTCTCATCCGTAATGCTGCTCCGGGGACGACGATCGTGTTCCTCATTCTCTACTCGTTCTCTTCCCTCCTGAAAATCTTTGTGCCAGGCAAACACACGGGTCCTAGAGAGAGTTTGGTCCCCGAACTGGGCAGTCAACCTTTGAAAAATTTCCGAAGGTTTGACTCTTTCACGGGTAAGAAATTTTATGATAATTCGTTGCTCAATGGAAACGGGCACCTTTTGTTCAGACATCGCGATAACTACTCATGAAAGGTTGTAAAGGGGGAGACGCCCCCCTCATCCACCTTCTAATGAACCTGTTCAAACAATCTCGAAGTGACGGGCCCGCTTCTGTCAACCGTCGGCGCTCAGAGGTCAGAGTCCCGTTTATATTTGATCCACCCTCGTATCAAATACGAGATGCGGCCCGAATGCTTTCATAGGTATTTCTCTCAAATTAGATGTTGTGTTGTTAAGATACTCAAAATGTTAATAACTGATATTCTCGAAGCTAGCTCATTTCTTTCAGAAGTTCCAAGGACGCAAAACCAAATAGACAATTTTCTTTAAAATTAATAATTCATGTTTAAGCCAAGGCGACCACAATCGACTAAATTTTGTATTGTATTAACGAACGAACTTATGAATTGTCATCTTTCTATCCAATTCTGAGACCTTTCCATCGGTGCAGTGCAAAAGTCACAAAAATTGGCACATCATACAGATAATAATATTATCGGCCTAAAAATGGTTTATTAGTGGTTATTACACTATTATTATGGGAATTTTTACACCTACTAATTCTACATGTCTATGGTATTTTATGTTAGAAAGTTATAGTTGGCTTCATCTCCCTATTTGGCAGACTTTCACACGGGAAATTCATCGCACTGTTACCAACTCATTTTTATTATGACACCAACTTGGGAGCGATTAACCCTTAGCTTGGCAAGGTGTCGTTTACGGTACCAACACTTCAAGGATTTTTCCTCACGCTCTGAAAAATTCCCCCCGGTTTTTATCTGTTCCTCTACGTTGGGGAACTCCCTGTGAGTTATCATAATGGTTATCAACACAAAACATCTCCCGCCACACGAGAAAACATAATCTTGCCTCTCGGTGGCAATCACGTAAGTTCATTTGTTCATTACTCATTTATACGAGTTTCTATCGACTTCATGATATGTAACCTGTTCAATTACATCCTAAAGTTTGTGAGAATGCTCAAAATCATCAGAAAATCGATTTCATTTGGCTGGAATATGAATGTTTTTGGAGGGTGTCGTAAACGGCACCTTGCCAAGGACAGGAGGTCATGGTGATTGGGTTGACTAGATTGTTATTGTACGTTTTGGACCTAACTTATGAGGTTTTGAGACTTTTTAAAAAAAATATATTTTAATGGTTTTCTAATATTTTCAAGTTCTATTTCATGACTCCAGGGTCGCTACCAATCGAGAGGAGAACTCATTCTATCCCTTGTCCCTCCTCTCACAACTGATGATGAAGATGAACAAAAAGAGTGATGAATATTTAAAATTTTTTAAAACAATAATAATGAGTTGAATTGTGATACGTTCCAACTACCTGTGATACTCGTAGATACTAATAGAAATTTTTTCAGCAACTTTACGCCAACTTTTTCATGTAAGGTTTCAAAAAATCAATTATGATAATAGAAAACCAGGGTCTATTAATATTAATATTATTATTATTATTATTATTATTTATTCTATTAATATCATTAATGTTTAAATAAGTTCAATAAAATAAAATTCAATGAAATAATTCTGGGTTTTTGTCATTTTATTTCGTTCACTGACCCCCCTTAGCTTGGCACGGTGTCGTTTACGACACCTCCTCAATTAACCTAATTAAAAAATGTCAATCTTTTATTTTCGTCATTTTGTCTTTATGTGAGTTCTAACAAAGGGAAAAGCACAAAAAAAAAACGAAAAAATTCTCGGTAGATCTACTCTTGCCAAGCTAAGAGTTAACAGGATTGGTGACCCCTAGGTTTCTAGTTATTGATACAGCCATTAGAGTAAGAATCTCTCTATTAGTAGGGAATGATGAAAGGCAATAATTATAACGATAACGGGGATATAATTTATAATGCCAGTATCAATAAAGTCCTCTAAGAAGTGAGTCATTAGCCGTTTTGGATATGAACGGGAGGACTGACCCTCAAAAGCAAGTTGTTTACTCGTAAGGCTGAAGGGTTCGTTGACCCTTTTCAGCCACCCTTTCGTTTTCCGTGTATCCTCGCTATTGTGAACAGTCTTTTGTGGCGTCTTTTGATGGTCCTGTTGCGAGAGCGGACATATCGCAATCCGTAGTTATCTTGAGAGACCGCCTAGGAAACGCTCTCTTTTAAAAATAACTGGACGAGCTTGTCAGAAACCGAGATAAGCCGTTCAGAAGAATTGTGGGGAGTTTTGACTTGTTGGATGGTTCATCTTGAGTTATTGTTTAGTCTTATTCTTAGTGGGCTGTGAAGCTTACAAAAAACGACTAACGTGGACACATAAGTAGGTAATATCTTAAATGCAAAATCTCAGAGCCTTATTCCATCTCTATCCCTAAGGAAAATATCTTGAGTCAAAAGGAAGCAGAAATAGACGGGTAAATGATTATGTGTTGTACTTCAACCACAATAATTTTTGAATAATCAATGAGTTTTCGACATTAATCTAGTATAACTAGACCTTGCCCTGTAAATTGTTGATGAAATAAACTGTTATTACTATTTTCGTCAAGTTCTTCACACGATCAAATTTCTTTCTCAAATTTTCCACCCAGAGCCTGCATCCCGTTTGTGCAGTAAATTTTCTGGGATTTGACGAGAGGGCGAAAAGGTGATTTTTGACCAGCTTGTTCATCTTCGTTATCTACAACTTTGATTATGGTAGAACTTCTGAAATATACAAAAAAACGGGACTAAAGAAAAAATGAAACGGGAAGTAATATGATTGATATAACATAATGAAAATAGCGAGATCTGTATTTCAAATTGTTGAAAATTAATAGACCAAACCGATGTTAAAACGTCAGTCAAGTTAAGCTAGCAGTGTTGTGCATTGACAGATTTTGATGAAATTTGGTATGTGGGTTCCATTTGGGGTCTAGTTGTCCCCCGAAGATTTTGGTTGATTTAGGTCACTACTAAGGGTTGAAAAACAAGGTTTGAAATTTTGAAAACCCCTTAAATTTTTAGAATTTTTTGAGACCACGCGGAGCCCTGTAGGACAAACCGTTCGTTCCCTACGAGAATTCAAGAGAAGAGAAATGCAATCAATGTTTTTCTTTAAGTTGGTTGGTGTTAACAATGGCAAAGCCGTGTTCTTTGCAGACGAGTGATCTATATATAAAAATAGTAAAACTTTTTGCAATAATTTGCAGCGTTTTATAGAGGAGGGGAGTTGTGTGGTGATTCCTGATCATTTGGAATTTTTCATCACATGGTTGGGGAAATCACGTTAACACCAGAGATTTTTCAACCGGTTTCCACACAACCCCTCTCGCCAAAATAGCTTCCTCACTCAGATAGATTAACATGAACATAATATTGTATTCGATGGTGTAAAAATTATTAATTCATTATGAAGCAATAAGAAATACGATCTTTTCGACCATGTTGATGGAAGATAGTTGGATGGATAGAGTTCACAAAATAGAGAAGTTGTGTTGATTATGTTGATGAATTTAGTTTTTTTTTCACACAAACCTCCAATTGATTGGACCTTGATGAAATCAATAAGCTTGGGGTTTTGGAGGACTTAACGAGGAGGACAAAGATTTCCTCTCTTTTTTTGAGAGAGAAAAAACTTTTTATTGAACATTGTAGAGGGAACGAAGGTGGACAAAGACTCCAGTAGCTGTCGTAACGTAATGGATTTGCCGAAAGTTCAAATTGAGTTGCCAAAAGTTCAACTTGGTATGCCAAATATTTGCAAAAAATTCAAATTGATTTATGCCAAAGGGTGTCCTTTCTTTGATAGCTAGGAAGCAATAAATAAAATTTGGGACCAGACGTCGGTTAAAAATTGTCTTCTTCTTAAGAGGAGGTAACTAGGTCTTGTATTCAAGTAGCGAAACGTTAAAAATTGTTTTCTTCAAACTCAAAATTCACAGTTTTTATTGAATATTCGTATTCTCTAACGTTATTTTCCTAGAACTTAATTTATCACGATCTATCAATCCTTCTAATAATAATAATCCAACAACAACCATGTTTTCGGTATCTAAGCTGGATGTATTAGATGTTGATGATCCTAACGTGAAACAAACTAGGAAAGAGATGCAGAAACCTGGTATAATTCACCTGCTACAATGAATCCGGTAGATCCCCCTAGTCGAGGGTGTTCAGTTCTGAAGTTACTCACTTCTCGTTGGTGGGAGGGCCCGACCTGGTTAACCTCAGGCGTGAACAGTTGGCCTGATGCAGTAAGGAATGAATCTGATATACATTAAGAAACTAAAAAACGTCTGCCAAGTGGGTGTGGCACGTAGCTTCCTCGTATCCATAACCCGTTTGCATAGATGATCCGATGCATAGTAGTTAATCTCAAAACATCAAAACAAGTTGATTTGTAACATCCCTGAAAATTTCATTGAAATCGGATGGAAAATGTAGAAGTTATGGCCGTTACAAGGAATTTACGTTTGCGCATGCGCAGTGGCTACTATCAGTCCGAAGATGGTGATTTTCATAGGGGACCGTTTACACACTAACCCGCACAATCCCTGAAAATTTCATTGAAATCGGATGGAAAATGTAGAAGTTATGACCGTTACAAGGAATTCACGTTTGCGCATGCGCAGTCGCTTCTATCAGTCCGGGGATGATGATTTTCATAGGGGACCGTCTACACACCAACCCGCACAATCCCTGAAAATTTCATTGAAATCGGACAATAACTTCGTATAGTTATGCGCGTTACAAGGAATTCATGACAGACAGACAGACACACAGACAGACAGACACGGAACCAAAATTGTTCAGAAAGGTCTAAAACGCAAAACGCGAGTGAAAATTTTGATTTTGGAGAACTTTTTTTTTCGACCTTGAAAAGTGAAAACAAAGCTTCCGCTACCATGGTAGACTCGGAAGCAAAAATTGAGGTGTTGAAATTACTGCCTTGGTGTGCACTAAAATTTAGAATGTATGATAAAACTGTGCGAATGATGACGTGCATACAAAGATTCTGCCAAAAAAGGTGAAAGGATAATCAGAAAAACTATTTCGCTAAACAAATTTGAAAAAGCCAAGGATGCCCTCATAAAATTGGCACAGAATTATTGCAAAAGAAGAAGAAATTACTTTACATTCTTGAAGGAGTTTATTCTGATGACAGACAAGATGAATGAAGTTTGAATTTCTTTTCCGTTTTCCTTGTATTTGGACTCAAAATTTTTATGTTCACATTTCGGACTTCTTTTGTGTTGGGAGAATGTCAAAATTGAGGAACTTATACATTTTAGTAGGTCCCTAGGTCCCTATGCGTGTTCAAAACTCCAAATTATTATTATCCTCAAAACATAGGATTGTATTTTACTCTTGTTAATAAAAATCACTTTTACTTCTTCTTTCAACGAATAAGTTGTGTTTTGTACCAATATAATTAATATTATATTGTATTGCTCGAGGGCTTGATTATAATCCGAATGGTGAGAGCCAATTTAGTTGTGAAAAATCTAAAATTCTATGAAATACGGCAATCATATCGTCAACTTAACACTTGCAATCGTATTGAAGATCATCCGTATATCAGAATTTAAGCGGCTGATCCTCATGATACGCCAACTTGATACTGCTGAGGATGGTCTAGTCATGGATTTTATTGGTATTCCGATGCCACGAGTACGGCTCCGACCAGAAGTCAGTGGATAAACCGTGAATTTGCTGACAAACTGATTTCTTGAAGCTTATCGATCAAATTTGGATGCGCTAATGGAAGTGAGATGAGTGGACCATTACAATCGCACCCCAACGCTATACTAATTATACGGCTCGTTGCCACCCCTTCATTGATTTACATCACGTGCCGCCTCAACCAGGGGGACCCAAAACAGGCCACGTCACGCCACAGTCAACCTCATACGACTTCAACTGGCACAAAGCCACATAGCTATGGCAATACAAGATCAATTATAATGATGAAGTTGAGAATTTGTCAGTAAATTGATTAGAATCGAAGAATTTTGATTAATTTCCAATTCATGCTTGTTTGAAGACCCTTCGCAAAAGTCGTGGACAAAATGAAATAAAATACTGTTGCATCTCACAAAATGTTAATTATTGAAATTAATGAAATACATTTGAGATAGATGTGTGGTGAGGGGAGGAAATGAGGGGCTGATCCTCAGTTTTCTTAAATTTTGCTTCCGAGTCTACCAAGGTAGTGGAAGCTGTTTTCACTTTTCAAGGACGAAAGAAAAAAAATTCTCCAAAATCAAAATTTTCACTCGCGTTTTGCGTTTTAGACCTTTCTGAACAATTTCGGTTCCGTGTCTGTCTGTCTGTCTGTCGGTCTGTCATGAATTCCTTGTAACGCGCATAACTATACGAAGTTATTGTCCGATTTCTATGAAATTTTCAGGGATTGTGCGAGTTGGTGTGTAGACGGTCCCCTATGAAAATCATCATCCCCGAACAGATAGAAGCGACTGCGCATGAGCAAACGTAAATTCCTTGTAACGGCCATAACTTCTACATTTTCCATCCGATTTCAATGAAATTTTCAGGGATGTTACAAATTAGTATTTAAATGGTCCTCTAAGAAAATCATCATCATCGAACTCATAGTAGCCGCTGCGCATGCGCAAACGTGAATTTACTTGTAACGGCCATAACTTCCACATTTTCTACCCGATTTCGATGAAATTTTCAGGGATTATGCGGATTAGGTTGTAGATGGTCCCCAATGAAGATCATCACCCCCGGACTGATAGTAGCCGCTGCGCATACGCAAACGTGAATTCCTTGTCACAGCCATAACTTCCACATTTTACTACCCGATTTCGATGACATTTCAAGGGATTACGCGGATTAGGTTGTAGCTACTATCAGTCCGGGGGTGATGATCTTCATTGGGGACCATCTACAACCTAATCCGCATAATCCCTGAAAATTTCATTGAAATCGGATGGAAAGTGTAGAAGTTATGGCCGTTACAAGTAAATTCACGTTTGCGCATGCGCAGTGGCTACTATGAGTTCGATGATGATGATTTTCTTAGGGGACCATCTAAATACTAATCTGTAACATTCCTGAAAATTTCATTGAAATCGGATGGAAAGTGTAGAAGTTATGGCTGTTACAAGTAAATTCACGTTTGCGCATGCGCAGTGGCTACTATGAGTTCGAGGATGATGATTTTCATAGGGGACCGTCTACACACCAACCCGCACAATCCCTGAAAATTTCATAGAAATCGGACAATAACTTCGTATAGTTATGCGCGTTACAAGGAATTCATGACAGACACACAGACAGACAGACACACAGACAGACAGACAGACACAGAACCAAATTGTTCAGAAAGGTCTAAAATGTAAAACGCGAGTGAAAATTTTGATTTTGGATAACTTTTTTCTCGTCCTTGAAAAGTGAAAACAAAGCTTCCGCTACCTTGGTAGACTCGGAAGCAAAAATCGAAATTTGGTGTCACTAGTGATACCGTGGTCCAATTAGGGTTAAACAAACGGTCATTAAAATTTTGAACTGACCATAGCCAAAAAACAAAATATCCAAGTTGATAATACTATGAGTTTGAGGAGGTCATACCTATTAATATTGTAGTATGCAGGTGAATATGCTGGAAGATGTGTTGCTGATCCTGAACTGCCAATCCAAGCAGAGTGAGTTGAAATTTCCCAACAATCACCTTTTCAGTCATTCGTAGTCTGAATGGAAATGAACAGCGTTATTCAAATGATGGGATCATCTCTTGCAGGAAAATATTACCGGATGGGCTATCACTGGTCTTTGCTATTGGATGCTTCCCGTTTGATGACAAACGCTCGAGGATGTTGCTCACGATTATTATCAATCCAATGTGTTGTCTTTCATAATTTGTAATACACGTCTTCACGATACGTCATCATAACATTGTGACCATAACAAGTATGTTGTGCACGTTATTATCAAAAGTAAACGCCCTCAATGTTCAAAGACCCAGTTTCACCTGTCGAGCAATAAAAATTTTTGGATATACTCAGACAGGTGATCTATACTTAAAATTAATAAACCATTGTGTAATAATTCGAAATATTTTTAAAAGAGCACCGAGAAGATATTTACGGTATGGAAATGAAATTACGATTGATATCGAGTTCTGCACATCACATTACTTCACTATGGTTCTTCATTTCGCCATTTATTCCTTCTTGATGTATCGAACAAAGCCTTCATTCCCCTCAATTTTGTCGTTATCTTTTTTGAAACACTAATCAAAATGCAAATCAATCTTCGACGTTGTTAATCTTTTAGTTGAAAATATGGAAAATAAGAACATTGATTGTGGATGCAAGTAAATTATGAAACCTGGAGAAGGGGGGCCATATTGGCAAAATGGAAATTTCAAGTTGATATGGACTCAATAATAACTCCAGTAAGTGTAACGATTGTGCTTTTCACCATAGTAAAAATATCTAAAACACATGGATTGAGGTTTTTGACTTCTGAGTGATTCGATGACGAGCAGTTATTTATTTCAAGTCATAGATTAAAGTAATAATACATTTTGTTGCTGTTTGGTATCAATTACATAATTCGTTGATAACGATATCCAGGTGAGATTGGCTGGTTATTTCAGAACGTTGATTTATCTTTTATATCATTTGAAATGGACTCATTAATAATACTGATAACTACAGTTAGTTGCAATCAAATGTCGTTTTATGTTGCCTAGCAACGAATATACTTTTTATAATAATTGTAAAATAGGTACCTATCCAGAATACAAGGATTGCGGTTTTGGACTTGAGACCGATTTAGTATAACGAGCAGTTATTTATTTAAAATAATAGTAATTATTGATAATATAAATACCTTACCTATACCTTGCTGTTTGAGAGCTATTACATCATTGTCTAGGAAATCTTGTCAATGGAATTTTTGATTACGAGATCGTTCAGAAAGCTGTAAAATTCGTACCTACAGCGATGTCAACTGGATTGGAAATGAGGCCACATGAAATAATTTAGTGCCAGTTTATTGTTATATTTACATGTCGATACCTTAAAGCACAAAGGGGCTATGTCCATCCATCTTCCACTTAATAAATTTTTTTTCAACTTCAGAAAAACTAAATTTAACAAAACTATTATTGACCTTCTTGACGATTATAGCTCGAAAATTTCTTGAAGAAATTAAAGAGTTTGGTGTAATTAGCCATTATTTTAGGAATTGTGCACTTTTGCGTTTTTCTCAAAACTCCGTTTTTGGACATAGCCCCTTTGTGCTTTAAGGTATCGATGTAGAAAGTAGCCCTTTCTTCGTCAGCGAAACCTTGTCCGGTCAAATAAGAGCATTTTGTCATACTTTAGCTATTGTTTCAATACATTTTACCTACTGGTAGTATCAGGTTGGTAAAAGTCTTGGTTTTTTTTGGCGGGTGTATGGTTTTTCAAATGTTGTTGTTCCAATTTTGTGCGTGATAATGTGGAATAATGTTTCAACTTCAATTTCAACTGCTGAGTGAGATTTGAACAACAGTTGTTCAACATAAATATCAGTGAGTGATTAAACAGTTACTGTTTAGTCACTCACTGATATTTATGTTTATGGTCGCCTATTTGATTCTGTTCGATCTCATCATTCCAGTTGACAAAGGCTGTAAGTACTTCAGAGAGCTAAATAAATGAGAAATAAATCGTTTTATGCAATTCCAAACCTAATGTAAGTAAGTAGTTTCAGCGATGCAGTTGTGACTCATATCGGCTATTCGACACAGTGGAAAATCGCAAGTCAAAGCAATCGCCTTCATGGAATTCGCTTTCAAGACCAAGGCTGCTTATTCCCTCGTGCGGAATTGGTAATTTTCTTTTACGTCTTCTTCGTTTAAAGTGTGCTGTATCACTTATTACCAAAGCAATAACATTTGAGTTTCAATATTACTATTAACCCTAATTGGACCATGGAATCACTAGTGTCACCGAAAACATCTCAGGAGCTCCACAGTATCACCGGAGTAAATACAATTAAATAGCAACTTTAAATCTAATGGACAGCAGAATTTTTTTTGAATTAGAAGTCTCAAAATAGAGTCATGAAAAAAATTTCCAAGGAAGAAATTTTCAAAATTTTTGTCGTGACATCATTTTTTGACAAAAAATGATTAAAAAATTTCATCTGTAACCATTAATTTTGGTTTATTATTTTCAATAATAAACCTTTGGAATCGACCAAGAAAAAATTTTTTTAACACCCCCTCAAAATTTGATGGTTTACGTTTCAAGGTACGTAGAATCCAAAAATCGAATAAAAATTTGGCCGTTCGTCCGCCGTACGCGGCGGCACTTTTGCCACTTAGCATTGACCGATTTTGATGAAATTTGGTATGTAGGCTTCATTTGGGGTCTCGCTGTGCCCCGAAGATTTTGGTTGATGTAGGTCACTTCTAAGGGTTCAAAAATGAATTTTAAAATTTTGAAAACGTCCTAACTCAAAAAATGTCTATATAAAGGTATTGTTTTTCCTTCAATTTAGGATTCTATAGAATTTTTAGAATTTTTTGAGACCAAGCGGAGCCCTGTAGGGCAAATCGTTCGCTCGCTACGAGAATTCAAGGGTTTTACGTACGATAAATCAGAAACACGAGTGTGAATCGCAAAGGTCTCCGTTCAAATTATAGCTGACCGAAATGCGATCGATGTTTTTCAATAAGTTGGATGGTTGGTGGCTTTGCAGACGAGTGATCTATATAGAAAAATAATAAACCATTGTGTAATAATTTGCAGCGTTTTTAATTGTAATTTAAATCTAGTTGACCTGGTGACACCTTAGGACAGCAGTGGAATTCCCAAGATGTTTTCGGTGACACTAGTGACACCATGGTCAAATTGGGGTTAATGATTTTTCAAGCACAGACAATGCATTCCACAGCGAATGATTTTGATCCTCCTAGTAATCAAATCGTTATAATATCACAACTACCTGATAATTTTATCAAAATCGGACCAATATTTCTTCTATGAATATCATATTTTTTCATCTTAGTTCCGTCAGATCCAATTGTAATGAAAGTTATAGATTATAGCCTAGTAAATTTCGAGTTTGAACTTTTTTTTGACTAATCGGAACTAAGAAGGACGTGAGTATTTAGATAAATAGGAATAAATAAGTTATATTTGTAAAAGAAATTTTTCTTTTGCGTTAGTCTGACGATATTGAAACTCTTTACAGACTGTCTACAAATCTATTGAAGCTGCTTTTATCCTAAGTTGTATGGGTAGTGTAGCATCCTCACGTAGAATTGCCTGAACTTCTTGGAGTAAAAACTTGAGAGTATTATTGAGCGGTACCACTAACGAGTTCTCCAATATAGAACTAGATTTGTGCAATCTTTTGATGGTTTTCTGAGCTGACAAATCCAACACGAATGGAAAGTCGTACTCAAATATTTTGATGAGCCACTATTTCACATTGTGGCTTTTATTGATCAAAACTTGATAAAAGCTCTCCAGCACCAAATTCGGATCGAAACCAAAATCGTTCAAAAAGCTCCGAAACTCGCAAAATGTGGGTAAAATATTTTGGTTTTGGAATATCCAAATAAAGTTGACCTGCTACTCGGATAAAAACCTCCAGACCTTTGGTCGTGAAGAAGCAAAAACCTCCAAAACCCAAATTTGAGAATGCAATTTGATTTTGGAGACCCAATGTTTTCGACCTTCTGAATAGCCAAAAATAGCAGCTCTTGGAGTGCCTATTAATATCCGGGGCGAAGCAAACTACGACTGTTGAGTACTTAAAGGAATTCGTCACACTCTGGATATCCCGGTCGAACATATTTCAAACGATTACGACGCACTTTGGGGATGAGGAGGAAATAAAAACTAAATCCTGAACGAGGTTTCTTTGATACACGATGGAACCCACAATTTTTCAAGTTTTTTCTCCTCTGAAACATATGGGCTGCGGATGGAGTCCTGAGATCCCAGACTCGAGAGAGGGCATCGTCAGCTTGTTGCTCCCTTGATGAGGTAGGAAGTCTGGCATGTCCTGAGCGCAGCGCATTCCTCGAGAAATATTACGAAGGGAGGGTACGGAAGGGTCCTTATTAAATGGGCAGAACGGAGAAAAAACAAAAACTCTTCCCTAGAATAAGAGGGCGGGCGCGGGTTTATTTTTCAAACTCCGAGTTTCGATGAATCAGAGAAATCCTGACGACGGAGAAAAATTATGAGTGGTCGACACTTCTGGGGTGACAGATCTGACTCACAAGGATCATTTTGAAAACTGAGTCGGCCACGTCTAAGTGACCCTTGTGAAGTACTGGATGGTCCTGTCACTTACCAGAATGAACCAAACTTGAGAACTGAAATGTTCGCTGCGACTTTCCTCTGGCACCATTCGTTTCGGTGAGGAAAAAATGCACCAAAAATTGGCAAAAATTGAAAAATACCAAGTAAAATTTCGATTTATTTTACTTTAAAATTGATTTTTCTCTGAACGTAATGTTCACAGCGAATTTTTTCACGCGCCATTTGATTCGGCGGGGAAAAATCTATCAGAATTCATTGCCAAAAGTTTGATGGTTTAACCCTTAACTTGGCAAGGAAAAAGCTGGTCGACCTATCGCTCCAATAATTTTTCATTTGGTGCCAAATACTCTAACAAACAAGAGGAAAATGCTTGTTAAAAAAATATTATGGCCTTAGGCCACCGCAATAGTCGTTTTACAGATGCAGCTTTACTGCTAAATTTCCAAGATATCGATAGATCGGGCCATTATATTGATGTTGCTTAAAGATACAGTGCCAAGATGCTGATGCTCATGCTGCATTTACCCAGAACCTTCGTCAAACTCTTTAGGATAAATAATTCTAGAAATTGGGTTAAAAAACCATTCCCTCCCCAATTAACAAGAATTTAAGGTAATTTCGCGAGATTGGTCTCAGAATATCCGAATTTGAACTTTCATAACAAGCTCATTTGAGAGGTTTACTCCCAAAAGACAAGAAATTATGGTGATTTCGCAAGATTTGTTTTGAAATACCCGAAAATGAACCGTCATAAACTTTCGGGATTTTTTGATCGACTGATGTTCCTTTAAAGCTACGTTGCCAAGTTAAGGGTTAAGTTTCAAGGTAGAATCCAAAAATCGAATAAAAAAAAGTCCATTCATGCAGCATGAATTAATGAGCGAATTTTCAAAGAAATCTTTCAGTTGAAGGTATGGTTAAGAAAAAGAACAATCGTGTTGTAATTTCTTTTAAAAGTTTTTTTTACACGATTCTTGGTTTTTTTTCGATTTTCGGTATAGCATACCAACATACTGTATGCACACGGTATGCTTTGAAGACGTTAGGAGTCCATATTCACGTTCTACTCGTCTCCACAAACTCATAGAGTACCCACATGACTATTGTTGGTTTTTTCGATTTTCAGTATACTATACCAACATACTGTATGCACTGGGTATGCTTTGAAGATCTTAGGAGTCCATATTCATGTTCTACTCGTCTCTACGAACTCATAGAGTACCCACACGGCTACTGCATTTCTGGGTACAACAAATATACGCACGTATTCATTATATATATAAATAGATACATACTTTTCTTAATTTTGGACAATTTTCATTTTTTAAAAACGCATTGATATCAGAAATTTTGTGCTGAATCCAAATATACCATATACTACCATAATTTTGAAGGTATTAACCACAAAAAACGGGAAAAACCCTTTTTTTTGGACTTTTTTGAATTTTGGACCACTTTGGATTGTCCAAAATTGCTGGTTAACAAACTTGACCTTGAGGTTGACAACCTTGAAATTTTGAGGCCATTGCAATAGCTTCGTTTTCTTGAAAATTCGCTGAAAAGTTGTATTTAGCGGCCAGAGGTACTTGTTCATGATGGTACATTTATTGTTGAACAAAATCTGAAGGAGCATCCCCAGACCTAAAAATTGTCAATATTTCTTAATATTTGACTTTGATTGTCAACGATAAAAACAATGAAACACAGTGTTTTTGTCATCAAAGATACCTCGGTTTCGTTAGCCACAGTTTTAGAATGTAATAGGTACTTATGTATCACTCCATCGGATAAATGGACAGTTTCAAACCAAATTACCTCCGTAAAAACGTATTCTGTGTCAAAAAATCGATCCGCTCGACAGTCGATTTGTTGACCTGCTGCACGATTACAAACCTTCGCTCTTTTCGATTCTAAAGGAAAACATCCGAAATCAAAATTTCTAACATATTCTACGTTTTACTTCTCTCAAAGCAAGGTAGGTTCCGTATTTGTCGGTCAGTTGTCCATTCCATGTTCCAGGCATAACTGTTCCAAATAATGACCCGATTTTGAGTAATTTTCAGGATTTAAGACGAATCAACTACTTGGTAGATAACTATCTTGAAATTGAGTTGCTATATCAATTTTTGCTCAAATTTCGATGGTGGATTGGGACAAGGTCCAAAAGCCGATCAGTTAAAGCCTCGGTACGTGAGAAAAAAGTGAAAAATCGTCAACATAATAGAAAATAACTTCTCGATTGTGTTGCTGTTGATCAACTCAGAAATCATCAACGTGGTAGTGAAAACCGAGTTATTATTTGAGAATTTAACCAAAATTTGAGTTGATCAACAGCAACACAATCGAGAAGTTATTCCCTATTATGTTGACGATTTTTCACTTATAATGTGGTTTTGTAGTGAAATCTAAGCAGTTTTAGAGTGGCAGTAAAAACCGAGATATTATTTGGGAATTTTTAGTGATTTTTCACATTTAATTTGTAGTGATTTTTCACATTTAATTTGTAGTGGTTTTTCACATTTAATTTGTAGTGATTTTTCACATTTAATTTGTAGTGATTTTTCACATTTAATTTGTAGTGATTTTTCACATTTAATTTGTAGTGATTTTTCACTTTTAATGTTGACATTTAATTTGTGATTAATTTGTGTGATTGATTTGTGTAGTGATTTTTCACTTTTAATGTTCACATTTAATTTGCAGTGACGATTTTTCACTTTTAATGTGGTTTGGTAGTGATTTTTCACATTTAATGTGGTTTTTCACATTTAATGTGGTTTTGTAGTAAAATCTAAGCAGTTTTAGAGTGGCAGTAAAAACCGAGATATTATTTGGGAATTTGTAGTGATTTTTCGCATTTAATTTGTAGTGATTTTTCACATTTAATTTGTAGTGATTTTTCACATTTAATTTGTAATGGTTTTTCACATTAAATGTGAAAAATCACTACAAATTAAATTTTAATTTGTAGTGATTTTTCACATTTAATTTGTAGTGGTTTTTCACATTTAATGTGGTTTTGTAGTGAAATCTAAGCAGTTTTAGAGTGGCAGTAAAAACCGAGATTTTATTTGGGAATTTGTAGTGATTTTTCACATTTAGTGTGATTTTTCACATTTAATGTGGTTTTGTAGTGAAATCTAAGAGTGGCAGTAAAAACCAAGATATAATTTGGGAATTTAAATACGGGTTTTAATCCATTTTTCCATGTGGGGAAGCTGTACAGACCATCAAATGTTTTTCAATTTTTTCCACAAATACAGGATTTTCCTACCTTCAGTATTGAGGAAGCAAAATGAATGTCAGTACTGTATGTCGATGTGAAGTAAAGGAAAACTTACGATGACACGTGGGTGAGATGAGTTCTTGATGCCGGGAAGAAATGTACTGATGACACCGGCGAGACATTTCTCCGCTTTATAGAGTTCGAATAGCGTAACGCGTACTTTTCCGATCGACTTTGTCATAAACCGGTCGACCTCGGTGACTCTTGAATTACCTGCGTATACACATGAATCGATGCTTAGTTTCTCTGAATGAGAAGAGACGATTGGCGAAGAAATCGGGGTTTCCACAGCGACCTGGGGGGGCGTCACCGCTCGAGGGTTGATCGAGATCGAGGATTCCTTGAACTCGGGATGCTGTCGGTATCTTTCCATCCGATGTCACCCCCTCCACTCTTCGCCGGTACCTGGAGCAGTTCGTTTGGGCGTAGTGGGGATCAAACGGGGACTTTCGATGTAATTGGCGTGTTGATCCTGAGGTTGGCAGATAAGTATCGACAAGGTAGTCCTGGCGCCCCGCGATGACTCATCCGTTCACCAACGATTTTGTATCAAAGAAGATGTACCCTACTACCATACCGTAGAAACATTGTGGAAGGTGGAACGTATGGCAGTTCGCAGTGGTACGGCGGAAGCCTCAGAACCCGGTGACCATTTGCTTTGAGCAATTCAGCAGGTGTATGGGCAGATCGGTCTTTCTCATAGTTGACCCAAAGTGGACCTTTTTTTTTTGGAGCCAACTCATAGACAATTAGGTGGCATATTTTGTTGGAGGTTTGTCAACATGGACTCGATGGTATGGTGCATTATCCATAACGACCACACTGGCAGGTTTTAAATTGGGTACGACTTTTTCAGTGACCCACTTCTCAAAATGTTTACTATTCATTTGGCCGCGATAGTCTCCTAATGTTGTCCCCGATTTAAATATCATGGTTGCTCCTGGGATGAATCCCCCAACAGAACCGATGCTCACCACTAAGAGGCGACTCAAAGAGCTTGGGTTCAACAAAATACCGCGGATACCTTCATCTTGCCAACACTTCTGGAATGGGCTGGGAAGGGGAAGGGTTCCATTCATATTGTGGTGATGGGCACCTAGACACCACGACTATAAGTTGTTTAGGAGATATGTTTATTAGTAGTTAATAAAAAGTTCACTTTGATTCTTGAAAGCGACCAACGTGCGTATTATTTTCGTTGTCTTAATTCTACGGTCATAATACTGGTGTCAGAAGTTAGCGAAAAATGGAAACACGGTCACGTTCGCGAACAAATCGACATCCTGAAGAGGGGGAGGGAGGAGATGATAGCCAGGAACTGGGAGCTGGTGCAAGAGATGCAGAAAGGCAGCAAGGTGAGTTACTTGATGTCTGTAGAGCTGAGATGCAAAGTTTGTTACAATCTGAGCTTGCAGGGATACATGAGATGTTGAACGCATTGATGCTTAATGTTCCTGCTTCAGCGCCTGTTCAGCAATCTGACGAGGGCAGTCAGCGTCCTTTTACAAAATTGAAGTTGAAACCACAACTGTTCGATGGAAAGGAAGAATGGGATTCGTATCGGGCCCAATTTGAGCTGATATCACGAAAGGAGGAGTGGAATAATGACGAGAAGGCAGCAATGCTGGGAGCGTCTCTCAAAGGCCCTGCACTCACATTATTGACTGAGTTGGGACCAGATATGACATACTATGATTTAGTCGATGCTCTTGAGGTGAGGTTTGGTAATCGAAATCAGACGACACAAAATCTTGCGTTACTACAGACTAGGGCTCAAGGGCGAAATGAAGACTTGAAGTCATTCCATCAGGCAATAAAAGACCTTGCGAGACGAGCATGGCCTGATGCAAGAGGAGGAGCGGCGGAGGATACTGCCATTTTCCATTTTGCTAGGGGTCTGAGGGACTGTCGTCTTTGTGAATTGGTTCTGGGGGCTAGTCCTAAGACAATGGCGAGAGCACTGGAGGAAGCAGTGCGATTGGAGGCTGTACTACAAGTGGCTAGGCCAGATAGGGCACGAAGAGGGGAAGTAGTACAAGAAGAAATAGGCCCTAGGGAAGAAGAAATACAGGGACTTCAAGCTAACATGGGAGACCAACGGCACAGAGAAGGTTACAGGCACAAAATTGTTTGCTGGAGGTGTGATAAGCCAGGACACGTGGCTTATAGTTGCCCAGAGCGCCCAAGGAAGAGTTCGGGAAACGAGAGACGGTCGAACTGAAGGGCCTAGGCCAGACCGTGCAGTACCACATGGCTCGTGTGAAGGTGGCGGCTACCCAGACCACCACTCATGATATTCCTCTGTACAGAAGTACTTCAACCCCTTCACTAGTGCTCCGTGGTAGTTTGAATGGAGTGGACTGCGAGTTTATTGTGGACACAGGGGCAACACGGACCATAGTTAGCCTGGCTATCATGGAGAAATGTGGAACCAATGCTCGTGCCACTGCTTCTATGTTTATTCGGTCCATTTCTGGTGAACGGCTACCAGTCGAGGGTGAGACATTGGTGACATTAGATGTTGGGGATGGAAGGAGTCGAGCTCAAGAGGTTCTCATAGCACAAATTCCTGAAGATTGTGTTCTTGGACTGGATTTCCTTATCGCCCAGCACTGTGTCATTGATCCGGCTAATGGGACAGTCAGAATTGGTAACAAAAAACTGAAGGCAGTGAATGTTTGGGATGCTATGTTAACAGAGGTTTCCGAGATTAGTGAGGAGTTCCATGAATTGAACACAAACTTAGCATCAAGGGAGGAGCAAGATGCTGGTAATGATAATGAATGTCCACCACATCTTCGCGTATTGTGGCAAGAGACCATGGGGAGGCTCAAGGTGGAAGAGAGAAGAATAGTAGAAGAATTGCTCAGAGAGTTCAGTGATGTTTTTGCAAAGAATGGGGCTGACATTGGCAGTATCAAGGGATGCACACACATGATAGATGTAGGAGAGAGTTCCCCAATACGGCAAACACCTAGACGGATTCCACCTCATAGGTTGGAAGAAGTAGAAAAGCTAGTTGAGGAAATGGAAGCTAACGGTGTCATAGAGCCTTCACTCAGTCCTTGGGCTAGTCCTATAGTGTTAGTGAAGAAGAAGGACGGAAGCACAAGATTCTGCATTGATTACAGGAAGCTGAACTCCGTGACCAAAAGGGATTCTCATCCAATGCCCAGAATTGCAGAGCTAGTGGGTGCACTGGAAGGGAGCATCTGGTTTTCCACTTTGGATTTACAAAGTGGATATTGGCAGATTCCAATGGCTCCTTGTGACAAAGAGAAGACCGCATTTTGTACCCCAAGGGGGTTATGGCAGTTTAAAGTCATGCCATTTGGCCTGTGTAATGCCCCAAGTACGTTTCAGAGAGCTATGGGAGGGGTCCTAAGGAATGAGATTCGGTCAGGGAGAGTTAAGGTCTATCTCGACGATGTGTTGGTTGATAACCACTCCTTCTCAGATCACATCAACTGGCTGAAGAGAGTGTTCACAGTCCTAAGGGAGGCTGGAATCAAACTCAATCCAAAAAAGTGCAAACTGTTCCGGAGAGAGGTGGGATATCTAGGTGTAGTTGTTTCGAAAGATGGAATCACCACAGACCCAGGAACCACAAAGCGTGTTTTGGATTGGCCACGTCCTTTGAATGTGAAAGAGCTGCAATCATTCTTATCGCTCTGCTCATATTATCGGGCATTTATTCCTCAATTTGCAAAGAGAGCAGCTCCATTATATGCATTGCAGAATAAAAATACTGATTTTGAGTGGAGGCCAGAATGTGATGAGGCATTTGCTGATATCAAGTCAGCACTGACCACACCACCAGTGTTGGGACACCCTGTACCAGGAGCACCCTTTGTACTGGATACTGATGCCAGTGATCGGGGAGTAGGGGCTGTCTTATCGCAGATACACGGTGAGCGTGAGGTAGTCTTGGCTTATTACAGTAGATGCTTATCCAAAACAGAGAGGAATTATTGTGTCACTCGAAAAGAATTACTGAGCCTCGTGTGTGCATTGCGGCATTTTGATTCTTATGGGCTGAGTAGTGGGGAGCCATTTGTTGTGAGGACAGACCACGCATCACTTCAGTGGTTAAAAAACTTCAAGGAACCCGATGGCCAGCTAGCACGTTGGTTGGATGTCATCACTCCATATAATTACCAGATACAGCATAGGGCGGGACAGCAGCACCAAAATGCTGATGCATTGTCACGTCGACCATGTGTGGCCAATGACTGTAAACACTGCCTGCGTCAGGAAGAAAAAGCGAGAAGTATTGCTATCCGGCGGACACAAGTCATAGTGGAAAAAGACTGGGGAGACAAACAGAGGAAGGATGCGGAGATTGCACCTGTCATCACCTGGGTTGAATCAGGGACTAAGCCATCGTGGCAGGATGTGAGCAGTTATTCACCAGAAACCAAAGCAATGTGGGCCATGTTGGACACACTCAAATTGGTCAAAGGGTTGCTGGTTCGCAATTGGGAGAATGCTAATGGGACAAAAGTTGTAGAGCAGGTCATCGTGCCAAAGGAACTTCGCCAGCAAATTTTGTTGAATGCTCACAATTTTGGTCATTTTGGACGAAAACGCACACTGAGTGAAATCAGGCTACGGTATTACTGGTCAGGCATGACCAAAGACGTCAGGATGATTTGTGCTGCTTGTCAAATCTGTGGTAGACGGGGAAAAGGGAGACCAAGTGCGAAAGCGCCAATGCAGACATATGTCACTGGTGCACCATTTGAGAGGATCTGTGTTGACGCACTGGGACCATTGCCAACAACTGAGAATGGTAATAAGTACATCATAGTGGCTATAGATACTTTCACCAAGTGGCCAGAGGCTTTCCCTGTTCCAGATATTCAAGCAACCACAGTGGCGAGAGGACTAGTTGATGAAGTATTTTCTAGATTTGGAGTTCCTCGAGAGCTTCATACAGATCAGGGGACGAACTTCGAAGCTGACTTGTTCAAAGAGGTGCTAGAGATGTTGGGAGTGTTCAAGACACGAACTAGCCCAATGCGACCCCAGAGTGACGGGCAAGTTGAACGCTTTAACCGCACTCTCAGAGAAATGTTGGCTAAAGTTGTTGGCGATAATCAGAAAAGCTGGGACCGCTGTTTGTCATCTCTACTCTTAGCTTACAGGGGTACCCCACATGCGGCAACTGGGTTTTCACCAGCAGCATTAGCACTAGGAAGAGAGCTCACCTTACCCATTCATCTGCTGATGGAGCCGGCGCCTGGATTTGAAACGCGGAATGAGTATACACTTGAGCTTCATAGCAGATTGCGGGAAATGCACGAGTTGGCAAGGAAGAAATTACGATTAGCTGCGGAGGATTGCAAACGCCGATATGATGTTCATGCTAAGGAACCTCGCTACAAGCCTGGGGACAAAGTGTGGTACTACTGGCCGGAGAGGAAGGTAGGAAAGTGCCCCAAACTGCAAAGCCCATGGAGAGGACCCTGCCAAGTGGTGAAGAAGATCTCTGAAGTGGTCTTCAGAATTCGCTTGCCTAATGGGAGACGAAGAGTCATTCATGCGGACAAGCTCTCCCCATACACAGAGCTGAAGAGAGAAGAAGGGAATGGTGTGGTGATGGGCACCTAGACACCACGACTATAAGTTGTTTAGGAGATATGTTTATTAGTAGTTAATAAAAAGTTCACTTTGATTCTTGAAAGCGACCAACGTGCGTATTATTTTCGTTGTCTTAATTCTACGGTCATAATAATATTTATTCCACCTACTAGTCCCTCGTCAGACTCAACACCTATTAACCCATTTCAAGCCAAGGGTATAAAAAACTGAATAACGAGGAGTGGAGGATGAACTGTTTCACAGAATTCCAGCCGAAATAAAGCATAATTTGCTCACCAATCGAGCAAAAATACTCGATATTTTATGAATTTTACTTTTTAATGAGATTTTCCAATTCGAAATGATTTAACCAGTTCATTGTATTTCGACAGCCTCACTGCAAAACCCTGTAAGTTCCAATTTTTCCAAAAATAAGGATTTGAGCCTTTCCGATAGATTGTGCTCTTGCGCACATTATAGTGTCGCCAAAATCGGGGCTTCTCATTTATTTTCTGTGGTGAAATGTAATAACCTGTAAGCCAGGTTCATATGTTAAAAATGTCACCGTTTTTTTCGTTTCCTGGAAACTTTTTAGTATTGAACATACAGGGTTTTGAAGTGGGGCTGTCGATTTGGTGAAAGTCTATTTATGGACCGGAATCTATTTCAACTCATGGCCCAGAATGCTCACTCGCCCAGAATCGAATTTGAACCACCATACTCAAGCCTTTGGCAAATGGCCTCCTTTTCCAAAAATGTCCAAAATCGCATTGAGCTCCCGAACGTCAAAGCAAACTTTTTCTGAAAAGTGTAGGAACAGCATGAACGAGAAAAAATTCTCCTGCAAAGATTTTCCACTATTTTTAATATTTACAAAATCATAAATATGACGTACAAAAACGCAACAGTGGCCGGAAATGGGTTAAGCAAAACGGTAGTAGTTTAGGAGCTGGGACTCGGATTGACCGACGGCATTCTTTCGTTGACAGCACTATACATACGCCCTCACTACCGATGGTAGGAAAGCTACAAATAGTGTACAAGGATGAAACAAGTTTTGAACACACCACTTATTATTCCTCAATATCGACGATTAGTGTCCTATATCACGAATTTGGGTCCTACACAATCAAACTTTTTACACGGATTGTGCGCTTTAAAATTAATTTTGTGCGAAAACAGTCAAACAGCCCTTGCTGAAGTAGAACTGATTGTCAACAGCCGACCATTAACCCAAGTTTCAATAGATCCTGGTGACATGGAGTGGATTACCCCAATTAACTTCCTTCTAGGAGAAGTGGTTGGTGCCCCGGCTTGCCCTCCAATTCCAGAGAACGTGTTCTTCGGGTGGCTTGGCAGAAATCGCAACAAATGGCTGACTCATTTTGGAAGAGATGGGTTGAGGAATATCTGCCTGAGTTGGTAAAGCGAAACAAGTGGATCAAACCAGCCGAACCACTTAGGATAGGTGACCTGGTGGTCCTCGGAGAAGACACCTACCCAAGGGGACGATGGCCCCGTGGAATCAGTCTCAACCTAACCAGGGAAGGATGGACAGGTTCGATCAGCAGATGTCAAAACTGGCCATGGAACATTCCGTAGACCGGCTACGAAAATTGCAAAGCTCCACCTGCAACAGTAGTATTGTACGACCGTACAAGACTCTCTAGTAGGCGGCCCGGAGAAATGTCACCGACAGGGTTGATTATAGGCGCTAATATGGTATGGTCTAATCATATGTTATTTGTTTACGTTCAAATTTTTCTGAAGTTTGTAAAAAGGAGAAAATATATAAAAGTTTTTGTCTATCGTTCTCCTACATAACGCGTTTCTTCCTTTCAATCCATAACATATAGAAAAGTACATTACAACGGTACAATTTTGATCGAATTTTCAGAAAATGTGCGGATTTGTCGTTAATATTATTTATTCGCAGGGGATTCGGGAGGATACCCGAAGCCGCCCATACGGCGATTAATAGTCCCTATGCCTCCCGAACAAGTGAGGGGTAGAAAATGTTCATGATCCCATCCCTCCCGAACTAGAAGACCGCCGTAGTTCCCTTGTTCCAGTTATTTCTTGTGTTTTGCGAATTTTCGATCATCAGATTGCTTGCGGTTTGTTTTTTTGGACATACTTAAGCTCCACAAAAAAGAATCGTGTTATTTGAGGACTTTGATTCCATAAAGGGGCCCATTCATCTGGAGGTCTGGCGGGCACGCCGCGCAGCCGCCAGCCCTCAGAGGCGAAAACTACCTTTGAATGGTTAGCAAAAATTAGAGGTCTGGCGGACATCCGCCGCGCGACAGACAATCAAACATGCTCGAAAATTGTGGTCAGAACTACCCTAGGAAAACAAGTGAGTGGTTGAGGTGATGCCGACGCCTGGCCGCACCTCCTCCCAGTACGTAGTCCTCACAGAGATAATTTCTAAAATCACCCGGATTGATTTTTTGAATTATTTTCTCCAAACACGTCGGCCTTAATTATGTGTTAGATACCTCCTGAAAGTGCAAGTTTTTGAGTTACTCGAACTTACTGATCATTACAGGGCGGTGGTTAATCATTAAACTACTAGAAATGAAGAAAATGTCCAAAATCCTAATCTACCAAAATCGTTACTTCAATTTTACTTTTTCAGACCGACTAGGTTGAGAATGATAAGTTTTGAGAGCTTTTTGACTATTCTGGACACTGTGGCTGCAGGTCAGCCAGGCTGCGGGACCAAGTAGTTTTGGCAGCAAAGCGGAGTACCTCCGTGGACGTCGGGAGTACGTCCTCCAAAACGCACAGTGAATGGGCTACTTAAGGTACTAAAGACCATTTTCGTCGAAATTGAGAAAAGTGTTCTAGGGTTTTAGAGGAGTAGTTCTTCACAGAAATGCGATCTTTTTTGATGAAAAGATAGTCCATCCTCTTAAAAAACGAGGGTGAATATTCCGTTTCAATTCTGAATATATCCAGCACAATGGCGGATTCTTATCCGTTTTGTTTCAAAAAGTACTTTATCCGGCATAGGGTACCGTACAGGTTTTGCTGTTTCGAGCTACCGGTACTATATCCGTTATTGTCTATGATTTCTCGATACTTTAGGGTACTTTTTAGACTTTTCTGAAGTCAATGAAACACCCGATAATTAGCGCGATAATTAGCGCTGCCTGGCGACGATTAGATGAACCTTCCGGAACTCAAAACTTACGTCATCACACTTATCAATCGGCCGATGCGATGACAGCTCGGTACATCGTTGACACATTTTACCGTAGTTTCGCCTTGCTGATTTTCCGCGTGTTTTGCCTGATTTCGCGAATCCCCTAGTGCGAGAATCTGGACGAAGAGTTCTCCGTATATCACCTCGCTGTGACGAAGTGCTTGCCCTCAACAGAGTCGTACAACAAAATAATTAATAGTACCTAGTGCTATTCCCCCGAGAACTAGAACAGTTCTTCTTCCACAATGCCATAACTGTGCATACAGTGAGTGCAATAGCGACCCTGCAAATAGTGAGTGTAAAGTTGGACGACCAGGATATAATCCACCCACCAAATTCTAACGATTTCCTTAGCCCTGTTTGCTGTTACCCACGGGACATTGCGTTATATTGAAGCGATGTAATGATGAGGAGATACACATAAAACCTTGCGAGAAGCACTCAGAAATCTTGCAAGATGCACTCTCTGTAGAATATTCGTAATATTGGCGATAATCAGAGGAGCTGATGGTAGATTACAGAAGGCACGGTTCATCTAATCTTCTCCAGGCAGCGCTGATGCCGTTCCACCAACTTCTCATCCTAGATGCTCCTCAATATTCGGATAATTTAAAAAATTATTAATCGCGTTATTGTTTCCAAATTAAAGAAACCTGCAACTTAATCAAGAAACAACAGATTCATATCCAGTCCATGTCATACATCGTGGGGTTTATACTTACTGTCCGTCCAACTTGGCAGACGTTTTTACACCAACTAATTCTATAATATAAGTCCATGCATTTCTTATGAGAAAGCTGACCTACAGTAACTGTCCCAACCTACCAGAGCTTGCCAGATAGATTATTTATCTTTTCAGTTCACCAATGTTTCTTATTACGATCCTAGTAGATTTCGACCACCTTGTTGAATACCACGAAATAGTTAGTTTGCATGAGTTAACCCTCAATTGAATGCCTGATGTCATAGGTGTAGTTTTCACCACCAGGCGCCTTAGTAATTAGTAAATAATGTGCGGAAATAACCAGTTCTATAACGGCTCATGCTGAATTCGTTTCTTGCACGCATTTAGTGGAATTGCCCCTGTAGTTCGCAGTTGACGGGTCTCGTTTATTAAAATTTACTCCCTCATTACCGATGGTTGGGGGGCTTTGTATTCAACAATAAGGTCTTTTACAACAAAATGGACTTATGAATCTCCGACCTTACAATGTCACAATTCATAGCAAACTTCACTGGGGCTTACTGTGCTTGAGCGTGGAAAGAGTACGAAGGATGTTTGTTCCTTTCATATTTCGTCTTTTGTACTTTTGTCTTTTGGTTTATTATTTTCAATGATGAACCTTTGGAATCGACGAAGAAAAAATTTTTGTTAACACCCCCTCAAAATTTGATGGTTTACGTTTCAAGGTACGAAGAATCCAAAAATCGAATAAATAAACCAAAATTTGGCCGTCCGTACGCCGTACGCGGCACTTTTGCCACTTAGCATTGACCGATTTTGATGAAATTTGGTTGGGCTCCATTTTAGGTCTAGTTTTGCCCCGAAGATTTTGGTTGATGTAGGTCACTTCTAAGGGTTCAAAAATGAATTATATCAAAAAATTTTGATGTAAAGATATTGTTTTTTCTTCAATTTAAGATTCTATAAAACTTTTAGAATTTTTTGAGACCACACGGAGCCCTGTAGGACAAACCGTTCGCTCCCTACGAGAATTTAAGGGTTTTATGTACAATAAATCAGAAACACGAGTGTGAATCGCAAAAGAGGCCTAATCTCCGTACAAATTAAAGCTAACCGAAATGCGATTGATGTTTTTCTTCATGTTGGATGGTTGGTGGCTTTGCAGACGAGTGATCTATATAGAAAAATAATAAACCATTGAGTAATAATTTGCAGCGTTTTTGTACTTTTGTATTTTGTCTTTTGGTTGGGCTAACTGTAGCCAAATTACCTCTCCTCTGATATGATTCGATTCTAGTTTTGTCTGTATAGTGTATAATAGAGGCCAAGGGTTCTAGCTCTAGTCATTATTTATGAATAAAAGTAGTCTATACATTTTGTTACATCTGCTTTACAAGTTTCTTGAGTATGAAAGCCATCTACATTATTTAATCATTTTCACTCCATTACTACAACATCGGTTCATAAACCTATTATTTAATATGTACCTACATTGTAGGTAAATCGATATTTTCAGACTTATTTGCTCATCTAATGTTACAGCCGAATGAAGTTCATTTGCTTATTTTACTTGTTCAATTCCCTAAGTAGATGCACTAATAAATTTCAAAAATCCTTGAAAATTTAAAATTTAGGTACATCATTTTACTTATTTTTGGTTTATTACTTTCAATAATGAACTATTGGAGTCGACCCAAAAAAAATTTAACCCCCCTCAAAATTTGATGTTTTACGTTTCAAGGTACGTAGAATCCGAAAATCGAATAAAAAATTTTCCGTCCTTCCGCCGTCCGACGTTTTTTTAAAAATTTAACAAGCGTATAGAGAGATTATAAAAAGTGTATAGAGAGATTATAAAAAATAAGAAGAATGTCACAAGAAATACGAAAATTGGGTGATTATTTCCTGAGAAAACTAGGAAAAATTGTAGAGAAAACTGACAAGCTATGAGAAGGCTGGGGGAGGGGGGCACTAGAGGTGGTGGGTGGCAATGCTGCTCCTTTAGACGGGCGGGAGGAGGCAACCGAGCGCAAGTTAGTAAGAGGTTAGACTAACCTGCAACGACGAAGGGCCGACTGAGACCCCATTAAATTAACTTAATCCCATAATAGAATGCAGAACATTCAAACTGCTTAAATTTTAATTTTCATCTATAGAACTCATGGCTTAGAAACTACATTCCATGCTTGTTTCTAGGAGTCCTGCCTGGATTTCCTGATTCTAGACGCCTGATTTCGATGATTGATAGTGGCATGATCGTCACACAAGACTTTTGTTCTTTGAGTAAGTCGCAGCTTTCTTTGATTACCTATTCTTACATTTTCTTTACTGAATTTTTTTTCTTTCCTGAATCGTGAGTTGCTGCGTAGTGTGTTGCAATAAGGGCGAAATGGAGGATAAAGGTAAATAAAGAATAAAGAAAGTTCTGCATCGTAATATCTGCAAACTGTTCTATTGGACCTCAATCATATTATTTGGGATACATTTGTGCAAGTATGCAAGTTTTTGGTTAACAAATTCCAATAATTTTGGCCTATGTTGTATCATAGTGTCAATTTTATTCTATTCTACCTGTGAGCAAAAGAGAGAAGTGTGTATTCGTGCGTCAAAGGTTTTAGCCGAGTCTTTTAATTGAACCAGCCGGAAACCGATAGCTGTTGGCACCACATCCTCTCTTGCAGTGGACTGACCAGCTCTCAGGTGCGCCTAAGAGGTGGAAGAACAGTCTAATTTGCTATTCACTCGAAACAGGTGGGGGAACTGGAGTGGACTGTCTGTCTCATTGCTTAGTTGTCACCGGAAGGACAGAACGTCAACGAACCCGCTCGAAGCCTCGAAGACGTCAGGCCTTTGGACTATTTCAGATCCGTACATAAAGATTACCTTCCTACTAGGAGTTTATGCTCATCGTCGTGAAGATATCGCTTCCTACCGTTGAAGCAAGTCAAAATAATATCGCTCAGGATAAAAATGTCTTCCGAATTCAGCTTCAAAGATTTTCCTTAACATTTTTGGTTCAATATTTATCAAACGACCAGGATGAACTCGTCGGATTAAGGTTTAGGCCTAAGTTTAACATTGACTAGTCAATCAATAGCGACAAATTTTATAAAAAGCACAGGAACCAAAGTTGAATCAATTTCGATGGTAAAAACCTCATACACCAATTTGATTTTGGTTTATTATTTTCAATAATAAGCCTTTGGAATCGAGCAAGAAAAAAAAAATTTTAACCCCCCCTCAAAATTTGATGTTTTACGTTTCAAGGTACGTAGAATACGAAAATCGAATAAAAAAATTTCCGTCCGTCCGCCGTACGCCGTACGCCGTACGCCGTACGCCGTACGCCGTACGCCGTACGCCGTACGCCGTACGCGGCACTTTTCTTAGCAACACTGGACCGATTTGGTTCAAATTTGGTATATGGGCTCCATTTGGGGTCTAGTTGTGCCGCGAAGCTTTTGGTTGATGTAGGTCACTTCTAAGGGGTGAAAATTAAGGGTTGAAATTTTCGAGAGTGCCCTAGCTCGAAAAGTCTCGAAATAAAGGTATCGTTTTTTCACCAATTTTAAATAGTATTGAATTTTTAAAAATTTTTGAGACCACCCGGAGCTCTGTAGGACAAACCGTTCGGTCCCTACGAGTACTTGAAGGTTTTCCTTCGATAAAACAGAATCATGAGTGTGAATCGCAAAAGAGGTCTAATCTCCATTCAAATTTTATCGGACTAAAATGCGATCGCTGTTCATTTCTTCGATTTGTATACAGTTTTGCCTTCTGCGTAACCAGTAATCAAATTTCCATAAGAAGCTTTCTATTTTCCAATCGAGTCTGAAGCGTTTAATTCTTTCTAATAAACTTGATTGTGAAGGTGTGAAGCCAGTATGGTGTGGTAGGTAGTACCTAGCTGGTAGGTAAAAAAAAGTTGGTAGGTAAAAAAAATGTTGGTGGGTAAAAAACGCTGCAAATCATTGCTCAAAGGCTTCTTCACTCTTCAGATCACTGATCAGCTGAGTGAGCTCCGAAGCCATTTTCAATCCTATTGAATGGAAGTGCTCTTCCAGGCGTCTCCAGCATTCGAGGAGATCTTCTTCACTCCTCAGATCACTGATCAGCTGAGTGAGCTCCAAAGCCATTTTCAATCCTATTGAATGGAAGTGGTCTTCCAGGCGTCTCCAGCATTCGAGGAGATCTTCTTCACTCCTCAGATCACTGATCAGCTGAGTGAGCTCCAAAGCCATTTTCATTCCTATTGAATGGAAGTGCTCTTCCAGGCGTCTCCAGCATTCGAGGAGATCTTCTTCACTCCTCAGATCACTGATCAGCTGAGTGAGCTCCGAAGCTATTTTCAATCCTATTGAACGCAGGAAGCTGAAATTTGAGAGGGAAGGTCAAGGGAGAATACTGATGGTGGTAGGTGCTATTGACGGAGAACCAGTGATCTATACAGAAGGGTGATCTATACAGAAAATAATAAACCTTTGAGCAATGATTTGCAGCGTTTTTTCCTTGATTTGTTTTATTTTTCAAATTTTCTTGGAGAAGAAATTTGACATTTTCTAGCCCATTGCTTCCTGAGAAATTTTGTCACTGTATGTGGCCGATTCCTCGTGGGTCCTGGACAAGGACCTAAGGATTGCATACAGAAACGGAGCGAAATTGTTCAAAAAGCTGTGAAACAAATAACGCGACTAGAAATTTGGATTTGGATCCATCTTTGATGGTGAGGAAATGGTTCAAAAACATGACGTTGAAATATTTTTTTTTCCTGAATGAAACTGTTAGATCTCCAGTTCTCCTTCTAGATTCTTGACTATATTCCATTGCAGATTGACTAGAATCAAACATTCATTAGCACCATAACTGGCAAGTAGAAGACAACGGTTCGCATAGGTAACATTTCATAATAATAACTGTCCCCTTTCCCACAGTTATTGATTTTTATCATAAATGTATACCCATTGTTCGTCTTCATCTCTAACGTACGGAGTTTTTGTCACTGATTCCACCTCACTTGCGAGGTTTTATTGTTTCTAACAACGATAAAAACCTAATTAGCCCATTAGTGACCGTAATTATTTTTTTCTAAAATTTCTGGTGAAACTTGGTAAGATACCTCATATTACGTTTAGAAGCACTGGAAAAATAATATTAAAAATTTCGGCGTGCGAAAAGGTGGTATGAAGGAGTGTGCCCAAATTAGTCCTCTGGCAGAGTTGTAAAGTAATGATTACTTTGAGTAATGATTACTTTTCAAAATTACTTTTCTTATAAGCAATGAAATGAGTGAAGTGATTATGATTATGTACACATAAAACCAAAAACTGGGGGATTAAGAGACACCTTAATCCAAAGTAATGGCCATTCCCATTACCCATTCCTGTAATGGGAATGGAATTTTCAATTACTTTTTCCAATTCCTTGTAATGGTAATGGTTTTTCAATTCCCCATTACTCTTAGTTGGAAAAGTAATGGGTCCTTCCAATTACCCATTACAGGAAGAGTAATGGGTAATGGGAGAACCAATTCCCCATTACCACCATTCAATCAGTAAGTTGACCATCCTCCAATTCATAAGGGACCACCCTCAAACTCATAGGGGACCACCCTCCAATTCATAGGGGACCATCCCCCCATCCATTTCGTTGGGGACCATCCTCCAATTCATAGGGGACCACCCTCAAATTCACAGCGGACCACCCTCCCATTCATAGGGGACCATCCCCCCATCCATCTCGTTGGGGACCATCCTCCAATTCATAGGGGACCTCCCTCAAATTCATAGGGGACCACCCACCAATTCATAGGGGACCATCCCTCCATCCATTTCGTTGGGGACCACCCTCAAACTCATAGGGGACCACCCTCAAATTCATAGGGGACCACCCTCCAATTCATAGGGGACCACCCTCAAATTCACAGGGGACCATCCTCCAATTCATAGGGGACCATCCCTCCATCCATTTCGTTGGGGACCACCCTCAAACTCATAGGGGACCACCCTCAAATTCATAGGGGACCACCCTCCAATTCATAGGGGACCACCCTCAAATTCACAGGGGACCATCCTCCAATTCATAGGGGACCATCCCCCCATCCATTTCGTTGGGGACCATCCTCCAATTCATAGGGGACCACCCTCAAATTCATAGGGGACCACCCACCAATTCATAGGGGACCATCCCTCCATCCATTTCGTCGGGGACCACCCTCAAACTCATAGGGGACCACCCTCAAATTCATAGGGGACCACCCTCCAATTCATAAGGGACCATCCCACCATCCTAATCGTTGGGGACCATCCTGCAATTCATAGGGGACCATCCCCCCATCCATTTCGTTGGGGACCATCCTCCAATTCATAGGGGACCTCCCTCAAATTCATAGGGGACCACCCACCAATTCATAGGGGACCATCCCTCCATCCATTTCGTTGGGGACCATCGTCCAATTCATAAGGGACCACCCTCAAATTCATAGGGGACCACCTTCCAATTCATAGGGGACCATCCCACCATCCTAATCGTTGGGGACCATCCTACAATTTATTGCAGGATGGTCCCCAACGAAATGGATGGTGGGATGGTCCCCTATGAATGGGAGGGTGGTCCCCTATGAATTTGAGGGTGGTCCCCTATGAATTGGAGGATGGTCCCCAACGAAATGGATGGGGGGATGGTCCCCTTTGAATTGGTAGGGTAGTCCCCAAGGAATTTGGGAACGGTCCCCTATGAATTGCAGGATGGTCCCCAACGATTAGGATGGTGGGATGGTCCCTTATGAATTGGAGGGTGGTCCCCTATGAATTTGAGGGTGGTCCCCTATGAATTGGAGGATGGTCCCCAACGAAATGGATGGGGGGATGGTCCCCTATGAATTAGAGTGTTGTCCCCTATGAATTGGAGGATGGTCCCCAACGAAATGGATGGGGGGATGGTCCCCTATGAATTGGAGGGTGGTCCCCTATGAGTTTGAGGGTGGTCCCTTATGAATTGGAGGATGGTCAACTTACTGATTGAATGGTGGTAATGGGGAATTGGTTCTCCCATTACCCATTACTCTTCCTGTAATGGGTAATTGGAAGGACCCACTACTTTTCCAACTAAGAGTAATGGGGAATTGAAAAACCATTACCATTACAAGGAATTGGAAAAAGTAATTGAAAATTCCATTCCCATGACAGGAATGGGTAATGGGAATGGCCATTACTTTGTTCCGAAAGTAATTGGAATGGGTAATGGGAATTGGAATTCCTATTTTAACAACTCTGTCCTCTGGGCACTCAGCCCTAGCAGTCATGAACGATCATTTTTAACAGTTTATTGAAGTATGTAAAACCAAACAACCGTCAAAAAGTTGGAAACCGTAAATTTTGTCGAATAAATTAAAAAAACTGGGCAACTAAAATACTATCTCAAAAATTTTGAGTGGAATGTATCGAAAATAGTCAATGCACATTCCCTGCTTGAACATCTTGCACACATGGCGCATAATCAAGCAGTGCAGTTTATTCCTGCGTATCTCTTCATTTTCTTCCCTTCTGTAAAAAAAATGTGGTGGTCTATATTATCATTGCATCGCTGACCCTAGATGTAGAAATAGGTCTTCCAGAAGTCACTGGATGTTTCCGGGCGACAACATAGCCTACCAAAAACGTCTGGGCCAATTCCATCTGAACTGTAATTGAGAAACTTTAGAACTATTCTTTCGAAAACTCGTACCTATAAAACTTTTTCCCTATGACAGAATACTTCAAAATGCCTATTTTTAGGGATTTTCTGTTACTGGTTTGTGCTACTCAAAATTATATGAAAGGAGAACACAGTTTTCTCTTACACTTGCAAAATTAAAGTTTTTAATATTTCAATGAAATTGAAAAATCGAGAAATATGCCAACTGGTTAAATTAGAACATATCGATGGCATCACATGATAACCTCGTATCTCATCCACCTGTAATTCAATTTTTAGCGATAAGAAACCATGGTTATCAGTGACACTCAGCCCTCTTGATCAAAACCGAGGTTATCATTTAGGGCGTTAGAGAGCAGAAAATGCAATTCCCGCTAAAAATTGAGTTACAGGTGGGTGGGATGCGACCTTTTCATTTAGAGAATCCAAAAAGAACCATTTTGGCCAAAAATTGAGATCCGAGGTTATCATATGATGCCATCGATATGGAAAGAGCTGGTAAGAGTGGAGTTGATATTCCACATCTTCTATGGCAATTTTTCGCCATAGAAATTTCGATTAGTTGTTGATTTGCCGAAAGTTCAGATTGAGTAGCCAAATTCGAGCTCAATCAGATTCTGTGGAATTGATGTTGAGGGAAAAACACGTTTGCGTGTGCGCAGACACTGCTACCGGTCTCAGGATGATGCCATTTGTAGAGGACCATTTTCTTGCAATTTCTTAAAAATTGGACCATTATTTCAATTAGATAATTGACCATAGATCCGGAAACAAAGCTGTTCAAAAAGCGTCAAAATGCAAAATGAGAGTGAGAATTTTGATTTTGGAGGGCTCAAATATGCAAAGCTTTTCTATCTTCTTGAATGAGCAGATTACATAGCAGGTTCTATATAGTTTAATATACTATGAGCTAAGAAATCATAGCGATGCATTCTTTCGTTTTAATCCTTGGTGTGGGAGGAGTGTTAAATGAATACAAAATATATTTTACCTTTTTGCCTTATTATCTGCTCCACAATTTGGCTTTGATAAGTATGATGCAAGTTCAGGTAACGACGGGATATCATGAACTCAGTAGTCAGGGAGAGGAAGTACCTGGTATGTACGACCGACTGAGTTGTGAGGAGGAAGCGAGGGATATGCGGGCCTAACCTTGCACATCTCTCATCGCAGCTGGAGCCAACGGGATAGAAGTGCCTGTCTATCGATCTGCCTTCTCTCTGGCTCTGGTGCACAACAGAATGACTTTGTGACCTGCGTTGGCCATGTCGGCCTCCACTTTCTCACCCTTACTTGTTGGAATGGTCACTGCTCAATTCACGCGCATCTGCAGCAAATTCTCTGTTTCTGTCTGACTCAAGCTAAAACTCTGAAAATTCCATTTACTTATGGACAGATCCAAAGATGTCCACGAACCAACGAGAGGTTGATTACTAGAAATTGATTATTAAAGGGAGCAAAAGACCTACACCATGAATAGGTACGTTTTCAATCCGCAGAAGACCGAAGGAAGAAGCGACCGCTCAAGGTTTCGACAAAACATTGAATTTATGTGAATATTTTTAAATACATCTATCCGGAATTTTATGAGGGAATCCCATTTGGAAACGTCCATCTAGAAAGAGTTAGAGTTTGTGTTGTATTCCTGGACGGAACATGGAGGAAAGGCGTCGTTCTTGAATAGTTTCGCCAGTTTTGGCAACAGTTCCATCAAGTTCTATACATAGCGGCTCACCTCCGCCACGGAACGACTTTAGTTCAGTTCGCTGACGAAATAACCTGATCGAACGAGAAAATGGTGAAAACTATCTGCCAAGTCGATGGACAGCTCACTCAAAACCAAATCGCATGGACATAAGTAGGTACCTAGTTAATTTACTGATTGACCAGAGCAAAAATACAAATTGAAATTCCAAGATAACTACATTTACGAACAACTCTTTTCGATGTATGTCAATTTTTCAGGATATTTTGATACCCTTCCAGAATTCTTATTTTGACTATAATTTTGCTTCCTCACTACCGAAGGTAGGGAAGCTTTGTATTCGTGAAAGAAGTGAAAAAAAAATGTCCTCCAAAATCAAAATTTCCACTTGCTTTTTGCATTTTAGAGCTTCCCGAACAATTTTGGTTCCGTGTCTGTCGGTCTGTCTGTGGTCAATCCTTGTCCCGGGCAAAACTATACTAACCTGTGGTCCGATTTTGATGAAATTTTTCAGGGATTATGCGGGTTAGGTCCTAGACGGTCCCCTATCAATTTCAGCACCTTCGGACCAATAGGAGCGCGTGCGCATGCGCAAACGTGAATTTCCTGGAACCTCGGTTTCTCGATTTCTAATGAACCGATTTTGCTTAAATTTGGAGGTTAGTTAGGGACTAACTTCTAAGAGACACCCTATAAGTTTCAATCAAATCGGTCAAGCAATAGCCGCTGCGCATGCGCGAACTCTTTGAATCATAAATTTTTCGCCAACTGATTCTATACGTCCATGTTACAATGAGTGAGGAAGCTATACTGCCCACCCAACTTGTTTTTATTTGCTATCAAATGACCAGTAAAGTACAATTTTGGAACCAAAACCGGAAACTGTATTTCAATAATAAACCTTGCTTGGGCTCTATAGAAGAAAAAAATTCCCCCCCCCCCCCCCCAATTTGATGGTTTACGTTTCAATCCAGAATCAGTGTAGAATCCAAAACTCTCCAAATTATTACATAGATTATTATGATCACCCGTCTGAATAGAAACTTCGTTATTCCAGAGTTGTGGGTGCCCCATTCCGAATTATGATTGGTTGATAAACTCTGTTCAAATACAAATTAAGCATAACAGTACTGGTATAAACGAGAAGTTTCTTTATGAAAGTTTTCATCATGAAAGTTTAACCCTGGTAAAACGTAAACTTACGTTTTCATTATGAAAGTTTCACCTAGGAATGTATCGGTGAACGAATTGGCCTTCGGAAAAATAAAGCATAAATGAATGCACGAATTTTAGCGTATCGATCTCGTCTTTAACAACTGTGCAGAAGCATTATTATTGATTTGTCCCGAACTACTCCTTTTAGATGAACAAATAACACGGAACTCGCAAAGAACTTTTGATTGAGATTTTATTGAAGAAAAAGTAAGAATGGACAATGTACAAAACGATACAAAAAAAAACAAAACGTAAGACAAAACACCGTCAGAAGTCGAGACGAATCCTAGTCATCAGCTGCGAGCGACAAAAGAAGGGCGCCATGGGGTTAGAGGAGCGGCGGAGATGCTGCTTAGCAATGACGCGATGATGTAGGTAGGTGAACGCTCTTCGGTGAAGCCCGAACATCCTCCCCCGCGGTGAGAATCTCTCACTGATCACCTTGTGGAGAAACAGCATCTCCTCGATCGTCGTCTGCATCAGCGGGTTCTGAGTCAGTTACAAGAGGGCATAGCTTGCGGACTGCCCTTTGGATAATTCCGTGCTGGGTCTTAACGTCTGCTACTCTTGAAATACCATCACTCCCTGATTGAAGCGAAATGATTCTACCAAGAGTCCAGTTTAATGGTGGCTGGTTGTCATCAATAATCAGGACGATATCACCAATTGCTGCCTTTGGTCGGTTGCGATCTTGCCACTTCGTTCTTGCTTGAATATCTAGCAAGTATTCTTTTTTCCACTGGGACCAGAACAGTTTGAGTAGGTATTGTGCCTTCTGCCATTTTCCTCTAATTGAGCAGCGCTCAGTTATTCCTGGGTCAATGGGTGGAGCTGTAATTGGGCGGAATGCCAAGAAGTGTCCTGGGGTCAGTACTGACAAATCGTTGGGTGAGCATGAAATAGCGCTTAGTGGTCTGGAGTTGAGAACTGCTGAGACTTGAGCAACAAACGATCTGAATACGTCCATATCCAACACATCATTCTTAAGCATCCTACGTAAGAGCTGTTTAGTCGAACGTACAGCAGCTTCCCACAATCCTCCAAAGTGAGGTGCGCGAGGAGGTATAAAATGCCATTCGATGGAAGATTTGGCTGCTTCAGAAAAAATGATGTTCTGGTGTTCAGGCGAGTTGATAAGGGATTTTAACCTTGATATCTCATTTGAAGCTCCAAGAAAATTTCTTCCATTGTCACTCCATACAACTGAAGGAAGTCCCCGAAGAGCCACGAACGATTGGAAAGCCAGTAAGAACGATGGAGTACTGAGATCTGTTGCCACTTCTATATGCACAGCCTTTGTAGCAAAGCATATAAAGATGCAAAGGTAACATTCTAGTTTTTTGGAAGATCGTAGCGTGGATGCTTTCACAAGAAATGGTCCTGCGTAATCAACGCCAGTGATGTAGAAGGGAGCAATATCTGTCAGGCGATGTTTTGGTAAATCTCCCATTGGTGGTTCATATGGCCTTGGATTTACTCGAATACATCTGGTACATCCCTGGAGGGTGCGGCGCACAATGTTTTTTCCATTAACAATCCAATATCTTCCTCGAATGTTTGCTAGAGTGCCTAGAGGTCCAACATGTAAGGACCATTTGTGTGTCCAACGGATGATCATTTCGGTTGTTGGGTGTCTAGATGGAAGGAGAGCGGGATGTTTGACTGAATACGGGAGTTGAGCATGTGTTAATCGACCTCCAACTCTGAGAACTCCATCGGCGTCAAGGAAGAAGTTGAGAGATTTAGTAATCCTCATTTTCGGCCGTTTAGATTGAACATCTGCTATTTCTTCTCGAAGACCTTGTACTTGGGCCCGCTTCACCAATATTTCATCTGCCTGCCGACGCTCACAAGCAGACAAAGGACCCTTTAGTCGTATACCTCGTCTTGCAGTGTTATGAATGAAGCGAAGAGACCATGCCACAACTGCTTGAAGTCGGGGATAGGAGGAGAATCGTTCTTCCAGTTGGATGTCACATTTCAGGGCTAATTGAGTTGCTGCCACAGTTCTAGGAGTTCGTGTTTCAATCCTAACTGCATCATCATTCAAAGCAGGGCGGATTCTCTTGAAGTGCCAGTCTTTAGGATCATTGCTAAGCCATTTAGGACCTGCCCACCACATCTCATAGGCCATCAGCTCAGAAGGTGGTAGCCCTCGAGACGCGCAGTCTGCAGGGTTTTCACTGGAACTGACATGAAACCACTGATGCGCAGGTACAGAGGAAAGAATGTCTGAAACTCTGTTTCCAACAAATACCTTCCAGACTGGTGCAGGGCTTGCTGTGATCCAAGAGAGTGCGATGGTGGAGTCTGAGTACATCAAGATGTGTTGTGGATCAAGGCCAGGAAATTGGGGTGCAGTTTTTTTCACCAAAGAGGCCAGAAGTTGTGCACCACATAGCTCTAAACGAGGCAACGTAACTGGTTTGATAGGTGCCATGCGGGCACGGGCAGAAATGAGCCTTACAACTGATGAAGATCTTGTGACGGACACCAAGTACAAAACAGCGGAGTATGCCTTTTCGGATGCGTCCGCAAATCCCACTAAGTACTGGTTTGTTTGAACAGATGGTATGTGTCGGGGTATTAATAGTTCTGAAAGTCGCGGAAGTTCATGAGCAAGATGAGACCAATCTTTTATGATGTGAACAGGAAGGGGATCATCCCAATCGCACGAGTTTTGCACTACATCTCGGAAAAGAGCTCGAGCAAAAACAGTGATAGGAATCAACCATCCCAATGGATCAAATATCTTGGCGATCTGGCTTGCCAGCTCTCTCTTGGTTGAAATATTCAGTATCGGAGATGGACTATAATGAAACGTGTCAGAAAGAGGATTCCAACACAACCCTAGAACTTTCAAAACAGAGTCTGGATCATCACCCATAGAAATCGAAGAGTAGGACGAGAGCAAATGTTCTTCTGGAATATTTTCTAACAATTTAGGATCATTCGCAGCCCATTTTCTCAGCTCGAGTTTTCCGAGCGTGAGCAGCGATTGTAATTCAGTTCTAACTAGGAGAGCTGACTCAATTGTGTCCCCTCCACCATTTATGTCGTCAACATAAGTGCGACTTTGCAGTATTTTCGAGGCAGATGGGTGAGAATATTGGTGTTCTGTGGCCAGTTCTTTCAGAACTCGTCCAGCTAAGAAGGGAGCTGAAGCTGTGCCGTAAGTAACTGTTCTCAACCTGAAGTCTTGGACAGGAGAGTTTACGTCAAATCTCCATACTATTCGCAATAGATCACGATCTGATTCTGGATGTTCTATCTGCCGAAACATTTGCCGAATGTCAGCCATAAATACGTAACGATCTTGCCGGAATCTCGTGACAACCTCTCCAATATCTAATTGTAGCCGAGGTCCAGGCAGAAGAATGTCATTGAGTGAAAGACCTGAAGGGGATGTCTGCGAAGCATTGAACACTACTCTTATTTTGCTAGGAGGATCGTCTACTCTGTGGACTGAATGGTGAGGCAAGTAGTATGTTATTTGACCAGGCGTCGGAGGAGGTACGTGTTCCATATGCCCTGATTCCAGATAATCACGCATGAAAGCACAATATGCTTCCCTTTGTTCTGAATTTTTTCGAAGACGATGTTCTAGTTGGAATAGACGACGCATTGAGATCTGTCTAGTTGGTCGAAGCAGAGTTGGATTTTTTGAGAGGGGGAGACCCACTGAGAACCTCCCATCAGGTAATCGAGAACAGCTTTTCCTGAAACATTCCTCTGCAAGCAATTCATCCGGTGTGTACGGAGACACGTCAGTTACAGCTTCCAGTCGGAACATTTTTTCCAGCAATGATGCATATTCAGGTTCAGGGGTCATAGTGGTACCGACAGATGGTTGGAAAGATTTTGTTATACCTGAGTTGGTTGTTAAATGGACAATTCGACCTTTTGGGCAGGAAGATGAACCATGTAGTTTAGCATAGAACACACTAGATTTGAGAGTGGGTTCTTCGACTGTCAATATCTCTGTACATTGTGGGACCATTTTAGTTGAGATTTGTGTACTGAACCGAAAACCAGGACCTGAAACACGTTGATTTTTTGGAGATTGGAATTTATTTATTTTCATAGGAGGTGTATGAGGCGAAGATGAAAGCTCAAAATCTGTACAGGAAATCCCTTTCTCGGATTGGTTTGTACTAGGGAATATAGCTTTACTACTGTTATTCTCAAAATACCCTGCAGGTGTGCTACTGTCTTTTGATGCGAAAATTTTAACCTCTGGTGAAAATGTGATTCTCTTTGGGTTATGAGGTGAGAATGACCCCGATATTAGCCATCCTAAAGTTGTGCTGTGTGCAACTGGTGATAAGTGGGTTGAACTTAGAGTACGTCCTGTGCTTACTTGATCAAGAACACCAGAGGCTAATATGAGGTCCACAGAGCTTGGAACATGGAAATTTGGATCAGCTAGAGTAAGTACGTCAAGATGAGGCCATCTATTTCTTGGTAGGTGGTGTGATGGGAGATGCATTGTGGTTTGAGATAGTACACGGAATTCAAGTTTGATGTGGTGATGGCCAGGTTGCCTGATGTAAGCGTTTGTTACACCTATGACTTTAATACTCGGGGATCCACCTACCCCATTGATGAAACCGTCAGTCTTCTTCAATTCAAGTCCACATTTTTCTGCACAAGACATGGAAATTATGTTGGTTTCACTTCCCGTATCAAAAATGGCTCTTGCACGGTGCCATTGGTTGGATGAAGGGCCAATGTCAACTACAGCTGTCGGAATGATATAAGAGTTGGATGGAATAGACATTGAGGATTTAATAGGGAGCCCTTGCACTAGGGAAGAGACACCGTGGCAGCCACTAATTCAATATGGAAGTTGGGAGGATGAACTTTTGAACTCAACTGAATGATCAGCAGCACGTTCAGTAGTTGGGATAGTTCGCAATTGGGACACAGAATCGGTACAACATTCATCAGCTTCTGGAGAGTCGGACCATCTAGGCTGGAAAGCATCACGGACTCGAGGAATTGACTTCGTAGAAGTATAGGTTACTGATGAAAAACTTCTACGATTATTCGAAAGATTGTTAGGTGAAGGGGATCGAGATTGTTGCTTGAATGATCTGAGAGGTGACTGAGATTCGGAAAACTCATGTAAAAGACTATGATGTTTATTTGAACAAGATTTACACACACGAGAGGATGTGCATTGGTCGACGGAATGCTTTGAGGAGAAACAGTTCAGACACAACTTGTTTTCGTTCACAAAAAGTAATCGATCTGATCTGGACAAAGTCTTGAAATGCTGGCAATGATATAAGAAATGAGATTGTTCGCAATAGAAGCAAGTAACGTCTCCTTGATTCCCGTTAAAAACTCGATTAGTACTGGTTGTGTGATTGACTTGGAATCGTCTTATGGGAGATTTGTTAGGACTTCCCTGAGATGGTTTACCTTCCTGGCCGTGGAAGTGTTTTTGAAGTTTTGGGTACTTTTCATTCGGTCGGGCTTGGATTATTTCTGTCTTCTTATTCAAATAATTTAGTAACTGTTTCATCGTGGGTAGAGTATCTTGTTCTGAAATCACCTTCTCGTGGAAATCATCACGAATATCTTGGGGTAGTTTACTGAACGTGTCGTGGAAACGAGTAAAATCCAGAGGATCTGTCAGGGCTAAATGATCTATAGCAGTGTAGATTGTTGAGGTTTCATTAACAAATTTCTCCATAGAATGTAGGTTAACATGAGTCAAACGAGTGATTGCTTGTGCCCTATCATGAAGGGTAGAAACTGTTAGGAACAAGTTGGTGTATTTTTTAACCAACGCGACATAGCATTTGTTGTAGTCCAAAGCAGAAGAACCTAGATTCTCAATAAGTTGGTAAGGTATCCCAACTAATTTCGAACGAAGAGATGCCATTTTTTTCTGAATTGGTATGCCACGATCATGTACCGCTTCATTGTATGCTTGAATGAACTCAGGAAATCTAGTAATATCACCTGAGAATATCGGTACGGTGGAAATTAGAAGAGCGTGTAACTTTAGCTCTTGGTTCAATTTGTGTGCGGAATCATGCTCAATGGCATTAGCACCATGATTTCGTCCACCGAAATTGCCATGATCAGGGAGAGTAGTGTTGATTTTAAGATGTGGGAAAATGTACTCTCTGTAAGCTTCTTGTACCTTCATTACAATATCTGTGGCACGATCGGACCACTTTATTTGATCAATATCTGAATTTAAATTAAAAATTTGATCGTAAATTTCGCGGGTTCCTCTGTCCATAATTGTACGGTATTCAAGTTCAAAATTTGCGATCCGAACCGAAGCCTTGGGGTCGGATGGATCAAAACGCAAAATAACGGATTCATACTCGGAAAAAACTTGAAGTATTTTCCGTAAATGCTCACGATCAGAATGACCTGTACTATCATGATTATTTATTTTCAATTGTTCTGCATCTAATGAGGTGCGTACGAATTTTTGTTCGACGCCATAATGCAATTTGGAAGATTTAGGCTTGGTTCCTGTAGGTTTGTAATGTACATCTGAATCTTCTCCCTGATCACCCCCGGCATTATCTGATTCATCATCAAAATCTATTTGTTTAGGAGTAGTAAAAGGAACAGACTCACGGGACATTCTGCGGTTCTTGTTCTTCCGACGAGTATTAACCATGATTCGAACCAGGTTTCAATGTTCACAACTGATGAGAAAACTCTCGGAATTCTAACTCGACAAATTTTCTACCATATCCGGGTCACGGCACCAATGATTTGTCCCGAACTACTCCTTTTAGATGAACAAATAACACGGAACTCGCAAAGAACTTTTGATTGAGATTTTATTGAAGAAAAAGTAAGAATGGACAATGTACAAAACGATACAAAAAAAAAACAAAACGTAAGACAAAACACCGTCAGAAGTCGAGACGAATCCTAGTCATCAGCTGCGAGCGACAAAAGAAGGGCGCCATGGGGTTAGAGGAGCGGCGGAGATGCTGCTTAGCAATGACGCGATGATGTAGGTAGGTGAACGCTCTTCGGTGAAGCCCGAACAATTATTAAATAACAAAGAACACGTAACGAACAACGTACAGAGAAATACGGCTCGATCAGGGGCTAGCCAAATTATCAATTGGGGTAGCCAATTTGTTTGGGTTTTTTTTTTACAGAAGGAAAACACTTTATTGATCATTTTAGCCAATTGAATAAAGGGAACAATATAAACAATTGGCTATTGTACTGAATAGTTATCTCATTAGTAACCAATTTTCGGTCACTATTGGTGAGGGTCAATTGGCAAGTGCCTGATTGAGCGCAGATTTCTCTGCACATTATACACGGCTAATTCATTATAATACAAACTGAATATTTAACTCATTAGTACCAATTACGCTACAATTGGCACAGAAATTGGGCTTAATGAGCTACGAGGACAATATCACACGAATTGTCCAACTATGATGCTTCGGGCCAATAAATGTATTGGAGCCTATAGAGGACTCTGATTAAGTTATTGTGCATCACAATCACGCTAAAATTGACAGAGTAATAATTGGGCGCACTAGCGAGCTGCTTAGACAATATCAAATTACTCAAATATGCTATAAATACTTGAAGAGTACTCTGAATACGTTATTGTCCATCACAATCACCCAATTCTTTACAGATGTGAGCCTAGAATTTATCCGATTACACCGTAATCATAACATGATTGATTAAGATTGCCATCTTGTCAGATTGATTTCGGGCTATTTGAACTTGATTCATGTTATTTTTATGCTTGATTTATGCTATTTTCAAATTAATGTCAAATTTTCATCTGTTTCGTTTCCTCGCTAAACGAAGATAGGGAAGAATCCAAGATCATGATTCATTCATGATAATTTATACAAGTTCATAGCAGTTTTATGGCGCTCTTCAACTAACATTTCTGCGGTACTCTACCGCTTTCTTCAGCCTAGAAGTTGTTCCATCATCATAAATGTTTTTGTTAGAACATCATCTTGTTCATAATAGCTGTTGCTAATTATTGTTGGTGCTTGCTTCTTTTTTGTTACCTTTGTTGTTAATAATAACGTTTTTCATTTGTTATTGTCCCAATGTGAGGCTCAGTAACACATTATTGTGTGATAATATTGTGTAATAATATTTCACAATTCTTTTGTGTTTGACATGTTTGACATGTCAAACACAAAAGAATTTGTGAAAAGTTTTTATGATATTCAGCCTCAATTAGAACAATAAACATTTATAAATTAAAGTTTAAAAAAATATATAAACGCAATAAAAAAGAAAAAGAAACAAAAGCAACGATAATTTATTCTATTGTATAACAACATCATCTGTATAACATCGTCATATGTACATCATCATGTACATCATCATATTGTATAACATCGTAGTATTTGTTCAATAATAAGGCTTAAGAAAGCGGCCGAGTATAGCCAAAACATGTACCAATAAAAGCATCTACTCAAGAAGTCTCAATAAACAAGACTCAGAATTTGTACTGACTAATCCTCTACTAATTGGCGTTCAGCAAGCAAAAGAATTTTCTAGTTGTAAATAAATCAATTTCTCTCGATTTTGCTCAAATTGAAGGGGTTTGATTGGGGCTGGTCCAAAACGTTCACATTACTGTCCGATCAGTAGGAGACAAAACATCAACTTAACGGAGAACTTTTAATTTTTTTACACGATTGTGTTGATAATAATAATTATTATCAAAAATTGTGTTTCTTCATTAAATGAAGAAAGGTAAGAAGGTTCTTCATTAAAGGTAAGAAGCAAATTTTTTGCTTCCTTCAAAAAATTTTGCTTCCTTACAATAATTATTATTGTAAGGAAGCAAATGGAGAAACACAAATTTTCTAGTTACCAAGGATCAAAATTATGATGAAAATTTCTGGGTTTGAGCTGGTAGTGTACAATTTACTTGTAACGGTAAATAGATTCTTAATAAAATGGACACAATTATTTTGACCTTGTATTAAATCACTGGTCCACCTCCCCATGAAATGTGGTATATTGTCAGGTAGGTAAATTCACGAATTGAAGCCGTTATAGCAGACGGTTCTCTACGAGTTTATTGATTGAATTGAGACTGAGATTGAGACTGTTTATTGATTGGGTTTCATTCAATGGGAAAAACAGGACACTGGTTGAGGCAGCTCGCTGCATGATGATTGAAGCAAATATAGCGGCAGCGTTCTGGCCCGAATTACATCAGAAATCGATCAAATGGCGTAGGCGGGAGAATTCCGTATGAATTATGGACGAACCGAAAAGTAACAAATAAGCCTAATCTTGGACAGAGCCTAAGATGATTTCTCATTCATTTAATTCAAATCAGTGGAGTAATCTCTAAATCTATCAGGGGTCAAAATTACTAGTGTTGATCTCAATTCTGATCATCGTGATGTGGAACAATAAATTGGAGAATCAAAATGAACTTCTAAAAGCTGGATTTTGAGAAAAATTTTTGCTTATTGTATGCAAAACCGTAAACATGTACACTCAGACACTCACCCAACCACTTGTCAAACTTCAGCTACTCGTTCAATAATGCTAGTTACAACTAATGATGAGAATTAGGCTTTGAAAAAGGTTACTTAGACACAGTGTCCTTGCAATTCAGGTTAATAAGGTAGATAACCTATCACATTCGACTGGCAGTACAAGCAGATAAATGCCGTCTTAAACCTAATTTTTCCAGAAAACAAAACTTCCAACGTGGCAATAGTGTGATGATACCAAAACCTACCTGTGTCCTAGTGAATGACCTGAATCCTTCACTGGGCCAATTTGGAATGAATATAATTGAGTGGTCAATACACAATTTGAGGTTAAAGTATTGAAGGAACAGAAGCGTTTTCTTCATACTTGGCAAGACGTGATTGGATGGGTAACGGTATCGAAATCTGGATCGGTAAAGAAAGAGATTTGCTACGAACCATTGTTTTCAATGCCTATTATGTAGTAACGACTCGTTACTAACGAGCGAGTTTTGCTCACCTTCTCAATTACTTTAACCGAATGATCGATGAATCATGTTGCTTATTGTATTCAGTATAATCATCATCATCAGTAGTTTTATTTCACGAATTTCGCACCCTGCAGGCAAAACAACTGATGAAAGGCGCACCGCTTTGGCGATGGCTCGCTGCCAACCTCTTCGTCATCTCCACAGACCGCACGGGATTCCTCCAGAATTAGAACGTCCTCTTGGAGTTGACCTGCCGGCTCTTTAAAATCACCATCAGTGACAAAGCAGTTTTTCGGGAGATCAAATTATGACGCCAAAATGAGACGAAACTGTTCTTCCTCACTGCCAGAGGTAGGAAAAACCTGGACTTTGAATTCCAACAGCAAGTCCGAAATACATTGGGTATTCCGAAATACTTTTTATTCACACATTTTGAGATACAGGAATTTTGTACAATTTTTGGCAGCATATAAAATGTGAAGAAATCAGCGTTAGTAACGAAACTGAAAATCTCCAGTGATCAACCGTCTATAAGCCCAAAAAGACCTCTTATCACAATTTAAGACAAAAAAGCTCTCTTTGGGCAAATTTCAACCCAAAAATGAAACCGCTAAGAAATCTGCACCAGTGATCAGATCAACTCAGGTTTCCCATCAAGGACAAAGGCAAAACCGCCATTAGTGACAAAAGCAAACTAATTAGTTTGAAGTGCAACCTAAAGATGAAACATTAAAAAAATCTGCACTAGTGGTCAAACCATCCACGATTAACTCAAAATCTCCTTCTGTTACATCCAGTTGAAGTAACATGTGTTTTTTGATGTTCATTTTGCTTCCGAGTCTACCAAGGTAGCGGAAGCTTTGTTTTCACTTTTCAAGGACGAAAAAAAAAAGTTCTCCAAAATCAAAATTTCCACTCGCGTTTTGCGTTTTAGACCTTTCTGAACAATTTTGGTTCCGTGTCTGTCTGTCTGTCTGTCTGTCTGTCTGTCTGTCTGTCTGTCTGTGTGTCTGTGTGTCTGTCATGAATTCCTTGTAACGCGCATAACTATACGAAGTTATAGTCCGATTTCAATGAAATTTTCAGGGATTGTGGGGGTTGGTGTGTAGACGGTCCCCTATGAAAATCATCATCCCCGGACTGATAGAAGCGACTGCGCATGCGCAAACGTGAATTCCTTGTAACGGCCATAACTTCAACATTTTCCATCCGATTTCAATGAAATTTTCAGGGATGTTACAGATTAGTATTTAAATGGTCCCCTATGGAAATCGTCAACTTCGAACTGATATTAGCCACTGCGCATGCGCAAACGTGAATTTCCTTGTAACGGCCATAACTTCCACATTTTCCACCCGATTTCGATGACATTTTTCAGGGTTTATGTGAATTAGATTGTAGATAGTCCCCTATGAAAATCATTATCCCCGGAAGGATAGAAGCGACTGCGCATGCGCAAACGTAAATTCCTTCTAACAGCCGTAACTTCAACTGTCCCCCAGGGGTCGCGGGTTCGAATCCCAGCCGAGGCTAAGTATTTTTTTGATCCAATCACATACATCTACTCACTTACTTTTTCATACGAATTTGATGAAATTTTCTAGGGTTGTCCAGATTAGCGTGTAGATGGTCCCCTATGAGAGTAGTGAAAGGTGCTTAGAGATTGGTGTTTTGAGATACTATGCATCAGATCATCTATATAATCGGGTTATGGATACGAGGAAGCTATGTGCCACACCCACTTTTTTTGTTAAAATTGAACCATGTGGATTTTAAATTAATAAAATGACAATTGTGATCCCGAATTCGTTCGAGCAGCATTCTTATCTTTCATTTCTATTATTTCTTTATATTTCGTGGGGAAATAGGAAGGTATAGGTGAATATCGGGCGGGGATTACAACACGTGGCATCCCTTGTTTAGTGAATACCAAGCTTTGGAGTAGAAAATTTTCAATTTAGTATGGAGCGGATCAGATCAGAAAGGACAGTCGCGAGGCGTATATTTTCACGGGCGTGTACCGCGTTGGATCAAGAATTGAAGAAGGAAGAGGTGGATTACGAGTCGGCATGTGCGAAGATGAGGACAGTGGAATACGAAGCCCAGAAGTTATTCGAGATAGATGAGGAGATGAAGGCGGCGTTGTTTGCAGAAGAAATAGACGAAGAAGATCAGGTGAAAGAGTTTGAGGACATGAGCGACTACAGAAGTAAGTTCTTTCTATTCAGTCAAAAGTTCGAAACGTATAATAGATCAGTAAAGGAGACAAGAGAATATGTAGATGCACACTCAGTAGTTTCAGTTGACGGGCAGCACGTTATGAAAAGCAAGAGAAATTTCAAATTGCCGAAGATTGAGCAGAAAAAGTTTGATGGGGAATTGAGGAACTGGCTAGGTTTCTGGGGACAGTTTAAGGTTATTGATGAAAGCCCCGACATAACCGATTCAGACAAATTTCAATATTTGCTTCAGGGGACAGTAGTTGGGTCTAAGGCACGACAGGTAGTAGAAGGTTTTCCGCCATCAGGCGAGAATTATCATAAAGCTTTAGCCTACCTGAAGGAACGTTTCGCCAAGGATGAATTTCTCATAGAAGCCTACTATCGAGAATTGCTAACATTAGTCATTCAACAAGCTTCTTGTAAAACAGATATTTCGTTGTCAGATCTTTTCGACAGATTGTCTACGCAACTTCGAGCGTTGGAGTCCCTAGGAGTAACAAAAGAGAAGTACGCGGCTATGCTCTTCCCGATGGTGGAGTCCTGCCTACCAGTGGACATCTTGAAGGCCTGGGGCAGGTTCCGGCTCACACCAACAGCTGCGGACATCGGATCTCAGAAGACTCCGGACTCGATGCTGACGAACCTCATGGACTTCCTCAAGGCAGAGGTCGAAAACGACGAAAGAATCAGGCTCGCTTCAGATGGGTTCTCCTCAGAAAGTAAGACTAGTGCTAAGAGATCAGAGGCAATTCCTACAGCTGCCACAATCCTATCAGTCGAGAATAGCGCGAAACCTCGAGTCTTTAGTTGTATTTTCTGTGGCAAGAGCTCTCACAACAGTCAGGATTGCGGCAAAGCTCTCAATATGCAATTGAAAGCCCGTAGGGAAATAGTGGTTAAGAAAAATGCCTGTTTTTCTTGCCTCAAAGAGGGACATTCAGCAGATCGATGCAGGTCATTCGTACGTTGTCCGGTTTGTTCAAGGAAACATTATGCCATAGTTTGTGCAGAGATATTGAAGAATAGAACACCTGAAGAACATAGAAAACATTCGACTTCTGTGAACCAGAATAACACCAGTAAACCAAGTAGTGGAATTGTACTGCAGACACTTCTTGTCAACGCCAAAGGCAGTCACAAAAGTAAAGTTTTGAGGGTATTATTGGATTCTGGTTCACAAAGGTCCTACGTCGCCTCTTCTATTGCAAAGGAATTGAAGCTAAAGAACATTAGGAAGGAGGCAATAACCCATTGTTTGTTTGGAGGGGTTACATCCAAACCCGAAGAACATTCGCTATATGAGGTCGAGTTAGCTAGTTTGAAGGGAGACAAAAGCATCAAGATCCAGGTCCTTGACCAGTCAGTTATTTGCAACTCTGTGCCTAGGATCCATAACTTTGATAGGCTACAGGAGTTGGAGACAAAAAATATTGTACTCACCGATGTAGGGCCTGAGGTACCAAACATAACTCTACTATTAGGCGCAGATGTGATAGGCAAGCTACTAACTGGGCGCATAGAAACGTTAGATAGTACGGGGATGGTCTTCGTCGAAACAATACTCGGATAGACAGCAATGGGAGAGTATCCACAACGTGACCTAGCTCTGTTATGTTCGTCAAATCTCAATATTTCGGATCTGTGGGATCTTGAGACGTTAGGCATTCCAAGTAGCGATACAAGACTGGATTCAAACGACACCTTAGAAAATTTTCAGCGCACAATTACGCAGGGTAAGGATGGGCGATACGAGGTGCAGTTACCATGGTTGACAGGTAGGCCCCAACTCAGTTGTAATCTGGGCATAGCAAAACAGAGATTGTTCAGCACCACTAAGAGGCTCCTCAGAGTAGGAAAATTCAAAGATTACGAGCAAGTGTTTAAGGAGTGGCTAGAAGAGGGAGTCATAGAGGTGGTTGACGACATGAGTGAACGAGAGGGTGTGCATTACCTGCCTCATCATTCTGTAATCAAGGAGTCCAGTGCAACGACGAAGATTCGACCAGTGTTCGATGCATCAGCGAAGGATGAGAGAGGTAGTTCTTTGAATTCTTGTCTGGATAAGGGACCAAACTTACTAGTGATGATTCCTGATTTGCTGGTTAGATTTCGACTTGGCAGATTTGGAGTAGTTTCAGATATCAGGCGGGCGTTTCTGCAGATCGGACTTGTTCCACGTGACAGGGACTACCTCAGATTTCTCTGGTGGGAGAATCAGGCGGACGGCAAGCTCATGACGTACAGGCACTGTCGGGTTGTTTTTGGTGTTGCATCCAGTCCTTTTCTGCTAGGGGCAACCATCAATCATCATTTGCAGAACGCACCAGAACACTTGGAAAAGACAGCGAACGTTCTTGTTCAGTCATTCTACGTTGACAATAGTATTACCAGTTGGAACGAGGAGCAGGAGGTTCAGCAATTCATCAAGAAGGCTAAAGAAGTCATGCTGCTAGGTCAGATGGATTTGAGGGGGTGGCTGTATAGTGGAGGTCCTCGGGATGATTCAGGTAGCTCAACCTCAGTTCTTGGTCTAGTATGGAATTTCGAAAGGGACTCATTGACTTGCAATCTCAAAACTGTCGATGAGTTAGGGGAAAGTCAGCTGACAAAACGCAGGCTGCTTTCAGTAGTCCAGCAAGTATTCGATCCCATTGGTTTCACAGCCCCGGTAACTTTGTTGCCGAAAATTCTGTTACAAGAGGCGTGGAAGCTAAAAATCTCTTGGGATGCGAAATTACCTGATGAGTTGGCCGCAAAGTTTCTCAAATGGAGGGGTGAGTTGTGTTGGGTGAGTCAATGCTGGGTGCCCAGGTGGATTTTTGGGCAGGTTACTCGAGAATTTGATGTCCATGTATTCTGCGATGCAAGTAAGTCAGCCTATGCTGCTGCCATATACTTTCGTTCAGAGAGTGAAGGTGAAGTCACTGTGCAATTGATGTTAGCCAAATCGCGGGTTGCTCCTATCAATGAAATCACTATACCCCGACTAGAATTATTGGCAGCACTCATTGGGGCTAGGATAGCCAAGACAGTTCTTGATGCAATCCAGCAGAAAGTGGAAAACATTTATTACTGGACTGATTCCACAGTCGTTTTGACTTGGCTTCAAGATCCGAATCCTTGGAACACGTTTGTTGGAAACAGAGTGAGAGAGATTCAGAAGTTATCGAAGATTAGGCAATGGAGACACTTACCAGGGGCGTGCAATCCGGCTGATTTGCCCTCTCGAGGCTGTGGCGGGAAGACACTCTTGGAAAGCAAGTGGTGGGAGGGACCAGGTTGGTTAAAATCTGCGAAGGACCAGTGGCCTTCTTCCCCATTTTTTCCAGATGAGGCAGCAAGCCAAGAAAAACGAAGTACAATAGCCATGACAGTAGTAGGTGAAGAACAATTTTCCGAGCGGTTTGCATATTTTTCAAGATATTCGCGGATTGTTAGAATGGTAGCTTGGGTTATACGTTTTTGGAAGAGCCGAACAAGAAGTAGGAAACAACAAGAGGTGGGGCAAGAACGCTTGATTGTTTTCACGAATCGCGATGGAATTTTGAAAATCAAACCGGAAAAGGAATTAGACAAGAAGGCAAAGGATATAAAGAAAATAGGGGTAATTCAGGGTCTTTCTAGTGAAGAAACCAAGGAGACAGAAAACCGTATCTTGAAAGTAGTTCAATTCGAGACCGTCGATAAAAACGAAACGTGGAAGAGGATGGAAGTGACTAGGAATATTGACGAGCTACTCAGAGTAAAAACAAAACTAATTTACGGAAAATTTTCTGACAATTTCAAAAATCCAATCATTCTTCCTGCAAATCATTTTGTGGTTAAACGTCTAGTAGAGGAAAGGCATTCGAGATTCGGTCACCCTGGGGTTGGTACGCTGTTGGGTATGTTGAGGGAAGATTACTGGATTCTGAAAGGGAGGAAGGCAGTTCGTGGAGTCACTGAAAGATGTGTTACCTGCAAGAAACTCAAAGGTAAAGCTGCAAACCCAGCGGGAGCAGCACTCCCAGAAGATAGGCAAACTCTAGGATCAGCATTTGAAATAACGGGCACGGACTTGGCTGGACCTCTTTACTTGAAAAACGGAGAAAAGGTGTGGGTGGTTCTTTTTACTTGTGCGGTGTATCGTGCGGTGCATTGCGAGCTAACTTCATCGCTTTCAACTTCAGGGTTCTTGATGTGTTTAAGACGATTTATTGCAAGGCGGGGCAGGGTGTCAACTATTTATTCGGACAATGGAACTAATTTCATAGGGGCTAATAGGTTGTTGTCCTCAGTTAATTGGGACGAAATTTGCTCCTTTTCAGATGTACGGCAGATCAGATGGAAATTCAATCCTCCCACTGCAGCCTGGTGGGGAGGATGGTGGGAACGTGTGGTTCGGATGATCAAGGAGCTGTTGAGGAGGAATCTGGGACAAGCGGCGCTCACTTACGAAGAGCTGACAACCGTCGTCTGTGACATCGAGGCGGTGATCAACGCGCGGCCTCTCACTTACGTCGCGGAAGAAGCAGAGGAGCTACAACCGATCTCCCCGAAGCTCTTCATTCAAGACATCAAGTCAACAGAGACACCTGATTTCGACACTGTGGATGCAAAACGATTGTGTTATCGTGCGAGATACCTGCAATCGTTGCGAGAAGTTTTGCGAGAGCGTTTCAAGTCAGAGTACCTCGCCGAACTTATTCAAAGACCAACCAAGAGAACTAAGGACGTCGAGGTCGGTGACGTGGTCCTCGTTGAGGTGGATTCAGTCAAGAGAGTCAGGTGGCCACTAGGTATAGTCACTGAACTAAGACCTGGAAGGGACGGCATACATCGCGTCGCAGAGGTGATCCCTCTGGAGATCGCGGCACAGGATGTGACCAGCATGCGGAGAGCTCAACCGTCAAGCTTTTCTTCTGGTAGTTCGGAGGATGTTACATCCAGTTGAAGTAACATGTGTTTTTTGATGTTCATTTTTTTGTTAAAATTGAACCATGTGGATTTTAAATTAATAAAATGACAATTGTGATCCCGAATTCGTTCGAGCAGCATTCTTATCTTTCATTTCTATTATTTCTTTATATTTCGTGGGGAAATAGGAAGGTATAGGTGAATATCGGGCGGGGATTACAACACCTTCAGTGATCAAAATCATCGTGTTATAAGCAAAATCATCAGGAATGCTTAATCACCATTGATGACAAAGCAGCTCTCTGGGAACAAAGATAATAAGAGAATGAAACAGTCTCAAAATCTACACCAGGCGTCATGTCATCCACAGTTAACTCAAAATCTCCTTCAGTGATCAAAATCATCGTGTTATAAGCAAAATTACCATTGATGACAAAGCAGCTCTCTGGGAACAAAGGTTTATAATGCAATCCAAATACGAGTATGAAACAGTCTCAAAATCTGCACCAGGGGTCAAATTAACAACAGTTAAGTAACTCAAAATCTCCTTCATTGATCAAAATCATCGTGTTATAACCATTGATGACAAAGCAGCTCTCTGGAAACAAAGGTTTATAATGCAACCCAAATACGATTATGAAACAGTATCAAAATCTGCACCAGTGGTCAAATCATCCTCGGTCAACACAAAATCTCCTTCAGTGATCAAAATCATCGAGATATAAGCAAAATCACCATTGATGACAAAGCAGCTCTCTGGGAACAAAGGTACTTAATATGAGTAGGAGACAGTCTCAAAACCAGTGGTCAAACTGGTTCAAAAAACTGGATCAAAAACGCTGGAAAAAAAACAACTGAAAAAAAAAACTGGATCAAAAACAGGTCAAATTGCACCAGTGTTCAAATCATCCTCAGTTAACTCGAAATCTCCTTCAGTGATCAAAATCATCAAGAAATAAGCAAAATCACCATTGATGACAAAGCAGCTCTCTGGGAACAAAGATAATACGATTATGAAACAGTCTCAAAATCTACACCAGTGGTCAAATCATCCTCAGTTAACTCGAAATCTCCTTCGGTGATCAAAATCATCAAGAAATAAGCAAAATCACCATTGATGACAAAGCAGCTCTCTGGGAACAAAGATAATACGATTATGAAACAGTCTCAAAATCTACACCAGTGGTCAAATCATCCTCAGTTAACTCGAAATCTCCTTCGGTGATCAAAATCATCAAGAAATAAGCAAAATCACCATTGATGACAAAGCAACTCTCTGGGAACAAAGGTAATACGAGTGTGAAACAGTCTCAAAATCTGCACCAGGCGTCAAATTATCCACGGTCAACTCAAAATCTTCTTCAGTGATCAAAATCATCGTGTTATAAGCAAAATCATCATTGATTTTTCATGCATCTCAGAGATGAATCTGTCACAAAACCAGAATCAAAGGTCAGATCAACTCAAGTTTTCCATCAGCAATGTAAGTGAAACCGCCAATGAAATGACAATACAACAAATGACGATTAAATCAAAGAAGATGAGTTAGTATGAAACCGAGATAATCACAGAATTCAAAATCACCACCATTTCTGGAACAACACGTTGTGTTGTGTTATCAAACTGAAACTGCCTTGAAATCAGTAAAAGTAATCAAAATCATCTCGTACACTTATCATTTCGGATCGATTAATGATAGGGTAAATTTTCAGAACTTTCAGAATCGGAACACACAAGTTTTTGAAGCCTTCTCAAACTCGAATTGTCATGAAATCAGCACGAAACCCACAAAATCACAAAGTGCCAAAGAAACGTAGATATTTCATAGTTCGAGCAGAAACTACGAGTTACTACTTGAAAATTTGCTGATAATTATCAGACATTACGTTGCTAATAAATTACTATTCAGAATCCACACAACTAACAATAATTGATTCTCAACGGTTGTAAAAAGCGGAAAATGTTACGAAACTTCGCTTCCACGGGGGAACTATTCACTTCAGTGGTTTCAATTCAAAGTTGGTATTGAGTCCATAATGCTGCCTGCTTAAGAGAGCAAGTGACCTTGGAATTTACTATACGTATTTGCGTGCTCTTAGAACTCAGGTAGTTTTGAGCAAAACCTGTATTGATGAGGACTGAGTATTGAAATCTCGGTCCATTTGATTTTAAGATGTGAAAAGTTGATCATGGAGGCCATTCAATCCAACAATCTCTTATTGGCGACTTATCGTAACCCAAGCTCGAATTCAGATTGTAAATCGAAATCCCAAAACCAAACCAATGCCAAACGGCGTAAGTACGTCGTTCGGGCGGATTTCGGTTTATTTTGTCAATAAATTCTTTTATTACTTAACATGCCGTCAAATTTTGAGGGGTGGGGGTATCAAAAGCATAATTCTCTAATATTTTTGGAATTTAATTTGAACGATTGGAACAGGTTGTCTATTTTTGAATTGTTGGTTCTACACGGTGGTCTCATTCGATTACAAGGTATGTTTTGAGTGCTCAACATACAAAACAAAACTTAAATTTATTGGGGACCATCCACGTCATTAGAATCGGAAGAAAATTTAGGAATGACCTTCCATACCCAAAGAATGGAAGGATTTAAATCCTTAAGGGTAATAATGTTCAAAAATGTGAAATATCTACGTTTGAAAACTTTTGATTTTGGAGAACTTTATATTACCTAAAGCGGAAAAAATGAAGACTAAACTAGTACCAAAATAGTTGTTGGTTTGGAATTGGTCAGGTATGTTTGGTGCCCAATTATTACCTACGATAGGCAGCAAATAGGTACTCGTACCTACATTACGGCAATGCACCTCGACAACATTACGAGTATAAGGGCCAGCCACTTCTCACATCTGATGCTCCTCCAGAAGAAGATCGAAAAAGAGGTGGGGATTCAAGAGAAGTAAAAGTTTGAAGGATGGAAAGGAGAAAAAATATTTTTCAACGCATCTGCTGAATACAAGACAGACCTAGTACTACATGCAGCCCAGTTGTCAGAACATCAGCTGACAGATCATCAGCCGACCGAGCCCCACGTTGGGCGCCAATGTTATGGTAAATACAAGATAGACCTAGTAGATAGACCTCCATGCAGCGCAGCCGTCAGAACATCAGCAGACCGAGTTACTACCTACTGCACATCCGTCCGACCTTCAACTTACAGAACAACTATCTACCATCTCGCCAGAAGTTGAGTAATACCTCCTACTGACTTGTACATTTAAAAAAAAACTTTACAGAAGAACTTTAATAAAGTGGTATGCGTGTGTGATTTCCATTGTTCTTGATTGTCGTACGTATCAATACTAGGGTTCGTGCATACAAATTTATATTACTTTTCACCTCAACAACAACAATACCATTACATTGGCGCCCAACGTGGGGTTCGGTCAGCTGATGTTCTGTCAGCTGATGTTCTGACGACTGCCCTGCATGTAGTATTAGGTCTGTCTTTAGGGATGGCGTATAATGAAATATATCGATATACTTACCAAATGATATATTGTCAATGAGACATTGATGCCTTCGATATATCGGAAGACCTACTTAAAAAGTTTTTCTGGGTATAGTTATCGAAATTCATAATTTAAAACTTGAAAAGTTCGAAAATTTCATGGTTTTAGAGCACTATGTCAGTAGCAGGGGGTTTTAGGAGGTTCCAAATTTTGGGGAAAAACTACCTTCAGGGGTTCTAACAACATTGCAAAGTTCGATTCATAAATTTACTGGGGTATAATGTAGGCAGGTCCTTCAAAACTGAAAATAATTATTGTGAAATAATTTTTGGCTCAAGTCAAATAATTGAGCCCTGAGCGACACTGTAGGTGTAAACCATTAATGTACACATCATGTTTGAGCTGAACCTCCTACAACCTACCTACAAAATTTGGAATAAACAAAATTACTTAATGTTTTACGCAGGTCCCTTTCTCACCGATTCATTTTAATATTAATTTTTACTATTTGAAAACAAGTCGCGATATTATCGGTAAATATATCGATATTGACAGATAATATCGGGTTTCTGTATCGATTTAAATATATCGATATATCAACCGTAATCTATTGATATATTCCATATATCGATATATCGTTGCCATCCCTATTTGTCTTATATTTAGCAGATGCGTTGAAAAATATCTTTTCTCCTTTCTATCCTTCGAACTTTTATTTCAACTGAATCTCTTTTACCATCTTCTTCTCGAGGAGTATCAGATGCAAGAAGTGGCTGGCTCGTAATGTTGTCGAGGTGCCTACTGGCTGCCGATCCCTTTTCAGTGCTTATTCTGCTTGTAGGTTCTGACCAATTCCAAACCAACAACTACTATTATGGTACCGTTAAAACTACTAAGCAAATTCTCAAGGAGGGCTTGAAAACAATGTTTGTGGTTCAAAGGTAACAATATTGACAGTAATTGGCATTTTCAAATCTCCCAAGAACGGAAATACATTAATTTATTAATTGATGTCCAGAAATGGCAGCGGTATCGAGATCACAATAATATTCGGTGTTGGAAGGTGCCACATAAGTATAATGTAGGAATAATTATTTGTATTACGCTCCCACAGTAGGTGACCTTGAAATGCTGATCGCAGAACCGTTACAGAACTGAACGCCGCGTGAGCTTTTAATTGGATGAATCTCGATCTCACGTGAAAAAAAAACTTTTGTAACGAGTTATCAATCTAAATCAAATATTGAAGAAATTCTGTACGTACAGAACGATATTTTAACTTTAAATTCTTTTAATTCTGGAAGATTGAATTCATGAAATATTCTTACTGAAATCAAGCGTAATTCATTGGAGACCAACAATTCGAATTGGAGGGCTCTAGATTTCAACTATCGTTTGTCCTTTAACGTTCATCACTTGTTTCCTTACCTGCAACATAAAAATAAACAAAGATAAAGCAATTGTAATTTTTTGAAGTTGGATCAGTTAAGATGGTGGTCGTCCTAATATAAGTTAATTATTGGCCGAGCTCTTATTGGCTATTTCCTCATAATCAGAGGCCAATGTGTGTTTACATCAAACCAAACCCATTCAATTTTTTTCAAATATTTTTCAAAAAAAAAACCCATTCTATTGGAATTCAATTCTCCTTTCAAAATTTTTCCTTTCGATTATTACTTTAAAAAAAAAAAAAAATGTTGTCATCTGTAACTCTACCAATTGATGAAATTGGTCGGTTAATTTGTTAGCCGGGAAAAAACCATAATCCAACCCACCCATTTCACAATTGCTTATTGGCACTAACTGGAGGGCCGGGCCAATAAAATTATTGGACGCCTATGATTCTGATCGTAAGTTATGAGATCAGTAACTAAAACAAGGAATTGATACTAAAATTATTGATGTACTTAACTGAAATTATTGAACCAAAATAAACTACTTCACTTTTGTTATTAATGGATTCTATGAATAATCTATTATCAACCTTCTTCATATAAATATAATAGGGCTAGGCATGAACGACAAATGTAAAAGGATATAAAAGGACATTTTGCTGCGTAATTAAGGAAATCAGGCAGTTTTGTTTCCTGACTAGCTAAGATAGAGTTTTGTAACAGTTCTTCTTAATTCGCCGACTCCTCGCGGAGGTTGGCGATCCAGTTCTTCCTTGTTGGTGGCAACCCGAAAAACATCCTCCGATGAACAGGAGAACCACCGCCTCAAATCCTTCAGCCAAAAGTTCTGCCGAGAGGACCTTCTTCGAGAGAACCACCTCAAAGCGCTGATTTCGAATGTCTAGCTCGACATTTTGAGTCATTTCAACGGAAGAATGAGCTTTCGAAGTGGACCTGCCTCTAGAGAGAACCAACTCAAAACGTGGATTTCAGCCGTCCAGCTCGACATTTTGAGTTATTTCAACGGAAGAATGGGCTTTCGAAATGGACCTGCCTCTCAAGAGAACCAACTCAAAACGTGGATTTCAGCTGTCCAGCTCGACATTTTGAGTTATTTCAACGGAAGAATGGGCTTTCGAAATGGACCTGCCTCTAGAGAGAACCAACTCAAAACGTGGATTTCAGCCGTCCAGCTCGACATTTTGAGTTATTTCAACGGAAGAATGGGCTTTCGAAATGGACCTGCCTCTCGAGAGAACCAACTCAAAACGTTGATTTCAACTGTATAGCTCTACATTTTGAGTCATTTCATATATACAGAAAATAATAAACCTCTGGGCAATAATTTGCAGGCGTTTTTTAACCTACCAACTTTTTTTTTACCTACCAATTTTTTTTTTACCTACCAGCTAGGTACTACCTAGTAGGTAGACAGTGTCTACATCGACAAAATGAATTATAATTTGATCACTGGTTGCTAAAGAAGCAAAACTGAATACAACTCGAAGAAACAAACAGCGATCGAGTTTTGGTTAGCTGAAAATTCAACGGAGATTAATACTCTTTTGTGATTCACACTCGTGATTCTGTTTAATCGGAGGAAAACCGTTGAGTACTCGTAGGTACGTAGAAGATAAGGTAGATGGTAGGTTGATGGGGTAAATATAGAAGGCAGGTTTCGGCATTTTCCATAACTAAATTGCATTATTACATGCAATTTAGTGCAATGTCACATAATTTGTCAAGGCTTAGAATTTGTTAGCTAGAAACGGTATCGAGCATTAGGGGTCAATAGAAGCTGGTGTGACATCCAAATCTAGTTATTAGCATGTATATAATTTCCGCAATATTCTTGAATGTAGTTAATGTTTACTCAATATGTAGTGTACTTGTGGGTGGTTTTATATTGTGTTTGCTTTAGTGATATTCTTGTTGAGTTTTCTCATCCACCTGGGGGTATCCAACAGTTCATATTGAGGATTTATGAAGCAAATTTAACTGGAAGGCCTCCCACATCGAAGGATCAGCCGCATTTTTCCTCCCCTCACGAAGTAAGGGGAAAAAACCTCTCAAACGAAGCAAGGCAACACTTTGTGAATATATTGCGTTTCTTAAAATAGCATTTCTTGTCAACCAGTTGTGCTTCTTCTTACCAAGAACCAAATTTCGTACAAAAAGGCACCCACAATTTTGAGATGCTTTGCAATGATGTTTTGCTCTTGTTTAAAAAAATTTCATTGACTCTGCTCATATTGATCCCCGACTGGGGTGGTCATTTCGACGAAATACGCGTGAACAACCCTTCCTCAACCTGTTGTGCTCTGGACAGGTACAGCCTTCTCCGTTCTGCGCATCTGCCGCCCCGTCGAGCTTCGCCCTTTATGAACCAGAGAGAGCTGTGGGACACCTGTTAGGTCCCCCGGAGTATTTTCGACTGAAAACCAACACCCCCGCATACTTTCCCAGTAACAGAAAAGAGGCAGATGGTTTCGCTACAGGGGCGTTTACTTCGGCTACTTTTCATCTGAAATCCTTGAATGGAATTGGAATCCTAAACCTAACGGTTTCTCGACTACCGAGGATGATTGAGGATCCTCTGGATTTTTCTGTTAACATTCCGTAACGAAAGACGTTTTAACTTTAAAAGTTTTCTCCTTCTGATCACCTCTAAAACAACGGCATCGAAATTATTAAGAAAAAAAACCACCATAATTAACCAACAAAAATTAAGTAAATTGAGATTGTGCGCCCTTTCACAACGAAAATGCTTCTTCATCTTGATAAGCTCGCACTCTTTAAGAGCTAAGTGATCATTGTGCTGATGGATCCACTTAGTGAGTGTTCCTGATTCCTGACACCGCCGTTGAGGATCTGCAAGGTCGTACGGTGATTCCCACGGCGACCCATACATCATATAACTTCACCGTTACGCTCATCATTTATTAATTTTCACGAAGATAACAGAAGGAAAAGAGAACAAAAATCTTCATAATGGGACTGTTGCGCAGCCTTGTTACACGCTCAATCGTATTGTTTCGAAGGGCAGCGGTATTTTTCCCGCGATTAGAAATATCCATGTCCGGAAAAAAGTAAAGTTTTGACTAAAAGAATTTTGTTTTAGCTTTATTGTTATAGCACCATTTTAGCAAATTGTCAAAAACAATAAAGCCTCAAAATTTAAAAATTTTCATTTTTAATTTATTGATTTGAATAATGAACTAGAAATTTGAATCGACCAAGAAAAAATTGAACCCCCCTCCACACTCAGAATTTTTTGGTTTACATTTCAAGAATCCGAAAATCAAATGCAAATTTTTCCGTCCGTCCGCCGTGCGCAGCACTTTCCTTACTAACCATGGACCGATTTTACAGGAAATTTTCGTTTTAATTTTATTAATAAGTGGTATTTATTCGGAATCCGCGCATTATATCAGAAAATGAACTCCTGAAATTGAAAAATGGTTTTCAAAAATGGGTGAAAATTGTTTTTTCAGGAACCAACGACCAGTTCTCGTTATACCCAATACCGTTAATTAAAGCAGAAAATTATTAAAGTGGTTCAATATTTTTACGTGTAGATCACCCATCTGCAAGAACACAGATATAATATATCTGTGATATTATCAGCGAAGATCAGCTGAAATTTGAACGAAGATTAGGCCTATTTCCGTCGGTTAACAGTCTTTTGCGTTTCACACTCGTGTTTCTGATTTACTATAAGTCTAACTTTCCAGGTCCTCATAGGGAGCGAACGGTTGGTCCCACAGAGCTCTGGGTGGCCTCATTCGATTCTAAAAATACAAGAAAAACAGTACCTGTATATCGGAAGTTTACGAGCTACTGTTTCTTGTCCAACCCACAGAGTAACGGAGACCACCTGACCAACCATTAGTATATCAGAAGTTTTCGAGCTAGTGTATCTGAGCTAGTTTCGAGATAGTAGAGTTTTCTGCAAAAGTTTGGTTACTAGCGCGTTGAAGAGTTAAGGAGAAACGGGTTAAGCGTCTAAGGAAAAAATGTGTGGATGCTAACTTCTTGGTTCGTGATGGTGAACCTTTCAACTCGCAATTATGTCGCAGTGTTTGGCCTTGGCTCCCAGTCTAAGAATGCAGTGAGATTTCCTACATATTGGATCCTACGTCACGGGCTAGTTAGGTCGTTTTGGGGGTAACTGCGCATGCATGCAGTCCCTAAGTACAAAGCCCTTGGCCCGTCAATGACCTAGCGGCCATTCGTTTGCAACAAACTCTCTTTATTTATTGTCCAACCCACAGAGTAATGGGGACAACCTGACCAACCATTAGTATATCAGAAGTTTTCTAGCTTTTAGAGAGTTTGGTGCAAACGAATGGCCGCTAGGTCTTTGACAGGCCAAGGGCTTCGTAAGAAGGAACGTGCTAACTGCGTATGCGCGCAGTTACCTCGGAAACGACCTAAGTAGCCCGTGACGTTGGATCTTGCCAGCCCACGTTTACGAGGTAAGACTAGCTCGTCACAGCCTTACCCGCGTTAACCTACTATGTAGGAAATCTCACTGCACTCTTAGACAGGGAGCCAAGGCAAAAAACTGCGACATAAGTGCGAGTTGAAAGTTTCACCATCACAAACTAAGAAGTTAGCATCCTCAAATTTTTGACATTTTCATGTCTTTCATATGGCACATAAAAAAAAAATCGTCACGAAATTTGATGCAACGATATTTGTTGCAACGATATTTGTTGCAACGATATTTGTTGCAACGATATTTGTCCCAAGTCGCCACAATGATGATTATGACCATCAGAAGTGAAGTTGTTAGGTAGGTAGGTACTTTACAGTTTGATATTACCAGATCAGCTGAGTCGAAAATTGAGCTCCCAGATCAGCTGACTCGAATATTGAGCTCCCAGATCAGCTGAGTCGAAAATCGAGCTCCCAGATCAGCTGAGTCGAAAATCGAGCTCCCAGATCAGCTGAGTCGAAAATCGAGCTCCCAGATCAGCTGAGTCGAAAATCGAGCTCCCAGATCAGCTGAGTCGAAAATCGAGCTCCTAGATCAGCTGAGTCGAAAATCGAGCTCCCAGATCAGCTGAGGCGAAAATCGAGCTCCCAGATCAGCTGAGTCGAAAATCAAGCTCCCTGATTAGCTGAGGCGATGTAGTTCATGTGTCGGGAGGGGAGGGGGGGGGGCATGAAAATGTTTCAATGTGTTGCAGACTCGTATGCAAGCGTTTGATTTTTTTTTTTTTTACTATATAGATCACTCGTCTGCAAAGATCACAGCTCACAAAAAGATCACAAAAAAAAACGTTGCAAATCATCGCCTAAAGGTTTATTTTTATCTGTATAGATCACCCTTCAGTATAGATCCCTCTCTACCAACCCCATAGGTACCTACTACGTACTAGGGAATTTTTGAAAATTTCAACCCTTCATTTCCATTTGGTTGGTGTTTGGGGTTGAAATTTTCAAAAATGCCCTAGTACGTAGTAGGTACCTATGATTGGTAGGGAGGGATCTATACTGAAGGGTGATCTATACAGAACCTTTGGGCAATAATTTGAGCGTTTTTTTCCTTAGATGCCTAACCTGTTTTTCCTTAGCTGGTCAACGCGCTAGTGATCAAACTTTTGCAGAAAACTCTCTAGTGTTTCTGAGCTAGTTTCGAGCTAGTGTTTCTTGTCCAACCAACAGAGTAACGGAGATAATCTGACCAATGTATAAGTCCAGACTGTAAGTACAATGTCAATAATCTTTTAAGGATGACGGCTAAACTGCGAGCAACGTGTAACTATAATTAATTTCACTGTCATCGCTCATTTAACTAACGATGGTTTTTCGTCTCTGTATAGTTTCATCAATTTCTAAAAATTTATCACTTTCTTAAATTGAAGGAAAATATACCTTATAAAGTAAAAACATAGTTGAATTCGGGGTTCAGCTGTGGCCGAGCGAGTTTCGGCATGTGTTATGGAGACGAGACTCGGACCGGTTGTGGGGCCGTGTGTTCGGGGCTCGCCTCGGGAACATGTTTTCGGGTAAGCCGGTCGCAGTTCCTCCTCTTCCCAACCCGGGGCGGTTGGGAAGCCATGACGAAATCACCAGAATAAATCCTCATCTTCCCTTTGGAAGACTGCTGATGACGTCCACGACGCCGGGAATGACAGTCGGACGGAAATCCAACCTCCAATTGATGAAAGTCGGTTGAAATATTTCTTTGAAAATTTGCTTATTCACTCATGCTGCACGAATGTAACATTTTGCTTCTAGCAGAGTAAATTTGCGTCTTCCAAAATCGAAATTCAACCCTGCATTTTGTGTTTCAGAGCTTTTTGAACTGCCAGACGTTTTTCCCACGAGATTTCTCGATGTGAGCTGTTTCATGACTATTTACTTTCCTTGCCATTCGTCGCCCGGGACCAGTAGACCTTGGTGTAGCCAAGCCCTGGTTGAGGGAGCAGGAACAAAAAACTCCTTCTCAGGTTCATCCTTTAAAAGCCGAAGCTCTCCCCGAGTCTTCATCTTTCACCCTCCGAGGTCTTTTAACCCCGTTTGCGTCTACTTTGATGTGGATATCTGAACTTCAACTGAAAAAATCTGCTAGTAAGTAGTCTAAAACTTGTCATTGATTATCGACGAGAAATTTAATTTTTTCGCAATTTTTTTCTTCCCTTCTATTGACAATTTGCCGCCCATTAGTGGATATTTAGGGCTAAGAAAACATCGACACTCCCCACGCCACTTCAAATCCTTATCTGACACAGAAATTATCACAAGGAGCGCCAAACTTCTTCAATAGTGCTCTCTAGGGTTTTTTCTTTTTTTTTCGCGAAACAGATACCTCTGTCACTCATTTTAGTGTGTTAAGGACGAAATATATGTCCCGACTTTGATATACGGGCACGGGATTAGCCGCGAAAGATTGGCCATAAATGGTGAAGCTCATCTCGTAATCTAGGTGCGGCTATTAGCTGAATCACACCACCGCAAACGTGGAATAATAACGCAATGCAAGAAAAGAAGATTTTCGAGGTCTTTTTATGGATTCTATTTAACTAACTGAATCTTGTGGGATTTAATCGATTGGTCTCAGTTCATTTGTTTTAAAAAATTTGCCAAGTTGGGTGGGCAGTACAGTTTACTCTCATTAATACAGTAGTATGTAGTAGTATAATCACATATCTGTTATTTAACTCTGAATAACGTACCTGATCAAATGTAATCAGAAAACATAAAACAGAATTTGATATCATAATATCTGTAACATAATACGCTACATACAAATATAAGTAACATAACGTTACATTTTTCGTGTGTCTGTCATTAAACTCAAAAACATCTGCCAAGTGGGTGAGGCACTATCAGTCCTGGTGATCGCCTACACGACAATCCGCACAATCCCTGAAAATTTCATCGAAATCGGATGAGAATTGTAGAAGTTATGGCCGTGGCAAGGATTTCATGACAGACACACAGACAGACAGACACGGAACCAGAATCGTTCAGAAAGGTCTGAAACGTAAAACGCGAGTGGAAATTTCGATTTTGGAGAACTTTTCTTTTTCAACCCTGAGAAGTGAAAACAAAGCTTTCGCTACTTTGGTAGACTCGGAAGCAATAACTGAAAAGCTCAAGGTAGTATCACGAGAAATACAAGATACGATAGATCTAGAGCTCGCTAGATTCAAAATTTTGGAGAGAACTTTAGAAGCCTAAACTTCATAAATCGGAGGCAGAAGGCTCTAGATTAGCCAGAGTGGAGAAAACTGTCCAAGAAGACCCACCCAGAGCTGAAGAGCTAGGAGTTAACTAGTTTCAGTAACTTCAGTAAACTAATAACTAGTTTCAGTAACTTCAGTAAACTAATAATTATTATTAAGTAAGTTTAATAATTAAGTTAGTTAATTTGGTTAGTTAATTTTCGTAATTTTTTGGTTTATTATTTTTAATTTGAGGAAATGTTATTTTTAGACAAATTTTTCATATTTAGGTTTAATATGTATAAACTTTTAGTAATGAAGAAAGAACAAGACAGAAGTAAAGCTACTTCTTCGCTTACATCTTCCTCATCAAGTCTTCCTCATCACGTCAAGGGGAAGACATTTACCACTCTCACATGGCACTGCATTAGTAAAAGCGTATTGGCTGGAGTAAGTAAGCTTTCTAAATCTATTCCTCCTTCTAAGGACGTCTCTTGAAATTCATGATAATGAACATTAAATATGTTTGAAGGTAAGCAGAATGGCTTGAATCTTATTTCCAAGAGGTTATTAAAACAAAAAATAAACCAAAAATGAATGAATGAATGTTGAAATATTACTTTGAAAATTCGCATATTCACTCATGTAAACGTAAAGGACTTTCTACTCAAATTTCGAATCGGTAATTCCAGGTGTTCAAGATCAAGACTACCCGATCGCTTCCCATTAGAACCCTCTCATTCGTCTCATTCGTGAAGCATAAGAAAGTGAGCGAATTTTCAAAGAAATATTTTAATTGATTTGTAGATATTTTGGTTCATTTTTACGATCAAGACATTTTTTTTAAACCTTTTTTAAACTTAGTGTGAAGCGTTTATTTCCTCCAAATAAACTTGATTGTGAAGCAGGTATGTAGTATGTAGGTACTATCTATGGTTGGTAGATGGTGACAATGGCAAAGCCGTGTTCTTTGCAGACGAGTGATCTACAGCATTTCCAAGCCAAATGAAACCTTTTCCAAGCCAAATGAAACCATTTCCAAGTCAAATAAAACCTTTTCCAAGTCAAATGAAACCTTTTCCAAACCAAATGAAACTTTTGCCAAATCAAATGAAACCTATTGAGAAAATGAGTGAAATGAGGTACCTAGATAGGTAGATACTCTGCAAATTTCAGATCGACGCAATTGTACCTATCGTACAAAGAAATGGCCAAAATGAAAATTCAATAAATTTTTCAATGAATTCAATGAATTTTTTTTTTTTTTTTTTTTTTTTTTTTGGCTTCAGAACTGTAACAACAACTGACTCATCCAATTATGTGATGGACATGATGATGCAGTTGCCTCGAGCCGCCACCGGTAGTGTCTTACATTGACTGATTGAACCTCTGAATTGAACTTCTGATTGAACTTCTGAACTGAATTGAACCTCTGATTGAACCTTGAAGACTGAACTTCTGAAATTTTGTAATATACTATTCATCTACGATTGTTTACTTTACAGAAATACACTATGTTTGGAAAAAGTTTCATTTGATTTGGAAAAAATTCATTTGAGTTGGAAAAGGTTTCATTTGGTTTGGAAATGCTAAATATAGAAAAATAATAAAGCTTTGTGTAATAATTTTCAGCGTTCTTCGAGTTTTTGGACTCGTCATAATAATAGTTTGTGCCCTACTAACGAAACTTTGTTCTCGTGCAGACGGTAGAAAAAGTCCAAAATCAACATTTTCAGTCGCATTTTGCAGTTCCAAGTGAGGTGTACGGTCTGAAACGGATTAGCATGTAATTTTCTCCATCTCTTGGTCTCTCTTGGAGGCGTAAAGTCATCTTTCGAACGTCACTTAAATATCGTCTCTTAAATAACGAGAGACGTCCTAAAAATGTGAGTCACGGTTTGATCGCGATGCCAAGGATTGATCGAGGCAGGTACCGTACGGAGAAGGAGATGGTGAGATAGCAGGAGGGTAGTGGCCCCACCAGAGCCCCACAGTAGCCCCACCAGAAGCCCCCTTCTGGATCCATCAGATTAGTCATCAGCTCCAGGGAGACCGAGCCACCCGCGCGTGACGGTATCGAGCGTACCCCCCCCCCCCCCGCTTACCAGGGGGGTATTTTGAGTAGGTATCCATCTACCTACCTAAGGAATATTTGTAGGGGGCCATAGAACTTAACAAAAAAAGTGTCAAATCCTTTAAATTATACCACATTACTACTTACAAAGAATGCTGGAGCGTGGGACAATTTGAACAGTATTATTGAAAACAATAATTTAATTATTTGATTTTGTTAGCCTTTAAGTTTTAGTTAAGAGTTCTTTTAGTTTATATTAGCCGTCAAGTGTTAATATTATAAGCTATAATTTTGTTAAATATGTATATAATCAATTACTATCTAAATCAATAAACAATTAAAAGCCATGTCATTTTGATTTAAAAAATAAGTCTGTAAATCAATTATTTTGTTTATGGCTGTATGTATAAAAACCATGCCAATAATTAAAAAACGCTGCAAATTATTACACAATGGTTTATTATTTTTCCATATAGATCACTCGTCTGCAAAGCCACCAACCATCCAACATGAAGAAAAACATCGATCGCATTTCGGTCAGCTAAAATTTGAACGGAGATTAGGCCTCTTTTGCGATTCACACTCGTGTTTCTGATTTATCGTACGTCCAACCCTTAAATTCTCGTAGGGAGCGAACGGTTTGTCCTACAGGGCTCCGCGTAGTCTCAAAAAATTCTAAAAATTCTACACTATCTTAAATTGATGGAAAAAACAATACCTTTGTATCAAAATTCTAAACAAGATTCTAAATAAATCTAAATTTGAAAATATCGAACTCTGAGAAATAACAAGAAGGTAGCATTTTGAAGATTATGTTCGTTTTTCTCAAAATCCATTTTTTCTGTTATAAAACACTGAAATACTGCAACTTTGTCATATTTTGAGCTACAAGGATGCTTTTGGTTGTAAATTCTTCATAATCTATACAGATTGAGAAATAGCAATGACTCCATTTCGACGAACGCCAACAAGAGGTCCCTTTTCGCTTTCCGCCTCACATATAATCAATTTCTATTTGAATCAATAAACAATTAAGTGCCATGTAACTTTGATTTAAAAAATAAGTCTATATAGCAATTATTTTGTTGGTGGCTTTATCTATAAAAACTATGCCAATAATTTTAAAAAAAGGGCCACAAAGGGTAGGTTCATTTAATGAGAAGATAGTAACAACATCAAGATCCACCACAGAAGAATTTAAGCATTTTGAAAAAAGTAAAAAACAAGTGGGTGTGGCACATAGCTTCCTCGTTACAAGGAATTCACATTTGCACATGCGCAGTGCGTACTATCAGTCTGAAGGCAATGATTTTCGTAGGGAACCGCCTCCACGCCAATTAGAACAATCCTACAAAATTTCATCAAATTCGCATGAACAATGTAGGTGTCATAGATGTTACAAGTATTGTACGTTTGCGCATGCGCAGAGGCTACTGTCAATTTGGGGGCCGTGATTTTCATAAGGGTCCCCTACCCGCATGATTCCTTTAGAAATTTAAATCAAAATACAACCATAATTTCGCATGATTTTGCCCGGAAAACGAAATTTACTAGGACACCCACATTGCGTTAGTTAGATGATTTTCCCCTACAGATTCCTCACACACTCTTCTTGAGTAAAAATTATTGAATTTATTGAAACAAGATTTCTAAATTTTCCACATCTACCTGATTCAAACTGACCAGATCGAGATGAAATCGCCAAAATACGAGTACCTTCAGAATTAGATCAAACTCAAGTCTAGAGATCACATCTGAGTGTTCATCACAAGTTTAGCGTAAATTTCTTCGTAACTTCCGCCGTAAACTCTGGTCTAGTGACCACTGGTGGAAATTACGAAAATAAATAAATGAGTCAGCCTTTCAAGTCCACAATCGACGGGCGTTAGAACGGTCAACACTTTTATCGACCGTTACAGGTGGTTTACAACTTTATCGGCTTGTCGAAATGATAAGACTCAATCAAAAGTTACGATGTGGAACCCGGACTAGCGGCTCGCTTTCAAAGGAGAAATGATGTAAAAACGTCGAAAGCCTATTAGTCTAAACTTGGATTACATTCGCAGTTATTGGGTTTTAGACAGGAAATTGGCAAAAAAAAGGAACATTCTTGTGATGATTCTCTAAGCGGACACAACATTATTTCTAATATTACAAGAGAGATGTGAAAAAACTTTTTATACTTATCTAAACATTTGATCCAGCATCCTCCCTAGAGTACTTCTAGAGTGCCCAATATGCTGTTTGGGGAATTTCAATTGTGATGAACAGGAGAGAAGTTGGCTCACATAAAATGAGAGAGGAAGTGTTGATTTTGGAGGGCCCAACTATTTTTGACTGTTATTTTCGACAACATTACCATAAGTAGTTCAAAAATGGCTGAAAACTAGTTTAAAATATTTCTTTAAAAATTCGCTCATTCACTCATGCTGCTCGAATAGGACTTTCCGGTTAAGCAGCGGCTTTGAGTAATAAGTAAACAACCATTTCAGGTTGGATTTTCGTCCGACTGCCATTCCTGGCGTCGCGGACGTCATCAGCTGTCTTCCAAAGGGAAGATCAGGATTTGTTCTGATGATTTCGCTCTTGGCTCCCCATTGGCCTCACCGCCCTGGGTTTTGACGAGGGGGGGGGGGAAGGATGAGAGCCCCGGCCGCCGAAAAACGCACGCTGCCGGCGATGAGTATCGAACACACAACCCCCGCAGAAGTCGGTTCAAAGTTCACCGCCAAACAAACAACGACGCCCCAACGACCGTAGCCACTCCTGACCCCCAGCAGAGGGTTATGAGAAACAAACGGTTGGTGCAATTCGAGTTTAAATTACTTGAAATACTCAAAATCTGAGAAAAAGTCTTATTTGTGCAGCATGAGTGAATGAACGAATTTTTAAAGAAATATTTTAACGAATTTTCAGTCATTTTTGAACGTTGCTTCAGAGTCTACCAAGATAGCTTGTTTTCACTTTTCAAATTTAAAAAAAGTTATCCAAAAATCAAAATTTTCGCTTTCGTTTTATGTTTCGAAATTTCCTGAACAATTTCGGTTCTGTGTACGTGTGTCTGTCTGTCATAAAATCCTAGTAACGGGTAAAACACAAAAGTCCGAAGACTATGCTGATTGCGATGGAGATGGTTCCCTATAAAAATAACTCTGAAAATAGCTCTTGAAATTGAGTAGCCTTAGCGCTTGCGTAAACTTAAAATCCTTCTAATAGCCATAACTTCTACATGTTTAATCCGATTTTGATGAGATTTTCAGGAATTGTACGGATTGGCGTGTAGATGGTCCCCTATTAAAATCATCAGCCCCGGACTGATAGTTGCCGCCGCGCATGCGCAAACGTGAAATCCTTGACACAGCCATAACTTCTACTTTTCTCACCCGATTTTGATGACATTTTTGGGGATTGTGCTGGTTGGCGTGAAGATGAAAATCGTAGCCCCCAAATTGATTGTAGTCACTGCGCATGCTCAAATTTGAATTTCCTTGAAACCGCCATAACTTCTACATTTTCCAATCGATTTCAAAGAAATATTCAGAGAATGTGAGGGTTGAGGTGTAGATGGTCTCCAATGAGGGTAGTGCGAGATACTTAAAGATTGATGTTTTGATTTTAACTATAAGGCATGCATCGGATCATCTATACAATCGGGTTATGGTTACGAGGAAGCTACGTGTCACACCCATTTGGCACTGTCGTCGAGTGAAGGAGATGACCTTCTCGATGCGGCGTTTCTGTTTTCTTTAACTCCTACTCAACGGAGAGAGAATGGTCCCTAAGCTAGTGACTTGCACTGCCGCATCGGCGGCTTATTAGCCCTACCGGCATGTGGAGTGCATGGAACATAGGCTAGCCCGGGGTGATGACTCACTCAGTGATCCTCCTGTTCGCTTCTTTATTTAAGAACTAACTGTTAGTTGATATGTGGGTCATAATGGGCACACTTTTTGGTTTATTATTTTCAATAATAAGCCTTTGGAATCGAGCAAGAAAAAAAAATTGTAACTCCCCCTCAAAATTTGATGTTTTACGTTTCAAGGTACGTAGAATACGAAAATCGAATAAAAACGCTGCAAATCATTGCTCAAAGGTTTATTATTTTCTGTATAGATCATCCTTCTGTATAGATCACTGGTTCTCCATCAATAGCACCTACCACCATCTGTATTCTCCCTTGACCTTCTCTCTCAAATTTCAGCTCCTGCGTTCAATAGGATTGAAAATGGCTTCGGAGCTCACTCAGCTGATCAGTGATCAGAAGAGTGAAGAAGATCTCCTCGAATGCTGGAGACGCCTGGAAGAGCACTTCCATTCAATAGGATTGAAAATGGCTTTCGAGCTCACTCAGCTGATCAGTGATGTGAGGAGTGAAGAAGATCTCCTCGAATGCTGGAGACGCCTGGAAGAGCACTTCCATTCAATAGCATTGAAAATGGCTTCGGAGCTCACTCAGCTGATCAGTGAGCAATGATTTGCAGCGTTTTTTACCTACAAACATTGTTTTACCTACCAATTTTTTTTTACCTACCACACCTACCTATTGGTAGGTACTACCTACCACACTATAATGGCTTCACACCTTCACAATCAAGTTTATTAGAAAGAACTAAACGCTTCACACTCGATTCGAAAAATAGAAAGCTTGATATGGAAATTTGATTACTGGTTACGCAGAAGGCAAAACTGTATACAAATCGAAGAAATGAACAGCGATCGCATTTTAGTCAGATAAAATTTGAACGGCGATTAGACCTCTTTTGCGATTCACACTCATGATTCTGTTTTATCGAAGGAAAACCTTCAAATACTCGTAGGGACCGAACGGTTTGTCCTACAGAGCTCCGGGTGGTCTCAAAAATTTTTAAAAATTCTGTACTATTTAAAATTGGTGAAAAAACGATACCTTTATTTCGAGAGTTTTCGAGCTAGGGCACTCTTGAAATTTTCAACCCTTAATTTTCACCCCTTAGAAGTGACCTACATCAACCAAAAGCTTCGCGGCACAACTAGACCCCAAATGGAGCCCATATACCAAATTTGAACCAAATCGGTCCAGTGTTGCTAAGAAAAGTGCCGCGTACGGCGTACGGCGGACGGCGGACGGCGTACGGCGTACGGCGGACGGACGGAAATTTTTTTATTCGATTTTCGGATTCTACGTACCTTGAAACGTAAAACATCAAATTTTGAGGGGGGGTTAAAATTTTTTTTTTCTTGCTCGATTCCAAAGGCTTATTATTGAAAATAATAAACCAAAAAATGTCCGTCCGTACGCCGTACGCCGTACGCGGCACTTTTCTTAGCAACACTGGACCGATTCGGTTCAAATTTGGTATGTAGGCTCCATTTGGGGTCTAGTTGTGCCGCGAAGCTTTTGGTTGATGTAGGTCACTTCTAAGGGGTGAAAATTAAGGGTTGAAATTTTCAAGAGTGCCCTAGCTCGAAAACTCTCGAAATAAAGGTATCGTGTTTTCACCAATTCTAAATAGTATTGAATTTTTAAAAATTTTTGAGACCACCCGGAGCTCTGTAGGACAAACCGTTCGGTCCCTACGAGTACTTGAAGGTTTTCCTTCGATAAAACAGAAACAAGAGTGTGAATCGCAAAAGAGGTCTAATCTCCATTTAAATTTTATCGGACTAAAATGCGATCGCTGTTCATTTGTTCGATTTGTATACAGTTTTGCCTTCTGCGTAACCAGTAATCAAATTTCCATACGAAGCTTTCTATTTTGGTTTATTATTTTCAATAATAAGCCTTTGGAATCGAGCAAGAAAAAAAAAATTTTAACCCCCCCTCAAAATTTGATGTTTTACGTTTCAAGGTACGTAGAATACGAAAATCGAATAAAAAAATTCCCGTCCGTCCGCCGTACGCCGTACGCGGCACTTTTCTTAGCAACACTGGACCGATTTGGTTCAAATTTGGTATATGGGCTCCATTTGGGGTCTAGTTGTGCCGCGAAGCTTTTGATTGATGTAGGTCACTTCTAAGGGGTGAAAATTAAGGGTTGAAATTTTCAAGAGTGCCCTAGCTCGAAAACTCTCGAAATAAAGGTATCGTTTTTTCACCAATTTTAAATAGTATTGAATTTTAAAAAAATTTTGAGACCACCCGGAGCTCTGTAGGACAAACCGTTCGGTCCCTACGAGTACTTGAAGGTTTTCCTTCGATAAAACAGAATCATGAGTGTGAATCGCAGAAGAGGTCTAATCGCCATTCCAATTTTATCGGACTAAAATGCGATCGCTGTTCATTTCTTCGCTTGACCACAGACAGACCGACAGACCGACAGACCGACAGACAGACAGACAGACACGGAACCAAAATTGTTCGGGAAGCTCTAAAACGCAAAAAGCAAGTGGAAATTTTGATTTTGGAGGACATTTTTTTTTCCACTTCTTTCACGAATACAAAGCTTCCCTACCTTCGGTAGTGAGGAAGCAAAAATGTTGGTGGGTAAAAAACGCTGCAAATCATTGCTCAAAGGCTTCTTCACTCTTCAGATCACTGATCAGCTGAGTGAGCTCCGAAGCCATTTTCAATCCTATTGAATGGAAGTGCTCTTCCAGGCGTCTTCAGCATTCGAGGAGATCTTCTTCGCTCCTCAGATCACTGATCAGCTGAGTGAGCTCCGAAGCCATTTTCAATCCTATTGAATGGAAGTGCTCTTCCAGGCGTCTCCAGCATTCGAGGAGATCTTCTTCACTCCTCAGATCACTGATCAGCTGAGTGAGCTCCGAAGCCATTTTCAATCCTATTGAATGGAAGTGCTCTTCCAGGCGTCTCCAGCATTCGAGGAGATCTTCTTCACTCCTCAGATCACTGATCAGCTGAGTGAGCTCCGAAGCCATTTTCAATCCTATTGAATGGAAGTGCTCTTCCAGGTGTCTCCAGCATTCGAGGAGATCTTCTTCACTCCTCAGATCACTGATCAGCTGATTGAGCTCCGAAGCCATTTTCAATCCTATTGAATGGAAGTGCTCTTCCAGGCGTCTTCAGCATTCGAGGAGATCTTCTTCACTCCTCAGATCACTGATCAGCTGAGTGAGCTCCGAAGCCATTTTCAATCCTATTGAATGGAAGTGCTCTTCCAGGTGTCTCCTCCAGCATTCGAGGAGATCTTCTTCACTCCTCAGATCACTGATCAGCTGAGTGAGCTCCGAAGCCATTTTCAATCCTATTGAATGGAAGTGCTCTTCCAGGCGTCTCCAGCATTCGAGGAGATCTTCTTCACTCCTCAGATCACTGATCAGCTGAGTGAGCTCCGAAGCCATTTTCAATCCTATTGAATGGAAGTGCTCTTCCAGGTGTCTCCAGCATTCGAGGAGATCTTCTTCACTCCTCAGATCACTGATCAGCTGATTGAGCTCCGAAGCCATTTTCAATCCTATTGAATGGAAGTGCTCTTCCAGGCGTCTTCAGCATTCGAGGAGATCTTCTTCACTCCTCAGATCACTGATCAGCTGAGTGAGCTCCGAAGCCATTTTCAATCCTATTGAATGGAAGTGCTCTTCCAGGCGTCTCCAGCATTCGAGGAGATCTTCTTCACTCCTCAGATCACTGATCAGCTGAGTGAGCTCCGAAGCCATTTTCAATCCTATTGAATGGAAGTGCTCTTCCAGGCGTCTCCAGCATTCGAGGAGATCTTCTTCACTCCTCAGATCACTGATCAGCTGAGTGAGCTCCGAAGCCATTTTCAATCCTATTGAATGGAAGTGCTCTTCCAGGCGTCTCCAGCATTCGAGGAGATCTTCTTCACTCCTCAGATCACTGATCAGCTGAGTGAGCTCCGAAGCCATTTTCAATCCTATTGAATGGAAGTGCTCTTCCAGGCGTCTCCAGCATTCGAGGAGATCTTCTTCACTCCTCAGATCACTGATCAGCTGAGTGAGCTCCGAAGCCATTTTCAATCCTATTGAATGGAAGTGCTCTTCCAGGCGTCTCCAGCATTCGAGGAGATCTTCTTCACTCCTCAGATCACTGATCAGCTGAGTGAGCTCCGAAGCCATTTTCAATCCTATTGAATGGAAGTGCTCTTCCAGGCGTCTCCAGCATTCGAGGAGATCTTCTTCACTCCTCAGATCACTGATCAGCTGAGTGAGCTCCGTAGCCATTTTCAATCCTATTGAACGCAGGAAGCTGAAATTTGAGAGGGAAGGTCAAGGGAGAAAACAGATGGTGGTAGGTGCTATTAATGGAGAACCAGTGATCTATACAGAAAATAATAAACCTTTGAACAATGATTTGCAGCGTTTTTATTTTATAAGGCAGATATTCTATCATATAGCATTTACACATTTAATTCAACCTTTTGCAGATACATGTCTACCTTTTACTGATTTATTTCACTTATAAAAATTCAATTCAACAATCTACAGATTCTATTAAACCTTTTACAAATTCAATTCAACACTCTGCCAGAAGGGATGGATATGAAAAGTAGCTGATTGATTAGGATTATAAATAGTAGGCTAGAAGTAAATAGTAGGTAAGAAAATATGATGATTTACGGCAAGCGGTGTCAGAGCTAAAAGGAGTGGCACCCAAAAACATCAGGGTTATGGCTGCAACTTTATCAAGACGCGGAGTGTGGTGCGGGAAAAATGCCACGGAGTTGGGCATCTCAGTAGGCGTACTCCGTGGTGTCACCAGACGCGTATTGCTCGGCTCGTATTCAAACTGGTGGTATTTTTACAGAGAGGCTTCCTTTCATTCCTCTCTCCCACCCCCACCTTCCTCATCTTCCTTCATCCCTTGGGCCGGCGTACGTTTAGTGGAACACGCATAAAGTCAAGAGCAAGAGAAATACTAGCCAAGAGGAGCATTACTTATTTGACGTTATGAGAGAAAGTGTGGATTCAGTTACTGCACAATATTGAGGTAACTACGTGATGGACATGTTTCTCATTTTACCTGCCGCAGCTACAGGGTTACATTAGCTAAGCTAAGCTAAAAGTGTTGTTTTATTCTCACATGAGATCAGTTGAAGGGTTGAGATTAGTTAAATTGGCGGAGAGTTGAATTGAATTTGTAAAAGGTCGAATATAATTTGTAAAAGGTTGAAATAAATCTGTAAAACGCTATAAAATTTCACGCTGATTTCGAATATACCATAAAGTTTATTAAACCAGCCATTGGTACAGACTCATAGGGTACCACTCGAATATTATTGACTTATCACTTGTTATTGACTTATGAACTGCTCCGCGGAATAGGCCTGAGGAGGCGTCGCTCTCTCCTAGACTGGGAAAGAGCTCGGCATTCAGTCACCTTCCAGAACTTGCTCTAGTAAGTGCCCTCCTTTCTCATTCATATTTTGCTGTTTTCCTTTGATTCCCAAAATTCCATTTTCATTTCATTTCGGACCTATATACGATTAAAGAGTCTATATAAACCACACTCCGTTTTTTTATTGAACTATACCCAATTCATATCTATATACATTTGGTTAATTAATAACTTTAAATTATATTTGAATCATTGGGTGGAAATACGAGCTGGTTATTCCATCAGAATATTTCCAACTTTATTTCAAGTTATATGATGATACCGAAAATAGGCATAAGCGAATATTTATGCCTTTCATTAAGGTACCTTCCACCGCCATTTCTCACTCGGACATAACGGTAAAACTCGTGTTGTCACGAGTAGCATAGCAAGGCGGAAACTGCTGGCCAATGATCCTAGGATGGACACCCGTCAGCTGAGCACACCTTCAACCGTCAAGACGAGTCCTTGAGCCCGCATGTTTGCTAATCGGCATTATAATAGCGGACTATGAGCCGACACCGTTATTTTCACTCTTGGAAGACCACCTGTATCATTTTGTGATAGGTGGGCAACTTGGTATTAGATTGTTCGAGAGAAATTGGTAGGTGGCCTCCGATGGAGCAAATCATAAGTTCTCCATAGTCGAAGCATTTCTTGCATTTTGAACAATTTTGGTTTGTTTTGGGAAAACAGTGATGGTCTGAATTTGATAAGTAACATTTTCATGGACAGTGGAGCCCCCAGGCAGTCAATACAAATACAGCCCACCAACTGGTATTTACAAACAAATTTCTTTACGAAGCAATCTAAAGTAAAAGTAAGAAAAACTTACCACATTTCGGATAAAATTCGTCCATTAACTTTCTGAAAATAACCCTTCGACAATAACTTTCTGGGTTTTTCATTCAATTATCAATTCCTTCGTATTATAATTATCACCTCAATCGTTGGAATCAAAACGGAAATGAATCCAAGGGCGTCGTTCTAGTATTCTCGGCCGACACTTCTGGATTATGCAATTTCAATCAAACGTCAAAATTTCTCTATTTCAACATCACTTTACTTCACACAAACTGACCTATTTCGCTTCTAACCTTGAAAAAAAACTCATAGGTAGATGAACTCGTACGCACACCTACCTCCGCAGTAGCTTTCATATTAGAACAAATATTATCCAAAGAGGTAACACTAACTATAAGTTAAAATTCGATGAGGTAATTGTCAAATTTATAGTAAGTAGATTTTCTTGTCAGTTACTCGAAATTTCATAAAATTTGTATTCACTGATGTACTAATGGGTGTCGTAACTAAAAAAAGTCCCACTTTCTTTAAAATTGTGAGGGGGGGGGGTTGACTTTTTTTCTCTTGCTCGATTCCAAAGGCTTATTATTGAAAAGAATAAACCAAAAATGAAATAGAAAAATTCAAAATGTATGAAAAAGTTCATCTTTATAGCAGTTCAAAATGTATTAGGGTAGCTACGCTAAAATCCTAGTTATTATTCAAATTTCGAGTTTCAGTGATTTTTGGACAGTATGGGTTTTATGTCAGTATTTGTGAGCGCAAGCACCTTCAAATTTCATCGGAAACGGACGAAAAGTACTTTTACTGAATCAAAAAAAAAATCTAAATATTAGATCCCACAATTTGGGCTGCCAACCATTGCGTAATAGTTTGCAGCTTTTTTGGGAACAATCTGAATCTGGCTGCGATCTGAAAATCTGAATATCGAATAGAAAAGAATCCGCGTACGGCGGACGGATGGCCAAATTTTTATTCAATTTTGGTTTATTATTTTCAATCGACCAAGAAAAAAATTTTTAACACCCCCTCAAAATTTGATGGTTTACGTTTCAAGGTACGTAGAATCCAAAAATCGAATAAAAATTTGGCCGTCCGTCCGCCGAACGCCGTACGCGGCACTTTTGCCACTTAGCATTGACCGATTTTGATGAAATTTGGTATGTAGGCTCCATTTGGGGTCTAGTTGTGCCCCGAAGCTTTTGGAGGTAGGTCACTTCTAAGGGTTCCAAAATCAATTTTGTAGACGAGTGATCTGTATAGAAAAATAATAAACCATTGTGTAATAATTTGCAGCGTTTTGGATTCCACGTACCTTGAAACGTAAAACATGAAATTTTGAGGGGGGGGGGGGTTAAAAAAAATTAATGTAATAAATTAATTTTTTTGCTAACTTGGCAATTACAGCTAAGTTCGGTTAAAATGAACTCAGATCACCATATAAATGATGTAAGTATAATTAGTTTTCCTTATTGTTGAACGGTTGGTCCCACCAAGCTCTGGGTGGTGTCAAAAATTCTTAAAAATCAATGCTATTTGAAATTAATGGATAAACCATACCTTTATATCGAATGGGTTTGAGCTAAGGCGTTTTTGAAAATGACAACGCCTATTTTTCAACCCTTAGAAGTGAATGGGGGGGGGGGGGGGGTTAAAAATGTGTTTCTTGGTCAAATAACCAAAATCAGAGGGATAACCTGCCGCTTGAAGTTTTTTTCCAACTCTTCAAATAATGGAGATGAAAAAATACCGTTTAAAAAACACCTTGCAGATTAGGGATGTCCGATACTTCAAAAGTATCGATATAATATCGTATCGATACATCTAGAAAGTATCAAAAAGTATCGATATTTTGAAGTGTCGATACTTGTCGATACTTTCACAAAAGTGGGTGAAATTGTCGTTTATGTAGAAACATAAACGACAATGGAGAGAACTCCATCAGTGTGACATCTCTCCATCACGAGGATAATAATTAATATAGAATGAAGAAAACAATAAATCACTAATTTTGTTATTTAAAACTTGTTTTTGTTTAGGCACTTGTTTTCAAATTACACTTGTTTGGGTTAACATTTTGGTGGTCCCAGCAGGTTATCATAGAGAGCTGGAGGTGGTGGTACATCATCTTTGTTTAATTTGTTTGTTGGTCTCCCAACAATCTTTGTAGAGATAGAGGTACTGTCAAGTAGGTACCTTCATGGCGTAGGTGTTGAAACTGATAAAATGTGAGATATAAAAAAGTATCGCCTCCGATACTGGAAAAAAGTATCAATACTACAATATATATCAGGAAAAAATAGGTATCGATATGTATCGATACTTTTTTCAAGAAGTATCGATACTTTTGGGACATCCCTATTGCAGGTAGACAAGGAATTGTTCTAAAAACTCAGAAACGCAGGGTACCAAGATTGTGAATTTCTCTCTCTCTATGAAACCACCTGTTCGCGAATAACCGCCGAAAACGCCGGTTCAATTAGGCTGAACGAAAATTCAGGCAGATCTGATATCAGGACAACAGCCGTACGAGCCGTATCATTAAAAACAACGACATCTGGTGAAGATTTCAAAAAAACGAACGCGAAAGATGAACAAGAAGAACATAAACAGTTTTTTTTTAACGATCCGGCAAATTTAGAGACGTCCGGCAGATAAAAGCCGGTGAAAAGTAGGCCAAGTCAGCCAGCTGCTCCCCCGGCGAACGCGCGCCAAACGTTGAGGAAGTGCTCGACGTTGGTTTCCGTTCGCTAATAGATCGACGATGCAAATTAAATTGAGCGGTGGAGGGGGAAAAGAACGAAACGGGTTGAAACTGGATATTCAAGCGGGGCGTCTAGGGCGAACCAGTCCCCCAGGATGCGCCTGTTATAATTAAGTCGAAATTAGTTGGAAAGGCTTTCGCGAAGAAAGGTTCTCAAAAATTGAGTTCGTTCGCTTTCTTCGTGCAGTTTATCGCGACTTCCGGAAAAAAATCTGAAATGTTTTACCGAATTTTCGAGAAAAAAAAAACGCTGCAAATTATTACACAATGGTATAGCTCACCCTTCTTCATAAGATAACTTCGCTATCCGATAGTTGGGATGGTGGGTTATGGCGGGTGGGGGCAAAGGTTGGCAGGTTTGAGTTTTCGATTTTTTGTGGGCCCCCGTGGCGACCTATTCTCACAAAAGTGGCTTTTGTTGTAGTTACGCATCTCTCCCACCTTCAATATCAATATAATAATTATATTATTTATATTGATTTATAAATAAATTATTTATTTGCCGGAAACACAAAGTGCATAAGCAATTTTCCATATAAATTGGTTAAGCAAAACAACAATAAAGTAATATGGTGTCAAAAAAGGAAGGAGAGAGTTTTTGGTTTATTATTTTCAATAAAGAACCTTTGGAATCGACCATGAAAAAAAATGTTTAAACACCCTCTCAAAATTTGTTGGTTTACGTTTCAAGGTACGTAGAATCCAAAAACGCTGCAAATCATTGCTCAAAGGTTTATTATTTTCTGTATAGATCACCCTTCTGTATAGATCACTGGTTCTCCATCAATAGCATTTACCACCATCTGTATTCTCCATTGACCCGCCCTCTCAAATTTCAGCTTCCTGCGTTCAACAGAAGAGAAAATGGCCTTGGAGCTCACTCAGCTGATCAGTGACCACTCATGCGCCTTCAGCATTCTCCATTGACCCGCCCTCTCAAATTTCAGGTTCCTGCGTTCAACAGGAGAGGAAATGGCCTTGGAGCTCACTCAGCTGATCAGTTACCACTCAGGCGCCTTCAGCATTCTCCTTTGACCCTGCCTCTAAAATTTCAGCTTCCTGCGTTCAACAGGAGAGGAAATGGCCTTGGAGCTCACTCAACTGATCAGTGACCACTCAGGCGCCTTCAGCATTCTCCATTGACCCGCCCTCTCAAATTTCAGGTTCCTGCGTCCAACAGGAGAGGAAATGGCCTTGGAGCTCACTCAGCTGATCAGTTACCACTCAGGCGCCTTCAGCAATCTCCATTGACCCTGCCTCTCAAATTTCAGGTTCCTGCGTTCAACAGGAGAGGAAATGGCCTTGGAGCTCACTCAGCTGATCAGTGACCACTCAGGCGCCTTCAGCATTCTCCATTGACCCGCCCTCTCAAATTTCAGGTTCCTGCGTTCAACAGGAGAGAAAATGGCCTTGGAGCTCACTCAGCTGATCAGTTACCACTCAGGCGCCTTCAGCAATCTCCATTGACCCTGCCTCTCAAATTTCAGCTTCCTGCGTTCAACAGGAGAGGAAATGGCCTTGGAGCTCACTCAGCTGATCAGTGACCACTCAGGCGCCTTCAGCATTCTCCATTGACCCGCCCTCTCAAATTTCAGGTTCCTGCGTTCAACAGGAGAGAAAATGGCCTTGGAGCTCACTCAGCTGATCAGTGACCACTCAGGCACCTTCAGCAATCTCCATTGACCCGCCCTCTAAAATTTCAGCTTCCTGCGTTCAACAGGAGAGGAAATGGCCTTGGAGCTCACTCAGCTGATCAGTGACCACTCAGGCGCCTTCAGCATTCTCAATTGACCCGCCCTCTCAAATTTCAGGTTCCTGCGTTCAATAGGAGAGTAAATGGCCTTGGAGCTCACTCAGCTGATCAGTGACCACTCAGGCGCCTTCAGTATTCTCCATTGACTTTTGATTATGGAAATTTGATTACTGGTTGGTTACGCAGAAGGCAAAACTGTATACAAATCGAAGAAATGAACAGCGATCGCATTTTAATCAGAAAAAATTTCAACGGAGATTAGACCTCTTTTGCGATTCACACTCATGATTCTGTTTTATCGAAGGAAAAGCTTCAAGTACTCGTAGGGACCGAACGGTTTGCCCTACAGAGCTCCGGGTGGTCTCAAAAATTTTTAAAAATTCAGTACTATTTAAAATTAGTGAAAAAACGATACCTTTATTTCGAGAGTTTTCGAGCTAGGGCACTCTTGAAAATTTCAACCCTTAATTTTCACCCCTTAGAAGTGACCTACATCAACCAAAAGCTTCGGCGCACAACTAGACCCCAAATGGAGCCCATATACCAAATTTCATCGAAATCGGTCCATGGTAACTAAGAAAAGTGCCGCGTACGGCGTACGGCGTACGGCGTACGGCGTACGGCGGACGGACGGAAATTTTTTTATTCGATTTTCGTATTCTACGTACCTTGAAACGTAAAACATCAAATTTTGAGGGGGGGTTAAAATTTTTTTTTTCTTGCTCGATTCCAAAGGCTTATTATTGAAAATAATAAACCAAAATCGAATAAAATGCTGCAAATTATTACACAATGTTTTTATATTTTTCTATATAGAACACTCGTCTGCAAAGCCACCAACCATCCAACATGAAGAAAAACATCGATCGCATTTCGGTCAGCTATAATTTGAACGGAGATTAGGCCTCTTTTGCGATTCACACTCGTGTTTCTGATTTATCGTACGTAAAACCCTTAAATTCTCGTAGTGAGCAAACGGTTTGACCTACAGAGCTCCGCGTGGTCTCAAAAAATTCTAAAAATTCTATAGAATCTTAAATTGAAGGAAAAACAATACCTTTATATCAAAATTTTTGAGTTAGGGCGTTTTCAAAATTTCAAAATTCATTTTCGAACCCTTAGAAGTGACCTACATGAACCAAAATCTTCGGGGCACAACTAGACCCCAAATGGAGCCTACATACCAAATTTCATCGAAATCGGTCAATGCTAAGTGGGGAAAGTGCCGCGGACGGCGGCCAAATTGTTATTCGATTTTTGGATTCTACGTACCTTGAAACGTAAACCAACAAATTTTGAGGGGGTGCTAAACATTTTTTTCTTGTTCGATTCCAAAGGTTCATAATTGAAAATAATAAACCAAAATACACTTATTTCATTTTTTCAACACGAGAAGTTTTTGACTCCCTGAGGTTTCTAAAGTCAACTGACTAGAATTAAACAAGTGCTCCGCCTACCTGGATTTCAATCATTCTCCAAGTCATTTTCAAACTCCCGTGAGAACCTTTGCCCCGTGCAAACTTTAACTCCTACCAACCCAACTGGTTCCTAAGGATGCAAAACTGATTGCAACAAGAAACGTATTCGAAGAAACCAACAGCGATCGCATTAGATCAGCTAAAATTTGAACGGAGATCGGAAATACAGAGCTCTGGATGGTCTCATTCGATTCAAAAAATTCAATTCTACCTCAAATTGGGAAAAAATAAAACGTTCATATGGACAGTTTTTGAACTAGGGCGATTTGAAAATTACAACCCTATTTTTCAATCCTTAAAAGTGACTGACTCAAACCAAAACAATTCCGGCACAACTAGAAATTTGATTTCTTCAAAATTGAACTTTTCACTCGAATTGTTTCGTTTCTGAGCTTTTTACAATCTTCCCTCGTGGAGTGTAATATTCGTATTCACCCAGTAAATTTCGTCGACACGCGACTTTTGTCCACTTGATTCTCTATGATATGACGGCTGTGGCGCCAACAGAACAAGCGGATTATAATTGCACGTTTGAAACCCTGACAAGTTTGATACCAGGATTCGAGCTGAGATTATCTCGAGTAGGGAAGGTAAAAGGATTTTTTTTCCTCTTTCGAGCTCGAGAAGTAGATTTCAAAGATTATCGCTTCAGCAGGCGAACTTGGGAGCGGCCCATCAAAACGTGACGGGCGCGGCAAAATCGAACGGCGGATAGGATCTCTTCTAAGTGTATTTCTGATCAATATTCAAAGAATGACTTCCATAAATCAAAAGTTATTGTTCTTTTGAACGAACAGTTGACACGTTCGTACATTTCAAGGTTTTAAAAAGATTATTTTTTTGTTTGTTTGTTAAAACAAAAGTTTGTTTTACTGCTGCATCGTAAGATCCCAAATCATTCATTATGAGCCTAAATTCGTTCAAGAGTCGTTTGTAATGAGTAGGGATCGGATTTTTATGTGTTTGAAAATGCAAAATACTTAACATATATGTATTTATTTTCGTATAATATGCGGTAAATATTTAAGAATGTTGAAATATTTTCAAAAATGTTTATAAGCTCAAAACGAATCAAAGGAAAAACGCTGCAAATTATTACACAATGGTTTATTATTTTTTCTATATAATCGTCTATAAAGCCACCAACCATCCAACATGAAGAAAAACATCGATGGCATTTCGGTCAGCTTTAATTTGAACGGAGATTAGGCCTCTTTTGCGTTTAACACTCGTGTTTCTGATTTATCGCACGTTTATTATTTTTATGGTTTATTATTTTATTATTTATTATTTTATTATTATTATTTTAATGGTTTATCATTTTTCTATATAATGGTCTATAAAGCCACCAACCATCCGGAGATTAGACCTCTTTTGTGATTCACACTCGTGTTTCTGATTTATCGTACGTTTATTATTTTATTATTTTAATGGTTTATTATTTTTCTATATAATCGTCGATAAAGCCACCAACCATCCAACATGAAGAAAAATACTTGGAAAATGTCACCCCACGCATATTTGAGCATAAACCTCTTTTTTGGCCGGTTATTTGCCCATAACTTTATACGAATTAAGCGATCGGAATAGTTCGACGTTAGGACCAACTAGACCCCAAATGGAGTCTATGTGCGAAAGAACGGGTTTTTTAGACCGATTCTAAGGCCTTTTATGGCCCGGACGGCGAACGGCGGACGGCGGACGGACATTGCAGATTTGGATTCTACGCACCTTGAAACGTAAAGTGACAAAGTTTGAGGGGGGGTTATAAAAATTTTTTGCGATACGATCACATAGGCTTATTATTAGAAATAATAAACCAAAATTGGTTAGTTGAAAAAGAAGGGTGAAATGTGGAATTATTCGCCACGACATGGAACTTCAAACGATCTGGACGAAACATCGCCTTGTGCCTACCGGACGACCATTCAGTTATCGGTGCGTTCTTGAAGGCGGTGATCTCGTTGGGAGTGAAGGCAGCAAAATCACTGGGGATTTCAGACCCTTTGAGAATATCCGTAACGATCAATTGTCTTTTTGAGATTTTATTTGAGCATGAAACATGCTTTAGCCTTGGAGTAACTGCCCGAAAAGTGTCACGTGGGAATATTCTCCATCCCATCCCAAATCGATATCGATATCGAATGAGTACTTCCTTTTGGATTAACATAATTCTAAATTTTCGTAATGTCTATTGGTTTATTATTTTCAATAATAAGCCTTTGGAATCGAGCAAGAAAAAAAAAATTTTAACCCCCCCTCAAAATTTGATGTTTTACGTTTCAAGGTACGTAGAATACGAAAATCGAATAAAAAAATTTCCGTCCGTCCGCCGTACGCCGTACGCCGTACGCCGTACGCCGTACGCGGCACTTTTCTTAGCAACACTGGACCGATTTGGTTCAAATTTGGTATATGGGCTCCATTTGGGGTCTAGTTGTGCCGCGAAGCTTTTGGTTGATGTAGGTCACTTCTAAGGGGTGAAAATTAAGGGTTGAAATTTTCAAGAGTGCCCTAGCTCGAAAACTCTCGAAATAAAGGTATCGTTTTTTCACCAATTTTAAATAGTATTGAATTTTTAAAAATTTTTGAGACCCCCCGGAGCTCTGTAGGACAAACCGTTCGGTCCCTACGAGTACTTGAAGGTTTTCCTTTGATAAAACAGAATCATGAGTGTGAATCGCAAAAGAGGTCTAATCTCCATTCAAATTTTATCGGACTAAAATGCGATCGCTGTTCATTTCTTCGATTTGTATACAGTTTTGCCTTCTGCGTAACCAGTAATCAAATTTCCATGTGAAGCTTTCTATCTTTCCAATCGAGTGTGAAGCGTTTAGTTCTTTCTAATAAACTTGATTGTGAAGGTATGAAGCCAGTATGGTGTGGTAGGTAGTACCTAGCTGGTAGGTAAAAAAAAGTTGGTAGGTAAAAAAAATGTTGGTGGGTAAAAAACACTGCAAATCATTGCTCAAAGACTTCTTCACTCTTCAGATCACTGATCAGCTGAGTGAACTCCGAAGCCATTTTCAATCCTGTTGAATGGATGTGCTCTTCCAGGCGTCTCCAGCATTCGAGGAAATCTTCTTCAATCCTCAGATCACTGATCAACTGAGTGAGCTCCGAAGCCATTTTCAATCCTATTGAATGGAAGTGCTCTTCCAGGCGTCTTCAGCATTCGAGGAGATCTTCTTCACTCCTCAGATCACTGATCAGCTGAGTGAGCTCCAGAGCCATTTTCAATCCTATTGAATGGGAGTGCTCTTCCAGGCGTCTCCAGCATTCGAGGAGATCTTCTTCACTCTTCAGATCACTGATCAGCTGAGTGAGCTCCGAAGCCATTTTCAATCTTATTGAATGGAATTGCTCTTCCAGGCGTCTCCAGCATTAGAGGAGATCTTCTTCACTCTTCAGATCACTGATCAGCTGAGTGAGCTCCGAAGCCATTTTTAATCCTATTGAATGGAAGTGCTCTTCCAGGCGTCTCCAGCATTCGAGGAGATCTTCTTCACTCCTCAGATCACTGATCAGCTGAGTGAGCTCCGATGCCATTGCTCAAAGCAAACCAAACATTTTATGTTTCGCGTTTCAAGGTGCATACAATTCGAAAAGTAGTACCTACCGACATGGAAATGAGTGCCTCCTGAAACTCACTTCATCGACGATTTATTATTAATAAAATCAGGATTCATTAATCTATACAGAAGGGTGATCTATACAGAAAATAATAAACCTTTGAGCAATGATTTGCAGCGTTTTTTTCAACAGTATTGAAACTCTGAGTTCTCAGTTTTGTCAATAGAAAAGTAGGAGGTAGTACAAGGTAACTTGCTCTAAAAGGCGCTACATTGGCTGGTGGCTCTTCCAAATACCTGGACAAACTGATCTTCCTGGGCAGCGTTGGTGACAAAGAGTGGTTCGGTTGAACAAGAGGAGAAAAATAATTATTACCTATCTTCTATTATTATAACCCATTTTATATTACCAATAATTAGGTTTTTGTATATTACAAACGTCTGGTTTTGTCTGGAATTTGTCGCTGCTCATTCCATATCAATACTACTCATATCGATACTTTTCTTTCGATACTGTATCGATATCAATACCATTGATTCGATACTAATTCAAAACCAAATATCGTATCGAAAGCGGTATTGGAACGTCCCTAATAACAGATAGCATTAACGCCCGAAACTTTTTTTTTTCAATATATACTTATTTTAAAAACGCTGCATATTATTACACAATGGTTTATTATTTTTCTATATAGATCACTCGTCTACAAAATCACCAACCATCCAATATGAAGAAAAAAAAAGGAAAAAAAATCAAAGAAAAAAAAAATCAAAATCACCAATTATCGATCACATTTTGGTCAGCTCTAATTTGAACGGAGATTAGGCCTCTTTTGCGATTCACACTCGTGTTTTGATTGATATACATATATATTTCAATATAAACCCTTAAATTTTCGTAGGGAGCGAACGGTTTGTCCTACACAGCTCCGCGTGGTCTCAAAAAATTCTAAAAATTCTATAGAATCTTAAATTGAAGGAAAAATAATACCTTTATATCAAAATTTTTTGAGTTAGGGCGTTTTCAAAATTTCAAAATTGATTTTGGAACCCTTAGAAGTGACCTACATCAACCAAAAGCTTCGCGGCACAACTAGACCCCAAATGGAGCCCATATACCAAATTTGAACCAAATCGGTCCAGTGTTGCTAAGAAAAGTGCCGCGTACGGCGTACGGCGGACGGACGGAAATTTTTTTATTCGATTTTCGTATTCTACGTACCTTGAAACGTAAAACATCAAATTTTGAGGGGGGGGTTAAAATTTTTTTTTTCTTGCTCAATTCCAAAGACTTATTATTGAAAATAATAAACCAAAAAATACCACTAAAGAGGGCATTGGATAAAGTATCATTGCCTTGATGATGACAACATGGGTATTTGGTAGAGAACTCGTTAGTTCATAGAACCTCTAGCCAGGCCGAGTACCCAATCAATTTAAAGATGTCGCATCGTGCTTTGTGACCATCGAATGAGCTATGTGGAACACCCACTTGGCAGACTAATTCGATCTACCGTTTATTTGGTAGGGTAATCGGTAGTTGTGATGACATCCTATCTGGCTATTCCCCTTCATTTGTAGATGAAGCTTCGTGCTATGTGCCACACCCTCAACGCTGGAGATAAAACATTATGCATCAGTATGATCAGACAGACCTGGAAAAGAGGATCCCCAGGATCCAGGTCTTCTCAATGACTCTGGAAGGTGCACAGCAGCCTCCGATTAGAAAGGGCTTCTGTGTTGCCATATGGCAACACTGGGCGTCAGAGATGGGCGAATTCTTATTCATAAATACGATTATGAATACAAATCATATCTGCGACTTTATGATTATGAATACGAATACAGGTATGAATATGAATACGAATACAATCGTATTCATACTTTGAATACGATTTTCCCCCGTATTCGTATTTTGAAAACGATTTAAAAAATTTTTCTATGATTTCCCCAAAAATCGAATTTTTTTAAACGATTTTCCCTGAAAATCATACTTTTCTTATGATTTTCTCCGGAACTCTGGACATATTTATAACCTAACATTGCCAAAATAATTAATAAAAATTCGAAACTCTTACCAATTCTTACAGGATTTTTCACGCAGAATCGAATGAGACCAACCCCAGGTCGCTACGACCAACCGTATAGAAACTACGACGAAATGTCCGGTAAAAATCATAATTTTTTAATAATTTCCAGTGCTAATCGTTCAAAAAATACGATTTTCTGCGGAAATTTCGTCGTGCTTTCTATTCGGTTGGTCGTAGCGCCCTGGGATTGGTCTCATTCGATTCTGCGTGAAAAATCCTATAAGAATTCGAGAGTGTTTCGAATTTCGATAGATTATTTTGACAATGTTAGGTTATAAATATGTCCAGAGTTCCGCAGAAAATCATAAAAAAATGATTTTCAGGGAAAATCGTTTTAAAAAAAATTCGATTTTTGGGGAAATCATAGAAAAATTTTTAGAATCGTATTCAAAATTCGAATACGGGGGAATCGTATTCAAAGTGTGAATACGATTGTATTTGTATTCATATTCATACCTGTATTCGTATTCATAATCATAAAGTCGCAGATATGATTTGTATTCATAATCGTATTTATGAATAAGAATTCACCCATCTCTGCTGGGCGTTAATAGGTTAATAACTTCCTCTTCACCTTTTCTAATTCGTACACTTTTCCAATCAGTTGACGTAATGTGCTTTGTTGGGTCGATCTACATATTTGCTGTTGTTAATCACTCTCTAATAATTGAGTTCCTCAATACGGTGTTATTGGTGGTCCCAGTAACAATCAGTGCTGAGTAAACTGCATCAGGCAGATGCTATTGTTAGCTTTTATGAAGTTTTTTCCTCAATTCTCATTAAATTATATTGTACCCACTAGTCCGTTTTCGTTCATCCGTTGTGTTCCGTTGTCTACACCTAACAGGATTTTCAATTTACTCCTTCTGAAACACCTGGCAGACGAGTGAAGGAAACGACCCTCCTTCCTCACACCTTCTCTATGTCTCGTATTATCGGGATCGTCCAATTATTAGGGTATTAGTCCTCCTCAAGGTCTTGGTCAGGATCGTATTCATTTCAGGATCCTACAGTCATCAATTTCACCCACTCCAATCAATTTTCTAACCTACTTATAATTTTTTCTACTTCTAATAATTTTCAATTTTTAATCAATTCATCCCACTCTAATCAATTTTGGGGTTGGTTCAGAACAGATGGCATTCGAATTTCAAGAACTACTTGAGCCAATGAATTTCGACACCTTAATAGAAAAAAGGCTGCCAAGTGGGTGTGGCACATAGCGTCCTCTTATCCATAACCCGGTTGTATAGATGATCCTAGCATGCATAGTAGCTAATCTCAGAACATCAATCTCTACTTACTCTCTAAGTTACTTGCACTACCCTCATAGGGGACCATCTACACAGCAACCCATACAATCCCTGAAAATTTAAACAAACTCGGATGGAAAATGTGGAAATTATGGTTATTTTCGGGCTGTTTGTTCATGGGCAGCGGCTATTATCGATCCGGGAGCAATGATTTTCATAGGGGACCACCTACACGAATACAGGGTGTCGCACGATTTTATCATCATGAAATCTCAGAATTTGGATACTTTTTAGGAAAAAAGTTAGCCAGCTAAAAGCATGCATGATCAATGTTAATTTTAAATGGTGAAACAAAGAATCGATATTTGATATTTTCGTAATTATTAGCGATAGAAAGTATTTAGAAATACATCAGTGAGCTGCTCTATTAATATTAGATTCAATAATTTTGCACCGAAAAATTGCGAGGATGTTGTACTGCCCACCCAACTTGGATCCAGTCATGACCAGGCTCAAGAGACGCGGCTTTGAGGTTGTAAAATAAACATACTCGAAACTTCATTCAAAGGATTTCTTGTTACTTCTTTATCAACACGACAGATAAGATTGATCCTCCTCGTCCGCCTCTGATAAGTGCTTTGATATCAAGGCTGCTCTGCGAAGGGAGTCAATGGGGGATTCCGATTTTTTATGAAACTGTACCGTTTGTGAACAAGTTATCTTCGTGGAGTTTGTAGGGGACCATCGTCCAATTCATAGTGAGGGGGAGGTCTTCCAATTCATAGGGAACCACCCTAAATCCATAATGAATATTCTTCAAATCGTAGGGAACCATCCCGCAATTCATAGTGGGGGGAGGATCTTCAAATTCTTAGGGAACCATCCTAAATCCATACTGAATATCCTACAATTCATAGTGGGTGGAAGGCTTTCCAATTCATAGGGAACCACCCTAAATCCACTATAATATCCTCCAATTCATAGGGAACCATCCTAAATCCATAATGAATATCCTCCAAATCATAGGGAACCATCCCGCAATTCATATTGGGGGGAGGATCTTCAAATTTTTAGGGAACCATCCTAAATCCATACTGAACATCCTACAATTCATAGTGGGGGGAAGGCTTTCCAATTCATAGGGAACCACCCTAAATCCACTATAATATCCTCCAATTCATAGGGAACCACCCTAAATCCACTATGAATATCCTCCAATTCATAGGGAACCATCCAGCAATTCATAGAGGGGGGAGGGTCATAAAATTCTTAGGGAACCATCCTAAATCCATACTGAACATCCTACAATTCATAGTGGGGGGAAGGCATTCCAATTTTAGGGAACCACCCTAAATCCATAATGAATATTCTCCAAATCATAGGGAACCATCCTACAATTCATAGTGTGGGAAAGGCCTTCCAATTCATAGTGTGGGAAAGGCCTCCCAATTCATAGGGAACCACCCTAAATCCATAATGAATATCCTCCAAATCATAGGGGACCATCCTGCAATTATTAGTGGGGGGCGGGTCTTCCAATTCTTAGGGAACCATCCTCCAAGTAATAGTGAAGGGCGTCTTCTAATTCTTAGGGGACCTAGTTTGATGGGTAGTAAAATGATTGACCGTCATGTTTCAGACCTGCTGCTCTCCAACTCATAAATTCCCAATCAAAATAATAAACGCAAATTGAACACGAAGGATCAAATTCTCAATCGTGTTCAAATTCGCCAGATTGAAAGTAGGTATTCGATCGTCCATCCTTGCAATATAGAACGATAATTGCCAACGTTTGAGAACCAAGTGCGGTTAAGACTAACAATTGTTCACTCTTAATCTCGTTTGAAATTGAGAAATGCTTTAAAGGCCGTTCAACCGAGATAAGTCGACCAGTCCGTTATTTCGTTGCGATAATTTTGTGCTCAGCTAACTAGAATGTAAGGCCCTTCGGAAAGAAGGTGGAGTTGTGGCCAATCTCGTTAAAATAGACGTAATCCCGGGAGCCCGGACTTTTCTCTTGCGGACGGACATCAAAATTTTTATTCGATTTTTGGATTCTACGCATCTTGAAACGTAAAACATCAAATTTTGACGGGGGTTAAACAAAAAAACAAAAAAACGCTGCAAATCATTGCCCAAAGTTTTATTATTTTCTGTGTAGATCACCCTTCTGTATCGATCACTGGTTCTCCATCAATAGCACCTACCACCATCTGTATTCTCCCTTGACCTTCCCTCTCAAATTTCAGCTTCCTGCGTTCAATAGGATTGAATATGGCTTCGGAGCTCACTCAGCTGATCAGTGATCTGAAGAGTGAAGAAGATCTTCTCGAATACTGGAGACGCCTGGAAGAGCACTGATCAGCTGAGTGAGCTCCGAAGCCATATTCAGTCCTATTGAACGCAGGAAGCTGAAATTTGAGAGGGAAGGTCAAGGGAGAATACAGATGGTGGTAGGTGCTATTGATGGAGAACCAGTGATCGATACAGAAGGGTGATCTATACAGAAACTAATAAACCTTTGGGCAATGATTTGCAGCGTTTTTTTTACCTACCAACTAGGTACTACCTACCACACCATATTGCCTTCACACCTTCACAATCAAGTTTATCAGAGAGTCTTCGTTCAAATTCTAGCTGACCGAAATGCGATCGATGTTTTTCTGCAAGTTGGTTGGTGGTAACAATGGCATAGCCTGTTTTTGGCAGACGAGTGATCTCTATATAAAAATAGTAAACCGTTGTGTAATAATTTGCAGCGTTTTTACTTTTGGTTTTTCCACGGATTTTGAATCTTTGGGATTAGATAACTGACAAATTCAGTTGGCATCGAGAGCGATTGAATTGTTTTTTTTTTTTACAGTCCTTTTTTCTGTGCGAAGTACCTGTATTTGGTTTGTTGCATAAATTAATTTATCAAAATTAAATAAATTAAATAAATAAAGTGTTTTTTCTCTCTCAAAAAATTTATCCAAATTAATTTATCCATAATTATAAATTAAATAAAATAAAGTGTTTTTTCTCTCTCAAAAAATTTATCCAAATTAATTTATCCATAATTATGGATGTTTTACAAATTTTTGTTTATTATTTTCAATAATAAGCCTTTGGAATCGAGCAAGAAAAAAAAATTTTTAACCCCCCCTCAAAATTTGATGTTTTACGTTTCAAGGTACGTAGAATACGAAAATCGAATAAAAAAATTTCCGTCCTTCCGCCGTACGCCGTACGCGGCACTTTTCTTAGCAACACTGGACCGATTTGGTTCAAATTTGGTATATGGGCTCCATTTGGGGTCTAGTTGTGCCGCAAAGCTTTTGGTTGATGTAGGTCACTTCTAAGGGGTGAAAATTAAGGGTTGAAATTTTCAGGAGTGCCCTAGCTCAAAAACTCTCGAAATAAAGGTATCGTTTTTTCACCAATTTTAAATAGTATTGAATTTTTAAAAATTTTTGAGACCACCCGGAGCTCTGCAGGACAAACCGTTCGGTCCCTACGAGTACTTGAAGGTTTTCCTTCGATAAAACAGAATCATGAGTGTGAATCGCAAAAGAGGTGTAATCTCCATTCAAATTTTATCGGACTAAAATGCGATCGCTGTTCATTTCTTCGATTTGTATACAGTTTTGCCTTCTGCGTAACCAGTAATCAAATTTCAATATGAAGCTTTCTATTTTTCCAATCGAGTGTGAAGCGTTTAGTTCTTTCTAATAAACTTGATTGTGAAGGTGTGAAGCCAGTATGGTGTGGTAGGTAGTACCTAGCTGGTAGGTAAAAAAAAGTTGGTAGGTAAAAAAAATGTTGGTGGGTAAAAAACGCTGCAAATCATTGCTCAAAGGCTTCTTCACTCGTCAGATCACTGATCAGTTGAGTGAACTCCAATACCATTTTCAATCCTATTGAATGGAAGTGCTCTTCCAGGCGTCTCCAGCATTCGAGATCTTCTTCACTCTTCAGATCACTGATCAGCTGAGTGAGCTCCAATACCATTTTTACTCCTATTGAATGGAAGTGCTCTTCCAGGCGTCTCCAGCATTCGAGAAGATCTTCTTCACTCTTCAGATCACTGATCAGCTGAGTGAGCTCCAAAACCATTTTTACTCCTATTGAATGGAAGTGCTCTTCCAGGCGTCACCAGCATTCGAGGAGATCTTCTTTACTCTTCAGATCACTGATCAGCTGAGTGAGCTCCGAAGCCATTTTCAATCCTATTGAACGCAGGAAGCTGAAATTTGAGAGGGAAGGTCAAGGGAGAATACAGATGGTGGTAGGTGCTATTGATGGAGAACCAGTGATCTATACAGAAGGGTGATCTATACAGAAAATAATAAACCTTTGAGCAATGATTTGCAGCGTTTTTTGTTATATTTTTTGTATCTATTTGTATGTTATGTTGTATGGATGTTTTATGTTGTATGTATATACTACAGTTTTTTAGTAGTATTTTTGTTATATATGCAATGACCAGTTTGAGAAATTATGTATTATGTAATTGGTCATGTATATGCCCGTGCATGCAATAAATAAATAAAACACCGGAAAACCATGCCAGAGCTCCAGTGGTACCAATACTGGACCAAGCTGAAGATACTGACATGTGACTGCCTGGATTTGGACTGCGACGAACTGCACATTTAACGAAATGCACTACCATAGGTATGGTAAATTGTATGGTACCATAATATGGTTATATTATAATATGGTAAACTGTATGGTACCATGGGTATGGTAAATTTGTCTAAGAATTCGGTATTTTTCTTTCAATATTTGCAAGATTTTTCTGAAAGAGAACAAAGTTCTTCTTCCTCCTGAAGAAGAACTATTTTTCAATGTTTTGCCTTTAAAATCTTTAAAAAATGTAGGTATATTACCTAAATAAAAATAAAATAAAATGTTCCTTCCTGCAACCAAAAACTAATTTTTTTTTCAAAATTTTATTTTTATATTTTTTTCCATCAAATGGGCTTATATCCAGATAAGAAATGGCCGTGTCTCCCTCAAAACGCGTGCCAAAATTTGGTCTTACAATCAATAGTTCTATGAACAAATTATTTGGAAAATTTCAGAACCCTAGAAAATGTCCTTTGGCCATGAAATTAGTTTTTCCCAATTTCCCAGAAAAAATTCCAAGTGGATATAGGCCCGTATAGAGAGAAAACTCTTAACTTGTTGTCCCCCATGGCCTTGAAATATATTCTTGAAAATTGGCTCATGTAGTCATGTTGCACAAATTGGACTTTCATGCAGAAGTGTTGCTGTTTTGGAGAACTAAGGGTGGCAGGAGTTACCTGAGTTTCTTACCTACCCTCAGTTCCATACTGACCCACTTACATCGCAGGATCAATACAGCTGAGAGGTGGAGGGGGTAAATTCAGCGAATTACGGGTTGGTAGTTGAGGAGGGACTCACCGGTCGGATTGGCGCGCTGTCTCCGTCGGATCCGGCTGCTGTCACGACACGCGCGAAAACACTTCGAGAGGACACGAGCGGGGGTTGAAGGGGGCTCCTGAGTGAGGGAGCGGACCTCGCGCGGCGCTGCCTAGGGATGGACTGCCGGCTCCGCGCAGGTTCCTCCTGCCGTCTCCTCGCAGGACGACCCCCTCCGCCGACGCAACTTCGCTCCTTGACGACGATAAACACGACTTGAGTACTGAAGAAAGTCCGTTCATGCAGCATGAATTAATTAGCGAATTTTCAAAAAAAAAAAAAAAAAAAAAAATGAAAATATGGCAATGGCTCAAAATTTTGGTTTATTATTTTCAATAATGAACCTTTGAAATCGACCAAGAAAAAAAAATTAACACCCCCTCAAAATTTAATGGTTTACGTTTCAAGGTAGGTACGTAGAATCCAAAAATCGAATAAAAATTTGGCCGTCCGTCCGTAAGCGGCACTTTCCCCACTTAGCATTGACCGATTTTGATGAAATTTGGTATGTAGGCTCCATTTGGGGTCTAGTTATGCCCCGAAGATTTTGGTTGATGTAGGTCAGTTCTAAGGGTTCCGAAATGAATTTTGAAATTTTGAAAACGCCCTAACTCAAAACATTTTGACATAAAAGTATTGTTTTTCCTTCAATTTAAGATTCTATTGAATTTTTAGAATTTTTTGAGACCACGCGGAGCTCTTTAGGACAAACCGTTCGCTCCCTACGAGAATTTAAAGTTTGGACGTACGATAAATCATAAACACGAGTGAGAATCGCAAAAGAGGCCTAATCTCCGTTCAAATTGTAGCTGACCGAAATGCGATCGATGTTTTTCTTCATGTTGGATGGTTGGTGGCTTTGCAGACGAGTGATCTATATAGAAAAATAATAAACCATTGTGTAATAATTTGCAGCGTTTTTAAATGGATTTTATCGAGGAAAAAATTTCACTGAAATCCGTTTTGCAACATTCTGAAACGATTCTTGAAGTTTTTCCAAAAATTATATTAACAAGGTGTCACCATTTCGGGTGCACCACCGGCCAGGGATCGATTCTACAACTAATTTGTGACTTTTTTTTAACCCCCTTAAAATCCGACATTATCCACAGATGTTTCTCGTATTTTCGACTTAAAGCTATTAAAACAGACATAACTCCTTTATTTTTCAATAAAAATTCAAATTTAATTACACCGTTGGAAATAGCGTTAAATTCTCTATCTCCCTAGTGCTAAATGAAACTTTTTAAAGATAACTCAGATGTTGAAAAATGACGTGTGATTGAAAATGAATTTTTCCCCAGTCTTCTCAAGAAATAATCTTACAGTTTTTATCTTTCTTGGAAAAACAAGGGGTTAAAACAAAATTGATGCGAGACATTTGGATTATTAATTTTGATACATTCTGTATAATATTTAGTCAATAAAAGACTGTTATTGTCAAAGCTTTTGATACACTATTAGGTATCGTGAATGTATATTGTAAACACGTCACCTACCAATAATCTATATTTATCAGGTATTGGTTAGTTTGGCTTTTACGTGTACGAGAATTCTTGATTGTAAATGTTTTCAAACCTATTCACTAATTAGATTTGTACGTAGAGAAGCTTAAATAACTATTTTTTCCATATTTCGGAGTAATTTATTTGGAACACCCTCATAGGAGGCCCAATGAGTCCTGTTCATTGACAAGAGGGTAAACAGTAATTGTGAAGTGTTTCCGCAATCTTAATTTCTATCTCAGATCAATCGTACAATCTTATCAATGAAGTTCAAAGACCTTATGGAGTCTAAAAGCACACTGATAATGAATGTACGAACCACTGTGGACGTACTCTGGATGATTTCTTCGGAGCTGGCAGATTAAGAACGTACTTCAAGGCCTCGAAACATCGAGAAAATCTTATAAAACCAAATTACTTAAGTGTATTTACGAACGTCTGGCCCCCCAAAAAAGACTGCTGGAGAGCATCATCATCATATTTTTGTCGTCGCCGTAAAAGTATCAAGAAAAAATATCACATTTTTTTTTCAAATTTGTGGTTTTAATTTTGCTTCCGAGTCTCTCTCTTGCTTTTGAGTCCGAGATGAAAAAAAAGTTCTCCAAAATCAAAATTTCCACTCGCGTTTTACGTTTCAGACCTTCCTGAACAATTTTGGTTCCGTGTCTGTCTGTCATGAAATCCTTGCCACGGCCGTAACTTCCACATTTTCTCTCCGATTTCGATGGAATTTTCAGGGATTGTGCGAGAATTTCAACACCATTGTTCCTTTTCTTAACCAGCTCTTCAATTGAAAGATTTCTTTGAAAATTCGCTTCACTTTTTTACGTTCTCCAGCTTTCATTAGATTTTTTTGTAATTCTAATTGTGATTTTCATTATTAGAATCTTCTTTTGTATATTTTAAATCATAAGTCGCGATTGTTTCTTATTTCTCTCTTCAAGAGGTTTTTGAAAGGTTTCTCCAATTTATGTTCCTTAAAGGCGCCGAACCTCTAGCTCCCCTTAGGGACCTCTTCAGAACAGTGAGCCTCACTAGGTAAATGTTCCGCCTCCTGCCGGTAGGTATGTCATCAGATGCCAAGGTTGACGGATAGATTCTACAAGCACTTATCCGTACGGTAGGCCGCGAGGCGCCGCAGATGGAGTGGTAAAGCCCTAGGCTTTAGGGATCAGTCTCTCCGTTGAGTAGGATTCAGGCTAGGAACAATTCAGCGCATTGCGAGGACCATCGCCCTCACTCGACAACACGCAGAACACAACACTCAGGAAAATAAAAATCCAGTTTGATTTTAGTAATTACCACTGGGGTGTATTTTTATTCATTTTTGCATTTTATTTTTTACAATAAGTACAACAACTTTCCCCTGAATTGGGAACTGCGAATCGGGGGAAAAAAAATATTTACAATAAGTTCTATACATTTTTTTCTGATACAATTCAAAATAATTACTAGTAAAGTATGATTAATTTTCACTAAACATATACTGTACAAAGCACTAAATAAAACGATATATTTTTTTCTTTCAATTTTGTAATTTTTGTTTATACAATAACGAAAAATAAAGATGTGTAAAATAAATAACTAAAAATGACGAGCGGCGGTCGACAGAATTGCACCGGTTGCAATCGAAACGAAAACCCAATGGAATCTTTTTTTGTGGGTCGATTTTGAAAAGGTTCGGTTTATTTCGTCGCAATTATTCAATCTTTACTACAAGCGAAGAGAACCATACTAGAATTCTAAGTCGTGTAGTTTTCATTCTAGGCAACGAAAACGCCAAAATAAATGGTCCCTGGTCTTTTACACTCAACTAGAACGACGGCGACTTTAGGGTTTTTTTGTGTGCTGAAAAACCAATTTTGCAACCTTTACGGGAATATTTAAACAAAGAGAAATAGGCCTCGATTTGTTGCTTTAGGACCATTCGAACTATGGAATGTTGATTGAAATGTAATTTTAAAAACGCAAAGCTAATAATTTAATGTATGGAGAAATCGGAATATTGATAGCAATGACGAGTGAATACATTTAGTCGAGGAAATATTTTCGAAATGGGTTTTTTGAAAAATTACATCCATTATGAAAGTTATACACACCGAAATCCATGTATTACATTGAGGAGAAAGGCGCCTAAGGGTAGGTGATATAAGGCAAATATCTAGCATTTACTGAGGTTGACTCAGGAAATTGGTGGTTTTAAATTAAAGGGCAAAATGGGCAGATGAGTTTGGTGACCCATAGTTTGTTGATGAAACGGCGCTCTAGTTGACGAATTGCTTGCTAGAGACGTCGGTCACAGGTGGTCTAGGGAGGTGGGTGTACACCGGCCTGTGGTACACTGCCAGGTGTCCTGGCAGGCTCAGCTTTGGGTCTAAGCAAGAATCCCTTAACTACGCCAAAAACGCCTAGAGTTCCAGCAGGATCTGTATCGTGTTGTTCTAAGCAAGAATCCCTTAACTGCTCCAAAAGCGCCTGGTGTTCCAGCAGGCTCAGCATTGCGTCTATCTAAGCAAGACTCCCTTAACTGCTCCAAGAGCGCCTGGTGTTCTGGCAGGCTCAGCATTGTGACTATCTAAGCAATAATCCCTTAACTACGCCAAAAACGCCTGCAGGCTCTTCATCGTGTCTATCAAAACTAGAATCCTTCAACTGCGCCAAAAGCACCTGGTGTTTAGCCACCAGTGCCTGCTTAAAGGGGCCGAGCAGGGAGGTCGGCCGAACTGCTGCTGATCTTGACTTTGTCAGGCACCAGTTAGCAAGGCACGACAGAGCAACTCCATCTGCCGTGGTGTTCCAGCAGGATCTGCATTGTGTCTCTCTAAGCAAGAATCCCTTAACTGCGCCAAAAGCTCCTGGTGTTTCGGTGGAGTCAGGATCTCTTAACTGTGTAATCAGTGCCTGCTAGCCCTAAAGAAATCGAGCAGGGAGGTTGGCCATAATGCTGCTAATCTTGATTTTGTCAAGCACGACTGAGCAACTCTATCTACCAGTCCACTACTACTACCAGTACTTCCATGCAGTCCATGAGGCAACACTGCCAACTGCTGTCTAGTCATGGGGCAACAAATACCCATTGCTGTGCCTGTTGGAGGGGAAATAAACATCAGTACCTTGTAGTGCAGCTGTGTTTTGCACTCATAGGGTTCGCATCCTATGTCATGATGTTGCCAACCAGGTAGCAGCTCGTGTCATCTAGAGGCTTATACTCGTATGTTGAGAGGAAAAGATTGAATTACATGCTGAGTGACCAGGATACAAAGCTCAAAGCTATTGCTATGTAGCCCAACAGGTCCAGTATTACCCCAGATGTTCAAGTTGTCAATGGCAGCTAGGACACGGTGCTGGTGGTGCTAGGACGCATTGCCTCAAATTATACGCCTTTCCCCACGTAATGCAATACTCTCACTGTTCCTCCCCTAGAAATTTGAAACTTCAGCAGGACTTTGGCAAAAAAAAAATCGTCTCTCGCGAAGAATCAAAAATAAAATTCATAATCGACACAAAGACAAATTCTTACTAGCACCTAAAATTCTTCTAGTTGACAATTGGATTTTTTCCTAAAAATAGGAGGGGGGGGGTAAATGTAATAATTTCATAGGCGATTAGCGTTCATAAAATAAGTTAAGAAAATTAGTTCGCACATTTTTTTCTTGCGTAATAATGCTAAAATTAGCCCGTCTAAATCTTGACCTTCTACTATCACAACTTCCGTTTTCGGCAAGAAACGCCAGAAAAAAATTCCTCTTATCCTTTAATTTTAGTAATATTGAGCACTTAAGACATCTTTTCTAAAAAAAACGCGAATGCTACAAAGTCCACTTTTTTACTAGCATAATATAATATGTACTTAAAGGCCATAATATAATACGTTAAAATATATTTTTTTGAGGCTTTTTCCCTGCATTTTTTCATGTTTGAACGTGAAGTGGAAGAAGATGGAAATGAGAAGGTTGGATTTGGAAATAGAGAGTTTTTGCACGCCACTACTGGGGCCCGTGGAACCTCTTCACAAACCTCCAGACAACAGCGGGCGATGATGAAAGGGTTCCCCAGACAGTCACCCATTTCTGGAGCCCCCCCCCCCCCCTTGACCATAGTTAACAGGCTTCCTCCTTCAACTAGGTAGCATCCTCAGTTGCTCGCGCTAGTCTCCTCCTAATGGGGCATTTTGGCAGCAAAACTCTCTAATATTTCAGCAGGAACAACGCAAAAAGTAACCATTGGGAAGGTTTTGAAGGTCAAGTTAACTCAACTGAGTCCCACCAGAACGCGATGCAAGCACTTCTTCTTATTCCTCTTCAACTTCTATCACACATTCCTATTCTTCTCCCACTTGAGCCCAAAAATGTGGGGAAAAAACGGCAAAAATGCTGAAAATCTGCAAGTCACATCGCTATTCAAAAACATCTATTAAAAAACAAATAATTTTTTAAAAAATCAAGTAAGCATTACTCGTTACACTCAATTCCAAGCAGTTTGTCTACCATTCGTTGTACTTTTTTATATTAACTCTATCAAGCTTTCATATTCTCCCTAAGTGTCTACGCAATGTCCTTTATATTCCGAAAAGACGAACAAAAAAATTCCCAATATTTCTACAAGATCCCCGCAATAATTCCTCCTTAATGTTCCATAGAAACGCTAGACAGTAAGAAATCTGTACAAGTACAAACTCTAAAAATTCTGTACAATTCTAAACGATCAAAAAAGTAGAACCTTCGAATTTGATAAAAAGCCGTTCTAAATGTGTTCTTTTTGTTCAGTGTCGTAGAAAAGTTTACAGATGTTTTGTAGAGACAATCAAGCTAAATTTCTACCTAAGCGGGCCACACGGCTTCTATTGTCAAAATAATCTACTAAAATATACATTCGTGATCACATTGATGTAACGCAAGGAACAGGCAGTAATTTACTAAAATATTTCTCTCAAAATACGTTTCCCGTTACACTCAGTACTACTAATAATCGTAGGAAAACATAAAGCACCTTAATTCTGTTGAAAAAACGGCAATTTTTGGTGTAAATAAAATATTCAGCGAGAAATTTTTCAATCTAATAGAAAGCTAACCACACATAAACCGTAATAAGCGAGAATGTAGGTTGTTATAATTAATAATATGTAAGTTTATGAAACTTGGTAAAAATTGGAGTTAAGTACAGAGAAACGTGACAATTGTCATGAAACCAATTTTTGTCACCAATTGAAAATTAGAGCGTTTGCTGCAAACGAATGGCTGCTAGGTCGTTGACAGGCCAAGGGCTTTGTACGAAGGAACGTGCAAACTGCGCATGCGCGCTGTTACCTCGGAAACGACCTAACTAGCCCGTGACGTTGGATCTCGCCAGCCCATGTTTACGAGCTAAAACTAGCTCGTTACAGCCTTACCCCGTGTTAAGCTACTATGTAGGAAATCTCTTAGCCAAGGCCAGAAACTGCGACATAAGTACGAGTTGAAAGAAGTTAGCATCCACGCATTTTTTCTTTAGACGCTTAACCCATTTTTCCTTAGCTTGTCAACGCGCTAGTGACCAAACTTTTGCAGAAAACTCTCTAATGAAACTTCTGATTAGGCGTGGAAAATGGCCACAAAGAATTAAATGTATAGAACGCCCTTTCTAAACTAAAGTAGTTCATTTTAAATGACAAATTTAGGGAACAACAATGTTGCCAAAAGGAACGATTTCTTTCGCGAGACGAGTGCGAGGCAAAAAACACTCCTCGATGCATCGATTGTAATTGCGGCTGAAATCTGGATAATTCATAGTTAACAATAAAGAAAGGCAAAAACAAGTCTCAGGGTGAAGTGGAGGGGGGAAGCAGTTCTTAAGCAGTATTTTCCACTGGGATCTCTGAATGATTGATGCAGCAATTCGTCTGATGATTGATTCAGCACTACACAATGCAGGATTCATTGCTGTTTCTTCTGTTTTACTGGATCATTCTCGCAGGCCTCAGTTCCTGACTTCTGAGTCCTTAGTACCTACCTCAGCTCCTAATATCCAAGCCACACTGCACACTGCAGGATTCATTGCTGTTTCCTCTTTTTACTAGATGATTCTCTGGCCTCAATACATCAGCTCCTTACTTCTGAGTCCTCAGTACCTCAGCTCCTGACTTCTAAGTCACACTGCAGGATTCATTGCAGTTTCCTGTTTTACTTTATGATTCTCTCAGGCCTCAGTTCCTCAGCTCTTGACTTCCAAGCCACACTGCACGATTCATTGCTGTTTCTTCTATTTTACTGGATCATTCTCTCAGGCCTCAGTTCCTGATTTCTGAGTCCTCATTACCTCAGCTCCTGACATCTGAGTCCTCAGTACCTCAGCTCCTGACTTCCAAGCTGCACTGCACACTGCAGGATTCATTGCTGCTTCCTCTGTCTTACTGGATGATTCTCTCATTCCTCAGTACCTCAGCTCCTGACTTCTAAGTCATTGCTGTTTCCACGGTTTGACTGGATCATTCTGTGCCGTTTCAACTAATTTTGCCACCATTGCAAGTCTGCAAGATTCTCATCAGAAACGTGTCCCGACTCGTTTAGTGCTCATCAACTGCATTTTGAAGAAACCTTCAACCTGATTCTTTCATAACACTTAATGCGACTTTTCTATCTTAGTCCTGCTGAAGGACATTGGAGCTTTTCAACACTTTATGAACCCCATGACGTACCAGAACCAGATTGTAATTCTATCGGAGGCCTCCACCATGCAAACCAGCACTTTTCTACTCAGAGTCCTTCTAAAGCCCCCTAAAATCGGTGTTTTATTATATGCGACTCGCAGTGACTCGAGCAGCGATGAGGCCGAATAAGGCAGGAAGTAGTGCTGGATGAGAACTTTGTGATTTATTCTCAAATCATGAAATTTATAATAGAACGCTCTTTTCTGAAATACCTTATTAATTTGCCTCTGTATCAGAAATTCTTTGATGATTATCATAGTGGAAACCTGTTTAAGATCCGTGAAAACAATTTAAGATCTATCAAAGTGAATATTGAGCACCCTTTAGCCCCCACTTCACCCTACCTAAGGAATGGAGAAAGTGAATGAACAGATGAACCCAAAATACAGACACTCTTTTGAGTTAAGGATAAGTAATCCTCCGAAAACTCCACATTTGAAATATTATTCGTTAATTTTGGGTTGTGAAGAGATAATTGTACATAAAAACTAACCAACGTGTTGCCAGTTCCAACGTGGCTCAAATTGCCACTAATCATCCTTTGGGAGAATTCAAAACATTCAAAATAAACTTTTCGAAGAAAGTAACTCGATACGAGTTAGTTAAAATACGTACATTCTTTAAACAAAATGTAAAAATTCAACAAAAACAAGAAATTCTGATGGAAAAAAAAATCAATGATTACTGTTACAAAAGGGTAGACCATCATTGAGAAATAAAAATGGCTCATCAGAGACAAAATTCACCGCAAAATACTACGAGTACAGGTAAAGCAAGACACGAGAAGTACATGAAGGTACATGGAAGGGCAAAAGTGCATTATTTCGTGAGGTGCTTCAAATTTGAATGGTTTAGGTCGGAGAACAAGTCAATATTGGTTCGAATACATGCATTATCAAATTGTTACACATGGAAGGTATGATATATCACATGGAAGGAATCCTGTGGATCATAGTCGAAGAGACGGAGGTTATGTACATTCGAATACGAAACACTCAAAGCACTTCAGTTTTGCAGGGGAGAATCAATAGGGACGTCCTGACTGCCAAGGCGCTTTCGGACGACCAACATCCATTTTTGTGTCTACTATGTTTTGCCTTGAGTACAGCTGTACACTTAACGACGTACATATTGTCAAGAGTTTTATTGCCGAGGGACCGTTACCACAATAAAAATGCTGATTTAACAAATTGCAACGTACAGTTATGCAGAGACTTTCTTATTAAATTGCATTATAAAGGGCAGAAATTGGACTGTCATGGAATCATCTTAGTGATTTGGACGAAATAACTTTTTCTTACTGCATGCAAGAACTGAAAAAATGTAACTATGCAGAAACTGACAGTCATGGATTGCTGCAACTAAACGCACTACATTCAACGTTCTTGAGTTGGACTTCTCTGGGTTGGTCTCAGCTAATTGTTCTCGAACTCATCAAATCAGCTATGCACTCCTTCAATGTAACATTATGAAGCACTCTGAGTTTGACCGTCACAATCGTATCTATTTCAACGATCTGTCCATTTCCTACTCTCGTGAAGTACACAATAAATTCAAGCCCATTTCTCATTCATGCTGCAAAGTGAAACAATTCAGAACCTTCCTCGTGGAGTTGCCATCGATCTTAAAGGCACCCATACACTATACGATTTGTCTGCAGGCCGGCGTGATGCCTAGATTGTGGTTGCCCGCACATTATCAGTTAAATCTGAAGGCCATGGACTGCAATCCATGGAAGCTAAGGTATGTGGCTGCAGGGCAAGCGAGGATCGGACGTGAGATCGGCGACAGGCATGGGACTGTCAGTTCACGATCTCAAGAGGGCTCCTCGCCACACATTATCATTTAAATCTGAAGGCCATGGAATGCAATCCGTGGAAGCTGAAGGTGTGTCGCGGCAGGGCAGGCGAGGATCGGACGTGAGATCGACGACAGGCATGGGACTGTCAGTTCACGATCTCAAGAGGGCTCCCCGCCATACATTATCAGTTGTTGGCCTGCCATCCAACCGCTGTTATTGGCCTTGGGCCTCCTGCAGACCACTACTCGCGGTCGGCAGTCCTCCAGCAGGCCCTGGACGTATAGTGTGCAAGCGAGGAATTCATTGTATGTCCGCCTTCAGGTGGTTGATTGATAGTGTATGTTGCTCTGCGATTTTGTCTGGATGTTTGCCTGTTGCAGCGACGGCCTGCAGACAAATCCTATAGTTGCAGGCAGCTCCAGAAGGCACCGGTACAGTTATACTCCAACTACACTCATTATGAGGAAACAACTATTCCAAAATTCAAACTTTAAAACGACGGATCGGAGGAGAAAGGCGAGCAAAACACTGAAGTTGAGGAGAATCACATAGAAATGGAAAGGACTCATATGCATTCAAGTTACTAAATCACGATTTCACTAATGAAATAGAAGCGAATGGATTAAGCTAACCAATTTAGGAGTTGATAGCAAAAACTACAAAGTCACAAAAATCACAAAGCCTCGTTGGTGGTTAAAAAAGTCATTTCCTGACATACGAAACTGATAGACCTCTTTCTTGATTTTTGTTGTACTGAATTCAATGAGAAATATAATGATTAAGCAACAATCTGCTTGTGAGGAGCGCTTAGGTTGAGTGACTAACAGAGTTTATGCTGTCAACCTCTGAATTTTATGACGTAATATTGCAGGATTTCGACGAATAAAACTAGAAAACTCATGTGGACCACGTGCTGTGATCCCAGTCGGAGAGGGGTCCAGTGACCTTGAAGTCCGGATCGTCGATGAAGAGGTCGAAGGATGGAGGAGTGCAGGGAGCTGCGCAGAGGAGAGGGTCGTTCCTGGAGTTGTGGTGCTCCAGTCCGTTGTTCGTCTCGCTTATCAGGGAGTCCAGCCATTCAGTGTCCACCTGGGGAATGGAAAACGGCGGATGAGCTGAGTATATTTGAAACAAAAAAGACAAGCTTTAATAACAACAAAATACAGTTAAGGGGTCTCAGTCGGTCGTCGGTCGCTTCTCGTTTCGGGTCAGTATTTCTCTATATTGCAGAGGCTCAAACTTTAAAAGTTGTACGTAATTGAAATGTTTAAGGATTTTCAAAATTCATTAGTGCATCAGTTTAGGGAGTTGAAAAACTATGTTCCTAGAATGTAAAACCTTAACAGTGGTGACAAATAACTACTATTTGGTTGTAAGGAGAGCCGATCCAAACAGGATTTTGCTACCCCCTCCATCTGCAAGCAGATAGATGGAACCCCGAAAACCCTAGCAGGGTGATCGAGGGAGTGGAAGGAACTCACCACCCGGGAGCCCCAGGGGAGCTAGTCATAGCTATCAGCTCCTGCAGGTACCTGTTTGTATTAACACCACAGGTTAGGCCGAACCTCCTAGCTAAGGTTCTACCAACTAGATAGGTTGGTACTCGAGATCATAACCGAACTCACATGCCGAGAGACATCTTCAGGGGACTAGCCCTTGAGGGAGCCATCTCTCCCCTTGTAGCCTTCTTGGTATAAGCCCATGAAGTAGGGTTTGCTCAACCACGACCACCAAGAATCCAACCTCAACTGAGGGGCAGGCAGGTGATGCTTTGACCGAAGTCTGTGCATCGGTAGCCTGGGGCTCCCCTCGCCCATGGTACTGGTAATTGAGATGAGTAAAAAGCCTTTTACGGCAATACTGCTATCTCCAGAAGCCCAACCAGGTAACAGGCCCGGAAGCAGAGAATTTGTACCTGCTCCCTAACCGCTCTACTCCTGTCAGAGGCATGTGCTAGAGCCCTAACATTAAGGGGGTACAGGAGTGGGAGGCATGACACACGGCAGTAACCATATGTGGACCAGTTGTATAAAACCCAACTGGTCAAAGGTTCAGGGATGGTTGTACTAACCAAACCGTCCAAAGGTTAACCCGACGTAGCAATGTTGCCTCCATCTTGGACAGGAATTACTCCCTGTCAGGAGCCTCACGCAGGATGGTCAAGACCTACGTCCTCCTATGAGTACCCATTTCCCATGGGTTGGGAACGTCAACCGCAGTAAAGTCTATCCAGTAGGGGTATTAACAGTGGTGACAGCGGTGCTTCACGAATTCATCAGAAGGACATGATGGAATGAGGACTGCCAGAGATCCGAGGTAGTCGTAAAGTACCACGAAATAAGCGGTCTAAGGGATGAAGGTAGAAGACCAGCTCGATGCTCGATTTTATAGTTATATGGTGCCAACACCTGCAACCATCTAGCTAATTGACCGTCTGGTTCTCTGAAATTCTGAAGCCACTGGAGTGCAGCATGGTCTGTACGTATCAGAAATGCTTCCGACTCGAGCCCATATGAATGAAAAAGACGTAAAGCTCTAATAAAACTCCTTTCGGGTAACGCAATAATTGCGCTCTTGGCGTGATAGGCATTTACTGAAGTACGCAATAACAACCTCTCTCCCTTCCTGCATCTGCGATAGCGCAGCTCCAATAGCCTTATAGTCCTGGAGCCAAGGCCGAAAATCGCACTTCATTTAGGGATACGATTTGACGACAAATTATGAAAATCTTGTCCATTCTGAGAGAGGAAATTCAAGTCTGCCATTCCAAAACGGTTGCTTTCAAAAATGGCGGCCTTGTGAAATGTTCAAAAATCGCGAAAAATCATCATATCTCCGGGATGGATGGTCCAATCATGGATGTTTTCATCAGTCTTCAACGGCTGTTAACCCTCGGCAGACTCAATTTCAAAAATTGTACACTTTTTCTCTGGACGAAGCCCAGATAACCTCGAAAGGAAGGATTCTAGAACAGTGATGTGGACGCCTACTGTGGGCACTATAGCGGCGCGCACACGCGACTTGAAGTCCAGTTTTTTCACGTTTCAGTTCAGTCTGCCGCTAGAAAGCAACGAAATACCGATGGCAGACTGTGTTACAAAGTTTTTACTTACGTGGTTGTACCACATGCCAAAATTGCTTTCCCAAAATACATGAATTTCAACCCTCAAATTTGCATATTTTCAATTTTAGTCTGCCTCATATGAGCAATGGGTTAGTGAAGGCAGACCATGCTGATTGAGTTTCAATAAAGTAGTACAGTATTGAGCAAAAATTTGGAGTATCCCAAAATCAACAAACTTTCATCAATAAATTGACAATTTTTGAATTTGATTCTGCCACTAGAAGACTAGGCTGGCTTGGATAGACTAAGCTCTTTTTATTTACATACCACTCATACTTCAACGTGTTAAAATGTGAATCATCCCAAAATTGTCTGAATTTTGAATCAAATTTGACAATTGTTCGATTTAATTCTGCCAGGACTTTACAGCTGCTTAGGATTGGCAGACAAGTCTCAAACCCGTAAGTAGACTTTAAAATCCAGCTGCAAAAATTTATGGACACAAACGTTGAGGATTTTTGTCCAAAAAGTGTACAATTTTTGAAATTGAGTCTGCCGAGGGTTAACAGCCGTTGAAGACTGATGAAAACATCCATGATTAGACCATCCATCCCGGGGATATGATGATTTTTCGCGATTTTTGAACATTTCAAATGGCCACCATTTTTGAAAGTAACCGTTTTGGAATGGCAGACTTGAATTTTCTCTCTCAGAATGGACAAGATTTTCATAATTAGTCGTCAAATCGTATTCCTAAATGAAGTGCGATTTTCGGCCATGGCTCCAGGACTATTATCAATTGCGTCTGTATCTAGGATGTACTGTGATCTATGTCTCGGATGTCCCAATATTGGTGCCTCAGATATACCACTCCCAGAAATCACATAACCGAGATACTCAACCTTGCGAGTGAAAAGTTTTCATTTCTTCGGATTAAGCTTTGTACCAGTTGTCCATGTTGGTAGTACAAGAGATGAAAACAACTCATTCGAACTTAGTTGTCCACCAAGCTGAGCTCGTATTCACACTCATGTTGGAAGAGGACTGTACGATTTTCAGTTGCAGATGGAGGACACACAAGATGCTAAAGAGTCAATCCGTGTGCAGAAGAGCTGAGTACGCCAAATCTGCAACAATGTGCTAATTTTTCAAGAGCTAACAAGAGCTAGTCTGCACCCCAGACGAGACGTGCAACACTGTTTTGAGAGAACAGAGAATTGGGTTATAAGGTACCTACCAGTTTTCTCAGCCAAACACTGTAAAAAGCCAACCGTATAGGCGGTAGATTGGGCAATATTGAACAGGACTGCTTTTCTACTGATCAATCAGTTTATCTTGCATGAACATAAGCTGGCAAAAATTGAGAAATTCTTCCTCCTTCTTACCTCCATCAAATCGCTGTGGTCAACATCCATGTCAAGCTCTGAGAGCTCCAGCGGTTGAGCAGCCGCTGACGCTGGGAGTTCTCCATTTTTAATGAGGATCTCGAGGACGTCGTCGACAATCTGAGACTTGACGTCCAACATCGGGTCGTCGTTTTGAAGGGCCAACTGGTTCTGGAGGTTCTGCGAAGCAATGGTGATCGTTAGTAAGCGCTCCAATACGATAATAATATTAATGTATAATGAAGACTCGACAAAGGAACTTTACAACGTTCAAACCAAATAACCTGACGATAGCCTTCGACCAAATTTTCGGCTATTTCTTTTGTAGAAGGTTGTTTCTCCTCTAGCTAAGGGCGTAAGCAAATCAAATCATATCAGAGGAGTGGCGCCAATTTTGACTTTTTTTTGGTACCTACATAATCCTATCAGGCACGAACCCCCCCGAACTCTACCCATGCTAGGACTGGCCACCTGATGGTGCAAATGTAGTGCGGCTGAATAGTCGTAACATTGCTCACAATTTGGTGTAAATTGGTAAAAACATTGCCTATTCTTCCAAATAGTGGCTGAGGATTTTAAAGCAATTCGTCATTCACATTGATTACGTCGGCGCCTTGAGATCTGAGAGCCGAAGCTCGAAAATAAGTAGAAGATTAGCAATTAAAACGCCGAAGGGATTTGGCAACAGTTATGTTTTGTCTATGTCCATATGCTACGTCCGAGTCTTTGTTATCCACGAAAAGGCCGACCGGATTCACCAGTTTGCTTATTGACTAATAGAGGCAGTTTATCATTGGCGAGTTATTTTCGGGGATCGTCGTGGGCACATCCTGGCCAAATGGCTGTCTTCAGAGTGTTTATCCGAAGGTCAGCTCATTTTTCTCGTTTGAAATTATGGGATATTTCTCAGTTCAAAAAAAAAAAAAAAAAAAAACCATCAGTGGGTATTTTGCAAGGACGCGTATTCTTCCTAGTTTTAGTCAGAATACGCATAAACGTCATTGCCAGAGCCAGTAGAGGCGATCACTATTAATTACTTACATCGCAAGTCACGAAAAAGCTGCAGGCTTGATTTTGTCAAATCTCCAAGTTTTCAGTTAGTTTACTTTGTACTTACAAGAATATTTTACGCCAGTTTCAAATTATATTTTCAAGTTGAAAGAAGTTTATCTGAAGCAAAAACGATGATTCTAGGCGGATTTCGCCATTTTGGTTTATTATTTTCAATAGTGAACCTTTGGAATTGCCCAAGAAGAAATTTTTTTAACCGCCCATTAAAATTTGTTGGTTTACGTTTCAAGGTGCGTCAAATCCGAAAATCGAATAAAAATGTATCCGTCCGTCCGCCGTATTTTGATGAACTTTGGTTTATAAACTCAATTTGGGGTCTAGTTTTTTTCGAATTTTTTTTCAAATTTATGATTTTTTTCGTGACCTTACGTTACTAAATCGGTCAAAACTCTCTTAATTTGTTGTGTAAATTAAATTTGAGGAACCCGCATTAAATTTCAGGAAATGTCAGGCATCTAACCGATAGGAAAATTAATACTTTCTCCGACAGTTTGCATTTGAATTTATTTGAAATTTGAATTTACACAGCAAATTAACAGAGTTTTGACCAAATTAGTAACAAATGGTTGAAACCACAAAAAAATCTTAAAATGGAAAAAAAACTTGGAAAAACAAGGATTTACAAAAAAATTTGTTGACAGACATTTTGGTTTATTATTTTCAATAAGTAATTTAACTTAATGAACCTTTGGGAATCGACCGAGAAAACAAATTAATTTTAAGTTTTTGATGAAACAGAAACATGAGTGTGAATCACAAGAGGCTTATTCCCCGTTCAAATGTTAGCTGACCAAAATTCATTCAAATGTTCATTTCTTCGAGTTGTCCAGTTTTCCTTAAGTCTCTTGACAAGTCGCTTTCCTTGAGTCCTTAGCAACCAGCAATCAAATTTCATAAAGAAGGCACCTACAACTCTTTATTTCTTCAACTGAGTTTATTTCTTCCAAATAAACTTGATTGTGAAGTAGGTATGAAGTAGGTAGGTAGTGGCAATGGCAAAGCCGTGGTCTTTGCAGACGAGTGATCTATACAGAGAAATAATAAACCTTTGTGTAGTATGTTGCAGTATTTTAGGTTTACAATAAAATTTGAAGGGAAAATGGTGTTGAATACAAAATTATATGTCTTATTTCAGCAAAAATTGAGGGATGTTTCACCATTTCAAGTTTCGGAATTCATCGCGATTCGGTCAGCAGGAGCCACGGAAAAGTAAACAACCATTTCAGGTTGGATTTTTGTCCGACTGCTATTCCTGGGATCGTGGACGTCAAGGCTGTCTTCCAAAGGGAAGATCAGAATTTGGCTTCCCATTGCCTCACGAGTTCTGACGAAGGGGGGAGGGGGGGCTGAGCCCGGGACGCACGAAAACCCGCTCCGCAGAGAGATTCGAACTCACGACTTCCCCGCAGTAGCCGGTCCGAGACTCGTCACTAGAGAGTTTTTGGCAACCAGTAACGGGCCCGTGGAACCTCTTCACAAAGCACGGAGTTTGTGGGTGACAATGGATTTGCCTCCCGACAACAGCGGGCAATGATGAACGGGTGCCCTAGACAGTCACCCGTTCTTAGAGGCCTCCCCCCCCCCCTGTCACAAGTTAACGGGCTTCCTCCTTCAACTGGGTAGCATCCTCTGTTGCTCGCTCTAGTCTCCTCCTAACGGGGCCCGTGAGATTTTGGCACCAAAAATTCTCTACTAAAGGACGCGTGCCGTAGCGAGCGCGGTCACAGCTGACCCCTTGGCAGGAGCCACATAACACGTAAAATACTCTGCACATTATTACACAATGGTTTACTATTTTCACCCGTCAAGGGAGAATGCGACTTTTCCCTTGACCATAATTGCACCATAGTGTCACCTTGATTTGTGTCACTTGATTTAAAATTCAATTTAAAAATTAATGGACAGAGCTGAATTTTTCAAACTATTTTTCGTAAATTATTAAAAATCAAAAAATTATGATAAGACAAAAATTTTGAAAATTTATTTCACCGATTTCTTTGGACATTTTTATTATAACTTCATTTTGAGACTTCCAATAGTTCACAAAAAAATTATGCTGTCCATTAAATTTAAAATTTAATTTTTACCAATTTTACCAATTTAATTTTGGTTACTCCGGTGACGTTTGGGGATATCTGTGGAGTTCCTGAGACGTTTCCGGTGACACTAGTGACACCATGGTCCAATTAGTGTTAAAACTACCTAACAGTTGACATTTTTTAATTCTTTCTCAATGTCACTCTAATTTTATTTTCCACAAGGACATATTTCTCAATTTCGTTGCATAAAATCAATTATTGCATAAAAACTAGTGTTTTTTGTGTGAAAAAATTACATTGATTTTCTTCCACGGTCGCGGATTTTCGCATTTTCTGAGAACTTGAACTCTTATAGGAACTAATTCAGGGGGTCTATCTAAAGAGAACACAAACTAATTTCCCACTCCTAACAATCTTGATGAAGAAAATATTTTAATTACCAGTTTGTTGAGATCAGAGGGCTTGACGTCGAAGAGGCCTTTGGCGTTGTCCATGATGAAAGCCTCAGCGTCCGCTTGACTGATGATATCGTTTGAACCGTTTGTGGAACCGTTCATGAAGGTGCCAGCGAAATTTGGTAGCGTACACGTAGACCTGTTGAGAAAAGAAAGTAACTGATGAAGACAGTTTTGAAGTTACTCTAAACCTAATGAAGGTTACTCAGCCTGTACAGTCATCAAATCCCACCCACGATCTGACACAATTAGTGTTAGGGCATGGGGAGTTCGCTAGTATGCTAGCACAATTCCGACTGATGGAAAATCACCCATGAGAGTGTGGGCATCCAGAAGAAACGGCTGAGCATTTACTGATAGAGTGCAGACAGTATGACGACCAGAGAGCCGAATATGGATTGAAAGAGGTTTCAAAAGACAAACTACTTGCTTCTCCGAATATGGTAACGAGTCTACAAAAGTTTGCTGATGAGGTAATATCTCTATTACGAGAGCGCCACATTAGATAGAATTGTTGATCTTGCAAAGTCGAGAAGACTGGAAACGGGCAAGTACGGAGAGCCATAAAAAGCCCTTCCCAGTAGGACGAGGAAGTTCATTGATGAGAACATCCGACTAGGAAAAAAACCGGGTGCCACAGTACTTGTCTAGTGCTTGAGCTGGTTGAAGTCACGACGGAAACCAGTGAACTACATATAGTCTCTCTCCCTCGATTATCCACTATGTGGATTAGAGATGGGTTGTTCTGTATCAATCTGATACTTTGTCCCAATGACTGGAAAGTAGAAGGAACTCTCAAATGTGACAAGCCGAAAGTATCAGAGACTGCGGTCACATCGTGTAGGTGTTACCGTTTGCTCTGTTCCCTCGTACCTTTCATTTTCGGTCCAGTCCCAGGTATTTTCCTGGTGGCTCTTCAGTTTCCTCTTCCTGTCACAACCACTTTTCAAGTCACAATCGCATCGGGCAGTCACATCTTCGGCCAATGCGCCTGCACCCTCACACCGTCCTTGCATTCACGTCCTGCTCCCATTCCCCCCTTCCCCCTTCCGCTGCCGTCCTTCTTCTCCTTCCTTTCTTTCGCGGGCCTCCCTCCACCCTCACCTTCCCCTTTGCCCCTTTCTGCTGTGCAACCGCCAGTGCTTCTTTTGATTTTCTCCCCTTCCTGTTCCTTCAAAATAATCTTCCAATATTGCACTCATTGTCTTTTCCATTCATTCAATATACCTACCTATTCATTTGCCATTTTAATTTTGTTTCCTTTTAATTTATCTGCATTGTTTTAAGCATTAGGTTTCTCCCTTCAAACAAACATACAAAAAAAAGTTTCAGAAATTGTTCCCGCAGAAATAGTTATTTTTATTATTTCAATTGAAATGCAAGGATTGAAGTTCGAAAGTTCGTTGACACTTCAAGAGTAAGCGTACACCCATTGCTCTGTTTCCAAGAATGTACCTTCCTATCGAGATCGAGTACAATTGGAATTCAAAGAACTTTGGCTGCAGCAGCTCACCGGTGCGGGTCAGACAGACGAGGAGGGGACCAGAGGCGGAGTCCCACTCACTGGATTGCTCCACGACCGTGACTTGGCTCATAGGAACATTTGTGACAAGTATCAGGTAAAAGTATCAGGTACCAAAAAGTAACAGGAACAAGTTGCTCCTGTGACTCGAAAAACCTGTCACAACCCATCTCTAATGTGGATGAGAGAAAAGTGGCAGTTGCAGGGCCGCATTCCCTGTAACGAGCCTGCGACCGATCTGGCCTCCAGTGCACTGGCGAATCGAAGGCGCAAAATTGGTACCACGGGTAGGGGGAGCCCTAGGCTACCGACACATAGACTCTGTCACAGTGTCACCTGCCTACCCCCCGAGAGCGGTTGGCTTCGTGGAGGTCGTGGTTGAAGACCCATGCTGGATGGCTAAGCCTGAAAGTTAAGGGGAGGCGCTTCCATGGTTGACTAGTCTTCCAAGGTAGTGCCGGCATGTGAGTTATGTGGCGCCAATAACTCGGGTACCAACCCGCATAGTTGGTAGGGTGAGCTAGAACACCCAGCTCGACCTGTAGTGCATTGCAACCAGGTACTCACCTACGTGTATGAGGCTCCTGACTGTGGGTGTAACAGTCTCCCACGGTATTCAACCAGGGATTTTCCTCTCTGTTTGCAGAATGGGAGGGAGGACGTAAGCACTGTGTGCTGGGACACTCCCTTATAAATCAACCTTGCGATTGAAATTTATCCCAAGGGGGGAACAAGATTCGTTGTACAGTCATCAGGTGTTCCTGAACTGGATTTGAGAGTGGAAAGCAGATTAAATGAGCGACTGAAATACATGCTGCGGTTGAGAGAAGGCTTACGGGAAAGATTTCGGAGTGAATATCTGGCTCTCCTCATCAACAGAGGACGGCGGGACCCTGATCTCATCAATCCAGGAGATATTGTCTTAGTTAGCCAGGAGGGAAAGAAGCGGCTTGAATGGCCCATGGGCCTTGTGCTCGAGATGCGACCTGGCGAAGATGGGCACAGTCGAGTAGCAAAAATAAGATTGGCTGGAGGACGTGAGGTCACCAGGGCGCCGGGGGGACTCTACCCTTTTGAAGTGGATCAAGTAAACGACGACGAAGAATCAGACTCAGGACAAGAGCAAGGAACTCCGAAGGACCTCACCGAAGTTGAAAAGGGATCAGATACCATACCAGGAGTGGCAGGGAATTTAAGAAGCCCAGAAGGTGGGAGTCTTGAATTTTTGTTGGTGGCGGAGTGTGATGAAACTCCTCCAGTTTATGTTGTCAAGTTTGTTATTGATTTTGTCCATTTTGGCCCCATACAATTTCGAATTATTCGACCATTCGTGACGAAATGTTCAATGGTACCTAATGTTTTCTCAAAAATCAACCACAATCATGTTATCCATTTTAAAAGCCTGTAAGCACGTAAACTGCAATTGGGTCCTGAAATTGCGTTATTTACAGCAATCACAGGTCAGCATTCAGTTTGAGTAATCTCACCAGTAGGCTGGAGGAAACAAATTCGTAATATTTGTTGTGATCCACCACCTTCTGAATGATTAAAATAGTGCGGTTACTGAAAATAATATTACCTCGTTTGAGTGTTTGGCTCCTGTTTGATAATGACGTTATTATTATTGTTATTGTTGTTGTTATTAGCAAGGAGCTGCTGTTGAGTCAGGAGTTGGTGGTTCAACTGCTGTTGCTGAAGGAAAGCAGCAAGGCTGGCCTTAGCGTTTGGTTGTTGCTGAAAAATAGAAATTATTATAAATAGTACACGAGTTTGAGTGGTAATGACAAGTGATAATGACAATATTGTTATTACTCGTCGTTAGGTACAATTCAACTATCCTTACTTGGAATGTATTTTGTTGAATTTGGGTAGAGAGCTGAGGTTCGATCTTGACAATGGTCAGAGGAATCTGTGAAGATGCTACAGAAGCGGGCGAATTGAGCTCAGAAGGCGGGCTCAAGGGAGACTCCGAAGTGTCCATCAGGAGTGAAGATTGTTGAGTTTGTCCAGAGGAGGAAACGCTGCACACTGTAACAAGGAAATGCCAAATTACAACTAATTTGGTACCCATCGAACTTTTGGTGGCTGGTGGTCGAAGCTAAGCAATATGGTCAGCAAGACTCCCTAGGATCTGGTTCGAGAGAGTTGTGGAGCTTGCTCTCACTGCTCCGTCTACAAATACAACTGGAGGCTGGAATTCCGTTTTGAGAAGGCCAACTGTGGATCCTGTCTGGAACTGCCGACTGGAAGCCTGAATGGGCTGGGGACCAGATTATTGCAGAATATCGAGAGGGCCGCATCCACGTTCCACCACTTCCCAGGAAATCTCAACTCCCTTAATGGAGAATGTGCCGAATACCTTTCCTTGGACATCCCTCTCTACATCAAGGGGTCTTTATATCAATCGGCGCAGATTTGCGACAGAGCTAGCTGTATTACGATCTGACCGGCACCTTTTCTAATGCACGATCCTGTCAGGTGTACAACCTTGGAACCCCACACACGCTCTGCCACTTGATTGAGGACTGTGCCGTGTTCCGGGCTGAACGCAGAAAGTTCCTGGGTCGATTCTCCAAATTACTCGGATTTTTGAGAAGCTTCCACCGTTTGCGATTGTTAGCCATATTTTAAGGCTATATTGACGCCTTAAGTGAAGGTGCAATTTTCTAATGATAAGTTTTGATTTATCATTTTGAAGTGGTTGACTAACTTTTTAAATTTATTATATTTTATAAACGAGCCAACCTTTGTAATCTCATATCTGCATAAAATGGGAAAGGTATCTGCCCCAACATGTTTACATTGCCAGAACAAAGAAGATGATGATGTGCTCCACACCTTCTTCAAATGCACCAAATGGGCACCTGAAAGAAATTAGCTGATGGCAGACCTGGAGATAGCTCCCCAGAGTTCAACACCAGAGGATGTTGTCAGCAGGATGCTGGAAGGTGAAAGGAGCTGGACTGCTATGGCAGAGTACACAGAGAGCATCCTGACAAGGAAGATACTCTTAGAACGTGTCAGAGAGAGGAGGGAGCATCTGGTCCGCCCCCTCACCCAGAACTGAATAAACGCCCCAGGACTCAGCCCAAAGTAATGTGCTAAACGGTTCCAAGCTGAGCACCAACATGGGGGGGGGGGGAAGGAGGTGTTTTTTAGTGGGTTTGAATCCCACATAACCTGGAGGACGCGGACCCTTCCAGGTATCTCACGAGATCCAACTCCACCTATGGATCTTAAAGATTTTCTCACCTGCCTGCCGAAAAAAATAACCTTTGTAATGGCCTTCAAGATTTATAAAATTAAACCATTCGTCCATTCAACTATTTTCTGAAATTTTCACCGTAAATCGGCATTTCTTCAAGACACTTAAAGATGATTATTACCAGAAGGTATGGACTCTTCTTGGTGGCTCGTAGTACTCGACACAGCGTGGGCTTGCTGCTGCTGTTGAGCGGCGTTTGCGGCTGCCTGTTGTTGCTGCTGTTGCTGCTGAGCAGTCTCGCAGAACGGTTTCAGTCTTTCGATGAGCTGAGGTTTAGAACCTGACACGGGAAGATTTCGCTTCTTCAATTCCGCTTTCAAGTCACTCACTGGAAAACCAAAACAAAATCTGTTACATTTTGACCATGGGTTTGCACAAATGATGAATAAATCGATGGACTACAGGATTTCCAAGTCTAATTAGGATTTTTTCAGACCAATTTCGGAAATTTCCAAACCATGTTCAGAATTTTCCAAACCATATTCAGAATTTTTCAATTACATTTCGGAACTTTGCAATTCAAATACAAAAATTTCCAAGTAAATTCGGGTTTTTCTAAAGCAATTTCAGAATTTTCCATTTCAATTTCAAAAGGTGAGTTAATATATCACCAAACAGAAAGATTGATCACATTATGCACGTCTATTATGATGCAATGCCTCTATTACTGAATGGTTTTTTGTACTAGAACCTTCTTGATATGTCCACCATTGATTACGAATTCCCTTTCAAAATACGACGTTTCGATGCCTTTCTTACTGAAAATGTTTTTACTAGAACGTTCTCGATAGCCATAGTCCATCATTTATTACGACCTCCAATTCAAAATATTAGGTACGTCTCAATGCATTTCTTACTGAAAGGTAGGTATTTTGTTTTAGAAACTTCTAGACACGCATAGTATAGTATAAATTACGACTTCCCAATCAAAATGTGACATCAAAACGCCTTTGCTAAAGGTTTTCAGTTCAATAACCTATAGGTATAACTATAAGTATCTTTATAATAAATAAAATATTATAAAATTATAATAAACCTATTTTTTGAACCTATAAACCATTTTTGGTTTATTATTTCTAATAATGAGCCTATGTGATCGTATCGCAAAAAATTTTTATAACCCCCCCTCAAACTTTGTCACTACGTTTCAAGGTGCGTAGAATCCAAATTTGCAATGTCCGTCCGCCGTCCGTGGCACTTTTCTTAGCAACACTGGACCGATTTGGTTCAAATTTGGTATATGTGCTCCATTTGGGGTCTAGTTGTGCCGCGAAGCTTTTGGTTGATGTAGGTCACTTCTAAGGGGTGAAAATTAAGGGTTGAAATTTTCAAGAGTGCCCTAGCTCGAAAACTCTCGAAATAAAGGTATCGTGTTTTCACCAATTCTAAATAGTATTGAATTTTTAAAAATTTTTGAGACCACCCGGAGCTCTGTAGGACAAACCGTTCGGTCCCTACGAGTACTTGAAGGTTTTCCTTCGATAAAACAGAATCATGAGTGTGAATCGCAAAAGAGGTCTAATCTCCATTCAAATTTTATCGGACTAAAATGCGATCGCTGTTCATTTCTTCGATTTGTATACAGTTTTGCCTTCTGCGTAACCAGTAATCAAATTTCAATATGAAGCTTTCTATTTTTCCAATCGAGTGTGAAGCGTTTAGTTCTTTCTAATAAACTTGATTGTGAAGGTGTGAAGCCAGTATGGCGTGGTAGGTAGTACCTAGCTGGTAGGTAAAAAAAAGTTGGTAGGTAAAAAAAATGTTGGTGGGTAAAAAACGCTGCAAATCATTGCTCAAAAGCTTCTTCATTCTTCAGATCACTGATCAGCTGAGTGAGCTCCGAAGCCATTTTCAATCCTATTGAATGAAAGTGCTCTTCCAGGCGTCTCCAGCATTCGAGGAATCTTCTTCACTCCTCAGATCACTGATCAGCTGAGTGAGCTCCGAAGTCATTTTCAATCCTATTTCAAAATTGCTGAAATTTGAGAGGGAAGGTCAAGGGAGAATACAGATGGTGGTAGGTGCTATTGATGGAGAACCAGTGATCTATACAGAAGGGTGATCTATACAGAAAATAATAAACCTTTGAGCAATGATTTGCAGCGTTTTTTCAATAAACTGCACTATTCCAGCATCTTTCCTGCGTCTTTGTTCTTTCAATCCTCATACCGATGGTTCCGTGAAAGGGCAATGTGTCCTCATCATGATCCTCGGTTATGAGGCAATGTATCCTCCAAGATACAAGATAAACTTAGCACAAAAAAGTGGGGGTAACGCGATTTTTTTCAGAAAAAAGGTATTTTCGCATCTTTGGGGATGATTTACATCAGAAAAAAAAATTCACCAAAATCCCAGACTTGCGCCATAAAGGGTTAAAATCCGACGTTTTTTTTACTCAAGATTTTTTTTCGTGTTTTTGACCTTACGCCATTCGGAACGGTCATAACTCCCTTAAATTACGCTCAAAAATTAAAAATAAGGATACCGTTGGAAAGAGCGTAAAATTTCTCAATAGATGATTCGTTGACCAGTTGAGAAAAATTGAACGCTAGAGTAGTATTTTTTACCTCAAACATAAAAATTTGTCAATTTCTGTATTTTCTTTTAAATTTTGGTGATTTTTTCTCATTAAAACATGGCATTTTCCAGAGGGGCTCAAAAGCTTAAAAACTGCTCCATTTCATCAGCTTTCCAACGGTGTAATCAAAAATATTTTAAAATCGATTTTGAGGGAGAAATTTCTGTTTGAACGCGGAAAAACGTGCATTTTTCCCAACGAAATCGACGGTTTGACGGGTGGATTCTGGAGTCAGCTCAGCCGCGGCTCCTCCAAAGCACCGCGTCTCCCCGTTAAACCGTCGATTTCGTTGGAAAAATCGGAAAAAATCGAAAAGATTGATCACATTCTGAAATTGAAGTGGAAAATTCTGAATATGGTTTGGAAATTTCCGAAATTGGTCTGGAAAATTCCTAATAGACTTGGAAATCCTATATTTCAAAAATCAAAACGTTCTGCTGGCTTTTCGTTTTTGTCGCTCATGTATTTCCAAGTTTTGTTTTTTCGAAGTAGAAATGAACATTGGACAACCACAATATCGCGTGGAAGGGACTGAAAACCTCTAGTAATTTCAAGTTTTACAGTGGAAAGTCAAATTACATATTTGAATTATATTAAGAAACAAAAATATATTACCTTTCATGTCCTCCAGATTTCTGAGGGGTGGAGGGGGGCTGGACTGGGGGAGAGGAGGAGGAGGAGGTGCGTTGCTGGAGCCAGAGTTTTCCCCTGCGTTGCTGCTCGAGCTGGAAGCAGAGCCCAGGGGTGGCGTCGTCGGTCTCCGAGAAGCAGGAAGCAATATTTGTGGGTACTGAAAGAGAAAAGATGAGATTTTAGTGCGATTACGGTCAACAACATACTTTGAAAAGAAGACTTTCAAACCAAGGAAACATGCAAAATTCTGATGGCGTGGTGCTTCTTCAGACTGAAAACACGGCATGATGCATGTTTTGCATGAAGACTGTCACCCAACAGGTTAATGAATCCGCCATGCTTCTTCAAAAGACGAGTCAGAATCTAGTTTGAGGAGAGCACTAGGAAACTCCCCTCACTCAATCAAAACTCGCTTTGTTTCCAATCAAAAATTCTCCAATTTTCACCACAGTCAAGATCATTACCAATCAGTATATTCAAGAAAAATCAAAATCAGCCCCGTTTCAGACCTTCCTGAACAATTTTGGTTCCGTGTCTGTCTGTCTGTCCATCTGTCATGAAATCCTTGCCACAGCCATAACTTCTACAATTTTCATCCGATTTCGATGAAATTTCCAGAGATTGTGCGGGTTGGCGTGTAGATGGTCCCCTATGAAAATCGTTGCCTCCAGAATAATAGGGCAATATTTCGGCTTCTGTACGGCTGATTTTGACTTTTTTTGAATCTACTGTTTGGTAATAATCATGCTTGAGTGGGGTTTAAGAATTTTTTTTTTTTGGGAAACAAAACGAGTTTTGACTGAGTAAGTATTTATCATAGTTACCTTGTGTTGCCACTCGAGTTGCCACTGGAGGAAAAGTTGCTGCTGCTGAAGCAAGAGATCGTACGAAGTCTCAGCTGAGGAGGCGTTCTGGGAAGCGTTCTTCTGAGCATTAGGTGGCCCCTAGAGGATAGCCGTAACCATTAGATTAATTTTGTAGAATGAAAATCAAACTCAAAATGTTAGGCGGGATTAGGCGATAGCTTAAGCCCTGCTGTTCACGTGGGAAGGTAGCCCACGCCCGACGTACCGATCAGTTTTGTTGCGGCCAGAATGCTGATTAAAGAGGCTACGAACATTAAGCAACGCCAGGACCACGAGCTAAGGGTTGAGGGCAAGTGCTGAGCGACTCTACTGGGTGGTGCTGATCGTGTGCCTCCTAACCTCTACCGTCAACAGTCAGTCGCGGAGCTTAGACACATGACTGGCCACGATTACCTGAATGCTCACCTCCACCGCATTGGGATGAGGAGTGACCCGTCTTGTTCCCTCTGCCAATCATTAACCACGACGAGTAGCCACCTTTTTGACTGCCCTCGACTCGAGGATGTCAGGCTACAATTTGAAACCAACGAGAGCAAATGGTCGAAAATATCAAAATTATATTGGGGTGCGAGGAGTTTGATGGATGAAGCGCCTTAATGAATACTCGGTGTACGAAAAAAAAAAAAATCATTTCAAGAGCAGGTAAGGAACAGAACACATTCTTACTACATATGCCTTTATACTTACTACGGACGCAAAATTCGTTATTCTTAATACCATCCCGAAATTGAGTACCACGAAAATCGAAAAACATGTCGTGAGAAACATGGAGCAACGAGAAATATAAGAAACTTTCAGGCGAAATAGCCACTAAACCCGCAACGACTGCGTGGCTAACCGAGATTTGACTATTAATATGCCTGGATGTAATGACCAATAATTACCACACCAATAGTCGAACTAATCAGACACTGGAATGTGAAGACCTTTTCCATGTGAACAGGGCGTTATTGCTTCCGTATGTACCAAGCATTCTCAAAAATTCCTTAAAATAATAGACAAATAAGTAATATCCGATGTAAGTTACCTTATACTCGTGGAACTTGATGGTTCGAGGCTTCGACGTGGCTTTCGCTTTGCTCTTCTTCCGGCTCTTGTCTTTGGACTGCGACGGCGCTGGCGAAGGCGCGGGCGAAGGCGAAGCGGAGGCGCTCGAGCTGACCTGCGCGCCAACTGAAGACGTGGGAGCTCTGTAGGGCACAGCAGGTATCGCTATGGCCGTGGATGGCGTCAGCAGCACCGTGACGATCCCACCGTTGGGCCCCAAAGAAGCCGAGGTGAGGGTGTTCGTCGTCGACGTCACTTGAGCCTCGTCGCCCGACGATATCACCACTGGAGAGATAGCCTGAACAGAAAATTCGACATTTTATTCACCACTTTGGACATATTAACTACAGATAGATACAGGGTGTACAGCGATTCCACGAAAAAAAAGTTCCCTGAGTTTTCCAGTAGAGTGAAATTCCCTGAGTATTCCCGGTTTTCTAGGTCGCTGGATACCCTGTAGATAATATTGTAGTGACTTCTTAGGTTACCATCACCAGTTGATGTAATAATAATATATGTTTGTTCGTTGTCAAATAAAAGTACAGTTCTATTCTGGAAACCGATTGATTTGTATTATGTTCACAATATTTGGTGTCAGAAATGTCTATACGCCCACGACCACGACGTCGGCATGGGGAGGACGAGGAGGAGAGAGGAGATGATGTTGGTGAAGGATCTAATGAAGGTCCCCAGCCAAGTTTACTGCCAGGTGAGGTTCTTAACTTATGTAGAGCTGAGATGCAAGACATATTGCAGAGTGAGCTGGCTGACATAAATGAAAAGCTGTCTGTTCTCATGCTGAACCTACCGGCAACAGGCAAGAGAATTTCAGGCGCAATCAACAGCCAGTTTAAAAATAAAACCTCATACTTAAGACGGCAAAGAAGAATGGGAACCTTATCGTGCACAGTTCGAACTCATTCTACGAAAAGAGCACTGGGATGACAGTCAGAAGGCAGCAATGCTAGGAGCTTCACTGAAAGGCCAAGCACTGACTTTATTAACTGAGATGGGGCCTGACATGAGTTATGGTGATCTGATTGAGGCACTCGAGCTCCGATTTGGCAGCAGAAATCAGACAACTCGTAACCTAGCGCTGTTACAAACCTGGACACAAGGAGTGGATGAGGATGTGAGAGATTTCCATCAGTCCAGACTGGACTGTAGGAGAAAACCACCAAAGGGACAGGGACCTGAACCTCTCCTGTGTGCTCTTAGCATATCGTGGTACCGTGCACACATCCACTGGGTTTTCACGGGCAGCGATGACACTGGGGCGGGAATTGGTGCTTCCACTGCATCTTCTCACAGAGTCAGCTCCAGGGTTCAAAACCAGCACTAATTATGCGACCTTACTGCATAATCAACTACAAGAAGCCCACGAGATTGCTAGAAGGAGGTCACTGGTAGCTGCAGGAGAGTGCAAGAGGAGATATGACGTTCGAGCAACAGTCCCAAGGTTCAATGCGGGAGACGTAGTCTGGTACTACATGCCAAGAAGGAGAGTAGGGATATGTCCCAAGTTACGAAGCCCTAGGGTTGGTCCGTGCCACATACTAAAGAAGATTTTAGATATTGTGTTTCGTATAAAGTTGCCAAGTGGAAAGAAGAGAGTTGTTCACGCAGACATCAGAAAGACTGGGGGAGGATGGTGTAGTGACTTCTTAGGTTACCATCACCAGTTGATGTAATAATAATATATGTTTGTTCGTTGTCAAATAAAAGTACAGTTCTATTCTGGAAACCGATTGATTTGTATTCTGTTCACAATAATATCTAGATACCTAATTATAGATAGAACAAGTAGTTTCTCACATAAAAATCGGAAGTTTTTAGTCAAATTCAACATTTTGTAAACTTTAACATTATTCGGGAGAGAGAGAGTCAACGATAGTAGAAAGTCTCCTCCAACAACTCGAAAAAACTACAGTCAAATGAAGTTCTAGAACGATTTTTTAAATCGATGGCTACAGGACAAAACAGAGATTTCGAGGTTTGAATTCCATCAATCCACAATTTCAAGCGGAATGACGATGCGAGCTCGGTTATTTTGTTGATAGCCATGGAATTAAGTTATTTATCGGTTGAATAGCGTTATGGAGTTCCTGTCTGGAACAGGTGTAATCAAAAGTTTTTTCCTCTCACCTGAAGACCAGCCAAATTTTCAAAACACCCATGTTGTCCTGCATTCATCGAAATTAAAATTTCTGCAGTTAAGATTGCTGATTTTAAACGAATCACATATACATTTTAATGTGTTGATAAAAGTTCTCTACAAACATGTTTAACTGTGATTTACTGAAAGTACACACCTGGGTTATTGAGGAAGAAGGTGATGACACCTGGGTGCCCAGGGAGGAGGGTGGAGGAGACAGCGAGCCTCCTGAGTCCTCATCCAGCATATAATGGTCAGGATGAGTCGGTTTTGTGGCCGTCCCTTCGCTCGTGGCTTTGAACTCAATCGCACCCTCTGTCAATCAAAACACGTGTAAAGTTTATGTTAACAGAAAAAAGCTGAATTACGTAAACTATCAATAACATCCTCTATCTTTCTAATAGGATGGTTTGCTTGAACTATTGGCTCATTGACCCCAATTTTTTTTTTTTTTTTTTTCTCACGCCTGTGACACTTCATAGAATTCTCTGTGTCATCAAAACATAAGAAGAAAGAAGAAGAAGAAGACCCCAATTTTGTAGTCTACGCAGAGGCGAACGCTACCATCTGGTTTCGGGATAACCACCAGAGGTGATCCCCAATCACTGGATGTTACAGGTGTGATAATGTTGTCTTTCTCGAGTGCACCCAACTCTTTATTCACCCGGTCAAGTAATGCATATGGGATATTCCTCTCTCGATTGAATATTGGTTTGGCTCCTTCCCGAATCTGTAATGAAATTTTGAATCCTGGAACACATCCTACTTTCTCTTCGAAAATAATGCGAATTTTTGAAGGATTTCATCGAGTGATTTGAGAGGTTGAATTTGAGTGATATGTGTTTGGATCATATCAGCGTCAATTTTACTTAATTCAAATACCAAACCTCTAATCCATTGTCGTCCCATAAGTGCATCATGTCCTGTAGGAACCAAGAGAAGTTCTCCTCTTATCGGTTTCCTTTGTAGGAAATATTTATAATATTTATAATATCCCATCCTCGTCGCCAACTGAAATGGCCTTAGACTACTGAAATGAATAATTGCACGCAGTTTTTCGTAATTGCAGAATAGAATAGATATATTTATACGTGTTGTAACTATGAACATGAAACATCAGGAATATTTATATTGTTATAATAGTGGAGAGTCATTAAAACTTAATAACTTTAATAACTCATGTATACCTATTTCCAATATAAGAACAAGAATCAAGAGCCAGAAGCACCCCAGAATTAGTCAACGCCCTCCAAGGAATTCCTCAGCTCCCTCTCTTCTAGACAGAGAGAAGTGGGGTAACACTTTATAAGCCCTCGGTCCTCAGCTAGGGGCTGCCACTCTTTTCCATCCTCTCAGTGCTAACTGGCTCTTCTTGTATAAACTCAAAAAACCTCTTTTCGAAAACAAGTACGGCATATTCGTCTCGCTGAAAAGGTTAACAAAATTCAAATACCAAAATGTTGCTCCTTGGCCGAGTCCGTCAGATCCGTCTCGACGAAAAGGCCCCAATTTTAAAATCATTATAAATTCCCTAAAATCGGCCCAATTAGGTTCAGAAAACTAGGAAAACCGTAAACGTTTACGAGCCTTAAAAACTGGAAACACTGGTGACCCTGACATTTCTTTTCAATTTGTAACAAATTCTAAAAAAATTTGAAATTCATTTTTTCGTAAATTATAAAATGCAAACAGAAAGAGAGGAAACTATAGTCTAATCCACTTCTCTTCCTACTTGTTGGGTCCGTTCTTGCTGGGGTTGAGTACCTGGTTTGTGGTGAAAATCTGAAGTTTTTATGCCCAGTAGGAGCCCAAAGGATTGTGAGCTGATGCAGAAACGATTGGATTCGATGGCGAACTGTGTTCAAACCACAGTCAGTCACTTAAGCCAGCCGAGTGACCCATTATGTCTCTTTGCAGATCACAGGAGCTCTGTGATTACTATTGACGGAAGACCATTGATCCGGAGGTCTGTTATCCATGACCTGGGTGTAAATTGAGGATCAAACCTTTCAATCTCGTCACATCTTGACTTAAATGAATGAATGAATGAAATTTTTATTTTCATTGTTTGCTTAGAGATGAACTCTGTTCGGGATCCAGGGCTGACAGTTCAGTCTCAGCATCTCTCCTCGGCACTTCATAACTACCATCGCCTCGTACGGGGTCAATTCTTCCACGTAGTCCACCTCCAGGTTCAGATGGCAGTATAGGAGGTGAAATCGTGCATTGCGTGCTTTTTCTACTATATTCGTCTTGAATCCAGTTCTCTGAGCCTCCAGGACCAATTCACTCAGCGCTCTAAAGGTAGAGGGATTAAAAGGGTCCTCGGGCGGCTCTTCTAAAGAGAACGCAATCATTCGCTGCCATTCCTCAGCCCAACCAACCCGTCGTCTTATCACCTCGAGCGCTGTAGTCCTCGTAAAGCGACCCTCCGGTTGCTTGAGAACCTTTAGTAGGTGGTCAGGATTCAGCTTCAGTGTCGATAGGAATACTGTTTCCTGTTTCGGTTCATTATACACTATGTAATTCGGAGAGTTCATTGGCAATTTGAAAACCTTTGGAGGAAGAACCGCTTCACTTGTTCAATCTCCTCAAAAGCAGAGTGACCCCAGTATTGAGCACCGTAGCACACTGTGGCCATAGTCACGGACTCAAAGACCCGGAACTTCACCCCCGTAGGAACATCGACTGCAGTGAAGAGACTTGACCAGATGGAGTTAATGCCAGCTCGAGCTATCCTGGACTTTTCCATGAAGTGTTTCTTCATCTGAAGATTATATGAGAGCACTATCCCCACATATTTGATCCAGACATTTTGACTTTAAGCCTGTCACAAATCACTAAGAGTTTTGGGACGTTTGAAGCGTGATACTCGGGACTTCACTGATTCTTCTGCAATCGCCTTCCTCTACAGATCCTTGGGTCCTACCAATTCTGGACTATTGTAGTGCAATTTGATTCCCTTGCTATGAGGTATACAGGGACCGTTTGGAGGGAATCCAGAGAAGATTTCTCAAGTATCTGGCCTTCAAGTACCATGTATCGACATACACGATAAATCTCTACAAATTTTGTGGCCAAGTATGGGTTGCTTTCACTAGAGGGTTGCAGACAGGCAACTGACTTGGTCTCTTTCCATCGACTGTTGAGTGTGCAGTATTGGCACCAACGTACTACCCAGGTTCCCCAAAAGATCCCACCTGCCATTCTTTGTATCTGCTGATGAGCTGGCAACCTCTTATGACTTCAATTTCTTCGCTTCCTCGCTACCAGCTCTCAGGTATCTTCTTCGACCACGACTTTCCTGAATTTATAAGATTTTGATTTTTCTTTTAATTTTCTATTCATGTTCCTCTTCTATTTTTGTAAAATTGTATGAAATTTTCTTCTCCAAATAATAAATCAATCCATTGGGACACAATTTTGATTGACGAAGATAGGTACGAGGCGTATTATTCCCGTAAATTCCACCATCTTTTGTTTATCCCAAATGCCCCAAGTTTGTTTACTCTTCTTCCAACTCCAAACAGACCGGGCTTGTTGGTTCACTAAATTTCATACATCGGCTTTCATGGTCGAGAGGTACCACTATTTCCATTTTTCTCTTGGATATTGGTCTTACGCAGCCTTCGAGTAAGATTATCGACCGTTTCTGTCTGATCCTCCCACATTTCAATATTTTTAGGCTTCCCTTCGCATTTTTCGAGATTATTTCGGCTTCCCAGAGTTGGTTAGGAACGAAAGTCAAATGTAGACAATGAAACATAACGTAGGTAGAATTCTCTTATTTAGCTGCGTATTAATAAATCCATCAGTCATACAATTTATCACTTCATATTTAATATGACGATCCAATGTACTAGGGTATAAGAATTTAGTGTTCATTAGAGCTCTTTAAATTTCGAGTGACGAGTAATTTCTTCGTGAAATTTTACGTAGAATTTGAAATAAATAACCACAAACCTTTTATAGCCCTTTCAATGGGGGGCTCGGTGTGGAGGATGTTCTTCTTGATCAGCTCCAAAGGTCCAGGGCGGTGGGACAGCTGGTCGTTCAGCTGATCGACTAACCGGCATTTTTTCAGCTGCCGCTGCTTTTCCGCCAAAGAAGGGTCCACGTGACCCACATCTGAAACGCAACAAAATCAAGGATTTCGGATTCTTCAAAATGCATCGAATTCCTTAAATCGTATCAATCTTTTAGAAAATAATCTAAAAAATCGAATCGATTTCTTCAAGTCCACGTGACCCACATCTGAAACGCAACAAAATCAAGGATTTCGGATTCTTCAAAATGCATCGAATTCCTTAAATCGTATCAATCTTTTAGAAAATAATCTAAAAAATCGAATCGATTTCTTCAAGATAAATGAAGATAGTTTTTCAAGCATAAATCAAACTTAATTACCAAAAACTAACTTTTAAAGCCTATAGAAAAATTTACTTGAATTGTATCAAGTTTCAAATAATATGTACCTACCTCTCTCATATTGACTTCTTTGTCAAGAAAAAAAAATTATAATAAAAAAATAAAATAAAATAAAAGAAAAGAAAAAATAAAACAAGAAAGAAGAAAATAAGAAAAAAGAGGAAGAAAGAGTTTTTTTAGTTTAAAAAAATTGTTTCTAGTCTTTACAACCACCTGATTTTTCTACATAAAACTTTCATCAATTAAAAAATGAATTAGGATAATTGAATGACTTCACGAACTAAACAAGTCTTTAATATCAAAAACAACTTTACGAATAATTGATTAAACCAATAGGTAATTACAGGGACTGTAACCAGTACCTACAAGGCGGCAAGCTGGCTAATCATGATACCTAAGTGATAAGCAATGATCTTCACGTATTTTATTTTTACATTGTGGTTGTGATGATTATTGTTTTTAATAATTTTTATTGATAATTATTTATTTTCCTCAATCAGCTGCTGAAAAGAATCGGGTCGATTCTCGAAATTTTGAATCGATACTTCAGGGGAAAAATTATCGAAAACCTAATCTAATCTAAATCTTAATCTAAAAGTTTTCTTTTTAAAAATCAATTCTCGAAATTTTGAATCGATACTTTAGGGGAAAAATAATGTAAAATCTAATCTAGGCTAAATAAATAGGTAATCTAAAAGTTTTCTTTTTGAAAATCGATTCTCGAAATCTTGAATCGATACTTCAGGGGAAAAAAATAATCTAAAATCTAATCTAATCTAATAACATAATCTAATTTTTTTTTCGAAAATCGATTCGTTTTTGTCATCCCTAAACAAAATGATTTAAAGGAAAGGAAAATATCAAGTACGTTACACTCATTTCACTATTTTTCACAAAACGGTGGTAGAGGAAGAAAACGACATCAATATACCATCAAAATCACTCTCAGCTAGCTTTTTCAAGAGGTTAGTGAAGTCGAGTATGAGACAGGCAGGCAGATAATCATTCGAAAATAATCGCGTTTTTGGGCCTTCTTGCCACTGTTTCTCTGCAATGGTTGAAGTTATCGAGTTCTCCCGATTTTTCCTCGAAACTACTATAGTTAAACTCCACTTTAGACGGATGGTGACTCGAAATTTCAACTCCAAGGTTTAAAAATAATTTTTTGAAGTTGAAAAATTGAAGAAAAAAAAGGGGTTTTGGAAAAATCACACCCAAGCTATATATTAGGCAATATTTTTAAAATCCGTCCGATTAAATAGAAGACGATTATACCCGTATAGTGCCGTAGTACCTAATGGAGAAAATTGAACCGTGTTCGAGATCCAGGGATACAAAGATGGGAATGCCGACCCACTCAAGTACAGATGGCCGGGTTCCCTCAAAAAACTCTTTTCTGAACGACTATTCCCAAGTAATAATTTATGAGTATTTTATAAATTACCTTCGAGGATGTGCTGCCTGACGAGCTCTTCTCGGTCAGGCCTTTGCTGTATTTTGGCTTTCAAGAGGTCGCCCATTTTCGCGCGCTCTAGCTTTTGCCGTTGCTCGTGGAACCCAGGCGGGGTTTTCAACGCTGGAAGAAAAACAAGAAAAAAAAAATGCATTAAAGGACAGGAGGTTTTTTTTATTGTTGAAATTAGAGGCCAAAAGCGAACGGTAAACATTCTATTGGGATTCACAGTCGTGTTTCTGCTTAATTAATAATTCCAACTTCAAGTCGTCGTGGGAATCAAATTGTTGGTCTTACAGAGCTCTTGATGGTCTCATTCGATTCTAAAAATTCAATTTTTGATAAATTGACAAAAAAACAGTAATTTTCAAGCTAGGGTGTTTCCAATTTTTATTTTATTTTTTTTTCACCCCATAAAAGTGAAAAAAAAAAAAAGCAAAACAACTGACAATTATCAAAATTTTTCTTGCTCGATTCCAAAGGTTCATTTCATTATCGTAAATAGTAAATCAAAAACGAGACCATAATGGTCTCGGGAAGATTGATGCAATAACCTAGCAAATTTTGTAGATTTCGACTCTTTCCTTTCACACGTTTTTCAATGATTCCTATAGATTCTGGAAGTCATTAGATGTTTCAAAGGTTTATTAAAGGTATTAGGTATCTATTCTTTCTTAATGACTGATTTATGACCATTGGCAACCGAAAATCATCATTGAATCCGCTACGATTCGCCGGGGAGTTTCAAAGACAACAATGAAAGCAGGTGTTTCGTGTTTGTGCGGATGCCGGTCATTTTAGGATAAAATAAATATGCATTAAGGCGGATCTCCTCAGCTAACGTCTATTTTAGGGTGCAGCTCAACTCTCGTCAACCGTTCCGCGTGCAGGCAGTTCGTTTTTTACGACGGGGAAAATTCCTTCTGGCCTAACCGACTATTAATCCTTTACAATTTATTTAGTGCCATACCTAACGAGTAACGATGTTCTGGCACGGAGGTCCAAAATTCCAATATAATTGTATGAAAAAGCCTCCAAGAATGTATGTCGATTTAAAAGTAATGTTTATAAACTTAGGAGGAATATAGAGGCATGTGTTGAAGCAAAAAATGGCAAGAAAGTATACAAGCGATTTGTGGTGTTTTTTTTTCATTTTCAATTCTGTCCAAATATTTTTCAGCTGAGAAATGTTTTCAGCTATGTCTTCACCTGGACATCTTTCACAGTTGAAGGACATAAGACACGAGTCGCGGACTTTATAGATACTTCATCTTAAGGACTCCAACCAGACTCAAAATAGCAAGATGCGGCGCGATTTATCTATCTGCAAGAAGGTATTGAAACAGTATTGAGAGCTCGGTACTGATACCGATAAAATATCGAGAAAATATTTTGATATTTCAAACTTTTTTGTAAAAGAAATTTCCATAATTTCTTCCTTTGCTAAGGTACCAGTAGTCTAATTGCTTATATTTTTTGCAGCATTTTCTGTGGCTAGGGATATGTCTGGTGTGGTACATTCTTTGAATGCATGCGATGGACAGGGAGAGGAACTGCCTAAGGGAGAAGTAGCATCTCGCAGCACAGGACACGACCCCAGAGGCGGCCATAGGAAAGATGCTGGAAAGCGAAAAAACTGGACCACTGTGGCAGACGTGGGAAAAATAATGAACAAAAAAATCTTAACGAAAAAAGGCGAGCGAAGGGGAACCATGGACCGGCCCCTAGCAGAGAACTAAGAAGACTCCCAGGACTCAGCTTGAAGTAATGTGTTGAACAGTTCCAGGTTGAGATCCAACGTGGGATGAACAGATGTTTTAGTGGGTTTCAATCTCACATAACCTGTGCGAGCGGTTCCCTCGGGTATCTTACGAGATCCAATTTCCACCACAGGATCTTAAAGATTTCCTCACCCCCAACGAAAAAAAAGTACCAGTAGTAGGCACTTGATACTTTGTGATTCAACTTTAAGAACTATGAGCAACTTGACAGTTTGAACTTGGAACCATTTCAAATTTTAGTATCTTCTGTGGTCTGTTTATTAAAAATTCACAGTTTCAGCGGATTGCAAAAAGGTTCCAGCTGTTATCACTAATCAGTCCCCACAACACGATCCCCTCCTTTTGTATGCATCAAATCTTCGATTATTTTGTTTCTAATGTTCTTCTAGTACCTACTACTGACTGTAGTAGGTATATTTCCCTGCCTGCCACTGGCGGTTCAATGTCTACTACTGGTGTATTTCCCTGCCTGCCACTGGCGGTTCAATGTCTACTACTGGTGTATTTCCCTGCCTGCCACTGGCGGTTCAACGTTTACTACTGGTGTATTTCCCTGCCTGCCACTGGCGGTTAAATGTCTACTACTGGTGTATTTCCCTGCCTGCCACTGGCGGTTCAAAGCCTACTACTGATGAAAAAATTTGATTCCATTTTTCAGTTATAATTTAAAAATTTTCAGGGTTATAAAGAACTTGAAACGAGTTTTAGTGACTAGTAAACTGAATAAAAGTAAAAAAATAGGGGAATCGCTTAAGGAATATTTTTACGACTCAAAAAATATTAAAGGTAACGTAATAGTGCCTACTACTGGTTAAGTGCCTTTTATTGGTGCATTGACCCTACCTATCTCCTGAGTAGTGATATAGGAAGTATATACGCACTGTTTGAGAGAAAGTGAAATATTCACCAATACGATGTATAGGTGCCTCCATTTTTTCAATGTTTTTCGGCCCTTATACGATACCTCAATCACTTCAAACATCGCACATCTCACTATTTTTCAAAAATTTGATATTTTGAGAGTTTAAAGGAGGGTTGCTTAATGTCAATTTTTAAACTACAATTTATGAAGAAAACATAGTCCAAAATCAGTAACTATCTATGCAATATGAACAAACAACATAAATCCGGCCTTATTAACCTAATAGGCAGGATGTTCTGGAAGTTTCTCGCGTCACCACTAGATCGAGCGAGTACATACGTGTTGGATTATGTGTCATAAGTACCAATTTTGGGGCTCTTTGTTGCTGCGAAGACCTTGCCATAATTTTCACTTCCTTCGACGTTTATTATGAGATGTTTTTGATGAGAGTATGCTTTTATGGATTACCCAAGGAGGTCTCAGTCAGTGAATAAAAGGGGTTTCCCACTTTTCTCTGGCAATTATTGGTCAATTTTGATGATTCCAGCGGCAATATTTTAGTTTTTCAATTCTCAAAGTAGATAAATTTCACATGAATTTCAAAAAATTTTAAAAATTCCAAATTTAGGTACAATTTTTTATTTATTTTTTTATTATGGAATTAAACAAGTGCATCAGTGTAGAGATTAAGCAAATAAGAAGAATACCACAAAAATCATGAAAATTGGATGATTATTTCCTTAGAAAAAACCGTTGATGAAAACTGAACAGCTATGAGAAGGCTGGGAGTTGGGGAGGCACTGGGGGTGGTGGGTGGCGGAGTTGCTCCTTCAGACGAGAATAAGGGGGAAGCGCCGGTTCGTAAGAGATTAGACTAACCCACAACTAGAATGGAACGGCGACTGATTGAGATCCCCTTAACTCATAAACACCAATTTTGGAGGGCTCTTTGTTGCTGGAGGGTCTTCAATTGTCAAAATTTTAATTTCCCTCAACGTTTATTATGGGATGTTTTTGATGAAAGTATACTTTCATGGATTATTCAACACAATGATACTCAATGGCAAACAATTCTTGAAGTCTTTTCAGGGATCTTTATAAGTGAATATTCGAGGCCTCATCCGTATTGGGTTCATCCCTACAATTTGGTCAGACTTGAAGGTTTTAACGATGGAAATTGAATATTTTAGACGAGTAACACCAGGATGAGTCCTCGGTATTATATCCGTCATCAGTCTCATCCTACTCCTAAAATAATCTGGGAAGCAAAAGTGTTTTCGAGTGGGATAGCGATGATTCCTCCGCTCGCGGGTCCACAACGTGCGGTCGGCCGTAAATTACAAAAGTGGGTGCAACAAACGATTTGACGGTCCAGCACCCGAATTTTTGAATCTGAGTCAACTCCGCGACATAGTTCGTCTGACAGCTGCAGAGAGGAAGGCGGAAAATTTATAGGGGATCGTCGAAGCTGGTGGGAGAACGTGTGCAAATTACAGCAGAGGATATCAAGTGCAAGGTTGAGAGAATTCTTGTTCAACGGGGCGATAACTTGCAAGAACGTACAGATATAATGATACTGCGGTTTCAAGATGAGTAAATAGCGTTATTCATGATTCACTACCTAGTTCTGCACGGAATCAGTTTAATAATGAGTAGGGCTACCACTTGGCTTCCTCGTTTCCAAATGCCCAGATCAGTGACTATAGGTGGACAAGGACTTGTCGAAACGTTATGGATTTGCCGAAAGCTCAAACTGGTATGCTAAAATTTTGCCAAAAATTCAAATTGATTTATGCCAAAGGTGTTTTTTTTTTTTTTTTTTTTTTTGCGAGCGTGAATGTGTGAGGCGTTAATCATGTGGGAGCCCCAAATTGCTGCTCCGTCCTCCAGTCCGAGTCCTCGGACATGTCTCCTTGGGCCTCTTAGCCTCATGGAAACCGCTCGATGGACGGAGAATTGAGTTTTCACTCGGGTCCACATCATCATTTGAGCGTAGGATTTGGACCATTTATTAGCAAGGCGTAAGGAGGCATTCTTGAGGAAAGCGTCATACTCTTTATGCAATGCTCCATCGCATGAAATTACGAGTGGCTTGAAAGAACCCCTCAGATCTTTGGATATTCTGTCGTATTTTGCATGTTTGGCTTGGGCAGCATGCCGAGAGATGGTTGGCCAGCCCATGGAAGTGTAAGAAACTGCGCCAGCGTTTATAACACGGGTATCAAAAAACGCAGGTCTCACACACCATGAACCTTCATGTCTGCCACCAGGCCAGGGCTGCCATCAGCACTGCAACGAAGAACAGATTCTGTGGCAACACCGTTCCATGCGAGGCTTGCTTTTTTTGCTCATTCGTCCCGAACCAGGTCGTGTCCCTGTTTGATCAGGCCGATTCATACAATTGGGCGTGGTTCATGTCCATGGGACTCCCGCATCCGTCGCACCAAACTGGCAACTCTCTTGGTTCCTAACCGTACCGAATGGCGTTACGAAATTGGGAAGACAAGCCAAAGTTCTCTGTTGCAAGTGGGAGGACGCTGAGCCAATGTGATGCCTCCCTAGTCCTCCGAATGGTCCTCTGTTGCCTACTGGGTAGTGATGTCGAAAGCTGCTCGCTGGCTGCAAGCTCAGTGGTTTTTCGCTGTGTTGCCACTTCTCGCAAACTTGACACCACACCCTCTTCGTACTGGGCAACGTCCAAAGTTCTGCCACTCATTATGGCATCAGAGAGTGGCGCTGTGGCTTTTCTGGATGTCTCGTGTGCCATTGAAGCCGCCTTGACGAGATTTTCAAGAGCTAGACCTCCCAATTTTGCTGGGTATTAGTTTACTAATGAGGAAAGAGCTTCGACTTTGCTACCTCACTGCCCAGCTTGGGAAGCTACTGAAGTACTGAAGGTTCAAAAAATTGCTTCCTGCACTTAGTAGTTCAGGACATTAACAATTCGTCAATTTATTGAGTCGCACAATGTTATAAGGAAATCTGAAATGGTGAGGTTGCGGTTAGTCTCGAGATGGTTCCCCATTCGATCGTAAGTAAAGTCTGTAACCTGAAATGTATCTCGTCCAAATGACCCAATTTTGCCTACATGTAAAGGGGAGCTGAATTCAACATAATCTTCAATAGAAAAGCAAGTATGAAAAATTAAAAATAACAAAATACTTGAAGCATACTCAATCGTGTTTCAGAGTAGATAATTTACAGAACGTAAATCTTAACTGTCAGGAAGAGAAAATTGAGCAGCAAAATGCGATCATTCTAAGAAGCTACGTGGTGGCGACTTTCAGAACTAAAGCCAGACTTTTTTTACCCCCCATTCCTGGATTTCTCCCTTTTGGTTCATTATTTTCAATAATGAAAATAATAATAAACCTATCTAAATAATTAACCTTTGTGAAATAATTTGCAGCGTTTTTAACCATTTTGCATCCAAGAGTTTTCGGATTTTTCTGAGACAATTTCAGGCCAATTTTGATGGGATTTTTGAAACTATTTCTATTTTGGTTTATTGTTTTCAATCAAGCAACAAATAGTTTACCCCCTCCCCCTCCATTAAAAAAATGGTTTATTGCCTTTGTAATAATAACGAACAACCAACCCAACTGCCCACTCTGTTTAGAAAACTTTATTTGTAGCCAAAAAATCACAAAAACGAACTGTCTTCATCCAATTTGCAAAGAATCATTTGGATTCGATCAACTGGCACATTAAAATTTTACTATCCGTCCTCTAAAGTGGTGCAGCGCTGGTTGTGATTTTTATTCGATTTTCGGAGTCTAAGTACCTTGAAATCTTGAAAAGTAAATTATCCCATCTAGTGGGGGGGGGGGGAGGGGTAAATTTTTTTTCTTGCTCGATTCTAAAGGTTCATTATTGAAAAATTTTCAATTATTTAATAACAAACCAATACATCCCATATGCTGTGTTAGAAGGAGCCGCTTTTTCATTGTTTTCTCTTAAAGGTTAACTGAAATAAATATTTGAAAATATAAATTATTTTAATTGGCGTGCGGATAATTGGCCGAATTTCAAAGTATGCTTCCACATTTTCCTTTGAAGATCAGATTGTGTTTGCTTGACAGAAAAACCTTCGGTTATGACTCTACGAAATACTGCGAGAATTTCCATGTTCCTTTATGTATAACATTTTTTTCTTCGAACGCTGAGAATAAAAACAACCTATTAACTTGGAAGGCGAGTGGGAGGAGCCTTCCGTCGGGATCCAAGTGGATTTTAAAATTAGCTTTAATGGGACTTGAAGCTATTTTCATTGAAAGGCGTAAATTTTTACAAGATGAGGGAAGTAGTAAAACATGTTGTTCTTTCGGGACCTTTCAACATGATCGGTTGTCTGTTTCAATGAAATAGGCCTCTCCCTGAGATACTGGGCTTTAGGGAGGGTTGAAAATGGCCACTTTGTCTATTCTGGGGATAAGGGGGGGGGGGTCCGGGTGCCGAATTCGAAGGCTACTTACGAAACATAAAACAACGATAAATCCCACCTGTCGGAGAAAAAAGCTGACAATAAACCTCCAAAAAGCGGTTTTCATGACTACAAATTTATAGCTACGAACCCAGTGACGAAGTGACTCAATAAAGAAAAATGAAATGGAATCCATAAAGGACATTTTAGACACCAAATTTCGTCGAAATAGGACTGAATTTTCGTATACGAGTAGTTATGTCCGTTACAATGATTGACGAACACAACCAGACAGACAGAATACTTTTAGTAAGTGAGAGGGTACTTACGAGGCATTATTCCTTGAGCAACCAATTGGTTGATCGGCCTCCGGAGCATCAATTTCACCTTCAGAGCTGCAAAGATAAGATGAAAATTAGTCTTACATAATTACAATGTACATTGTGCGATGACAAATAGCGTTGCACGGAAGATCTGAATTAGGAGTTACCCATCATTGATTCTATTATAGTTTTCGTTTTGCGCACTATCGAAGATACACAGAGCGAAATTTCTAATTAAGATAATTTTGTCAAAGCCTGATGGATAATCTGATGGAATTCAAACCAAGCTATATGGAATTCAAACCAAGGATATTCAAACCAAGCTCCGTGGCACTTTTCTTATTTACCGCGGACTGACTTTGATGAAATTTGGTATATGGGCTCCATTTGGGGTCTAGATGTGCCCCGAAGCAGTTGGTTATGTCAATCACTTCTAAGAGTTCAAAAAGTAAAAGCTGAAATTTTCAAAACGCACTAGCTCAAAAACTTTTCATATGAAAGCGATCGTTGTAATCAAATTTTCTTATGAAGGCAACTACAACTCTTTTCTACAACTCATTTCTGAGTTTGAAGCGTTTATTTTTTCAAAATATACTTGATAGTGGCAATGTTTTTGAAAATTTGTGAAGTGAGAATGCGGTAGGTAGCGGAATTTTCCAAATAAACGCGGTAGAATCTGGGTATATTCTATTTATGAATCGATTGAAATAGACAGCTGACCATGATTTTCAGATCGACAAACAGAAATACGTACCTTCGGTAAACAATACGTAACTGAATAACTACTCAAGGTACTCGAAAAAATATTACATTAATACATATAAATATTAAGATAAAACAAAGATCTCATACATGACGATAGATCGTAGAGAAACGCGATGAGAGAGGACGAACCAAAGTAACTCGATCAGCTGTTCCATTGAGTAGTAATACCTATTGCTGTTACGCTGTTGAATACCAACGTAATTATAATGCAACATTTAAAAAATTGGTCTTCACATTTTCCGATCGACACCTCCTTCTTAATTATATTTGGATCCCTCAAAACCATTAATTCAAATAACGAACTCAAAATTGAATAAGTAGTGGAATCATAATCGATATCTACTCAATGGAAAGGCTGATGGAGTGGCCGCCATCTTCCAGTCAATCTTCATCGCCCGTCTCATCACTTTAAACTGTGCAGTGCTTCCCAATTTAATGAGATCTTCAGCTTCTTTTTTGGTTTCCCAGGTTGTGATTTCCGTGATTCGCGATCGGTTTCCGCGGTCGGGAGTGAAATATGGCCATTATCCGATTCGTTCAAGTGAAAGTGAGTGATTTGAGTGCGCTGGAAGTAATCTGTGTTCCTCTACCTACACGAAGACATCAATTCACCAACTCCAATTCATTCTCAGGTAAGAGACCGTAACCGTTGATATGATTACTTCATAATTAGGTGTCTACATGTACGTTTGTTTCGTATGGAAACAAAACTGGAAGGTTGTGCCGTGGAACCGACAGATTCTGACGCACTTAAAGTGAGGTGCGTTCCCATTATGGTTTTTCAGGTCGTAGTGTTTTGCGATTTTCGCATGAAAGGGAGCGTAATAGGGGGTTGAAATTTTGACAGATTCTCATTATTGGCAGAACTTCTTTCACAAATTTAAAATAGTGACCATTTTAAAGATTTCTTGACACCACCCTGAGCTCTGTGGGACCTGGTTCCCTATGAGGATAATAATTAGGTATTTAATTAGTGGATAAATACTAGGTATTACTGACGTTTTTTTCATTGAGGATAGTGTTCAAATTTTAAAAACAAAACCAGACATTCCAGAGCTCTGACCTATGAAACACGGTTAAATTAATGAGAGTTGGTAGTGAAATTAATCGAGATTACACGTGACCTGCCTGGGAGCTTATTTACCGAGGGTCTCTCTACCACCACATGCCCAGGTCCCCAGAAGGGTCGGAAGAAGTCATGTTTTTCGCAGACGGATGAATAATAAACCGTTGCGTAATCATTTGCAGCGTTTTTTGTGTGGTTTTGCGTTAAAAAGGGAAGTTTTGAAATTTCGCGAATTCTCTCATGCTGCACGAATTGGAAATTTTTTGAAGCGCACCACGGTGGCCATTTCTTTGATGGCATTAGTCAACACCTCAAAAATAAAATAAAATTTTTCCATCTTCGAACCACAAATCTGCCCATGAAAAGATGTGCGTCCGTTCAGGAGAGGTGTCCGTTAGAAGGGATTTCATTGCCTCTCGGCCCTCAATCATTTCCAAAAAAACCTCACCGAAGAATGTCAAAGAGTCACAGCTCACTCTCCGACATTTTTTCTTTTAATTCAGTGGCGATTTTCGGATGGGACTTCCTCTCGTAAAAATGTCGTCGGGGCGGGGGTGTGGTTGTAACCACGAAATACTTTTCCGTCTAGACGGAAATAACCCGATGCCTCACTCGCGAAATATTCTTTCCCGCCTCCTCGGACCGACTTGCCAAGCGTCACCCGTTAACTTCCCCACTTTACGACAATCGCTGTTTCACAATTCCGTTATTTTCTGTATCTTTTTTGTTGGTCTTAGGAAGAGATACAACACGCTTTTATTTTTCTTGGGAGAGACAACACATACGTGTCAAATGTGAGGGATCAAGGAGGTCGCAATCACAACTAGAACCCTAGCAGTCACAAGCTCCACATTTCCGAGGTTGTTTCCAAGTCTATCAAGTTGTGATAGCATTAAATCTCTTCTCGGTGACGACAAAAAATTACCTCCAAAATCCAAATGTCTAATAGAATTTCTCGTTTTAGACCTACCTGAGTAATTTTGGTTTTCATTCATAAACCAATTAAATCAAGCAAAACAATTTTTAAATTTTTTTTCTTTCTTCAAAATTTGATGGTTCAAGTTTTTATGGTAAGGAAAATCCAAAAATCGAATGAAAAATTCCGTCCGTCCACCACTTTTTCCTAGTTCTCATGAACCGATTTTGATGAAATTTGTAGACTGGACGTCTATTGAGCTTCGAAGATTTTGGAAATTGGTTGACTGGAAGAGGTTGAAATTTTCTGAATGCCTCAATGTGTAAGTGTGAGTAGTGTTAGCAGAATCGAATGAGACCACCCAGAGCACTGAAGGTGAAATTAATTACTAATTATGCTAGTGGCCCGCGAAGCGGTCATCATTAGGTAGGTTTCTAATTCACAGTGCTCTCATTAGAATGGCATAAATATATCGAATCCTCATTCAAAAATCATCTGATTCTTTTTAAAATTTCCTTCGAATTGGGATTCTTAGATTCCTAGTTGACCTACCGGGGCAACGAAAGGTGGTAATGTTGTTAGAATTGAATGAGGCGACTCAAAGCTATACAGGAAAATGATAAAATGTGAAATAATTTGCGGCGATTTTGTTTTGTGTCTGTGGGTCTGCGAATTAAGTTGAATGGAATGTTGATTTTGATGGAATAAAGCGTACAAGTATCATTTCCTAGATGGTCCCTTGTAAATTTCATCCAATTCACAACGAATTCCATCACTTTCAAACATACTCGATTTCACTGTTTGGAGGAAAGACGGTTCAAGAATAGTTACCTATTAATGAACTTCATAGCAATCCAATCAGCAAAAAATTTCGGAGAAAACATCAAAAATAGATACAGTAAACTGTACCGCCCACCCAACTTGACAGACGCTTTTACCAGATTCATAGGAATTACCTTTTGTCTGAGAACCACCCACTTGCCGATAGCCCGTATTCGATTGTATGTTTACTTCATATACTCCCTCCACTCCTGACTTTTCATTGTACATCTCCTCGCCAACAGCCTATTCAATCTTCGGCCCTCGAGACGTGCTTAGGAGATCTGGGATGTTTCCCGGAAAGAGACAACAAGAGTTCTGTTTGCTTATCAGTCCGAAACTCAACATTTGTTTAGCGAAAGTTCTTTTTTCGGAATCGAGGCGTTATTCTTCCTTTTCTATTGATGGTTCATGCCACAAAATCAATCAAACTCCTCGGCGAATATTTGTCGGTGGGGATGTCGTCGAACTATTACACAAGATCAATTTGTTACACCGCAAAATTAAATCCGGTTATGCTGGGAGAGAACATTTCAAAAAGAATCAGGCAGATTGTTACCAGAATATAGAAATGCAATGTTGGACATTTTTTTAGTATTTTTGGTTCATTTCTGATTGCATTTCTCCTTCGGACCTAATTTTGTACGGCTGAGCCTGATTTTTGTGACTCCACCGGATGCCACAAGTTCTTAGGAACTTATTTTCTGGTGAGCTTCGATTTCTTTTCTTTTTCATTTATAATTAATCCTTTGTCGTATTTTCAAGTACGACAGAGTGCTGTCACAATTATTTTAATTTTTTCAACAAATTTTTGTAATTTGTATTATTTTGATGCCAATAAATAAATAAATAAATAAACATGAGCCATTCCTCAACCTCTCGAATCTTGTTGTTCACTACCTGTGTTGTTCACCTTCTTCTCAGTATCCAACTATATCAAACAGGCAGCTTGTTCCAAAGATTTGTCAGAGGCAATGTTGACAAACATTAGCTAGACAATGCCTCCTTGTCAAGGAATCAACATTCTGCTGTGATTTTCAAGATCTGTGGACAATTTGGTAGACTAGAACTGGAGCATTGAAATTTTGCATCGATTTCAGTGCAGCGAGGTCTGATTCCACCAGAAATGTTTCCTCAGCATCTTACCCACAATAATGAAAACACAGCACAACTTTATTCACAAGTTTGCTGGAGTATGACAGCAGTTCTCCTGTTCATATTGGATTTGAGACAGAACTGCACCGACTGCTTCGTCACTTGAATCTACGTCCAAACAAGAACAGCACCTGGCACAGGGTGACTCAAGGCATGGGGTTCAGTCTGAGCAGTCTTTTTTTTAAAAAAAAAAGCATCATCAAAGGCGGAGTCCCTTCAAACTGAGAACAATATATTGGAGTCATTCGATGGGCAAATGAATTCGAATAAGTCGTAGGAAACACAATTGAGGCAACCTCTTTGCAATTTACTGGTATCAATAGTGTTATGAAACTCCTCCAGTTTATGTTGTCAAGTTCGTTATTGATTTATCCACCTGTTTTGGCCAATACTATTTTCCCTTACGTAGTATTCGTTCACAACTTGAATGAGGTCATCGTAAGTTTGATCACTAACCATTTCAGGACGAAAATGGTCGATCAACATCTTGAACGTTTGGGGACCAACTTTTGTCAGAAGAAGATCCCTTTTGTTATCTTCCGTTCGGATTCTTGTCACCCTCAGTCCAGCTCAAAATATGGGAGGTAATACTCCCACGACTCAGTGTCGGGCTCAAAAGGTCTGATATTAATTTTCGGTAGCATTCCTTCTCCATCATTCCATTGTTGAAAATGATGGAGAATAGGGTATAAACTTGATGTTTCTACTAATTGACTCTCTCTGTCTCTCTTTTATCACGTTTTACTCCTATCTACTGTCAAATAAATACGTTTTTCCAACTAAGAAAAAATGATATTTCTTGCACTTTGCGGTGATCAAAACATTTTTATTTTGAAAATAGTATTGGCCAAAACATGCGGATAAATCAATAACGAACTTGACAACATAAACTGGAGGAGTTTCATAACAAATAGCATCAATTTTCAAAATGTTGAACACCCAGGATTTTGATGAACGAGAGGATGTTGGGGCTGGTCCAGTGGCTGCGTTTGTGAATCAACATCTCCAACTGACGGGGAAGTCGGATCGATACGTCTCGACGGGAGACTCGTACTGACCCACAAAACACACCGTTTCTGCGTACAACATGCGAGCCACGATAGGAGAACAGTGGGAGACTACCTAACAAGTTTGCTGCATGTAACTGATGAGAGTCATAAATGCACGCTAGGGGAAAGAGTAATTTCTGATCATTAAAAAGCGTGATTTGTAAAGTAGAATAATACCAAAATCTTCCAAAATCGAAATCCAAAATCCATAAATCTATGATAATCCATAATCTGTCCATCCAGTAAACATTTCCAACACTTTTCTTTTGATCTACTAATCCATGATCTGTGCAAAACGTTCCATTGTTCCTAATCATAGAATGAAAATAATCCCAACAGAAAAAATCCCAATATACTATTATAGTATATCCATCTGTTATGTATAATACATAACAGATGGATGCCATCATCGATGCGTCCGTCTGCAATCAGGGACGAAAATGATACGCAATGATGGTCTGATTTTGATGCAATTTTCATGGTTTGTGTTTAATTATGCTCGTTTGCACTTCCTCAGAATGTGATTTCATAATCCAATTTTAGCAAATGCGCATGATTCCCGGGAGTTTCGTTGATGGTTTTTTGATATTTTAGAGAAGATGAGCTTCCACATTAGTTGCCTCCTACAAAGCCAACTATCACGTACCGGATCATAATGATGGTCTCTCGGGAATACCCCATTTCCAGTGCTCGTTCTGCTTTCTGCAGATGTTCTGTAATATTATGGATCAATAAAGCGACAGCTGGGAAGAAGAGGAGCACAGAACGGACGTCAGGGATATTGACATTTAGGGTTTGTTGGTTGACATTTGCCTTGTGTGAATGATGGCCAAGATCGTAAAGGAATTAAACGCAACAGCCTAGATCAGTCCAACCAGCGGAGGCTCGGACGATTGGATTCATTCATGCTTTTGTTGAACGTCTCCTAAAATTGTATTCGTTTACATATCTAAATCGTATGATATATTGTTATTGTTAGTCGGAACGACTCCGAGTCTTGGGTCCTCTTCAGGTTAAAAAAAGGCGTTGGTTATTGTGTTTTGTAATTTAGCAACAGTTTCGCTGGGCGAACTTGCCAGCATCTTCAAGCTAAAACAATTTAAACTAAACAATAAACTCTATTGTTCCAGGTGAGATCAGAAAAATGTTCAGTATAACCTTCTTTCGGACAAAGACAAACTTAATCCACTCCATCTACCTCAATTCCCTTCACGCCAACAACAAGTACAGGTGAGGTCTTACAAGGTCAGGAAAACAACTTGGTAACAATTTTTTGTCAAGGTAGAGACAGTTCCGAATTTATAGGTATTTTTATATGATACAAACTTGACTAATGGTAAAAAGGGTGGATTTTTTGTAATGTAAAAATTGCTTGAAAAACTCCAACCTGGCACTGTTGATTATCCCTTTTCTACACTCGGGGCAGGACTGCGTCCCGCAATGGTTCAATTTTTGGAATAACTCACGGTTCTCCCTCTTCAGGGAGATGGAGTTCCGGGTATTATCCTTCTACAATTACATTTACGTGGAAATCACGCCAAATATTTTTTGCGGGCTTCATTAGTTAGTGTTATTAACCGTCAAAGTCGGGAGATCCCTTCGTTGAGCGTTCCGTACAACCAGCGTGTAAAAACGTAAGTATTTTACTTTTCCGTACATATTTCTCGTTTTTTTTGCTATTTTTTCATTGTTGGGGTATTTGCCAAAATTTTAGGTCACAGCGATATCAATCCCATGAATTTTTTCGGGTTCTTCAAGAACTTTCCGAGGCTAATGATTACTCAGACATACTACAGAACAATCTTGTGGTCAATATTTATAAACTCCAATTCCAAAATTTTCATGTAAAGGTAAAAAAAGGGTTTCCTTATTGTCGTAACAGTGCTGGTATGAGGGAATTTTGGATGAATAAGAATTATCTATTCGTTATGGTGCTAGATAAGGAGAATTTTTGGAAAAATAACAAAAAATGACGAGGCTGTTATTTTTTAATATTATAGTGTTTCAGATTTCTATGGAACAATTACATGGTCAATATATAAATGATAAAATGCTCTTTCACGTGAATGAAAAAAAAAAGCGTTATAGTCACTCCTGTTATTTGATCCCTTTGTCAGAGACTAAAAGCTCTTATTTTTCTGTACCTCTTATGCTTCAATTTAATGTCAATTATTAATTTTCCCGTAGTCCTTCGGGATCTGAGTGCCAGTGATTATTTCTGAGTTGCACTAGAATTGCACTGGAGGCTTCCAGAATTATACTAAGGTCAAAAAACACCGCGTCCAGAATTGTTCCAGTAGAGGCCGCGTGTAGTTAAGGGTTAATAACTCATGTAAAAAATAAGTATTTCCAAATTGAAATGTAAGAAAAAAATGTCTATCCCCAGAACAAAGGAAACTATCATGAAACGTCGTTTTAACGGTTTTGGGCCAGTCGACAAACTCCTTCACACCTCTCACATTTTCGAAAAATTAACCTTTGGAATCGAGCAAGGACAAATTTAACCCCTCCCCCCCCACTCACTCATCATCATCAAAATGTGATTGTTTACTAATTTCAAGTTGCGGAGAATCCGAAAATCGAATGAACGTTTTTCCTTCCGCCCGCTGTCCGCCACACTTTCCTTACTAGTTATCATGGACCGATTTTGGGGTCTAATTATGCTCCGAAGCTTTTGGTTGAAGTCAGTCACTTCTAAGGGGTGAAAAAGGGATTCAAATCCTCAAATGATTGTTTTTTATAAATTCAAATTGTATTGAATTTTTAGAATCGAATGAGACCACCCAGAGTTTTGTAGGACCAACCGTTCACTCCCCATGAGAAGGGATAACAAAAATATATCGATATTATTACAGTAGCCATTACGTAGTTTCCTACAAAGATTGGAATAAATTATTTGATGTTTTCACAGGTATAGGTGTCTCTTCTCATCCATTCATTTTAATATTTATTTTTACTTTTAGAAAACAATTCGCGATATTATCGATAAATATAATGATGTATCAAACGTTATAATTTAACGTTCATCATTATATTTATCGATAATATCGCGACTTGTTTTCAAAAAGTAAAAATAAATATATGGATGAGAGGCCTGTACCTGTGAAAACAACAAGTAATTTATTCCAATCTTTGTAGGAACCTACGTAATGGCTTGACTTCAGACTGTAACTTCAGCTCTGGTGTCCAACATGAGTGTACATGGATGGTTTACAGCTACAGTAGAGCTCAGCTCTCAATTATTTGTCTTGAGCCAAAAGTATTGGAGGTGCGTCTAGATTAAAACTACCCATAGGTAAGGGGGCTTAAACTAAATTAAAATGATTATAATTCATCAGTTTTAGGTCCGGGGGCCCACGTTGTTCCTTCGAAGCAATTATGGACCAACTACTTTAAAAACCTATTGTTTTTTCACTTCACATATTCATGCAGCTCCATTGCCTTACTGAACAACTTTAGAAAACATTTTAAAATTCGTCCAACAATTTCCCAAACTTGATTTTTCGCCGGCCATTAGTCCAGATTTCTTCGAAAATCGCCGTGGTTTCAGCCTCCCTCGTACTTTTAGACGCGGTTTTCTGCAGAAGGCTCCTTACTCATCTAACGGTCCCAAAAGTCAACTAAAAGTATTTCGGTGAACCGTAAAACGGCATAATTGGACCACCGTCAACGATTTGTTTTCCGACCTACCGAAGAGTCTTATTTCGGACTCCCCCGCGGCCTAAAACCGGGCCGTTAACTTGTCATCAAACGTGTCTGTTAGGCCCTTCGACGGAGGTCTAGGAGCTCCGAAAAACATAATTCATTTCCTTCAGAGCAATTAGTGACGAAAGGCTGACCACAAAATCGGCTCGCGGACCCAAAAATACAATAATTATTCCCATTCCAAAAGATCTGTTTTTGTGAATGAATATAAAGAATTTGGGATTCTTTCATATGCCCCCTCCTTGTTTAACTTCTACAATTTTTTTTTTCAAAAGTATTTTTAAACCTCAGTTTTCACCGTTGGGTTTTTTCTGGTAGCTCAAGTAAACTAGAATATTCAATTCAGATGTCCTCGTGCGTTTGCCAAGTATATCAATTTTTTGCCTTGTCGGGTCGAAAAGGGTGGACGTCGGAGTGCGGGTTAAAAATTGCCTTTCGTGAAACATCCTCTCCGTGGAAGGAAGAAAAAAAACTTATCCAATTCTACGACGGAAATAACTTTTTTTTAGAACCGGATGGTCATTCAAGCTCAAACGAATCGCTGTGCAATAACGGCAGAACTGGATGAAGTCAGTTTTTCAAGATCTAACGAAATTGCATTATTATTCATGCAGTTCTATAAAGATGGATGCAATTCTACGATGTTTTAGTCTTTAGCATATATTATTATCGAATTTGGCCGAATTCTGGTGGTTGAGAGTCACTTCGATGGTGAACAATCACATTTTCAAATTTCGTGATTCTTCAAAATGGCGCTGCGGACAAAAAATGAAGTCCAGGAACCGAAGAAAGATGTAGAAGCGACATTCGTTCTATGGAGAGGACAATTATGAGGAGGGCTTGGTAAGCCATCTAGTGGTTTAAATTAAAGAATTTTCGATCCGGCTCCTATGAAGATATAATGGGGAATCAATACCTTTCTAAAACGGTTCGACACAGAGTTTTACGGATTTTTGGACATTTCACCATTTATTTCTCTCAAGTTCAAAAACTTTTCGGTATTAGCTCGAAAAATCTATCAAAAATGTGAAAGTATCGATATTTCAATAATTCTTCGTAATTGGAAGTAACTTTTACTTAGGCACCCTTCAAGGAAAATACCAAAGTAAGAAGAAGAATGAAACGGCCGTCAGAAATTATAACACGCAGTCGGTATGCCCCTCGACGACACGAGGAAGCCATTGAAATAAATTAAGGCATATTCGGATCGTGTTAAGCAATAACCATCCAAGTTCAAAAAAGCTGATTTCGGGAAACGCATATTTTCCTAAAATGCTGCTTCCAGTTTACATAGTGCTATTTTACTGTTTTTTTTTTTAATTTGTATAGAACCAGTACGGTCTGTTTTCCTTAAAAAATCGAAATTGAATCCTCTCCAATGAAATTTTGAGTCCTTAACATTGATAAATAGGTTATTGCATAACTGATTTTATAGAGTGGTCCATTTATGCAATAACCATTCAAGCGATAAAAGAGGCTCTTCTTTCTCCTCCTGCCTGGAGATTTTGATTGCCGAATTAATGATAATATAATTTCTTTAATGTTTTTTTTAATTGAAAATCACAAAATTGTAATTTAAGAAAGAAACATAATCGTACAACTTTCTGGAACTCAGATAGGAAACATTTTGCTCCTCCGGCTCTTCCATGTCTTCCAAACCGTACCTATCCTTCGATGACGACAGATAAGAAGTCGATCTTGTTTACTACAAACTTGTTTTTCTTTCTGTAAGCCTTCATTACATTAACATAATCGTCAAGAGTGTATAGTCTGACTTGGTGTTTTAATAAGCACTCCACATCTCCGAATTCGGAGTCATTCGGCAGGAAAATATGACCTGAGAGTAAATATTTTAATGTAATGATATTTAAACTAAACTCATCCGAGTGAAGAATGTGAAGCGAAATTACGACCGTCCTAATGCTCCGATTTTGCCCCCCACGTGATATAATAAAATTAGATCGTCGACGCATGAAGTTAAGTGAATCCCATCCCACTTCCTGGGAGATTTGCGTTCATTTCAAAACATGGTACACCAGATCAAACAAATGAAATGAGCAGCCAATAGATGATAAACGCCTACTGCGAATTTTTACTGTTACAAACAACAAAACAGTCACCTATCACGACTCCGACGCTTTTAACGAAAATCTAACTCAGAGAAAACTACATTCAAGTCGACTTAGACGGTTGTTGCATAGCTGGAATCTTAGCTTGTAAGTCCCACCCAGAGTTAGATGGTTATTGCGGAACAGAGATGTGAGTGATGAAACTGTTATGAAATAACAAAATTTGTTATTTCAGCTCATGGCCCAAGAATTATCGACAATTTAATTGTCGATAATTCTTGGGCCATGAGCTGAAATTTTTCAGTAATAACAACTGGAGGTTATAGATACCTCCAGAGAAGAGAAATCTGAAGTTATCTCAATTTGACCAAAATTCGACTTAGATGGTTGTTGCATAACACGGTCCAATTATGGAATGGAGTTGTACCTACACATAGGTACCTACTGTATTTGCAGAATTGGAATTTTTATTGATTTCCGAAACGTTTCTTCAATTTTCTAAAACTTTGATAAATTGCGATAGCTCGTTTTTATAGCAAGGTCTTCAAGTGAAGTCCTGAATCTAGATTTGTTGAGGGAAAACAAATTGTGGGAAGTATTGAATACGAGGAAGCTATGTGGCTCACACACTTGACCGCTTCACCAACAACCGCATTTTGGTCGGGTTCTTGGCGTAGGCGTGCACTGAAGTTTTCTTCCCCGTTGCAAATAACTGAATGCACTGGCGGTGACTAACGAGTGCAGATGCATCATCAATGAAAGGGCGGAGGACTCCGATCTGGTGCCAGAAAACCTGTACATTCACCAAACACCTGCGGTGTAACTTATTCCCAGTGATTTTTGGCCCGTTTTATTCAAAGATTCGAGTGCTGACGAGTCAAGGTCGCCTTACCAGTTAGTAATGGTCGAGAGGAGTCAATTAGTGATGCTTACAATGTCACACTGAGAAATGAGATTTGGAGATAAGAGACAGAAGCGAGATGCACGTGCGACCTTGCAACCCACTGAAGATCCGATGTAATTCCGTAGTTTTGGCTCTCCCGTGTCTCAATATTGCTTGAAATAAGTCTTAAAAGTCAATTTTGCTTCCCCACAACTGGAGGTAGGAATAGACATTTGCGCAGGTCAGAAAATTAGGATTTCCAAAATCATATTTTCAAGAAGAAACAGGCAGATTAAACAATACAATGTGTTTGAATATTTAAAAAAGGTCGTCCCGGGGGCTAAGGGCCTAATGTAAGAACGCACCTTTGATGATGGACCTTTTGGAATCCTTCTATTCAAGCAGAGAACTCCCTTTACTACTGATAACAGCTGCCTTCAAGGAAACCGCCTTTAATTTAAAAGGACTGCTCTGTTTCAAGTCTAATTGGGGTTTTAACATTTTCACATATTTGTTCAAAATGGATGCCTATATTTATCCATCATAAAGAAGGCTCGTTTCCTCATGGAATCCACTCCTTCGCATCAAACTCTCGTGTTTTTCTCTTTGGAATATAGCTCCTTCGGAACGTGGAAAATAGCGATTTCAACTCCCATCCATGCGAGAAAAAAAATTTCTCGAGATCTCATCGGTCCATCGCAGTCGGCACGTGGGCTTCGCGAGACGTGTTTTGGCTGCGAGCCTCAACCAACATAATAGACGAATGCAAGTCGAGGGAGAGAAACCGACTTGAAGGGGTCGGCCAGCTACAGCCATAAACGCTGTCGGGAATTCACGGCAAATTGACCGTAAAAAGAGCTCCAGTTCATCTGCGCTTCAAGGTCGGAGTTTTGATTTATTTTCCTGCGATCTGCCTCGATTTCTAGCGATAGGACTTTCACGCTCAGAAGACTCGAAATAACTAATTTTTGAAATGGTATAGAATGCAGAGTTAGAGAGCAACTAATTCTTGTATGTCTTCGTATGTTCTAGGAGGATTTGGTCTCCTGATTAGCATTATACAGTCTGCCAAGTGGGTGTGGCAATTAGAATGCTGCATTCGGAAAGACTCACGTTCCCTCCACTCAAATCCAGTCACTAGGAAATACTAGACTAAGTTCATATCGATCCAATGTCCGATGAATTCGAGTGATTGTTATTGGTGCACAGATGAGTCCGAGATGAATGGAAAAGCTGGCCAAGACCTACATTTCCATTTATCATAATTTATTGAGCAGAAACGCATGCTATAGAAGAAAGAGATCGCCAGGTGCCACGACTCGAAGGTGCGATAAATCACATAATGTCCGATAGCCAAGCAGCTTAAAGTAAAGGTTTTAGCAGCCAACAAGATAACCTCTAGCCTGACCTGGTATTTTCTAGACGCCGAGTGGCGGCGGCTCAGGGCAATAAGCTGATGATATTGGCTCAAGGAATCGGAGTTCCGTTCTTTCTGCTATACCCCAGCAGATCAGTAAGAGCGTTACTACTCTACAGATCCAAAAATGATAAGATAAGAAAATAGATGCACATTGGCGCTTTTACTCCGAAACAGAGGCAAGCCAAGCAGTTGATCACAAATCTATTAAAAAAAGACTCTGTTGTCATTAAGACCCAGGAACCAGAGGACGTCTCCTCACTTGCCACGGCTCATTCTTTTGGCTCTGAACCCCAACAGGATACTAAGAGCGACACTAGATCTACAAGATTAGAGTTAGCAGGATGAGCTGCACATGGCCGCTGTTACTCCAAAGCAGAGGAGAGACAAATTAGCAAAAAGCTCTGCTGTTGAGACCCTAGTAGGACAGCAGGTCTCTCCAATTGCCACTGCCCATTCTTTTGGCTTTGACACACAACAGGCTACTAAGAGCGTCATTAGGTCTACAAGACCAGAAATAGGAGGACGAAAAAAGAGCTGCACATTGCCACTGTTACTCCAAAGCAGATGAGAGACAAATTAGCAAAAGCTCTGCTGTCGAGATCTTGGCACCACAGCAGGTCTCCTCGAATTGCCACTGCCCTTTGAGATATCATCTCTTCAGAGTGGAGAAGACTAGGAATGTGGAGTGTGTACTGTGTGGGTGGCCTGTTGTAGCACTTGTTAAGGGTACTCATGTCAATGCAAAACTCCTTCAGTTTGTGAAAGACCTCAATGTGAGTACTGAATTGAATAGGGAACTTTGTCATAATAGATCAACCGTGGTGACCAGGTAACCGTGGTAACCAGCTAGGGGAGATAGTCCCGCTTTTGAGGCATATCTCCCGCAATAATTGAATTAATTCACTCTTGTTTTGATAGAAGTGTTTGTAATTTCATGTATGTCAATTAACAATCATCTTCAACTTCTAATTCAGCACTTCAAATTTTCGTTGAATCCAAATTTACACCAAGTAGTGTAGGCTCTTTAGTTACGTCCGAGATAAGAATTGACAATAGACAGACCGACATAAAAAAAACGAAAAAAAAAACAAACAAAGCTCTGTTTAGAAAGCTCTGAAAATCCACAATGAAGATAGAAATTGTGATTATTGGATCCCCTTCACGAATAATTAGCTTCCCAAAGGAAACAAAATGTACTCAAGAGATCATGGGTGTGTTCCATCCACATTAACGGAACACATTCGTAAGATCATCATCAGCAGGAAGCTATTACTTGTAACTAATGGTGTCCCCCAGTTATTATCTTGGTCCGCTAACTCCCGTTCGGCAATAAAGCGCCCCGAGATTTACACACGTGTGGTGCCAACTGAGACACGTGGCGGAGCCAAGATAGCTCGGAATCCTAGGTCGTTTGACACGTGTTCCGACGAAGAGGTGACATTTTCATAACCCGGAGGATTTCGGGGCGTTTATTAGCCAACAAACTAGCGACAAAACTGTATCCGTTCAAATGGAAATCGGCGTTCAAATAAAAAAGTCCGAAATAAAACTTTCTTTCCCCCCCGCCGACCAGGCGAGAGAGGGAGTTTCAGCGATAAAAAGTCAATTTTTATCATAACAAACTTCGCTTCGCAGACAATTTAACGTGGAGGATGTCACAATCCGACTTAGGCGCCGATTTGGCGCTTCATACATCAACGCCCACAGTCAAAAGCCGGGCGTCAAAATTTGGCCCGCAGCCGCACTTGGCTTAAATTGGCTCAACGCTCCAACTTAGAGGCGAAAGGTCCTCTCTTCGTTCGAAACCATTCTTTAAGCATAATTATCATGACCGAAGCTCGTATGAGGCACCTTAAACTCGAGTCGATACGTCAGAGTGGAATCTCCGAAAAATACCAAAGAATCTAGAGAAAATGAACACAAACCTGTGATTTGGAAACTTCATCCGCTTCACGTCATAAACATAACGTGGGACAACTGTGAGATATGAGATCTACTTGAAGCCAGTCCTTAACTACCATCCAAATTTAATAGTGTCAAGAAAAAGAACGCCCACCTGAGGAGCTCACGACGTTCATGAGTGACTGTGTCAGGACTAACTAGCACCAGCCCGAAAAATGTCATCATATTTGAATCGGGGTTTTTTCAAGGGCGTAAGTCCTTGCAACCAAATTCGTGGGAAATCAAAAAAAAAAAAAAAAAACTTCCTGTATGCCGCTATGGAATAAAATGGTGGATTTTCAAAAGCGATTTCTGCTCTGTCTGAGACCTCAATCGAAAAAATTTGAATTTTGGACGACCCAAATTTTTGACCTGCAGCACAAATACAAAGCCTCCTCCGGTAATTAAAGGGTAAAAAAAGTTAAGACAAGTAATTCAAAATCATAACTAATACAGCAATTTTTGGAAAAGTAAAACTGAAAAATTACAACCTTCTTTTTCGCGAACTTAAATCTTCTTGAAATAACACTTTTGAAATTTGGGCGATCATGACCAACTTTAATCGACAGACTATTTTGCCAATAGTTTTTGTATGCGTGAACGTGAAGCTTGAGATATTGGTTTGCGTCCTCAATTTTCGGCAGACCACAATAATAAACAAGAATGGTGCCCCTTATGTAGATATTTTCCATGACGAATAGTGCGAATTTCTGTGGATTCAAAGTACTACGAGTATAATTCGAATATTTGTTACAGAAATAATTATTACCATTGGGCTGAAAGCTGAATGTGGGAGCCCGAGAAGCGTTCTGATTGGTGGAGCTCCAGGACGTAGTTATAGCGGAAAGCAACAGATAGCGTTCATGATCACTTGTTCCCAACCTCATCACAACAAGTCACCTTGTTTATCACACATTTTCCTCCTTGGTGTGTTACCGGCTGCATGTAAGTAATTAATTTGATAACATTCAGTTATATTCGCGATATGTACGAAAAAATCGAGCGATTTTCAATTATCCACCAGGTTTCAAACGTTTCTTTGGGTGGCAGTTGTCAATTGAATATTTGAACTACTGGCGATAGGACAACAACAATTGCATAAGGAACTCTGAAAATACCTTTCGCCTCGATTGGTTTTACCAAGTAATTGTTGCAAATCCATATGATGATGAAACGAGAAGTCATCAATTTCTGGTCATTCGAAAGGATTAGATAAGAAGCGGTATGAAGAGTGTGGCCTCCACTGGGCTGAAAGCTGAATGTGGGAGCCCGAGAAGCGTTCTGATTGGTGGAGCTCCAGGACGTAGTTATAGCGGAAAGCAACAGATAGCGTTCATGATCACTTGTTCCCAACCTCATCACAACAAGTCACCTTGTTTATCACACATTTTTCTCCTTGGTGCGTTACCGGCTGCATGTAAGTAATTAATTTGATAACATTCAGTTATATTCGCGATATGTACGAAAAAATCGAGCGATTTTCAATTATCCACCAGGTTTCAAACGTTTCTTTGGGTGGCAGTTGTCAATTGAATATTTGAACTACTGGCGATAGGACAACAACAATTGCATAAGGAACTCTGCAAATACCTTTCGCCTCAATTGGTTTTTCCAAGTAATTTTTGCTAATCTAATTGATGATGAAACGAAAAGTTACCAATTTCTGGTCATTCGAAAGGATTTGAAAAGAAGCGGTATGAAGAGTGTGGCCTCCCCTCGCCGCCACTTCCGTAGTAGTTCCTCAATCCTAGCTGAAAGTAGACAGCGCAACTGAGGCAGCCTCAAAAATGCTTGCACACCATTTTAACGTTGGCTTTCTTCTCTGTTAACTTGTCTCCGTTACTCTGTGATTATTACCAATTAGTATTACTAGAATTATTAGAAGAATTAATTATTACTATTAATAAAACAAGTATTTTAGGGGTTGAGTTAATAGGGGGCAAGGTCTTGAGTCTTGAAATTTTATATCTTGAACATTTTCATGTCCTGAAATTTCTAAATCTTGATTATATTCAAATGTTCAAGTCGGAGTCCGTGAGGAATTTGATCAAGTACCTTTTTATAACGTTCCTATTATAAAAATTATATACTATCATAATTGAAAGGTCTATAAATTTCTGAAAGTTCGTTCAAAATTGTCTTATCGTGTCATATTTTGTGCATGTCATTAAGATGTGTTACAACGTATTAATTTCTCGTACTGCTATTAACTATTACTATAAGTAATGATATTATAGTCACGACATACACTGTAACTAATAAATTTAACATTACATACTGTCTATTATTATGAATCGTAGCTATTGAATACAACTATTTTCAAACCCTGACTCGTCCCGGATTTGGCTACCTTTTTAAAAGAGCTATAACAAAGTGATTTAATATTCTCTTTCGTGAACTTGGCAATCGCACTCGACTAAAGGTTCAAGGCCCTTAAATCAAGATGATTTACTTCCGAAACTACCGCAGTAAAAAGACGCAAAAGATGAAGAAGTACGGACTAGAGAGGGGCGGTTAGTCATATTTTACTATGCAACTCACTAAATGAATGAAGGGCCGCCCTCAAGAATGCCTTTTGAAGTAATTCTTTTCCGACATTTAATTTTCTTCTAACGGTTTTGCAATTTCCCACTGCAGCGTCTTTCCAAAGCGAAACCAATTTTTCGGTCAAAACCATACGGGAATATTGTAAGATTTTGATGTAATTTCCACAAAAAAATTATGCGAGTTAGCCTCAGAACAGATTTTTTGGAGTTTCATCGCTGAAACTCTTGAATCCGATTGAACTACCATTTCTTAGTCCCTAAAAGTCCGAAATAGCTCGAATTCGAATCACCTGTACTTTTCATTGCATTTTGATCAGTAGGCGCCGATCAGCGCAGAAAAACAAAAAACATCGAATCTTCAAGACCCGGGCATATGAAACAATTTTTATGCCATTTTCATATCATTATGGCATACGTGAATAAGGTTGTAGGAAAAAAAAACACATTAAAATGTCACCACCGTCGCACCAAAAGTACCGCAAAAACGCAACAAAGTTGATTTTCCAAAACATTAATTTTTCACGAAGTACTTTTTTTTGGTATTGAAGAGAAATTGGAAGTTGATTGTACAGTAATTCCTGATGAATTAAAAAGCAATCAAATCTGCAGGTGGATTTTGAGGGAATTGAATTCTGAAAAATCGACACAAATAAGAAACTAAATGCGTGAAAATAGCTGAAATTCCTGTTTCACACGAAAGAGTTTCTGTGTTCTGGTCAGCGGAATTATTTTCGAACCAGGGGGTCAGCTGTGGTCGTGCTTGTTACGTCGTGCGTCTCTTAGCGACCAGTCCGCGGGGGGCCGTGAGTTCGACGCTCGCGTCGGTAGCGTATTTTCGTGCAAGCTGGGCTCAGCCCCCTATCGTCACAACCCGGGTGAAGCAATGGGAAGCCATGAGCGAAACCATCTGAACAAATTGTGATATTCCCTTTGGAAGACAGCTGATGACGTCCGCGACGCCAGAAATGGCAGTCGGACGAAAATCCTACCTGAAATGGCTGTTTACTTTACTTTACTATTTACTTATTTGGAACCAATTCTCTGTAATTGTCCTATCAAATTATTCTGAGTAAGGAAGCTTCATTGCCCACCCAACTTGGCAGACGTAAACAACCATCTCAGGTTGAATTTTCGTCCAACTGCCATTCATGGTGTCGCGGACGTCATTTGCTGTTTTCCAAAGGAAAGATCGATTCTGATGATTTCGCTTATTGCTACTTATTGCCTCAACCGCTTAAGAGCAGCGGGGTTCACCAGCAGCCCAGCCCGAAAAATTATCAAGACCTACGATACCCCCCTCGAGCGGTCACCAATCCAGATAATCTCCAGGGCCGATTGGCCTTCAATCAAATCTGCAGGGTAATTTTGAGAGTATGGAATTCTGAAAAATCGACACAAATAAGAAACTAAATGCAGGAAATCGGCGGAAATTCATGTTCATACGAAAGAATTTCGGTGTTCTGGTCAGTGGAATTACTTGTTAATAAACATGTGACCAAGTTATTCTGTAAGATAATGCTTTACTGCCAACCCAACTTGGCAGTCTCTTGAAATCCACGAACTATTTAAATCGTTTTGGATTTCTTGAATCACCGAGTTGCGGCAAAATCAACTCCTGCAAAATGGAAAGTGAAGTGGAAGCTGGCTGCTTCCCAGCTCCTCCCGCCTGCCTCGGAACTTCCTTTTCCTCTTCGACGTGCCAAATGCCGCTGGCCGAACGGTGCCAACGGACGCTTCACCTCATCTGGGTACAACATCAGGCTGCTCTCCGCGCCACATCATCTTCAGTCTGATGTGGATTTGCGTCATCTGTGTTTTTGTCGAAATTCGTTTTAGAAGAGGAGGTGTCGAAGTGAAATGGGGTCGGCGAGAGCTGATTGTTAGGACTGGACAGCCAATTGTTCAGAAATGACATCTCCAAGCTGGGGAGGTTGGAGGAAACAGACTGATTCGTCTTGATTTTGCTTCCTCACTATCGAAGTTAGGGAAGCTTTGTGCAGCTTTCTGAATAATTATGGTTTCGTGTCTGTCAGTCGTCACTAGCCTCATAATTTATTTTATCAAATTTTGATGGCAAGTCTAGACCAGTAGTCTCGTGATTTTCTCACGATCTGATTGTCAAATTTTGCTCAAATTTGGAGGGTAATTTGGGCTCAACATGATTGCTTCATTATTTTCATCACAGTGAACCCAAATTCATCAACTCAATCGCAAAGGACATCTGAATTGAGTAGCTTTCTGTCAATTTGGAAAACTATCAACAGGATCGCGAAAATGTTTCCTACTGCTCCATACACAGTAAGATGTCCTGGTTATCCTGTATGAAAAACATATACTGCACACATGACCTTTTATTTAATTTCAATTTCCAGTTTTATAATTCTTTATTTTTTTCATTCACCTACTGTTGATATCCAATTTTTCAGTAAATTAGACTACAGATTAGCTCAATCGATAAAGGTCTCTCCAGGGTTGATATATTGAGAACAAGTTTTGGAAAAGTTTTTTGAGTTTTATTCACCGTAAAAATTAAAAAATATTTTTAGTTTTTGTTTATTTAAAATAGTGATTTAAAGTTGAGTAATATTTCTGTATAATTTTTAATGATATTTTTTTGGCTCAAGAACCTGCGATTTATTTTGAAAAATCCTATTCGTGCTGCTTGAGTAACTGAACAAATTTTCAAAGTTTCCATTTTTTGACTTTAAAAACTTTAAAAGATACTCTCCTTTTCACCCCAAACTCATAGAGTACCCTCATGTAAATTGTTGATTTTTATAGAATTTCGGTAAATCATACCACTTTACTGTACGTTTTAAAAAATTTAGTAGTTCCAGTACATTTTAATAGTTTTAGTTCATTTTCAAGTTCTACGCGTCTCCACGAACTCACAAAGTACCCACTCGGCCACCGAGTTATAACATTTTGGGTACGACGAGTACGCATCGCTGAGCCACAAAATACACCATTTCAACCATCTTTGGACAATTTTGAATTTGTTAACTTAGAACATACCATATTTACATAATAATATAATTGTGACGGTACTTCCAACAAAAAACGTGAAACAAACACGTTTATAGATCCAATTTTTTAAAATTTTGACTCTTTAGAGTTGCCAAAAATTCTTACGAACTCGCCTTTTCGTTTTTTATTGCCAACAATTGGACACGAACGGAATTTTTAATGAACAAGTTCAAGTCTTGCAACAGCTTTATTTTTTCGAAAACTTGCTAAAATTTAGTAATATTTTTTGTTGAATTTTGAAATCATACGATATTTTTGGCTTAAGAACTTATGAGTTGTTTTTAAAAGATATTTTTTATCCTTTTTAAATTTAAATTATTTTTATATTCATTTTTTAACAACTAAACCTTGATTTGATTTATATTTTTCTGGCATTCATTTTCTATTTAGGAACCTGGGTTTCTTACTTCAACAGTCCTGTTTGCGTACGTACCAACGGTTTTATATTTATTCGTAATAATGAGAAAAAGTTCTTCACCCGTTTTCCCATCTCTCGCCAAGACAGGCAGTGAAGCCAAGTCCTCTCGAATCTGTCAAGTCGCCTATTAGCCAAGAATGAGAACATTGGATATCGTTCAGGAATTCCTGAGAGCAAGCAGTAATGAATAAAGTGAGAAGGAGGGCGATTCAACGACAGGTTCCTGCCGATAAAACTCGGGTAAATGGACCCAAAGAGCGTTTATCACGCAATTACCGTTTCGAAGAAATCATCCTCTTAACTGACTTAATTTTAGTATTACATTTTTAAAGGATTAATCACGTCTTTAACTGAATTTAGAATTCATCGTCGAAAAATGATGACTTCGAGATTCTTTTCTATGATTTAATGAATAAAATGGTGATGAATCGTAGTCAAAAGTGCACCAACCTGAGCATAGAAAACACCCGCAGAGGTCTCCAGACGGCACACGGAAGACCCGTGAGGACCTCGAACGATGAACGACCATTTAGAGGGGAATTGATACGATTTCCCCAAAATCACGCGAATCACGTTGCGAACTCCTTGCAGAAAGCGGAGACGTCCGCACATCATCTGAATAACAACTGATATTTTTGGGGCGATTCCGTGCATCTTCGGAAACATCGAAGAATGGGGGAAGGAGACAAATTGAAATTACACAACCGAGGGAAGAAAAAGAACAAACAACACAAATTTCCCCATTTGTTACAATATCGCTATCTTAAGCACGATCGTTGGTAGCATTGTTTGCAAAATTATTCCGAAGAACAAAAACCAATAAGGGCAACACAACAAAAAAACTTCGACAATACAAGCGCCGAAAAACTTCTGGGTGCCAAGGCACAATGGAGGCCTGAAGAACTGGGTCGGACTCTTACAAGGAGGGGGAGCGATGATCGGAAGGGCGAGATATTATTGTTTGGAAGCGATTGAGCAATCGCGAAATGGAAATGACATCAGTTGTCCTTACCCCGCCCAGAAGAGAAGGAAACCTATCAAGACGCAGATAAGGAGTTGTTAATCGGTACTGGTTTTCATGACTTCATCTCCCGAGGCGGCTGTCATAATATAGGGCGGTTGTGATACTCTCAAGGGGTCTTTTGCTGTTCTGGCAGTTTTTGATCAAGGCAAGTTCGTTGAACGTGAAAATTTAATAAATAAATAAACCAATATACTCATTCACTCACAGAGAGAATCACAAATAGGTGCTTGGTTGGAAGTGGAAAAAAGGCTGAAATCAGTGATTCTCTGAAGAAATTCAATGAGTTTACGAATTTGTTGCTTAGTTGAATCATATAAACGTAGTAATAATATGACATTTTCCTTCTCTTCGGTTTGTAACGTAGTCAGCCAAGTAGGCAGGAGGTCTTGTTATTCTCCCATTCCTGCATGGTTCCTTAACAGTCGACTGTTCACTGATACTTGCTCTTGTATTGGAATCTGTATGCTAGAAGTTGGAGCTTCATCTATTAGTTGTGCAGGTCTAGGTTGCAATGCATCTGGAAAGTGCCGCGTGGAAACAGTAATTTCTCAACCATCTTGTAGGCGAACCTGAGAATAATGGGGGTTGATTCAATTAAATCCACTTCGTCAGCTAAATGGTCGTACTTGCTATGGTGGACGGCCAATTAGTGTGATTCTCAAAAAATAGATGCCGTTGGTGGCTGGGTCAAAAGTAATTAAGATTCTGCTTCGAAAGTTACGAACTTTTTATCAATCGGAAAACGCGAATGTGCTCAGAATTTATGAAGGAAGGTAGCTCTAATAGTAGTTTTTTGATATTCCACTTCAATTTTGAATAAATTCTTGTATCTCTTTATTATTAAGTGTTATGATGTGAATCATGTCCAGCCCATAATTCTATATCATTACCATGAGCATTCAAACCAACCCCAATAAAATTAAACCATTATTGGCGACGGCTGACAAAACATAAAATTATCTTGAATAGGTGAATGGGAAATTAATATATTGAGGGCATAAGAATGAGTCGCTGCATGAAAGGGGCAGAACCCTTGAACCCTCCAAGCTAATAAGCTACGTTTTGGGGAATTTAAAACAATTCCTAGATTTCACCATTTTTGAAACCAAAAATTGATTAAATTTCAAAAATATGCTATACAAAATCGATAAAAATAACCAAAAAAAATTAAAGATTTTAAATGTTGTTATGAAAGCAAAATTCTAAGTAGAAAAAGTGTTTAGGCCACAAATTAAATCATTATAAATTAAATTGAGCAATGAATTGCTCAAAATATTGAAAAATGTTGAAATATTGAAAAATTGCTAAAAAATGGCTTAAATATTACCAAAAATCTCAAAATTCATAATGAGTGCATAAGTTCGTGGGCTCTAAACCCAATAAACATATTGTTTAGTAATGCATGCATTCCAGGGGACGTCCCATTGGATAAGCATTAGATCAGTTAACCAGTTGGTAAGCGATAAAACTGTTTCACTGGATGTAATTTGGTTTATTTGTTTAGGCAAGAAATAGTGACCCCCCCCCCTCACCTTTATCTAACAAAACATTTCTAGCGGCATGGGAGCCTCGAATCTGAAGAGCATTTTAAAATCCATGATCTACGATACCCAATATGCGATTTCGAGCTCACCCCCCCCCCCCTTCCCTCACCAATGGTGCCAGTCTGGCACCAAAGCGGAAATACGTCGTAACATTGAACTTTCATCTATTAGTTTTAGTAGGCGGTCCGTCGAGGTTCACATCCGTATTCAAGGTGAAACACAAAAAAAAGAAAAAAAACACGAAATATGCGGTTTATGGTGTCCTGGCACCACGGTAGCACCACTATTAGTTCCATGGTGGTACAGAGAATAATTCATGAAAATACGGAGCTATAATGAGAATTTTTCCTCAATTTCAAAGCTTGGGTACAATTAGTAAGCAGTAAAGGAACCGAAATATTGAAAAATCGGATATTTTATGAATATTATCCCCCACTTGCCCCCTCCCCTTGCGAATTTTGGTACTCAGGTGAAATTATGTACAACTCGGAAGTTATTTGAGTCAAACAAAAAAGAAACACAAATCGGTTGGAAATTGAGGCCTGGGCAGAGTTTAAAGGATTATGCCCGCAAACGCACGTTTTTTAAGCATTACCCCCCCTTTCCCCCCCCCCTTAAAAAGCAAAATTCAAAATTTCGGCGCCGTAGTGCACAACTAGATAGTTTTCCGCGTCGATGAAAAAAAGAACCACAAAAATCGGTTGAGAACTGAGGCCTGGGCAGAGTACACAAGATTATGCCCAAAAACGCACGTTTTTTGAGCATCAACCCCCCCTTTCCCCCCCTTAAAAGGCGAAATTCGAAATTTCGGCGCCGTAGTGCACAACTAGATAGTTTTCCGCGTCGATGAAAAAAAGAACCACAAAAATCGGTTGAGAACTGAGGCCTGGGCAGAGTACACAAGATTATGCCCAAAAACGCACGTTTTTTGAGCATCAACCCCCCCTTTCCCCCCCTTAAAAGGCAAAATTCGAAATTCCGGCGACGTAGTGCACAACTAGATAGTTTTCCGCGTCGAACAAAAAAAGAACCAGGAAAATCGGTTGAGTACTAAGGCCTGTGCAGACGACACAAGATTTTGTCACACACACACACACATACACACATACACACACACACACACACACACAGACATACACCTATGGTTTTTTTCGCTGATTTGGATTCAGAATGGTCTAAAACGGATTACTGTGTGGTTTTTTTTTTTCTGTTGAGTGTTGTCCAACTTTACCCCAGATCGATCGCATAAGGACGCCCAAGTCTTACTGTGGGACGTCCTAAAAACGTTGGAAAATGGCTAAAAAATCAAAAGTATTTTTTAATAATGTTTTAAAAAAATTCGCTCTAGAGGTCGAGCTGCACGACTTTGAATTTTCATCACAATTTTTTTTTCTCATCGATTCATTTTGTTAACAAAAATTAGTAAAGGTTACATGTAAGTTTGGCGTACTAAGTTCTTCGAACTAATATTCCGGTTTTTTTGGTGATTTTTTAGACTTCTTGCCACTTTTAATGATTTTGCCGTCCATTGTCTCTCTTACTTGGCAATCCATCAATAATCACCCTATATCTTCTTCATGTGGCCCACGCAAGATTTCCAGTCATATTTCACAGCTTTCATCGTAAATTCATGAAGGTGTTCAAGTGATAAATCATCACCCATATTCCTTCCCTTTATGAATATCTTCATTTTCACCCAAGCCTACCTAATGGAAAGTCAGATAAAGGGAGTGGCCGAAAACGGGATTTCGCCTCCGGACAAGTGACAAGTCCGGAGGACGTTGAACGGATGTTTTCAGTTTAGGATTCGGTAAAGTCCTCGCGTTCATTCTTTTCGTCGGTGGACAGTACCTGTCTGGCCACCTATTTCACATTACGAATTTGGTTTACCTGAGACCTTCCAACAACGTATTTCACCACTTAGAGACTTGCTGTTGAGTTCAGGGGAAATGGAACGCTAAAACGGCTAAAAACATCAACTTGGAGACCAATTCTGCACAGGGGAAGAGGAACGCTTCATTCACTTAATATTCTTCGTCACGTACTTGTCACACTCGCGAATTTGACCCTTATTCATTCAATATCTTCATAATTAACACTAAGAAGCCCCTAAAACTGAGTACCTATACTTTAAAAGAACCTGTGGACCATGAACTGATTTTCTCTTCTGATATGATAGTTCGTGTAACTCCAATCTTTAATTCAAATAAATTTAAATCACAATCCACTCGTCTTGGGCGTTTTGATTTGTTGCTGTGCAGAGTAATGAGAGAACTGAGTGTTAAGCTTGTTGGAGTACTTCTTCCCATTAATCAGTGCGTAAATTATATGTTTTCAAGGCTAACTGTATGGTTTTCCAAACAACGCCATTATATCTTCGACTTGACCATTTCCTTATTGATTATAAGGTGTAGTCCTGCTTGTTGCGATTCAATTAGTAGGTTAAAATGTCTTGAATTCTTTCGACATGATATTTGGAATACTGTGGTGACAATATGATTATAAACGTAGTAATAATATGACAATCGACTTGTGGGATGGAAGATATCCAGGATCATACTACCGATGAACATCAAAGTTTCCTGATTTCTTATTCAAAACTCCTCGCTTTTTGAGCACAGATGCGAATACTTGGGATTGTGAACATGAAACACCTTGCTTTCCTCCTCCTCTCTCTCTCTCTCTCTGGCTTCCAACTCAAGTTTCTCTGATTCATAAAACCGCTCCAAATTGATTTATTTTCTGGCTTGAACTGACACTTAGAAGTATATTGCGTCTGGCATTCAAAAGTACAATTAATCATGAAATCACCCCTGGATTGATTCTTGTCCAACGATCCTGACTTCCTTAACTCCATCCTCCATCAGAATTTCGGCAAGACGGATGTCACTTACGTACGCGCTGCCAGCAAGTACTTCTTGTCTAATTTTCTCAACTATTTGCCCTCTCCTGTCCCAAAATTACTAAGAATTAAGTCATGTCGATATCTAATATTATTCCAGTTCTCGCACGTAATGGAAATACTGGTACACTGAGCATTCACAGGTAGAGGCTTCATCAGCATATTTATGATAATGTGTTATCTGGACCAGGAGCCATGATTGTACAACAGAGTAGTTCTGAGGCACACTGATGGAATCTAAGCCGTGGATTTGTCTAACAACCAAATTCTGACTGGACTTCTGCACAACACTCAAATTCGACTTTTGAGAACAAAAAATCGTTTTAACGTAACTTCGTAACGCCAGTTTATCTTACACAAAGGTCCAGTTTCGCCAGCCTTGAGACGAACTGTCCCATCAGATGGAGCTTTGCCTCAACCCAAGACTAGGTCGTCACGGTTCATTGCGAAGATGACGAACTTCCATTCATCTCACGTCCACGTCCTAATTCTGGGACACGATTTTTGGGATATTATTATACCTACTGACCGGTTATCCAAATTTTGGATATACTATGACTCTCGGATGCTGGCAATTTAAGAAAAAAGAGAAATAAAGATTCATCATTTAGGCAAATTTTTTATTAGCAATGCTTTATTGGAATTGGCTGTGGAAAGTGGTAATCACTCTCTAGTTACGGAAGAATTTATTCAATCAACGTTGCAAAGGACAGCTTCGTTCACGATTAAAAAAGTGGGTGTGTGAAATATCGACTGAACCCATCTCCAAACAAACTGAGCACAGAGGTAGCAACACTGAGCACCATGTTGATGTTCAAATCTGTCGAATTATATCCAAACTGAAACGGTCAAAATCGTTCGAAATCGAAAACAAATCGGTGAAAGTCAAAATTATCCGAACTTCAACACGATGAAGACCAAGTTCAGAATTATTATGATTTCATAAAACATAAATCGCCTAATCGTGTTTCATCGTAAAAAGACAATTCAACGTAAAAGTGTTCGTATTTTTACTTCTCTAACTCGACTCGAACGTTAACATCTTTGGAATTCCGACTTGGGTTTTTATATAGGGAGGTCAACTCTGACCAAACCTTATTTCATGCCGTTTCAATTAACTGATTTTTGGTATGTTATTTGACTCGTAACTCAAATTGCGTTGAGATTTTTCAAGGAATCAACAAAATCAGACGACCGAATTTTCGTTTTTTCTGATTAATAATTTTATCCCCGAAACCCGATCTGTCTCGCTGTCTTTCAGCTGGAAGGCGTCTTCACATTTTCACGTATTATATTACTCGGTTTAGACAGAAAACTCAAAGGAATTATGGCAGACCCCCTGGGGGTCCTATGTAAAAAGCCGACAACACATCTTTGTGACTATTTTTAGCTAAGTCTAAGACGGTTCCATAACGGAGGGCGGGCGGGTCTGGCAGTTCACACTTCAACTGAAGTTATGTCTCCCGCCTTCGACTAACTCCTCATTTTTTTCTTATTTTTCAACTCGGTTCGTGGATAGCGGATTTTCGCCTGGAGTCAGATCGATGGTTCTAAGCATCTTAGAGCAACTTGGCACACAAATGAATATTCGAGTAGTCCAACTCCACAACGTCATTTTGGTACGTAACATATAAAGAGTAGTTAACTAGTATGATTCTGAGATAAGAGACTTTCTTCCAGCCTTCTACACTTAAGAAAACATCTCCAAAATCTAACTGTACGAATGTTTTTAGAACAAGTCAACTCAACAAGCAATCATAAGGCAAGATTAAATATTTTTCAAGTACATGTTCTTCAAGTTGTAATTACTTCTATCGTGCCCGTTTATGCTCTCACTAGCTGAAAAGCCTTCTAAAAGACAAAAACAAATCTTACGTTCGGACGACATACGTACATACGGTTGGGGTTTGTTATATACAGGGCGTAACACTATAAGAACGTCAACCCGAAGAATTTCGATTCTACAATAAATTAATTTCCGATCGAAAATGCCTCATAGCAATTTAACTTAACCCCGTTTTTTCCGTTTTTTTGACCTTATGTCACTAAAACGTTCGTAACTCCCTTCGGATACAGTAAAAATTTAAAACTAATTATACCGTTGGAAAAAGCGTTAAATTTCCCATCTTTCTGTTACAGAATTAAAAATTGTCAAGTACATAATAAGAGGGAAAATTTCGGCTGAAGAGTAAACTTGTATCAAATCTTCTAAATTTGTGGTTTTTTTCAATTGTTTGAAAGAACTAGTAATCACACTCGATTGTTTCCCACTGTAACCCCAAAAGTTGACCGAAAAGCTCAGCTTTCCAACGGTATGATCAGAATCGTTTCCAATATTTTCATCAGAAGAGAAACCCGCACTAGAGACGATCGGCGGAGGAGACCCACCGAATCCACCCTTCAAACCGTCGATTACGTTGAGAAAAAAAAATCACGTTTTTTCGTATTCAAGCGCGGTTTTCTCCACTAATAAAAACATTGGCAACGATTCTGACCACACCGTTGGAATGCTGAGGTTTTCGATCAACTTTTGGGGTTACAGTGGGAAACAATCGAGTATGATTACTAGTTATTTCCAAACGATTGAAAAACGCTGCAAATCATTGCTCAAAGGTTTATTATTTTCTGTATAGATCATCCTTCTGTATAGATCACTGGTTCTCCATCAATAGCACCTACCACCATCTGTATTCTCCCTTGACCTTCCCTCTCAAATTTCAGCTTCTTGCGTTCAATAGGATTGAAAATGGCTTCGGAGCTCACTCAGCTGATCAGTGATCTGAAGAGTGAAGAAGATCTCCTCGAATGCTGGAGACGCCTGGAAGAGCACTTCCATTCAATAGGATTGAAAATGGCTTTCGAGCTCACTCAGCTGATCAGTGATGTGAGGAGTGAAGAAGATCTCCTCGAATGCTGGAGACGCCTGGAAGAGCACCTCCATTCAATAGGATTGAAAATGGCTTTGGAGCTCACTCAGCTGATCAGTGATGTGAGGAGTGAAGAAGATATCCTCGAATGCTGGAGACGCCTGGAAGAGCACTTCCATTCAATAGCATTGAAAATGGCTTTGGAGCTCACTCAGCTGATCAGTGAGCAATGATTTGCAGCGTTTTTTACCTACAAACATTGTTTTACCTACCAATGTTTTTTTACCTACCAACTATTGGTAGGTACTACCTACCACACTATAATGGCTTCACACCTTCACAATCAAGTTTATTAGAAAGAACTAAACGCTTCACACTCGATTCGAAAAATAGAAAGCTTGATATGGAAATTTGATTACTGGTTACGCAGAAGGCAAAACTGTATACAAATCGAAGAAATGAACAGCGATCGCATTTTAGTCCGATAATATTTGAACGGCGATTAGACCTCTTTTGCGATTCACACTCATGATTCTGTTTTATCGAAGGAAAACCTTCAAATACTCGTAGGGACCGAACGGTTTGTCCTACAGAGCTCCGGGTGGTCTCAAAAATTTTTTAAAATTCTGTACTATTTAAAATTGGTGAAAAAACGATACCTTTATTTCGAGAGTTTTCGAGCTAGGGCACTCTTGAAAATTTCAACCCTTAATTTTCACCCCTTAGAAGTGACCTACATCAACCAAAAGCTTCGCGGCACAACTAGACCCCAAATGGAGCCCATATACCAAATTTGAACCAAATCGGTCCAGTGTTGCTAAGAAAAGTGCCGCGTACGGCGGACGGCGGACGGCGTACGGCGGACGGCGTACGGCGGACGGCGGACGGACGGAAATTTTTTTATTCGATTTTCGGATTCTACGTACCTTGAAACGTAAAACATTAAATTTTGAGGGGGGGTTAAATTTTTTTTTTTCTTGCTCGATTCCAAAGGCTTATTATTGAAAATAATAAACCAAAAACCACAAATTTAGAAGATTTGACAAATTTTACTATTCAGGCTAATTTTTCCCTCTAATTGTGTACTTGAAAAAATTTAATTCTGTTACAGAAAGATGGGAAATTTAACGCTCTTTCCTACGGTGTAATTAGTTTTAATTTTTTACAGCATTCAAAGAGAGTTACGGACGTTTTGGTGACATAAGATAAAAAAAACGAAACAAATCTTAAAATTGTAAAAACTTTGAAAAACAAGAGGTTAAACGAAAATTGCTAAGAGGCAGGGGTTGAAGTGCTTATAGTGTTACACACTGAATAGATTCTGCTGCCTCACTATCGAAAATGGCGAAGTTTCGTATTTGTGCATCAGGTAACAAAACTAGACACAGGAAACCATCATGATTGTGAAAATCAAGTTTCATAGTAGAGGAATCATCAGTGGTATTGCTCAATACATTGCAGTATCTTTACTCTAACTAATTCTATGCGTCGTGTGATTCTAAATGAGGAACCTTCTCTACCCAACTAACTGGGCACACTTTTTTACTGATCGACCCGTGGGATTTGAATACTTCCAGTGCTACTTATGGTTCGGATTGTGGAGTCATAAATCTATCCTGAATCCAAATCAGAATATTTATACAGAATATCCTTACATTGTAGTTGCATGTGAAGAAGGAATTAGTAAAACCCAGTTCTCATTTGTCATTCCATTTACTCAGGCGAGCGCTTTCAGGGCAAACTGTGGCCTCTTTCTCAAGCCTAAAAACAATTTAATACGAAGACCAAAATTTTTTTTATTCGGAAGAGTATTATCAACTGCTATTCAATCATATAATATTAATTATGTGGTTAAAGTTTAAAAAAAAAAATTTTGGTCTTCGTATAAATTGTTTTTAGGTTTGAGAAAGAGGCCACAGTTTGCCCTGAAAGCGCTCGCCTGAGTAAATGGAATGGCAAATGAGAACTGGGTTTTACTGCTTCCTTCCCCACATATGACTACAACAGGAATACATAACAACAATATCTGTACAGGTGTAGATATTTTGATGCTTGCTCAAAGGCCACAATTTCAAAAAGATTCACATGGAGAGTATTTAAATGAAAAACATGCTTTACTTATATACAATATTATATTTGAAATTCTCGAAAACGATCACTGAGAAGGAATATCAAGAAATTCTAAACAGGATGAGATTCTAAGCCAACAAAATTGAACGGTGGCACCCCCAATGCGACTAAAGGGTTGACGAGAGAAAACCCCTCGGACACGACGTTCGCCTACCCGAATTAGATCTTTTCAGTTGAACAAGAAGACAATAGGCGGCGTATCGAAGCGATTGTTCCCAACAGCCCACTCGCCTCAACTACTTTTAGAAGCAGACAATTCTTTTCCAAAGACAAGACCTTTAAGCCGCCTGCCAAAAGAATTCCGCGGTTACATCACATCATGTGTCCCAGTCCTGGCAAAGGAGCTTGTTTATCCTACAGAGATGATGGTGGAAAACCAGAGCTATCTCGTTTGACAAAACGGACATAAGGTGCGCTCACTGGGGTACCCGAACGATAATTAGTCGATGTAAGCAATGAGAAGAATTTCAATTCAAACGCACATTCTTACAATAAGTTGTTTTTATTCAAGATTCACGAAGTTCTTGCATCAGTGACGCCACGCCAGGTGAGAAGAGGTTAAAATAGCAGGTAACTTTAAAATATTTCAAAAACTTGCTTTGTATTCATGCATTAGGTCAAAAAATCTGGGTCCTCCATATTAAAGACCCTATTCATCAACTAGACAAGGCGATTTCGTCTCAAGTTTTCCAGTGCAACAGGTCTGAAAATCGGAGATCTCCAAATTCAAAAATTTTAGTCGCATTTTGAATAAATTTTTGCTTTAGGTAGGAGAGAAGTAATAACTTGGTTTCAGAGTCAACAAGTGGGGAGTACAGCTGATAAATTACATAGCAATCCAATCGGCAGGGTCTGGTACGAGCAGGCCTTCGTTCATTTCGGAGTGCATGACCTCCCGAGTCCTAATAGGTTGTCTGTTTTCAAGGCAGCGACTACTCAAAGACGTGCAACGGCTTGAGCTGGTCCCCGTAGGACTTGGAGCTGAACTCCGTGGGAAGGAGAAGCGTCGACTGATGGCATGACTAGAAGAGGCTCTCTCTCCATCAAGTTTAGGACAAGACAATTCAGTCTTGTCCCGCCCTCATCGGTCGGATCTCAATTTGTTCACATATAATAAATAAACTTTTAACGCAGCAAATCTAACAATCTGGGAGCTCCAAATTCGAAATTTTACTCGCTTTACTAGTTTCAGAGGTTTTTGAACAACTTGGTCCCAGAGCCAACCAGTTGGTAGTTGATTGATGAAATTCCATACCAATCTAATCAGGACGAGAATGCTAAGAAAATAACAAAATATTCTGGATTATCTTCATAAATCGCACCATGTTGTTTCTAAACGTAGTGAACCAGCAACTTGATCGTAAAGTTCGTTTATCAACGTTTGTTGTTCGTCGCGGTCGCTTTGCTTGGACCGGAGGTCGGCCCGAAAATCGGAGGTTCGAAAACATCTCTTGATAGTTAACCTTGTGTTATTTCCGCCCAGTCTCACCTGTCTAACCCAGAAGTAGTTTCCTACGATGTCGCCAAGAGTATTTTGAAATGTTCAGCGAGGGGATTAGTCATTTCGGCGTAGTTGGTTGTAAACATGGTCTCCAATGTGCTTTGATGTTCCCTCAAACTCTTTGTACAGTTCAAATTGACACCAAAAAGGTGATAGGAGCCAATGAATTCGGATGAAAGTTGAGGAATGAATCCTTCTTGCATCTGAATATGGATGTAAGGTGTCATAATAAACCCAATCATAAACCCTGAAATAATAACCAGGTGTAGTATTATCCAAAAGCTAAAATTTTCCCGAAAAATCTTCTGTTACATAGTATTGGAGAATGAAGGTAATTTCATCATTGGTGATGCTTCCAAAAACTCAAATTTATTAAAATGTTTCAGTTGCTCAATAAAACATTTTGCATCTAATACTAACCAGGACCCTTTCAGGCGTAGTAACTTTCAGAAAATCGTGCATTACTCACATTGCCAAGGACAAGGCGCAACTGACGGAAGGTGGATCTGTTTTCTAAGGAATACCAGCGGTGTTAGCGGGGAAAGACGATGTCACATGATTTGCCACTTTTTCATATCGACGTGTACGCTCGAGAGGCGCCTTGTTATTTCAGGGCGAAGAAACAGTACACCTCTTATAACTCATGGTGAAAGGGTGTAGGGCACCCAATCTGGCCCATGGATAAAAAAGTGAGAACCAGAACTTGAATCCCGTTAGCTTAGAGAAGTGATAGGGGTTGGGGATCTCAATGTCAATGAGATAGACAAAGATCAAGGGAACAATGAATCTACGATGAAACGTTGAAAAATTACCTCACTTAGGTATTCATCGGACCTATCTCTTCGACTATTTCAAATTTTTCAAGGGCGGCCAACACCCTTTGGCCAAAAATGATGAAAGTAGCAAAAAAGTAGAGGGAGAAAATCAAGCAATCCAAACAGAAAAGATCGATGCAGTATCTTCAAGAATTATTCAATTTATATTACACGTTAAACTTTGACTTTTTCCTACGTTTCTAGCACAACCAAGACATAATAAAGGTAGTCAATAAGAAGTAAGATTAAAACTATGTATGTTTTGATTTTCAAAAGCAGAATCCCCATTGCTTATAGAATCTTTTTCGTGGCTCATTAAGTACTCTTCCCCAGAATATCTTCCATAAAAAATCAATGATTTAGAACTCTCAAGCTAACTAGTGCTAAACTATTAGCACTCTTGTCAATTTATTATATTCATACCGAAGGATTATATAATAGCTGTACTTATCGCCCAACTTGGAAAACGTTTTTTCTGCTTAACAATCGCTGGAGAGAAAGCATCATACCTACTCCTACACCTAATAATATTTCATCACTTACGTTGATGAGCACCTATTTCCAACATTGGCGAAGTTCCTCAAGTATCTTAAAAAATGGAGAATTTGCCTCACAATTCTGAATTTTTTTCGAAAGTGGGTAACTGATATGGAGGAAAACCACAGTGTGCTGCTCGAAAACGCAACCAAAAAATTTAGATAATTTAAGGAAGATGAAATTTTAAATGTACCGGGAGTCTGTGACGTAATGAGTTTTCCCTTATGACAGCAGCGCTACTTCTGGAAGCGCACATGAAACCATTAGCTTACGTGATCAAACACAAGAGTGCGCTGCGAACTGGCAGAAAGAACCCAGACACAAAAGTGACCAAAAGAAGCAATTCAAATTAAAATTACTCACTATTTTTTACAATGCGATTCTACCTATTAGTTTATCAAGCATTACTACTCTTCACCTTTTCTTATTTAGTTTCTATATTATTCTATTTTTGATATTTGAATCACATTATTTGAGTGGATCGTTTCATGTGGTCACGAGGGCACCTACGACTCTATCTGTTGACATTCTCTGACACTATTTGCTGAAACTCCTTTAACGCTTCACCACAGCATAGTTTTGTATGTGGAACCCTAGTATCAGTTTTCCTCGATCTTCCGCGGTGTTTTTGATACCGCTTCACTTGTTTGGGCATTTTTTCCCGGTATTCCTGGTGTTAAACATTATTCTAAGGCTCTATTATAGGATTTGACTTGAAATTCCAGAATCAAAAATTGAGGCAGATTCCCCATTGTGTAAGACGCTGGTAAGCTCCAAATTGTTTCAAGATGCCAGTTGCCAACACATTTGATACATAGCATTTACAAGTCAAATTCTCCCTTTTACAAATCAAATCCACCCTTTTACAAATCAAATCCACCCTCTTCGAGTAATGCGAGAAATGCGGCGGTGGCAAATAAATAGGATTAGTGGCATTCTTTTTTCGTGAATATACCTACCCTAGTATTCCTTTTCTCAGTGTAGTATTCCTTCTGTGTGTTGACGATAACCTTTGTCGACGTTTCTCAGTTGTGGAAGTGTACATTATTTTGGTTCAGTATCATAATCATTAGATATGTCAGTCAGAATCGTTCAGTAGCAGATGTAGCAATGAGAGTGAGGCTTTCCGATTGCGTTCCTCTCGCAGGAATGTACGCCCGAGGGGTAATATTATTACATCGTCATCCAATACAGCCCAAAAAACGTTATTAATACGTTTGATAAACGAGGGTCACAGTATAAAGGATGCTGCCCTGAATGTCTACATCAATGGAGAATTTGCCTCACATTTTTTTTTTCGAATGAGGGTTTATTTTTATGGAATAAAACCATAGTGAGCTGCTCGAAAACGCATCCAAAAAATTTAGAGAATTTAAGGAAGACGGAAATTTTAAATGTGGTGGCAATGTGTAAGAGGCAGCCATGTTTGAAACGTAACGGATATTCTACCAATCTGACTTCAAAGGAGGTTCTGTGGCGCTTACCACAGAAGCGGAACATACACGAACTTTTAGCTTACGAGTAGTGCGCACAAGAGTGCGCCGCGAACTGGCAGGAAGAACCCAGACACAAAAGTGACCAAAAGAAACAATATTACTCACTTTTTACAATACGATTCTACCTACTAGTTTATCAAGCATTATTAGTCTTCATCTTCTCTTATTTAGTTTCAAGATTTGAATCACATTATTCGAGTATTATGTTTTTTGTATTTTTTTTGAGTAGTATTGATTTGTAAAAGGGTGAATTTGACTTGTAAAAGGGTGAATTTGACTTGTAAATGCAAAATTTCCCCCAAAATGTGAAGTAGGCGATTTGTTCACGTAAGTAACGATTCATGCAAACGCCCTTATATTTGCATAAATGAGCAGAAAATATGGTGGAGAAAGTTGCGGATTGAAGGAATTATGTTCTTCAACAAAGTAACGGTCGAGGACAGTATAATATGGGCTGTCTTCGAGCGTAAAGGGTATTTTATTGGTCGAGTCGTTGGTGGATAGACTGTATATAAAGAGGTTTTGGGTTTCAATTCCACGGCTAGTTTGCATCGCCGATGTTAGTTATGAGGCCTCTCAACCGACTTTATTGCCACAGCTACTTAAGGGAAGAAGGGATTAATCAGTTAATCTCATCAAGGTGGCGCCCTGGGTGGCAAAACAAACAGTGAAAGTCGTCCGAGATGGCCGGTGAACGATAATGTTCTAAAAGGAACTGACCGCTCCATTGAGGCTGAACGTGGTGCTGCCTCAAGGTCGGCCGACAGCTGTCTGCAGCTCGAGTCCGACCGTGGGGATGGACGACACGATCACTGCTATACAAATTCGTATGTTCTTGAGTGTGATTATTTCAAAACCGGTTCACTCAATCAAGTTTCCCTCAATTTTTTCAAGTTCTTCACCCTTCAAAGTCATACAGATTGAATCATACAGATTGAAACCGGTGGAAAAACGCTTTCAAAGCAAAGGTTTCAGATCAAAATCGGCTCAACCCCAGCTTCTCAGTTGTACCCCAAGGAGCAAACGTGCTTTGGCGAATGAAATGGTGAAATACACCTTGAAGATTCTCTCTCTAAAAAAATAAATTCTGTACCAGAATTCCGATCTTACGGTTAGAGATGGCATATCGAATGAAATATATCGATACACTGATCAAATGATACATCGTCAATGAGATATCGATACCATCGATTTGTAGGACAAAATATATCGATATTTCGATATATATCGGATCTACTTGGAAAAACGTGTTGAATAGGTAGGTGAATTAAATAGTTTTAAAACGACACAAATATCATTTAGGAAGACATTTATCGACATATCGGAAGAAATTCTTGAGAAAACTTGTCGAAGTAGGTAGGTGGCTGGGGAATTTGCATGAACATTATTAACATCATATTGGGAGAAATATATCAATATACTCGACATATCGGACGATCTACTTGGAAAATCCGGTTGAATGATCGAAATTGATAGTTTAAAAACTGAAAAAAGTGCGAAAATGTCATGGTTTCAGAGCACTTTGTCAGTAGCACAGGGTTTCTGGGTTGCAAATTTGGGGAAAACTACCCTCAAGGGTCCTAACAACATATACAAACTGTTGATACCGTTTCAATCGCAATTGCAATTGGCAGGTATATACTGTAGGCATGGTCCTTCTAAATTTAAAATAATTGTTGTGAAAACCTGCTTAACTTCGTATAGTAGGTAGTTTTAATCTGGACGTACCTCCATTACTTTTGGCTCAAGTAAAATAATTGAGCCTAGGTGTAAACCATTTATGTACACAATAATGTATGAGCTGAAGTCAACAGTAAGAAATCAAGCCATCAAGCAGGTACCTACCAAATTTGGAATAAAATTACTTGCTGTTTTACACAGATACAGCGTCCCTTCTCATCCATTCATTTTAATATTAAATTTTACTTGTTGAAAACAAGTCGCGATATTATCGGTAAATATATCGATATTTACCAATATCAGTTCTCTATATCGATGTATCGTTGCTATCCCTACTTACGGTACATATTTACCCACCAAAAAAGTAAATATTTAGGTCATAAATACAAATTTGGCAGGTACAGTGGTCACTTCACGCTTACTGTATTTCTATTTGCACATTGCAGAGTTCAGTTTCATTAAAACTCAGCGGAATCTTTCTGGCATTCCAATGATCCCTCGAAGCAACATTTGAACTTAGAACTATAAACTTTAAACTGATAACGCTGAACAAATAAAATGTAAATTAAAAACGTTAAACTACAACCAATTCATCAACACAATTTTTTTGCATAAAAACCCAATGCATGTACAGCTGAAAGCAGATTTTGACTCCAGTCAGGATGGAGGTCTGGAAGTTCAACTCCTCTTCATACTCCCAAGGTCTGGGAGGATTTTGCATATCCACAGTGACGGTAAAATGAAAATTTAACAAAACTCTACCTTGAAAAGGTTTTTGCTCCCTCTCCCTCTTTATCTTTCTTCCACTGTAATATTTAAGATACCTCCTTATTCATAATAACATCAGGTTGTCAAGCATATTTGTCGTCAAGCATATGATAAATCATAGCGCTACTTTCCTGTCGCTTTTTCCTGTCGCTTTTTACTGTCGATTTTTCCTGTCGTTTTTCGACGGGGGGTCCCATCGCTAAAACCTTTTCAAGGTTAAAAAGAAAAGAATTTGCCGTGGGAGCGAACCCACAATCTTTACCCAAAACATACCCAGGCTAGGAAACAATAATACAAATTTAGATGAATAATCGATTTAATAGATAATTTTCAAAAATTTCTCAAGGTTTGTCCCAAGTATGAACATAAGTACTGAACTTTTTGAGTAAAATTTCTACTCTTAACTAGAAAATTAATAAAAATTAAACGAAACTCGAAGAGATGAAAATTATTAACGGCGATACCGGCAGGCCGGTAGACGGCGATACTTGTACGCCCAATCGCAGGGGGGGGGGGGGGGCACCGATACCGCGATAATTCAATTGGAAGCGCAAAATCTAACATTTCTCCACGCAACACGACTCATATTATTAACAGGATTGGTTTGTTTTGACGATTAAATCGTGAAAATGTTCAACTTGCATCCCTAATATTTTAGTGGACCCGTGAGTTCAATTTTGACAAATTATTACTGAAAATAGTGGTTTTAAAATACGTAATCAAGTTGCGACTCGATTCATTTCATCGGTTTCATTGCCCTCGGGCAGCAGGTCCCGCCCGCGGAGTAAATGAGACAATTTATCTGACCACCCAGAAAGTGCCACATTTCGGCTCAGCCCCCACAGGACCACCACCGGGTTGAAAAATCACCAGTTGGCGTTCGTCCGTGGAGTTTTGAAGGTTGGAGACCGAGTTGGATGAGTTTTATTCTTTCTTATTTTTTTGGTTGTCTTTCTTCTTATGCGTCCGTCTTCTCTGTGTTTATGAAATGAAAATGACTAATGAAGCAGAGAGGTTTTGGCTCTTCTTCACGCTAAGTAGAGCTTTTGACACTCATTTCAGGAGCCCTTTTTGAGAAAATCGGGGGTTTGGAGTTTTCAGCGATTGAACAAAAATTCTGTTGAAAACAAGAATCTAGAAATTATTTTTCTTCCTCACTACTAACTTCAAGAGGCATTGCATAGGCTCAACAAACAAATTTCGGATTTCATGGGCAAATCTGAGCGTTTTACAATGCTGAATTTACTGTTGGGTTGTAGTGACATTGAAATTGAAGTGTGATCCAGGAAAAAGCTCCTTATTCGCAAACTTGGTTGTTTTGGATACTACACCATATGAGCTCAGTATACTCGTACTTCGAGTGGAAACATAGTTTCATACTACATTTATTTATTTGTGTATACTATATTATTATATTTATATATATTTATGAACATTTTGGCGAAAACTTTAAACTTTCTGCGAAACAATTACTCAAGTTATCCGGTGTGACACACAAACTCTCACACATATAATACAGCTGTCCAAACTCGAATTGATAATTATCCAAACCAAATTGAGAACTTTCCAAACCGAATTGGAAATTTTCCAAACGGATTCGATAACTTTCCAAACCAATTTGAGAACTTTTCCAAACCAATTTGAGAATGTTTTAAGCAAAAATGGATGAGAGAATTCGACAATTTTTTTATGCAAGTCAAAAGTTTGATAAGGATCAAAATAATTGTCATAATAAAAAAATATCGCATTTTTCATTTTAAAAAACAGGAAACATTCAAGACAAAAGGGTCACAGTGGTGTTTTTACCCTCAACAGAATACTAAAAAATCTGCTCATTAGCGGCTTATATAGGCTTGAAGCCTTCTTTAAGGCTTCAAATCAATACTAAACTCAAAATGACTAAAAATTAAGAAGGCACAGTATTTCACGACGAGTGTGAAATAAGTGACAAGTTGGTTCATCCTTGAATCCTGTCTAGCTCATATCTATGGATGTATCAGCTGTAACTACTATTTTGTTACCTTACATAAATATTTGAGATCGTCTCACGCGTTGACTTGGGATCCTTTTGAGACGCAAAAATAAAATGACCGATCCCGGATTCCCGATTTAAATTCCTCGTCTGGGTCTGCGAGGAATGCCATTGAAAAAAAATATATATACGCGTCAAAGAACGCGTGGATGTCTGTTTTTCGAAAAGGTGTGAAGCTAAAGAAACGTTTCTTTGACTCAGCCCGGCCAAATCTTGATTTTCCTGCAAGCTAAAATACACCAGACGGTGACAGAGTTCGAGGTAGGTCAAGTTCAGGGGAGGCTGGTCACAGTGAGCCTCATTGGCAGAGAATCCCGCGAATTAGCCGTTAATAAGCCAACAGGGAATCGCGATTTCCGTTCGTGAATGCTGTAATCATTATACCTGATATGTAGGACTTAATATCAGTTCAAAATGAGCTGTACAGATTCGTGGTTAAGATAATGAATACCATTTCACGATGAGTTTTATGACAAGAACACAGCAGAGCGGTTACAAGGAGGGGACTCATAAACCTTTTTACCTCCAAATTTTTCCGTCTCAGAAAATAAGGCATTTTTGAACCCTTCGTTAGGCTATTGTTTAGTACAAACAGTACAATACGATACGAATTAAATTACTCGAAACGAGGATGTGAAAACACATTTGAATAAAATGAAAAAAATCAAAACGAAGTTAAGAAGAACGTAGTCAATTTTCACGAAAATAATGAGTTACAAAGTTAAATTGATTAAAGTTAAAGTTAAATCATCAGTCAATTTACACGAAAATAATGAGTTACAAAGTTAAATTGATTAAAGTTAAATCATCAGTAACGATCAATAACACACACAGTAGTTATTCTTCTTAACTGCGTTTTTTAATACATACATTACGATTTACTTGAAGTTCATAAATAATAATAATATATTTTTTTAAATCAAAATTTAAACACAATTTATTTTCAACAACCTAGAAGGAAAAATAAAACAGGAGCCACTTGAAAGAGGATTAAGAAAGAGAGATAATATGGTTCTTTTTCTTGACTTCTTTATTAGGAATAGGTGTTGAGGTTCTGTCATAAAACCAATAATCTTCTTTAGGCCGACGTTTCGATATATTTGTATACGAAATTCAAGGCTGTAGCGAACATTAAAATCAGAGTGGTATAGGCATAGCAGCATTGTTCTTGCATGAATCATTGGCACCACATTGTAAATATAGACATTAATATTTTGACATACCTTAGAAAGGGTGTAAATACATTTCTACTGGGCAGCAGAAGTGTATTTACAGACATGTCAAAATATTATTATCTATATTTACAGTGTGATATCCATGATTCATGCAAGAACGTCTATGTCTATACCACTCTGGTTTTAATGTTCGTTATAGCCCTGAAGATCGTATGCAAATATACCGAAACGTCGGCCTAAAGCAGTGTTTATTCGTTTGATGACTAAACCTCAACTCCTATTAATAATAATAATGAATTATTCTCAGATACGACCGACCTAACGATCTTCAAAGATTAGCTGAAGAATTGCTTCGGTGGGAAATTCATCATAATTCGATGAAAATGGGATTAATACTTGTTTAGTCCCAGATTTCGCACCTTAAGTTTGCTTTAATTTGTGATCTAAATGGGTAATTTGACATAAATTGGTAGTCTTTTTCTCTCTTTTCAATTTTTCTTCACTGGATACATAGGTAGTAGATAGGTACTTGCTTTCTTTATTAATTTTCCTTTCCGATCGTAGATTGCTGACAAGTTTCAATAGCCGAGATGATGAGCATTTTTGACCGACTTCATTAGTGTGCCAGTTTTGAACTGGGTTCGATGCCACAGAACTCAGAGAAAGTTGCCTAGAACTCACGGGTTCACTTCTAGAATCCAACATTTTTTCGAGGATCTCACTCGACATACTCATCCGTTACACAGCCAACAGAAGTTCGATCTGAAACTAAACTGTCTCTGAAACTCACTGTCCCAGTAGAAAAAACATTCCACTCCACATGATTGAATGAGCGAATTTTCAAATTTTCAATTTTGTTTACTTCATAAACAGTGCCGTCCTTAGGGTGGAGCGAGTGGAGCGACCGCTCCAGGCCTCGCGCTGAGGAAGGCCTCGCGCTGCGAGGCCTTACTCTCGCTAAGACTCAATAAGTAAAAGTTTTGGTTGAATTGAAATAGTGTGCAGAGTGAAGCTATACATGCTTAAAATATAAAGTCTGATTATACGCGCAATGTTTTCAATTATTGGATAGATAAAACAAAAACTAGACCCCAAATGGAGCCTACATACCAAATTTCATCAAAATCGGTCAACGCTAAGTGGCAAAAGTGCCGCGTACGGCGGACGGCGGACGGAAGGCCAAATTTTTATTCGATTTTTGGATTCTACGTACCTTGAAACGTAAACCATCAAATTTTGAGGGGGTGTTAAAAAAAAAATTTTCTTGGTCGATTCCAAAGGTTCATTATTGAAAATAATAAACCAAAACGAACAAGATATTAGTGACTTAAAGAAAGCAATGCAAAACATCGTTTGATAGCGGCGCGCAAAAGCAAAAGCAAGAAAGAAGACATTTCGTTTTTTCTAATGAATTTATTGTTTATTAGACAAAAATTACTATGTTTAACATTAACAAGCACTGTTTAAGCATTACTTAAAGAATAAACTTTGTTTTGATTTTTCTAGCTTATTTTTCTGAGAATTCGTTTGTTTTTTTTTACCTGAAACCTGAAACGAAATTACTCGAAACATACCAACCTGAAATGGGTGTTTTGCACCATCCCTCCCCCTTTTAGAGTTTAAGATATAAACGTTTTGTTTATCAAAAAGCATACAATTACGACTTTGCAAGTATAGCTTGACAAATATTTTCCGGAACCCCCCCCCCCCCCCCCCGGTATCCATGGTTAAAAAAGGCCTCGCAAAAATGTTTTGCTCCAGGCCTCGCATTTTCTAAGGACGGCACTGTTCATAAACCTCAACAATAATTCCTTTGTTACCCAGAATTGTTTTGTTACCCGAGCACACTCATGACTGATTTATTGAGTCGACATGTTTTTGGTTACGACGAATATAGGCGTCACTTGTCCCCAGGACGGTAGGTGCTCCCATTTTGATGAAAAGTGCTCCTGTAATAATAGTATGAAAAGGAGCACCAATTCTGCTCTGCGTATACCTAATAATAAACAAAAAGACGAGTTCGTTAGCCAGAAATTTTGAACAACCCTAAGGGGTCCAAATTTCAAAAATAATTCACACAAACGGGTCTCTCCCGGTTTTTGTGGTTATTATCATCACAATCATAGTAATGTATCATATATTCGGATTCGGCACAAAATTTCTGATACCAATGCACTTTCAAAAAATGAAAATTGTCGGAAAATTATCTCCTGCGCAGACTGTAAAAAAAAGAACATCTTTAAAAAATCATATAATATAGCATTTTTAAGTCAAATTGATCCTTTTCTAATCTAAATTAATCTTTTTCCCAACCAAAAGAATCTTTTTCAAAACAAAATTAAACTTTCTCCAAACCAAATTCCCTAATCATTTCCAAATCAAATTAATCCTTTCGCGAAGATTAGCTCAATGAAAATTTTTTGCATTGCAGGAATATGATGCCGTTGAGTCGCCACCGGATATGATTTACATTACTTAACATGTAATTTCTCTCTAATCTAAAGCTGCCTATTGCTTTTTCCTTAACCCTAAGTGAACCTTAGTCTCTAGAGTCACCGAAAAAAACTCATCTATGAGTTGTCCCCAAGTGTCACCAGATTAAACTAGAGAAATACCGCTTGCGGTGATTATGTAAATCCTTGTAATCATATGTATCGTTGTTGCGTGTCCACGCGAGAATTCCCTCGTTACTTACTTTTCTCATTGTGCTAATTCTCTCGTGCCAATTTATGTACGCAATATTTTTCGATTATTAAAACCTTGTATAAAGGTATGAACTGTCGTTATATTTCAATTTAACCTCTTCAGACCCCATGGGTTGTGTACAACCCATAACTTTGCAGGCTTCTCTATCCTTTGCAAAACGGTTGAGAAAGCTCGCAAATGTGTTTGTGTCTTCAGTCGCAATTCGGGAAGACGAGTTAGGGGTTAGAGATAGGTTTGTAATGGGCTTGGGATGGGTTGAACCAACCATCTGGATGGTTCACTTGTGCTTGACTAAAAGTCGAATTTCTCCAGCCAGTTCCACTCAGTATGAACCATTATTTTCACTGGACTGTGAAAATAAGTATATCTTAGTTAGTTCAGTACTTAGTTTATTTAGTTTTCAGTAGTTTCTACTTCTTGATTTGTGATTTGGAATTTTTCTCTGACTACGATTTTTAGTGCCTCACTTGTGTTTGCTGTGAATGTCGATTTTTTTTGCTGAAAGTTTAATAAATAAATTATTTATTTCAATCAAAAGTTTATTATTCACTCCCACGAATATTTTGTGATTGATGGAACCTCTCAAATTTTGGTTATGCGGAGACCCGGTGGGTCTTATACAACCCAATGAACACACAAAAACACTGAAAAAAAATCATGAATCATCCCTAGGCTTCCCTTAATCAGTTTCAATCACCAAAATAATTATATCTTGGTCAGATTTAATTGGGGACTGAAGGGGTTAATAAACGAAAAATCTGTTTATCCAACTTGCTATTCTACTATGGATAAATACTTGAAACCCAAACGCTTCAACGTGGAACCATCGGCTACATCTGCTGACAAGAAGTGGATTCATTGGAAGAAGACATTCGATAATTTCCTTGTTCATTTCGAGACACCTCCAACGGATGATGGTAAGCTTCAACTACTCACGAATTATATTGCTCCCGATGTTTTTGAATACGTGAGCGAATGTACTTACAACAATGCATTAGATACGTTAGACTCGATCTACATCAAACCTAAGAACGTGATTTACGCCAGACACTGCTTCGCCACTAGACGTCAACATGCAGGTGAGTCTGTGGACCAATATTTACAAGTGCTAAAACAAATGAGCAAGGACTGTTCTTTTAGAGCGGTAACGGCCGAGGAACAACGCAATGAGTTCATCAGAGAAGCATTCATTAGCGGTCTGCTATGTCCACGAATACGCCAAAGGTTATTAGAAAATACCACTCTAACGTTAGACGGCGCTTTTGACCAAGCTAGATCATTGGACATGGCTGAACAACAATCTGCTTCTTACCAGGGTTTTCAAGTACCAAGTACTGCAGGTTGAACCATACCCAGAGGCCGCAGATGTAGTGGAAGCAAATTCACACACCAGTACACCTGCAGAGCATAGCGATGACACCACCACTGAAGTCTTGTCTAAAACGCCAACTATTAGCTCGTCCGAGAGGCCTACACGCTCAAGGCAACCTCCAGCTTATTTAATTCACCGCTGTCCATTAAATTTAAAATCGCAATTTAATTTTGGTTACTCCACCCCACTTTTGTGAAGCTGTGGAGTTCCTAAGATGTTTTAGGTGCAACTAGTAACACCATGGTCCAATTAGGGTTAAAGAAGAAGTTGGTAGAAAATTTGCACGAATTTTAATTTATTTTCCAAGATGATGTTCTGAAGATACACTTACTTTGTGAGATTAGGTAGGTACTTTACGGACATATAATACAATAAATAAATTAATCCTTTAATCATTAACCATACCTACCAGATTTCTATCAAAATTCGCTCATTAACTCATGCTGGATGAATGTTCCTTTTTTTATAATCAGTGTACTGTGATTATTTTGTTTCCCTCTTTGGTGGCCTACTGTCATCAGTTTTGAGGTCGATCCGGTTTTTTCGTTAAAAAAGGTTTTTATTTTATTAACCCATGTGACTCGCGGGGTGTCCGCGATGGAGCAATCGCCGGGCTCACAACCTCGTTCGCCTCGGCAACTTTTACCCGGAGCGTGACTCACTCCGGCGCCGGTTTTTGATTGATGCTTCATTTGCATCTCCAGATGTGCCGCCGCGGGACCTCCCCCACCGGGCGACCTCACGCCACCCCTCCGGCCCGAAGACCGATTAATCGTCGCTGCACGACCCGATAAGTTTTGCGAAACGCTGTCTCATTTGTCACAATGTCGTTATCGCGATTCGTTTTTTTGTGACGAGCGAGTCATTTGATTTCGCTACTGTCCGACGATAATTCGAACACCTTCGACCTTAGAAATCAGCACCTACCTGCACTCTTGGTTTGGTTTCAAGAACTTGTACCTACCTATCTTCCCACCTAAACACATAACAAAATACATCTCGATACCTGATCAATAACAAGTGAAGACTCTTCAACGAGGAAGGTAGGTTTGACCTCGTTGACTGTGGTACCTACATCTAGACTGTCACCTTATTAGAGAATCAGAGTATTTTTGTACTTGCCGTTTCGTTTCCCACGTATCTACTCCCACACGCGAAGAGTTTTTTTTTCACGTGGAAAGCGTCCCTTTAACGGGAGAAGCCAACTTTTGGCGTTTGAAAAATCGGTTGTATTTTTTACGCGAAGAAAACATTACCTTCTTCGGGGATAACCTCAGAGTTGATGGAATCGTTTTTCTTCTTTCATGGACTACCCAAGGCAGAGAACAGCGTTCATAACACATCGAAACATTGAAGGTTGAACTGAAAATATTTGTTTGTAGGTACCACTACACATCCACTTCGTCATTAATATTAATTTGTTCCGTTTAATTTGTTGATATTTTAATTCAATTAGGTATCAACAATTTTTCATTTACTGTAGGTTCCAATTTTTTCCCAATACAAGTACCTAGTTTTCACATTGGTTGGTAGGTACCTGCTACTATACTTCTTTATTCATTTTCTGGCGTCAATATGCAGTTAAATATTGATAAGTATTAGATAATATCTATAAGAAATCGAAAAATATTAATTAAATTGAATAATAAACCTTATTGCCAACTCAACATATAAGCATCACTTTAACTTCACTACAGGAGCTTTTTCACGATTTCACGGAGGAGTTTTGAAAACAATTACGTGAAACGTTAGCATCTGTGAGTGCTTGCGCTGGCTGCTTTTTTTCGCGCTTTGCGTAAAGGCAACACGAGAAGTACAAAAATCTTCTATTTTTCTAATATTTTTCTTTTCCGCGTATCTATTCTAGAACGAGGAGAGGGTTTTTTTTTACGTGGAAAGCTTCCCGTTGACGGGAGAAGCAAGCTTATGACGTTTCCAGAAATTGAATCTGCTTTTTACGATTTTTTCCCACTGAATTCAATTCCTAAAGCTCTATTTTTCTTAGTTAATTCTCTCAAGTCATCTGGGGTAGACCATGGAACCCAACCACAGTGGACGACCAAACAAGAATGTTATAGAACAAAATCGATAAAATATAGCTGTTAGTAATGATTTTTGGTGATACATCCAATTGGTGATGAAGAGGAGGCTCAAAAAATCATCATCAACTTTGAACGGTGGGAAGTTCGTGTGACTGCTGAACAAACGACGACCTCAAAATGTCAACGACCAGACGGGCTCAGATCGCATAATTAAAACAGGAGCAAGCTCCGGTACTGGGGGCTTCCATTGTTCCCGATTCGCCGGCATATTGTCATCATCTTCAGGGCCGTGAAGGATGATTCAGCCCAGGTTGACAAGCATGAACTCATGAAGGGCTCTCTGCAGGCCGCTCAGCCAAGAGTCACTCACCGGGGAACTCGAAATTGAAATCTTTATGGAGAAGCCATCAAGTAAAACTCGAGTCAATGACACTGCAGTCAATCCATGAAAATGAAAAAGCCCCCCTGGACCCCCCGGATGCTATCTGTTCAACTCATACGGCGTAAATTATAAAAAAAAAACATGGAACATGTTCTAGCCAAATAGAGCCTTTAGTCGTAAGTAGGTATAGATACTTGAGTCTATCAATAAAATGCATTAAAAAATACTTCGCTACTTACCTATAACATGTGTTCTCAAATGTTTTTTGACATGTAACAAAGCGCATTTTCCAGCCCTTATTAATAGGGTAAGGGGCGACAAATTGACAACGCGAGTTAAAATAATACCGTAAAACGGGTCAACTATGTGCCAGGTGGTGTAAACATGTGCCACTTGTGTTTTGTGACCACAAATGGTCTCTAGCGGCCGAAAGGGGAAGTTTCATGTTCAATAAAAATTCACAGGGGTCGTGGGGGGCTATAGAATACAAAATCGAAGTGGAAGAACCTCGTGTCTCTTCATCCCCCGTTATCAAAAATCCTCATCAGAAAGTTGGTTTCCAGTGATCTGAAGTGTGACCATATTTGTTTCATCTGGTGAGACCTGAACACATTGACTCCTGATCTCGGTAAGTATAAATCATGTAGTACATATCCCTAGCAACAAATTAAGCCCATTACCATTTCTAAATAATATGTTTTGTTGGGGAGATGTTCGATGTTATCAAAAACTCGGAACTTTGGGGTACATCTATGTGCTACTTGATTTTTGTCAGTTTTTGCCAGAAATAGCTACCTACGTGTTTTTTCATTGTTAGTTGATGCATCATCTGTGTTTTGGACGTGGCCAGCTGCTCCAGACATCGTCTGGTATCGCCAGAAGCAGATTAAAAAAAAAAATCCTCCGAAGAAATTTCCGAAAATTCATCTCAAGTTTCATGGTAAAATTTCGTACTATTCTGATTCCTAAGTAACTTAATCTTAATGCATATTTCTTAAGATACCTTTTTATTCCTGTGTTTTATATTTTTTTCATGGTACGTTCCTCATTCTAAGTCATTTAGGGACCAAACTTAAACTCCTCGTTCTAAGTCATTAGGGACTGTAAGTGTCAAATTGCCAAAGTGCCTTTATCCTTGTTAATTCCATTTGGTCCAAATTTTGTTAGAATTAGTGTGGATTAATGTTTTCAATGCCTTTCAATAGAAACCAACTTCTAAATAAATTAAAATTGGATAGAACAATTTTTTTCACAGTTTAAAGAAGGTGAAGGCTCAAAGATGAGATGCCTAGGTACAACCAGGAGATTGGGTGGACCATAGTAACTATGGTGGGATACTCATGGGAGGTACAACTGTTGTACCTCCCATGAGTATCCACCACCTCACTTTTCAACATAGATTTTTTTTTTTTCAAAGCAGAATTTGAAAGCTGAGATGTGTAGGTATGTTGGCTAAAATCCGCAAGGGGTTAGCATTTTTCCCCCGGAATTATAAAACAAAAACCTTAAAAAGTGGCATATAGTTGACCCATTTTACGGCATGTTGGATAAATCAATAGCAATTTCAATTCAAACGATTTCAGTGGATTTGATAATACAAAAGTTATATTATCCCTAGCAACATATTATCTAAAATAGATTAGATTTTCGTAACATAATTTTGTGACCAATTTATGACCTTATCAAGTTAGCTCACGGCTAAAACATGTTTCATGTTAAAATCTAGGAGTCTTAGCTCGCTGATATCGATAATTGATCAAATCGTCTCGTTGATTGAGAAATTTTTTTCATTTTTCCAAATTATATTTCAAACGGAGAGCTTTTCAAAAAGGTCCAATACAACGAGTTGGATCAGAAACTTAGTCCAGTCTTTCAGCGTGATCCATTGTGATTTGACAGACATCCGTATAGGGTTTTTGACAGTTTCAGACAAAACACTAGTTTCTCTCTTACTATACTATTGAGGTGATTGGTGTTCGATGGAATATTTGTACTTACATTCCTTGTTCTTGTCCATATGGGAATGAAGAGGGGAGTCGTCGACTTGAGCGTTGGGCTCCATGCCTCTCCTTCCGGGGACCGGCGTCCGTGGCTCGGTCCTCGGCCTTCCGGCCACTTCCGGGCTTCCGCCTTCCCCCTCGCCTCTCCCGGTGAACCACTCGGGATAGATCGAGATGAGAGTGTGGAGGAGGTCGGCGTCCAGCTGCAACCGGAAGTACACGCAGCACTCCCTCCTACCGTATTCTGTAACAAATAAACGTCAAATATTAATAATTATATTATTTTCCAAGTACCTCAAAGGTCAAAAGTCCATCCATCCATCTTCCACATTTTTTTTTTCAAATTTCAGAAAAACTTCAAATTCAACTAAAATATTATTGACCTTCTGGAAGGATATAGTTCGAACTTGAATTGTGTACTGGTGAAAACTTCTTTTGCGCTTTTCTCGAAACTCCGTTTTTGTAAATAGCGCCTTTGCGCTCTAAAGCATCCATCATTAAGGATATATCAAGGAGCTAGGTGTATGCAATGCACCAAATGGGCGCCTGAAAGAAACCAGCTGATGGCAGACCTGGAGTTAGCTCCCCAGAGTTCAACACCAGAGGATGTTGTCAGCAGGATGCTGGAAGGTGAAAGGAGCAGGACTGCTGTGGCAGAGTACACAGAAAGCATCCTGACAAGGAACTCTTAGAACGAGAAAGAGAGAGGAAGGAGCATCTGGTCCGCCCCCTCACCCAGAACTGATTAAACGCCCCAGGACTCAGCCCGAAGTAATGTGTTAAACGGTTCCGGGCTGAGTTCCAACATGGGAGAAAAGGTGTTTTTGTAGTGGGTTTGAATCCCACATAACCGGAAGACGCAGACCCTTCCAGGTATCTTACGGGATCCAACTCCACCTATGGATCTAAAAGATTTTCTCTCCTGCCTGCCGAAAAAAAGGTGCTAGGTATGATGCGACAAAAGGGCCACGGAGTTATTAGAGTTGGGTATCTCTGCAGGCGTACACCGTGGTATCAGCACCCGCGTCCAGCTCGTCTCATTCCTAAACTGGTCGTTGATTAATAGAGGGACTTCCTTTCATCCACTCATATTCCCTTATCCCTAGGGCAGACGTCAGGTAAGATAGTGCATAATGCCGCAGTCCTGTATGGAAGCTGCTTACCTATTTTCTCAATAACTTTAAGGTTTTACTGAGGTGTAGGTGGCTTCGCATCTTTCATTCTTAATAGCTAAGTTTTTCCTCTGAAAGTACAGAAAAGTGTCACTTAGTGTTAACTCCTGGCGTGTATAAAGTGGAAGAATGTTGACAGCAGTGAGCATCTGAGTATCCCAGGCGCTAAGTACCTGTCCCTAGAGCAATATTTTCATGAATTAAGTATCCTTTGTGCCACCATGGAACAACTTAGTAACTTAGAAACCGTATGTTTCGTGGGTTTTTGAAATGCTGCTCAAATTAGACTCCTTAATACTCCCATAGACTACTTAGGAGTAAGTCTAATTACTTTGTAGTACTTTGTAGCTAATGAAATTTTGATTTAACGAAAAATATATTAATTAACCCCTCATGTGCCCCAAAATACCTTTACAGTTGCGATATGTCTGTCAGACTCTTTATACACTGGGATTCTGTCAGTTTATACACACCGGGGGTTAAGATAATGAAGATAGACAAACGCGGAGACATCCTTCTCACCCACCCTCAACAAACCAAAGTTGCAAACCTGGTTTTGAGACAACAAATTTGTTGTTTTTGCGATATTCTTGGATATTGAGAAAGCGTACGTTCAGTAACAGATCAAATTTTGCTTATTTTGCTTTTGGTTGATCGCAGTTGGCCAGAGTTAGTTCTGGAGAAACTCTATTTGAGGTGAAGTTCTGTGATGAGTAAATGGTGATTCAGCACGGGGTAGGAATGTACCCCAGGGTAACGTGTTGTCACACGTTATCACAAGTTTAACACTGTAAGGTAGTTCGAAAATTGTTGTCAGCATTCGTAGTTGACGTCTCTGAACCTAAATTTGTCCTCATTTTTTCAATTTGATTGTTTACTTTCCTTAACTCTCTAAACTACTTTCTCTTCTACTATCAGCTAAATTAAGTAAATTTTCAAATCATTTTATTTGCCTACCTGTTTTGTGAGACATGAATTATTGTTGCTAATTCAAGATTCTGATTATAATCCTTATATTGTTGAATTATAATATTAAAGTTAATAATAATAGTATTAATTTTGTGAATAATTATTGTCTGAGTGTCCTTTCTTTTGATCAGCTACTCGGGCCATGTGGGAGATAATAGTACAAGGACACGTAATTATTTCAAGTTTTTTCAGTTCCTTATTTCACTGAGCTCTCCGTGATTTCCGCGGTCCTCCTCGGTATTCGGCCTCCCACTATCTTCCATTTTTAATACTTTTCATACACATTGGACGTTCGCCAAGAAAACGGGGAGTTTTGTTTGTTCAATATTTTGACGGTTAATTTATGAAGTTGAAAGGAACTGGCATCGTCACAGTCATACAGCATTAATAAATGCAGGACGGATTATGAATTTTAGTCATTTCCCTTAACCTTCTGGCTTCTGTTATTTATCTCGAGCGTCTTCCTGTTGGGTCTCGATTTCACGTCTCGAATGTTGGATTTCGAAATGTATAATTTGGCGTTATTATCATACTCCCGCTAGTTAGCAAGGAAATGCACTGGGCACACATCCCGTTTGTTTTCAGTCAGGTTTCCCACAATTTTAGTTCAATTCTTTGAATTGCGAGAAATTCATCACCAACTGCACTTACTTAGGATGAATAGGAATGAAGTCATTGCATCCATCCCGACATGTCCGGAAACATGAAAAAATCATAAAATAGGATAGAATCATAAGATAATTCGATCGTGAGGAATAAACTCACGTTGGAGGTCTGGTGATGAAATTCATAGGGGACCACCGATGGGGATACCCACACACGCAAACCGTAAAAATTCCACCCATACTTGAAAAGCGCGAATTTGATTAATATTATCTCTATTTTGGGACTAAGGTTTTTCAAAATCCACCAAAAATCGTCTGCCATAGTAAAACTTTTACAATAAACCATTATATTTTTAAGTTCTGTTACGTTTTTCTTGCAAAAGTACAATAAAATTAATTTTTTACGTCTTGGAATTGATAGGTTTGACTCAAATTTTTTGACTTGACCACAAAATGGATGGGGGGGGGGGGGCTCGAGGACCTCTCAACGGTGGTAGGTCGCCCTCCAGTGGCTAACGGGCCCTTGATGAGAAGAACATCTACTGGCCTTTCTAAATATACTCGAGAGACGGAAGATTTCCTCCGGATCCCGCAAGATTTTTTTTTACCTCACTTTTTTTGCGTCTAATTGGACCACACTCGAGGTTTTGAGCTTCACACCACCTTCTCATTACCAAGTTTCTCCATTTTCATTTGGCTTCTTAGGACTCTATTACAATTTATCCTTATATTAAGCAAGTTATAAGAGAAATGACAGATTGTATTGGAGATCATTCCAGAAATTTCTCCTTCGAAAATATCACACAAAAAATCGATGAAAAATGTCACAATTTGTTCTGATTAAAACGTCATAAGTATTTGGTTTTCAAGAACAACCAATCCGTGGTTATAGCCCAGTCTTTATACATCAAACACTGCAAACGCGAGGGTATCTTAGATTTTTAAAATATGTATTTTGGACGCCTAAGGGCAGTTTATAGTTTAGTTTTTATAAGTCGGCAGATAATTCCTCCAATATTCATTCTTACACTGGTATCAGTATGATTGATAATTTAATTACTGATTCGAAGATTGGATTTGGCTCAGCTCTGAAGGCAAGTTTTACTCATTAGCTGTCATCTATGGACGCTCGAGAAAACCCATCAAAGAACTCCTACCTGGTGTAGTACCTGGTAGTATTATTTCGGATTCACGTGGTGGGGATGCCCTAACCTCTTTGTTGAGGCCATTGGTGTCACAGTTACATGAGAGTTCTACCTCGAGAAGGTTCTATTTGTTGGTCGCATACCTACAGTGGGTAACCAATGCAGTAAGTAACTGCATTCGCATGTTTATTCTCATGGCGGGAGTGTTCCGGGTCTGACGAGCTGACTTGATCAAATCAATACTAATTCAGTTAAAAGCCTCCTAATATTCATTCCTGACAGAAGTGTACGAATACAGCCTATAGTTTGATTTGAAGAATTCCGATTGTTCCATCACTTCCTCATCATGAGTGATTATTCGGGTCCTGAAGATGGGGAAATTGAGGAAAACCAACCTTATCCGCAGTCATATATTAATATTAGTATTTAGAAAAAAGTAAAATGAGAAGGCTTTGAAGAAAATATGAATTTAAATTTAAAACCTCAATTATGCCTGTAGACATAGTTTTCTCAAAATAAATAAAAGCAAAAATTAAAAAATTATGTTTTGAGATAAAATTTTAAAAAATTAACGAAACCCTGGACGTTTTAAATATTTTAAACATTTGGAACATTTTCAATGATATTGCACATTTTGATAGTGTTTGATTCTGGATTTAGATAATTCTCGTAATAAATTGAGTGAAAGAATTTGCTACTACGTCAATGGATTTGGAATGGGGTCCACTGAATTATCAACTCCTTCTTTGCCGAGCTTTCGGTAAATTTATTACCTTCACCTATAACAACAAAAACAATATTCACCCTTGATGACGTTTAGACTAACAGTCCTACGAGTACAAAATAACAAAATTACGAATCAAAACAACAACAAAACCTAATATTATTATAAACCTTCCTTTGAGTGAGTAAAATCTTTTTAATATTATAAGGTTATTGTTGTTGGTTTGATTCGTAATTTTGTTATTTCGTACTCGTAGGACTATTAGACTTGACGCCATTAAGGGTGAAGGGTGTTATTGTTTTTGTTGTTATAGGCCCCGAAGAAGGCAATAAATTTACCGAAAGCTCGGCTAAGAAGGTGTTGATGATTCAGTGGACACCATTCCCAAACAGTTGACGTAATGTGCTTCCTTGGGTCGATCTACATATCGTCCCCTGAAAGGCAGTGACGTATTCCAAATTTTACCAGAGACGAAAAAACCACAAAAAATCACGAAAAAATCACAATTTTACTTTCAAATTAGAGAAATTGAATAAAATTTAGACTCCATCGAAACTCTAATTTTTTATGATCATGAAATATTATTGTAATGTAGGTAAGCTAAAAAGCAGGCAAAAAAAAAATCGTAGATACCTACTTGAAAAAAATTTTGACGTCACGGTCTGGAATCGAACCCAGGTTTCCCAGACGATCGGCAACATACACGTACGGTTGGGATTTTATGTATTAGGATTACCGTTATGCCCATCTCATCATGGACCTCTAAATTGTTTTCAAGTTCGGTTAGATGGTTTTCTGGTACAAAAACCATTAGTTTTGCATGCTTATTGTGTGTATGCAGATTGTTGAATACTGGGGTCGGCAACGTAAGCGACGACACCATCCAGCCAAGCACATCACAGCTGGTTTCGGTGTATCGTAAGGCTAGAAGGCTAGAAGGCTGTAGAAGGGTTGCTTACGATACGTTACTCGAATTTGGTCGATGCATGCAATATAGCAGTTTCTGACTCTTACAGTAGTAGAAATATTTTACGTTCGTAATTATTTTCGACTCTTGGCACTTACGTTCTAAATTAATGGTGGATACGATATTTTACCAAATTGGTGGTTACGATTCGAAAACTTTGAAGCAGAATTATTTTTTTTATTATTTTTTTAGAGACTTGTGTTGCTTACAATATGTGGATAGATAGATGCGCATTTTTAAGACGAATCCAACGTTTAGGTATATAAAGTAGAGAGCACCAAGTAAAAAATCTCTGTTCAATTTCTCCCTTGCGAGGGAAAAACATTAAATCATGTTTAATGTTTTTCCCTCGCAAGGGAGAAATTAGATTGCCGATCACTCAGCTGATCAGTGACCACTCAGGCGCCTTCAGCATTCTCCATTGACCCTGCTTCTCAAATTTCAGCTTCCTGCGTTCAACAGGAGAGAAAATGGCCTTGGAGCTCACTCAGCTGATCAGTGACCATCTTGGTACAACTAGACCCCAAATGGAGCCGATATAACGTGGTAACTAAGAAATCGGTCCGTGGTAACTAAGAAAAAAAAAGCGTTGCAGATTTGCGTGTCGGAATTCACAGAATGACCCCCAGCCCTAAAACATTAAACATGTTAACAAACTAAATGTACGAATCCCATCACATGCAGGACCCATGTTATGTACCTCTGTGTATCAGAAGTCTTTGCATATTTTAGATAGTGTTTACGCTGCCCTTCAGGAATACGCCTCTGGCTGAAGTAGCCGCAATTTTCCACCAAATAAAAAGCCGTTGGTTTTTGACCCCTTAATCGTACTACCTTGTAACTTCCCTTCAGGGCTTCTAGAGATTTACGGTTTCCCTTTGGCCCACCAAAATGCATATCGCTGGCTCCGCCTACTCGACCTTCCTCCTAATCTCTCTCGCAACGGTCCATTTCGGATGGCCCGCGGGGGCGCTATCCCCCACAATGTACCTCAATTTTTTTTCTCCGTGAAATACGACCTCAGAAATCGGGATCCCACGTCCTTTTACACCCACTTTGTTTACACTTTCGGCTCTTTCTTAAAATTTGAGCTAATTCTTTATCTTGACAACTTGTTTCTTCATAAGGGGTTCAAAGGAAACGGAGATGTTATTTAAAAACTTCCTGGTAACCAACTGCTGGTCGAATTCCTTCTCACTCCTACGCTGGGATTCGAAGGCTAAATGAATGAAATTACAAAACGACCGCTCAGATCGGAACTTATTACTGATAAAATGATTTTGGGTTGAAATTAACGTGTCAATATTATTATTTTTATTCTGAGATATTCTCAGCAGAGGACATCAAAACAAATCACCAAAATTGAAAATCTCAAAAACCGAAAAATGATCTCACAGTATCTCTGCAGAATCCTGAACCGTTTCCATCCACAGGGGCAGCAGCCCTGAGAAATTCTGTATCTGGCCACACAGGCCTACTCAGACCCGAAGCAAGCCACCATTTCTGATCTGAGAATCCTGGTATTGAAGACAATCAACTCCAGATTCCCCGACCCAGAGTGGTTCCATATCTTTGGTGGTTTTGCCTGTGGTCAGAGAATAAATGGAGGGCTGGGGTGTACTGTATCGAATGATCCTATTTCATGGAAAGCAAAGGGTTGCACTGTTTACAGACTCTTAAGCTGCCATAGTAGCTCTAATAGGACATAGTGATTCTCTGTCACGGGATACTCAAGAGGCAAAACGCCTGCTTGAGGGAGTCACTGTCACACTCCAATGGATTCCATCCCACTGTGGCAATCTGAGTTACGAGCGGGCATATGCACTGGCAAAGTAGTAATCACTAATACCAATGCCAACATCAACGCTAACCATTCACTCTACCAAGAATTATGGACCAACAGGCAGTTTTGGAGGTGGGAAAAGGTTTGTTTAGTGAATCCTCAGAACCACATCCCTCAGACACTGAGTAGGATCGTGTCGGTTGCCAATTTCAGAGCTCTTACAGGACACGACTATTTGAGAAGCCACCTGTAGTGAACAGCCATTATATTCTCTCTTTGACTCCCGACGATACCAGATGGTCAAAAAAACTCCAAATTGTGCTGGGCTGCAAAAGGTTTCCTTTGATTTCAACTCATCTTTATCGAGCACACCGCAGTAGTGGGAAGACTATTCGATTTCCCATTCATACCTTATAAGGTCAAGCAATTTTAAGAAGATAAACCTTCTGCTCTAAAAAAAAACAGTGTGCGCACTTCCTCAAGCACAACTGAGCTTCTAGACGGCAACCATTCGTCCAGTTTAGTATGCAAAAACTAGCTTGTACAAGCCATGTTTCTGATGTTGGGTGTGTTAGAACATCTGTCAAGGGTTGGGATGCACCCATATTCACAAGGACGAATTCAAGGCACCTCGGCTAAGGTTTCAGCTGCTGTTGTGGGTGTTCAAACATCAGCCAATGTGGAGTTCGAGGGTAGGGATGCACCCATATTCCCAGCCAAGGACGAATTCAAGGCACATCGGCTAACGTTTCTGCTATTGGTGGTATTCGAACATCTGCCCATGTGGATTTCGAGGGTCGGGATGCACCCATATTCCCAAGGACGAATTCAGGCACATCGGCTAAGGTATCTGCTGTTGGTGGTGTTCGATAATCAGCCAATGTGGAGTTCGAGGGTAGGGATGCACCCATATTCCCAGCCAAGGACGAATTCAAGGCACATCGGCTAACGTTTCTGCTATTGGTGGTATTCGAACATCTGCCCATGTGGATTTCGAGGGTCGGGATGCACCCATATTCCCAAGGACGAATTCAGGCACATCGGCTAAGGTTTACGCGGTTGGCGGTGTTTGAACATCTGCTTTGTGGAGTACCAGGGTTGGGATGCACCCATATTCCCGAAGACGAATTCAAGGCACATCGGCTAAGGTATCTGCTGTTGACGGTGTTCTAACATCTGCCAATGTGGAGTTCGAAAGTGGGATGCACCCATATTCCCAGCCAAGGAAGATACCAAAACAACTGTGGGTCACCTCGTTCAATTTGACGAGATTGAAAGGGAGGAAATTACACGCCTCCGAACCAAACCGTCCGTGGAAAAGAGTCGAGGTGTTTCTGGATTTACCCACATCGGCCCTTAATAAGGTGTTATTTTAAATACGGTCGTGAGTAGGATGGAAGCCCGTGCCCTACTTCCTGAGGCAGATATGACAGACTCGACTATTTTTACGTTGGCCCTCGTTCCCGACGCCAGGGGTTCCCCCGCGGAGGAGATCCAGCCAGGTCTGTAGAGCACCGGTGCAGCGGGACGGGGCCAGCAGACCGACCCGCCAAATGCTGGTTATAAAGGTCTTCAAGGCGACGAAGTCCGTTTTTTTCTATTTCTGTGAGGCTGGTAAGTGAGGTTAATCGTTCCAATAATTCATACGACTACGTTCTATCAAATTCAATTCAATACGACTACGGTGCCTTGGCCCACAATAAAGGAAATAATATTCATATCTCGGGTGAAGTATAATTCCAATTTGTTTGGAGGCCCTGAGATGCAGAAGGTGTTCTTCCTGTGCTTCCCCTAAGAGGTTTGTAAACCGAGTAATAATTTGAATGGTAGACTATTTTTTTAATTATTTCTATTTATTCAAATCGAATTATAATTTTATACATTGTCACCCCCTTGAAGCCTCACCGCGCTGATGACGGAGCTTTTCCTCTTCATAGCAGTACTGGAACTCGATACTACAATGGTCTTCAGCTGAAACGATTCTTCAAGAAACGAAGAGAAACGTAAAATTACCCCTTTTTCTTGATCGGTCCATTACTGGTGGCGAGTCTCAGGTTTTCGAATACGACTCAGAAACCAAGCGCCAGAACATGGCACACTTCTTCTTCGTGGCCCAGAAAATAAAAAATGAGCGAAAAAAAATATGAGTCGAAGATCAAACGCACGCTGATTTGTTTTTTCAATATCCACCCGAATCGTCCACAAAGAGCTTGCACCTCAAGGCCAAACAGAAACAGACCAGTTGCAGTCAAATAGTTTCAAAATTCCCCGCAAATGGTCGTATTTAAGTTATTTAGCACAGTGGCGGTAAACGGATCGTGAATAATACATTTATTATTGGAGGAACAAGAAAAAGACAGACTAAACCAAACGGATTTAATAACCACAAACCAGCTGAGTGGCGACGGTGTGGGCGTATTGATCGGCCACGTCGGCAAGTGCAGAAAACTGCATCATTAGCGACGAGGCTGAGTTAATGGTTGGGGCGCGGCTGGCTGTGATTGGGGAGGGGGTGATAGGGGAAGTGATAGGAGAAGTGAAAGGGAGGAGAGGAGGGTTCCAGAGGGAACAAGACTTATCCTCTGCCCACGTTTCTTCGGCTGACACCTGCAGCGGTCGTGGGCGGACTTCCTTCTCTCTCTCAGAAGGCTGATATCTCAATCCGAGGTCGTTAAGAGGTTTTTTCGTTTCTGTGAAAGTGATTTTGGTGACATCACCGGAAACGTAAAACATTCATTGATTCCTACCCACTCAAAAACTATGAGCATGAAATCTTACGTCGCTAAAAAAAAGGTTATTTACATTCCTGAAATACGTCAAAATGGACTGTTAAAAGCGCAAATCATGCAAGGAACTGGAAGGAAGTGACTAGAAAATTCCAAAAATGTCAATTCCGTTGTAATACGAATTCGTAGTTTGAAGTTTTTGAAGGATTCATTGAATTTTTCAGTGTTTTTTAAAAGAAATTATTGAATGTATGGTGGCGTTCAGGTCTACTAGTAGTCACCAATTCTTATCAATATTATCAGACATTTCGACACCGATTTGGTTTTTCAAGACCCGTCTTGGACTGAAATATGGAAACATGGAACATAGCATGTATACGTTAAATTAATATTGAAGATTAATTAAATTGCCATTAATCAAGTATATTAAAATCTAATACAGGGTGTCCAGCGATTCCCGAAAAAAAAATTCACTGAGTTTTCCAGAGTCAATATTCGTTTTTCCAGGGTTATAAATGAACTAAAATATAAACAAATGTGATCACAACTTCTCAAAATTCGGGTTTTTAAGGACATTTTGAAGTCAAAAAGCACTGGACAAGGTGTGGCACATAGCTTCCTCGTATCAATAAACTGATTGTATAATCTCAAACTATAACCCTTGCACCCCTCTTAGGGGACTATTTACACGAAACCCTCACAATCCCTGAAAGTTTCATCGAAATCGGACAATAACTTCGTATAGTTTCGCACGTCACAAGGATTTCGTGACGGACACAACACATACAGACAGGCACGACACCAAAATTGTTCAGGAAGGCCTCAAACGTAAAACGCGAGTGGAAATTTCGATTTTGGAGAAAACTTTTTTCCAACTTTGAAAAGTGACAACAAGGCTTCCGCTACCTTGGTAGACTCGGAAGTGAAATCCCATTATGAAAATTAATAAGATAACCAGAATCATACTAGTAAGTTGAGGAGAAATACAGGTATGAGGTGTGGGTTAGCATTCATTACCTGCAAGCGTGCCCTAATGAACACTTTTAGCTCATCTTCGAAAAAAAAGAAGTTTTACCTACCTAAATCGATAGAAATATACATTTTAAATATTATAGTTGAGAAAATTTTCTGCATTGGGAACATTTATAATTGAAAAATACTACTAAAACCGTACTTGAACTTTTCTGCCTCAGCCTGCCGGAACTTCTCACAAAAATGTTTGGCCCTCAGGCTTTTTCTAGGTATTTTCGATGGAAAAATGAAATTCCCTGAATTGTCCCGGTTTCCAGGTCGCTGGACATACATAAAAATAAAAAATACATAAAATTCCAACAGTATGTTTTCGTCGCCGATCTTCTGGGAAACGATTCCGGGCCTTGACATCAAAATTTTTTCTAATTTAATAAATTACGTGTTTATATAGGTATCATATTGTTGATGAAATTTCATGTCACGGTACTACGATTTTCTTTTCACATATCTATCGGTTTTAGTAGTTTTTGCCTGTTTTTAGCAGGCTTTTCACCTAGTTACTAATAATTTAGCAGAAAAATGTGTTTATTGCTCTCGCCTTTAAAAAAGTCAGTTGATCGGGATTGGGGTCAATTGGAAAAAAAAAACACCTTCGCCGAGCTTTCGGTTAATATATTACCTTCTTCAGGGCTCGAAGGATGTTTTATTTAGTGACATCACCAAATAGTGTCACTAAATAAAACATCCTTTTATTAAGTGACATCACCAAATAGTGTCACTAAATAAAACAACCTTCGAGCCCTGAAGAAGGTAATATATTAACCGAAAGTTCGGCGAAGAAGGTGTTTTTTCTCCAATTAACCCCAATCCCGATCAATTGACGTAACCCGTTTGTTGGGTCGATCTACATCATTTGCTGTTCATAAAAAAAGTCCTGATTGGAATCCATGGTTTCTTTTAATAAAGAATATTTTTTGCTTCAAGCAATCAATAATTTGAGAAACAACATAAATTTTATCGAAAATTCATTTTATTGGAGACCGGCGTTAACATCTTTTGAATCAGATTCTAAATCGTTTCAAATCCTCGATATTTCATACAGATTTCCTACTTCTACGTTGGACCTATCCAGCTCGCGTGAATTGAGAGAACGCGGAGAAAATTAGCTGCCACCGAGCAGAATGAACGCAGATGTCAGACGCTGTCAGACGACGCGACGTTTAGGATTAGAACCTACTGACCTAAAACTTCAACAGTAACCAGATGCTACAAAACCTCCAAACGACCCTAGCAGAATTTACTTACACAAAAAGTTTTATTTGTTTCGCAAAGGCAAGGAATGAATGCTTTAATCCTAATTGGACCATGGTGTCATTAGTGTCACCAAAAACACACAGATATCGTAAAGGTCGCAATTTTAAATTTAGCGGACAGCAGAATTTTTGTGGGCTTCTGAAAGTGTCAAAATAAAGTCATGAAAAAAATTTCCAAGGAAATTGATGAAACAATTTTCAAAATTTTTGACTTATAAAAATATACAAAAAATACCTAGTTTAAAAAATTCAACTCTATCTATTAATTTTTAAATTTCAATTTAAATCTAGTTAATCTGAAGCAAATTTTTAATTTTTGATTTGAAGCGGAGTACAAAATGTATGTAATAGGTCATTTTTTGTCACAAATTAGTTGTCGAATCCTTGGACGGTGGTTCGAACTTGATATTTACACTCTCATTGCCGACACTATTATGTAAGGATTCTATACTGCCCACCCAACTAGGCAGAGTGTTTGACTTCATACGCACCAGATCCGAACACAATCTCCTGTATCCTTGCAAGGCCCTTGACTGTTACCCCTCAACGTCCTGTCCCTTCAGGATACCGCGAGGTGATTCTATCTTCAACAAAGGATTTCCATCAACTGCACTTGAGGAAGATTTCGCGGCAGGATCCCCGGCCATTGCCCCGACCGTCTGACTTTATTGAATGAGCTTCTATTCTTCACCTTCTGGCACGGCTCTGCGGCCTCCAGGCTCGACAAAGGACTCGATACCCTCTCAATATCTGCTGAGCTAGACGGTTCTCTCCCGTCCTTCGATCGCATTCTCTGGTTATCTGCTAACCAGAGTTGATTGTCACACTCAAGTTCGCTATTTTCCGCTGATATTGGACTTTTTTATTACAAAGGAGACCTAATGGTCTCTTTTATGAACAAAAGAAGGAATGAAAATGTCAGATAACTGAGAACCAACACGTTCTACACAGTGTTCACGCTCATAGCTCAAAATACCACTCTACGAGTAATCCTTGCTTTGATGAATATTGATGTCTGGGTTAACCTTGAGATGGTCCCCAACGATTTTCATCACGATATGACTAACAGCAGCACAAACGGGATTTTGCCTGAACACCAATTTCTCACGATCTGATTTTGATTATTACTATTTTTGAGGTCTACAAAATTTGGGTTCTTCAAAATCAAAATTTCATGTTTCACAGTTTTCTGCAGAACTTTGGTAGTTGTCCTTTTTTCGTGCTGAACTGTAAGCAGTTCCAATTTTGATTTTTTAACCTCAGGGTTGATGCGAATAAGTCTCAAGACGGTCCCCTTTGAATTACATCAGCAATGAACAAACATCAAACAAACGTGATTGTACTTAAAAATCAATTTCTCACGATCTATGGCCTAACTTTTCACAAATTTTGAGGATACTTTGGGATTGGGCCATGAAAGATAGCACATTCATTTCATCAGGATCCGATCGGTAAGAGCCAGGGCGAACGGGCACAAAATTGGAAGGACTTCACAATAGTGTTGCTAACTATGACATTCAAAATGAGAAACATGAACAGGCACAAAATGTCCATGATCATAAACGAAAGGATGGATTCACAGGCCAATAATCATCTCTCCTTTTCTCCCACATTGGAAGCTAAGCCTAGAACTGTTGAACACATCGGCCAGCAATCATGGTTTGTGGATAAACCTAGAGTTCTATTACCCCAAAAGTAGGGTTTAAAATCGTATTTTCCTGTTTTTTAATGAAATTTACGAACTTAACATATTAGAGTGTATTATGGTATATTCGGAATTAGCGAAAAACAAGTGTCAGATTCAATGTCGTTCAAAAATATGAAAAAAATGAGAATTTTGGAAAAAAACATAAATTGTAAACTGAAAATATTGAACTGAATTGTAAAATGAAAATAATTATTATTCGTATACTCGCAATTTACAGTAAAATATCCTATAAAAAGTTCTTATAAAATGAAGAATGAATTATCACAGTCCAAAATTGTCTAAAAAAAATTGTCTGAAAATTTATTGACAATTCGCTCATTTACTCATGTTGCTCGAATGGGTTTCGCAAGTCAAATGAAGTCCTAAAAATGCAATTAAAAAATAATGCATAACTCAATTAATGCATCATCCGAGTGCTATTCAGTTTCACAGAACGTTTAATGAATTCACTAGTTCACTGGCGACTGAGTTTGGCTGACCCGTGTAAAACCGGTACTGCGGTTTGTTAGGTAAACAGACGAGCTTGAATCCGATGAATATTACATGGGTGAGGGGTTCTCAAGGCTTCGGCCGTCTCAATTTGGCCCGACATAATGGTTCCATCTTTGGAGCGTACAGCATTTCACGGAATCCAGCTCTCCGAGGTATCTCACCAACTAGGTTTCATCCAGATTAGAGACGCTGACAGGTTGTGCAGAACTGGTCATCGCCAGCGACGCTTCTTGTAACCGACCTGGTCGTTGCTCAATCAGCTCTGAGCAGGTGTTGAGATGGCAGGGTTTTTATGGCTCTAGACGCATTTCAATCGTGAGTGCATCTCGTTGAATGAGATTTTTATCTCGAGTATCCCGCAGAAATACATGTTTACATTTGTAAACCCATCTCTACATCTCACTCTTATCTCTGATAAATTTCCCAATACTGAATTTGTTTCCTTATCACTTTTACACTCGCCTCGGTTCATAATGACCTTTTAGTTGAACAACAATCAAAACAATACAACCAAAATTGTACATTCCTTTGAAAAAAAAAAAAAAAAAAATGAAAAATTTTTTTTTCAAGAATCACCAACAGTTTTTGAATTCCATATTCTAAAATACTGAATATTTCACTTTCGAAATAGGAAGCGAGCCAAATGTTCTTTTTGCGCCTTTAGAAGAGTTCATTTCAGTTCGGGAGGTTCCGAGGAAGACTTTCACCACAAACAGTTCAAAAACACCCCGTCGGATTCCGACAGATTGAGAATGAAATGATCAAAAGGGGGCAAAAGGAGATAAGAGACGGGTTACTGGGTGAGAATCCGCGGAGGGCTTGAGGAATGCGTTGTATGACGTCATCAATATTTACAGGGGAGCTCTAAAGAGTAAACTCCGAAAGAGATGGGGTAAACATAGCTGGAGGAACTAACAAACAACTTGCATTGTCTGCTCGCACACGCTGTCGCGGAAAGTGTTGTTCTTCCAACTCAGTAAAGCCCTCAGGACTTCCCAAGTTTGAGATTTTTTTTATACAAATCTTTTTAAAGGGAGTTGAGAGGAACTTGAAAATCCCGGGATGCCGTGGTAGCGCCTTTCAACTAACAAACTGACCACCTTAGTTGTAGTTACTACGGCTACTATCATTCCTAGAAATTAGGGGCGAGCATCGAAGGTTGATACGACCTAAATATCGATGTTTTGCACCCGATAGTCGATGTTTTTTTACGATCGATGGTTTAGAACCGATGTTTCACCACCATCAATTACTTCAATGTGATAGTTATCACTCGGTATCGGTATCAAATTCAAGTGTTCGGTTGTTCAGTCGTATTCAGTTGTTTGGTTGTCATTCTCTGTTCATAAGTAGGCAATCTGTGGTGTTTAACCGTGCAGTGTAGCGGTGTTGGGACAAATCTTCAACCATCGTTAAATCTGGATTAAAAAAGAAACAAGTCTACCAAGTGGGTGTGGATGCATGAGTAGGTACTAACTACTACGATGCATGGGTAGTTATTCTCAAAACTCCAATCTCTAATATTAAATGAATGGGGTTCAGCTAGTTATAAGAATACAATTATTATTTACGTACCGTATTGAAATCCGTCCTAATCAGCAAGTTACGATGGATTCTCCAATACGGTACGTAGATAATAACCAATCTCTAAGTACCTTCCACTACCCTCATAGGGGACCATCTACACCCTAATCTGCATAATCTCTGAATATTATTGAAAAATGTACAAATTATGGCTGATACAAGGATTTCACGTTTGCGCATGCGCAGTAGCTTCCATCAGTCCGGGAGTGATGATTTTCATAGGGGACCATCTAAACGACAACCCGCATATCCATAAAAATTTCATAGAGATCGGATGAGAATTGTAGAACTTAGAGCTGTGGCAATGATTTCATGTCAGAGATAGAAACGGTACCAAAATTGTTGGAAGGTCAAAAACATAAAACACAAACAAAAATTTTGATTTTGGGAATTGAGTGTAAACTAAGTTTTCGCTACCTCGGTAGGCTCGGAAGAAAAAAAATCGTCATTCCATTTTGCTTAATTATTTTCAATAATGAACCTTTGGAATCGACTAAGAAAAAAACATTTTCAACACCCCCTCAAAATTTGATGGTTTACGTTTCAAGGTACGTAGAATCCAAAAATCGAATCAAAATTTGCCCGTCCGTACGCCGTCCGCGGCACTTTTGCCACTTAGCATTGACCGATTTTGATGAAATTTGGCATGTAGACTCCATTTGGTGTCTAGTTGTGCCCCGAAGATTTTGGTTGATGTAGGTCACTTCTAAGGGTTCCAAAATGAATTTTGAAAACGCCATAACTCAAAAAATTTTGATATAAAGGTATTGTTTTTTCTTAAATTTAAGATTCTATAGAATTTTTAGAATTTTTTGAGACCACGCGGAGCTCTGTAGGACAAACCGTTCGCTCCCTACGAGGATTTAAAGTTTGGACGTACGATAAATCAGAAACACGAGTGTGAATCGCAAAAGAGGCCTAATCTCCGTTCAAATTTTAGCTGACCGAAATGCGATCGATGTTTTTCTTCATGTTGGATGATTGGTGGCTTTGCAAACGAGTGATCAATATAGAAAAATAATAAACCATTGTGTAATAATTTGGAGCATTTTTCAATATTTGGTTGATTTAGGTTGACCTGAACTGACCAGGGGTTTCACTCGAATTTTGTACCATGCAAATTGCCACTTGAACTATTCTAGGCACCTATTCAATATTTTGATTACCTCACTTGATCAAAGAAGTATTGATACTGTCAAAAACCGATGGGTAACTTCGATAGTTTATTCGATGGTGACTGTTGATAGTTTCCAAACAATGCCCATCCCTACTAGAAATATTTTGATATTTTGTTTGTTAACCGTACATACTTATTGCTACCTCATTTTGAATGAAGAAGAGTAAAAACTAAGTAAGGTAAAGTAAACAACTATTTCAGGTTGAATTTTCATCCGACTGCTATTCTTGGCGTCGCGGACGTCATCAGCTGTCTTCCAAAGGAACACCCGAGATTCGAACTCACGATCTTCCTGCAAGGGTCAGTTTGCGTCTCGAACCCAGAAAAGCGTCGGCGAACAAGCAAGACTATCCGGACCCCCTGAATGAAGAAGATTAAGACTGAAATTTCTCAACCTTTGTTTGTAATAGTGGTTCGCTTATTTCTTGCAATTAATAATAGAATTCAATCCCGGGTCGAGGATGCAGAGCCTGAAGGCAGATTCGAGAAGGTAGCCATCAGGGATGGAAAACTTGGCCTCGCATTCCGTCATGCGCGAGTACTTCCGTATGTCCTGTTCATCAGCAGCCAAAAATGTAGTGACAACGGATTTTTGGAGTACGGATCCTGAATATGAAAATCATACATTCCGACTCTGTATGGTCGGAAAGAAACAATGTACACAATTTCGTCGCTGAATGATGAACAGGAGAGAAGGTTGATTTTTCGCTCATGCAGCTGGTCTGTAAAAGTAAGTAAGTAAAGTAAAGTAAACAACCATTTCAGGTTAGATTTCCGTCCGTCTTCCTAAGAGAAGATCAGAATTTGTTCTGATTTCGCTCATGGCTTCCATTGGCAACCGGTCCGAATCTCGTCTCCAGTGACACATGCCGCAACTCGCTCGGCCACAACTGAACCCCAGCTGGTCTGTATTTCACCCAATCGCTTTCAGAGGCCTTCAAGAGGCTGTTGACCTAATTCCACAGCCCTGGGATGAACAAGGGAGGATGCTTTCCACTGTGTAGGCAATTATTACCTACTTGGTATTCAAGATTCGTGTTGTCCGGAATCTATCTGTCTTCATCCGTTATCTTCTGAACAGCTGGTGCCGCCCAGGATGCCCCGTTGAATGAGAAATTCGGAAGATCGCGAATGGGACGAGCCGGGAATGTCACCTGGTTCGGCGAAAAAGAGCAATCGAGGAGCCCACGCGAGTCGTCCCACGTAGAGCCAGGCGGTTATCGTAGTAAATCACCCGTAGAAAGCCGGTCTTCTGGCTCTAGTGGGAAGGACGACATAGTTGCGTAGTTACCGTAAACTTTCCTGCGTCAGTGCAATTTTCTTCAAATTCAATTCTTCAAAATCAATTTTACTTGAAATCAGAATGCCTCTAAGCACTGCCAGCTTCAGCAGAGGATTTGCAACGTGGTTCGACAGGACTACTCCCATAGTCGGCCAGTATATCCTCATTCACCTCTCTTGAGTGATGGTTTCTCTACTCAAATAAATGCCTTGTCGAAAAGGTACGTTACACATGGGAGTCAGAATATAAACATGTATTTTATGGCTTAATTTTCCATATAAAACCACCAGTTAAATCATTATAAATTCACTTTCTAACTCACGATGTGGGAGTGGAAATGTTTATAAGTCATTCTACAATAATCAATATTTTCAAGTTTTCGTACGAGGTTCAAAGAATAGCCAACTTGGATAGCTATTTTATTTTAATGATTTTTTTGGTTTCATTCAATGATGATTTTTTTATTTTTTTTTTATTTTGATTTTTATTTTTATTTTTTGATTTTTTTGATTTTGATGATTTTTTTGGTTTCATTCAATCCAAACGACAGGATTTGTTAAATTCCTCAATCACTGGTCATTTCCCAAAATCATAACTGACACCATTTCAGGCATCTGGTCGTTGAGTTCTAGAAATTATATTTTATTGAACTTGTTCAATACTCATATGGATAATGCTATGTTATCAAAACTGTAATGTTAATTTTTCTACAATAACTTTTACTTCTGGGAAAAAAAACTCATGCAACTCCCTTTAAAATAAGTACTTAGGTTCTACCAGAACTTCAAGGATTAATTCAGACATGTTATTTCAATATAGTTTGTCCCATCACTATAATATACTCGTAATAACTAATAACTTCAGGCAGAAGATCAGTAGCAGCAGCCTGAATGGGGAAGCAAGAGCAGCGTTGCCAAATCTTGTGCCGCAGCCTTCTACTGAAGCTGGTCGTGCTCTAGGTCATACATTTCGGAAAAAGTTCCTCCCTTTGGTTCTATGAGTACCCATTCGGGTGGAAATATTGAATAATTGAAAAACTGAGGAACTTTGGTGCGAAACTCTTCGACCTACCTCATCTTACCTTTGTCACTTGAAACCAGCTCCCTTTCCTTAACTGGTCCAATAACCTTTTTCCAACTTTGCACTCCGCCCACTGAGATTTAGAAATTCAATCAATATAAATACTTCTTATTTTTGAGTCACTCCGACCTACGAGTACCTTTCAATAGTAATCGGTTCCTGCGGTACAAGTTTCTCGTTTTGTAAAAAATTACTTAATTTAAAGGGTTGAATTATCGAAACGTCTATAAAAAGGCTAGCGTAGACACAGGTCTATCTGAGGTTATCGCCAGGTAACTCGTGGTCTCAAACTCGCCTTTCCCTCAAAGGAATCGTCCTCAGGAAGCCAAATCACCTGTTTGAGTGATAAAACTAACCACTCTATATTATCATAGATATTTGAAAGTACATTCGAGAGTGGAGGGTATGAATTCAAATCAGCTTTGTGATTGTGCTCCAGTTCTTTCTAGGACGATAGAAATTTAGATAAGTCAGGGTAAATCAATGAATCTATAATGAATCACACAGTCAACAAATGATGGCCGATTTTGAGCAAAGGGCGTTAAATTCCCAAAATCATCCCCTATACTTATCCTTAAGACAAGAAAGAGATGTTGTGTCCCTCACAACCTTTAAAAATTTTCAACACTGGTCACGTATTTCAGTGACCTGTTGGCACTGAAAAATAGGCACAGACAGAAAATCAAATATGTGACCTATGCAGCGGTGATGAGGTTGAAAATGCGTACAATTTTATCGCCAAGCGTCGGGCATTGCGCAATGTGAGGGAAAAGTATTTGGGAAATTTGATATAAAACCAATACTGGATCACTGATATAATTTCATTACTGATGTTCATTATAGATTGTTGTTGTTTTGATTATTTTACTAATTTATTTGGCATAATTGTTAAAGATATTTGATAATAATAGCGATAAAATAAAGAAAAACTTAGAATAGAATAATGAATTTATTATACAAATGTATCCGGCGAACGGTCATGTCTGACCACGATTATAGCATGAATCTTCGTAATCAATTGTCAACTGAGTTGTCAAAATTAATTACCTAATAAAGCATGTTTTATCGATCTTTTTTAAAAATCTATCATGAATCACGAAATTGTATTGCTCTCCTCCTACATGAATTATTCTGTTCATTGCGACTGAAACAAGAACTTCCATTAGTGACTTTCGACGGTTGCATATTAGCGGGGATCGGCAATTCCTCCATCCTGTCTCTAATCATTTCCCCGATACGATCTCATGGTTATCCAATTATGAATATGAACCGACTTAATTTCCTCGATCGATCAGGGGCATCGTTTCCTCCTATCCGGAGGTTCCCAGTTTCTTGAATGAAACCCAGGAAGGCTTCGCCCTCTGCAGCGTGGGACGATTCGCCCCAGTAGTGGGCAGGGCAAGGACGTTTCGTCTGCCTACGCTCGCTCGACGTCCTACGACGATATTTCGCCAGGTGGGGGACCCCCATTCAGGATCGCACCGCCAACTACCGGCGAACAACGAAATCTGAATAAGTTCTGCACAACTTGAAATTTTGAGAAACAATTTTTGGTTTATTATTTTCAATAAAAATGTTCAATAATAAACCTTTGGAATCGAACAAGAAAAAAAATTTCAACACCCCCTCAAATTTTGATGGTTTACGTTTCAAGGTAAGTAAACCATAAGGTAATAAATAAATAAATTAATAAGGTAATAATAAATTTCAAGGTAAGTTCTTATAAAATCCGAAAATCGAATAAAATTGTTGCCATCCGTGGCACTTTACTTAGTTACCATGTACCGATTTTGATAAAAATTTGGTATATGAGCTCCATTTGGGATCTAGTTGTGCCCCAACGCTTTTGGTTGACGTCAGTCACTTCTAAGGGTTGGAAAATAAGGGCTAAAAATTCCTTTATTATACTAAACCTAAATTATACTAGGTTAGTTCTGGTAGTGATATTTTTCTGTGACAATAGTGTAACTGTATTGTGATGTTAGGATTAGGGTACCTAGGTGCATTTTTAATTTTACTGTGTTTGTAGAGTAATATATTTTATATGAGTGTTAATTTTTTAATATTTATTATTGTTGAATTTGAAATTTGTTACTTCTCAGTTTTTATTCTCGTAGTCACTCGAAAATTGTTTAATGTACCTATTTACCTGTTATCCTGTTCACATCTTGTTGTATAAATACTTAAATTTACCTATTGTTCCTACCGAAATCTGACGATTGATATACCATTATTGGTTTTGTTCAATAAAAAACTTCATTCGTTCATTCATTCCAAAACGTCCTAGCTCAAAAACTCGATAAAAACTTTTTTCACCAATAGAATTGAATTGAATTTATAGAATCGAATGAGACCACCTAGAGCTCTGTAGAACCAACCGTTTGCATCCAATGAGAACTAAAGGGTTGGACTTCTGATGAACCAGAAACAGGAGTGTGAATCGCAGAAGAGGCCTAATCTTCGTTCAAATTTTAGATGACAAAAAATGGTATCGTTGTTCGTTTCTTCGAGTTGTACTCAGTTTGAGCTAGGTACCTTAGCAACCAGTAATCAAATTTCCTAATGATGACACCAACAACCCCTATTTCTTCGAATTGAGCGCGAAGCGTTTATTTCTTCGAAATTAACTTGATTGTGAAGTAGGTATGTAGCAGTTACCTATCATTGGTAAAAAAAGTGCGATGTTCTTTGCAGATGAGTGATCTTTATAGAAAAAATGAACCTTTGTGTAAAAATTTGCAGCTTTTGTCAATCCTTTTGTTGTAACCAATTATGTTCCTCTTGGTGTGAGGTTCCTCTTTTAACCACTTCAGAACAGCTTACTAGACCTTGTGATCGTCTGTAAATCGTGTTCCACCGACAAATCCATTCAATTTAGAGAACACATGAAAGTCAGATGGTGTTGAATCGGGTGAATAAAGTGGACCAAACGAAGTCAAAATTATTATCCGATTTTTTTCTAATTATTATCCTCTTCTTGTTCATCAAATATAGGATCTTCTCGTCCTTGCCTTTCTGATTCAGCGAGAAGTTGATCGGAGAAGACAAATTTATTTAAAGGAAAATAAACACTCAACGGGAAGAATCAAACTGTAACATAGTTGGATTAGTTGGATGTGGGTTGGAAGAAATACTTAGTGGTTGATATGATGATGATAAACTTATTATTTATTGACTTTTCATTATTAGTTTGACTAGATTCGCAAAATAAATAACAAGAAATGAGTGGACTGTATATCAAAGGGTGTTGTACTAAATAAATAACCAGTGAATAGATAATTATGGCTTTTTATTAAACAATAATGAGGTAACAATGATATAAATTATGATGGTAATAAATACTGTGGAAGCCTACCTAAAAGTGGCCACTAAAGTTATATATCACAAAGTCGGTCGGTACCTAACCCCCAAAGTTCCAGAAGAAGAAGAAGAAGGCCCAAACTCCAGGTAGGTAGGTAGGTAGAAGACAGCCAGAAGATAGATCACAGGAAGAAGAAGATTTGGGTTATGGTAACTCTCACCTTGATTTTGGTAGCTAGCTACTTATGGTGCCCTGAGCTGCAGGTGGGCAGCATACAAGGGGATATCTTGGTAGTGGTAGATGATCCTTGTAGTCCAAGGGAATCCAACAGAATGGTGAGATATTGCACTCGATTTTTGGCATACAGTTGAGAATCCACTTCAGGTACTACTTTGGATGAATTTAGATAAACTTTTCTTCGGTGAGAGCAAGATGAAACAAAGGTACAAGATGGCTGACTGGTTACTTATCACAGTGCAATGTACAACTGGTACCAATATGGGTTGATCGTACCAATTACTTGGATCGATCAAGCTCCAAAAAGATTCGGTCGATTGGACCAAAAAATGTGGTGAATGGTATGGAGTTTATGCAGAATGATAATGCTGACAAGACTATGAGGTGAGTTGATGATTCCAAAGACGTTTTCCAAACACTTAGTGGAGCACTAACACTGGCGTAGGGTCAAACAGGCTAAAAAACTACGATGTCTTTGCCTTTCGTAAGTGAAACCGATACTAAATCGAGGAGAATGGCAGAAAAGTATATTACACCAAAGAGAAGAGCAATGAGAAAAGAAATTATACCAGTTCAATTAAAAATACAAACCAATGGATCAATATGACCCCGAGCCAGTAACTAAGGGTTAAGGCATATAGGAATAGGGGTGTAGTATGATTCAGAAATACAAGATAGCACTAGCATCGCTGAACAGAAGGAGATCCATTTGCCCAGAGCTCTCTGAAGCAGCTCTGTCTGGTTTCACGTGGAAAACAGCTTGAAACATGAGTTTTGACAACTATAGAAGTATAGAGCTTTGTATACAGTGGAGGGATTCATATTGTGTAGAGATCTGAACCTTAATTTTTGGACCTGCTCCCCAATTATAATATAACGGTTGAAGTTGTAGGCAACTAAGTTCGTTTTGCTGATGATTCGAGGTGGAGCCATCAACTTGGCGGCACGCCCGAACCGATTAAGCAGTCGTCAAGCTGTCGAAACAAGTTCCCATTGATGTTGAGGACCCCACACGATATTTTTCACTACAATATAATTAGGCGGTCCTCTTTCTCTCCATTCATTTATTTAGAAAGACCAGTAGTGATCCAAAGGACGAGCGGAGAAACCCCAATATTTTGTTTCCGCCGTTTTGACGGGCTCCGTTAAATTTAAACGTTCTGCATCAGATGGCCAACATGGAACTGGGTCTTTCGGATTTGGACTTCAAAGGGATGAAAAGTCGTAAAAACGCGTTCTGGGACTTTGAAAGGAACGGTGACGGTGGATTCGGGAAAAGACAGCTGTCTTCGCTAATGACCCTCTTTCTTTTGCTTTTCCTTGTTCATTTCATTCAATTTAAAGAATGAAGTTTGAGTGACCTTTTACTTCCCTGTTTTTCCCCCAAATGTGTGTTGAGTCATCTTTGTGCTTTGTAAGCATAGGCGGCATCACAATGCGTAAATGAGTTTCTGAGGTGGAATCAAAAAGAATTAGACCTTTTTTGTTGTCAGATCTTATTGACAAATTTAGCCACTGTCTCGCTGATGTCTCGAAGTTTGAGTGCAAACGCTCTTCTTTCTGCAAGTATGCACTTTGTTCTTCCATAGTAACCTTGTATTACCTTCTTCAACAGTGTGTAAGAAACAATAATCATAAGCATCTTAAACAATAAGCATCTTAAACGCACTCGCTCCTTTCGACGACCTGGTAGAAAATCTAGCGTTAGTCTGATATTGTTCTGCCCATGGTGTATCGTTTGAAGAATATAAAAATGACTAGAGTACTCGCAGGGTGAACCCAAAGTAGACCAAAACCAAACATCGTCATGAACAGTTGCGAACGTAGATTCTAAATACACGATCCTCCACCTCTGAAACTCAGTGACAAGAAATTGAGTTAATGCACAAATGATGTCTCTAAACGCTTATGTAATTTCCCTCTTCCCAGTTAGGAACTCCTGACACAACCAGATTGTACTCTTTCTCTCGTACCCGAATCCGTCCTGAGAGAATCCCTCGTTCATAAATCAAGTCGGACCTTTTTTTCTCGACCTGAAAAGTGGGTTCGCGAATTTCGATGACCCTCCCGGAGCTTTCGATTTAGTTCCATACAAGGCAACTTATTTGAATAAACTTTCGCCATCCCAGTTATCCAATTTTAACGCGCTGTGACTAGCGGATTTATCCTGTATTTTAGCAACGCCCGCACGAACAACAATAGGTCAGCAGTATGTGATGGAAATCACTGAATCACGAATGTGCTGAGAAGATGGAATGTTGACGATAAGCTGACATGAAAGACAGATGAGGGTTGGAAGGTTGGAACCATGCTTATCTGAATTTCGTCCAAAATGAAATATTATGCATTTTTACATTCTTAGTTTGCATAATTGACAAACATCAACACGATTGTGAAGTCGTTCCGAATTATGTTGATGATTTTTCAGAACCCTCTTTCTGAAACCATATCAGACTGCCCTGAAAATTGGACTCATTAGAGTAATCCAAAAATGCTGTCTTGATTTTGACTCAGGTACGTGTTGCTAGTTGTCACTGTTAATAATTGGCAACACGATTGTGAAGTCGTTCACGATTTTGTTGACAATTTTGGTTTATTATTTTCAATAATGAACCTTTGGAATCGACCAAGAAAAAAAAAATTTTAACACTCCCTCAAAATTTGATGGTTTACGTTTCAAGGTACGTAGAATCCAAAAATCGAATAAAAATTTGGCCGTCCGTTCGCCGTACGCCGTCCGCGGCACTTTTGCCACTTAGCATTGACCGATTTTGATGTAATTTGGTATGTAGGCTCCATTTGGGGTCTAGTTATGCCCCGAAGCTTTTGGTTGATGTAGGTCACTTCTAAGGGTTCCAAAATCAATTTTGAAATTTTGAAAACGCAGTAACTCAAGAAATTTTGATATAAAGGTATTGTTTTTCCTTCAATTTAAGATTCTATAGAATTTTTAGAATTTTTTGAGACCTCGCGGAGCTCTGTAGGACTAACCGTTTGCTCCCTACGAAAATTTAAGGGTTTATATTGAAATATATATATATAAATCAAAACACGAGTGTGAATCGCAAAAGAGGCCTAATCTCCGTTCAAATTAGAGCTGACCAAAATGCGATCGATGGTTGGTGATTTTGATTTTTTTTTCTTCTCTTCATATTGGATGGTTGGGGATTTTGTAGACGAGTGATCTACATAGAAAAATAATAAACCATTGTGTAATAATTTGCAGCGTTTTTCCTCAAAGAATGGCGATTTATCCTGATTGGACCATGGTGTCACTAGTGTCACCACCGAAAACATCCTATGAATTTCACAGCTGTCTCAAGGTGTCACCGGAGTAACTAGATTTAAATTGCAATTTTAAAATTAATATAGAGCTAAATTTTTATAACCATATTTTGTAAGTTATTAGAAGTCAAAAAATATTTTCATGACAAAAATTTTGGAACTCTTCATTCAAGAAAGAAGAAAAAGAAGAAAACAAAATTCTTCTGTCAATTAAATGTAAAATTGCAATTTAATTTTGGTTACTCCGGTGACACCTAGGGACAGCTGTGATGTTCCTGAGATGTTTTCGGAGACACTAGTGACACCGTGGTCCAACAGGGTTAAAAGCTCCTAACTATCCTCCTCATTGGATCCCTAGGGTTTGTCCAAAACTGATGGCCAACAAATTCTTCTTTTCTCAAACAGGGTACGGCAGAAAGGACGCATGGATTTCAAGATGACGCTACACCAAAAGAATTGCGATAAAAAAAAAAATGCATTACGTCAAGATGATCATAAAGAGTGGAAGTGATGATCACAGTTCGTGTAAAAAAAATTAAGTTTTAAAGATCACGTCTGAGATGACGACCATTAGACGCAATGCAGGGTTCCAGCCGTTCCCGGAAAGACTGCAAGTCGTTGGTCAACATTTCCCTGGGAACTTCTGGCTATGTCAACAGGCAAAATTGTCGTTATTGGTCCCCAATGAACCCCCAAACACTCCATGAGAATCCCGTGCACTCCCCAAAAGTAACAGTTTGGTGTGCAATCCGCCAAGACAGAATCATTGGACCTTACTTTTTCGAAAACGACGACGGGGAAACAACACCGTCGTCAATTCAGACCAATACCTACCTACGTTGAAAATTATCACCAATTTTTTTTTTTTTTTTTTTTTTCTGGGGCTTACTCGTCATTGTGTCTGATGAAAAGGACTTGGTTTCAGCAAGATGGGGCCACATCTCACACAGATCGTGCTTCAATGGAAGTTCTTCAACGAAAATTTCCACGTCGTCTCATTTCGCGCTTTGGTGACATTTCCTGGCCCGACCTTACCAACTGCGATTTTTTCTTGTGGGGGAACATGAAATTTAAGGAGCACATCAACAAGCCACGAACACTCGAAGTACTGAAGGGAGAAATCAGGCGAGTGGTGCAAGAAGTTCCCAGGGAAATGTTGACCAACGCCATGCAGTCTTTCCTGGAACGGCTGGAATCCTGCATTGCGTCTAATGGTCGACATCTCAACGACGTGATCTTTAAAACTTAATTTTTTTACATGAACTGAAACTACTACTCTTTGTGATGATGTTGACGTAATAAATTTTTTTATCGTAATTACTTTTGGTGTAGCGTCGTTTTGAAATCCATGCGTTCTTTCTGGCGGACTCTGTATTATGAAATTATCGTTTAATTTCTTGCTGATGGTTTTCTGAGTCAATGGCAACACAAATGTGAAGTCATTTGTGATTTTGCTGACGATTTTTGACGTTGTAGAAATTATTTGTCTCTTTCAAGGTCCAACCCCAAACTTCCCTCCAAATTTGAGTAAAAACTAGCATTAGATCGTGAAGAATTGACGCTCAAGTGAAGATACTTTTGGGCGTACGCACACCATTGTCCGATGTTGATGACATTCATAAGGAACCGTATCGAAAATTCCTCGAACAAACAACGAAAACATCTTCAAAGTCAGACAACGATCGCTGGTAGTTAAGGGCAAGGATTGACCAGACACACAGGCACAAAAAGTCTCAAAATTCAACAAGAAATTTTCATTTTTGGAGGACCCTCTTTTTCTGGACTTTATCCACGGAAGCTTCCCTATCTTCTCACTAAGAAGCCAAATGAGAAAAATGCAATAAAAACAATGTAAATCTGTTGTTATTTCTCTAATATATCTAGTTATTTTTAGTCATTTTGCTGAACACCTTCTAATCTGTTATACATTTACTGACGTTTTATACACTGTCTGAATGAAAACAAACTTTTTTGTTAAATTATAAATGACTTATTCTTGAGAAGCTGAAATACTACTGGAATAAATTTGTTAGAGTAAAAATTGTATACTTACTTGAAAAAAAGAAAAGTTTTCAAAATATTTTAAAAAAAATTACTTATTAGACATATTTTTAACTTTTCGAATGTTATATGAAAAATAAATTTGACAGTTATTTTGGGAAATATGAAATACAATGCTTTAACCGAAGCTAAGATTTACTCTTCAAAGAAATACTTGACATGAAATTGAGCTTAAAGACGAGACATGGATGCCAAATGAAAATCCAACTATGAATGAGAGTGGATGAGGCAACTCACCTGGTGGTTTACAAGGTGAGTTAATTAATAGAACTCGGAACGGGTTAGGAGTGTCAGCTTCTCAAACATAGTAATTTCAAGCGGTGAACGAAACAAAATGAAGCAGCTCTTGAGAACACTAAACGAGGCGATCCGAGATAATAACAGAGAGGTGTCAAGACTTTGCGCAACTGGTGATTAGTTTGTTAATCTACAGGTTAGAAGCGAACCATTACAATTTATATTTCATCGATAGCCTTATGCGACTTAAGAACTTAGTTTGCCAAGGAGAGCAGCAAATGAACACCAGCTTTCGTGTAAGTTCAGGAGCGGTATCGACAGGGTGGTACCTCCAAACCTGAAGATTTTATTTAGATCAGATGGATGTTGGCATACACTCCCTCGTAATATCAGCAGGAGTAGCAAATATGGAGTACTTTAAATACAGCGACACAAGCTGTGGGCGTATGCTTTGTAGCTGATTGAATACCACACTCTGGGATAGAGTTATTCACCACCACGCTGAGCAGGTTCGAAGTTCCAGACCATCTGTCTCCTCAAGATACGGAGACCGATGTGCGTATGCCTCCATCTCATGTACTTTGTTAGGACTGTGGTAATCAACTCAGACAAGAGTAAAATGGGCCCCTGGCGACTTAAGGGGCCCATTCACGTGTATGCCTGGAGTTGCCGCCGCGGGCCAAGCCGCCGTCAAAGGGGAAAACTACCTGTGAATGGTTAACAAAATCTTGAGGTCTGGCGGTCGTCCGCCGCTCGGCAGGTAATCGAACATGCTCGAAAATTGCGGCCAGTTAATCCTCGGCAGCCCTGTGAATGGTTGAAGTGAGGCCGACGCCGGGTCGCACTCCCACCAGTACAGCATGACTAGAAGTGAGGAAAACGGTAGGGCTACATGCTGTACTGGTGGGAGTGCGACCCGGCGTCGGCCTCACTTCAACCATTCACAGGGCTGCCGAGGATTAACTGGCCGCAATTTTCGAGCATGTTCAATTACCTGCCGAGCGGCGGACGACCGCCAGACCTCAAGATTTTGTTAACCATTCACGGGTAGTTGTCCCCTTTGACGGCGGCGACTCCAGGCATACACGTGAATGGGGCCCTTTAGGTCGAAGTATCATGAGCCTGCCCGCCAATAGAGTTTGGAGTCAAAGTGGCCATGGTTGAGCGTACCCTGCTTCACGGTCTAGGTCCATGGAGGCTGTAAAGGAGAGGCATCCTCTGTGGGACTTCCCTCTGTGAATGTCCTTCGGCAAGTGAGCTCTACTCTGAACTCGGATACCAACCTTTCTAGTAGGTAGAGCTACAGCTAGATGGCTCGGCCTGACCTGTGGTGCTCAGCAAAAAGCTACCCAGAGGAGAAAGATGGTCTGGACCACTCCTCCATGTGACCTGTGAGATTCTTCCATCTGCTTGCTGGTGGAGGGGTTTGCGAAACCCTAAATGTATCGCCTCTCCAAACAGTGGTAATTTCGATCCAATATATAGAGATATTTTCGTCTCCTGATAATGAAGAGTATACCAAAATTCACGAACTTGCTGGTCTTCATGAACATTTATGAGATCTACAGAAGTGGTAGCTCAGTCAACTTGTAAAACGAAATCTCTAAATCGCATCTACGATGTTTCTATACGTTGTCGGGACTTCTAAGGGTAGTTTACTCCCAAATTTTCAACCCCGTAAACTCCACGAAACTGACGTATAATGCACTAAACAATCGAGAAATGTTTGCGCTTTTCTAAGTTTTTTTTTACTACATTTTCCAAACTACGATAATTTGAATCCTTCAAATTCCAACGTTTTTAAAGTTTTTAAATATTAAAGTTGCATCAGTTTGAGACGAAATTACGAATAATAATAAAAACATTTGACAGAAATTTAAAGTTAAAAAGTCGATACATCCAATTTTGTGAAAAAAGTCAAAACAAACTTGAAGGAATTGGCAACTTGGTATTTGAAGGGAAAATATTCTAGGTAGGTAGGTACCTAGAATTTATTCCGAAAAGAGACATATTTGTGTTAAGGTCGAGTCTCGAACCATTCACTAGAAAATTTACTCATTTAAGAAAATATTCAAGAGAGAAAGAAATTTGAAGGAAATTCAATCATCTTTAATCAGAAATCTTCATAGCTCTCCTACTCAAAAAATACAATCACCGAAGTGCTTTGCAGTATCAAAATTCTACCAAAGAAAAACCAAGAGCCTCATCCTACTTCTACAGCGGAAGATTATTCGAAAGAGGAGTCCAGTCAAAGGCCGATTATTGCAATTTAAAAGTCCTAAAACCTGAAGGTTAGAGTGGAAATAGAAGGAAAACTTCTTAGCACTTCATTTTTATCTGTAATCAGGATTCCATTTATGCTTTCAATTTCGCGTTGTCCCTTACAAGTGAAAACGAGAACCTGCTTTCGTGGTTTGTGGTTTTTCATATGTTTGGCTGCATCGTTTACAGTCGAGTGAATGAGACGAGCCGAAAAAAGGCGTTTAAAAAAAGTTTGACGTGAAAGGGAGAACAACGACACGCACTTAGACAGCGGGGAAAGAAATATTTTGGCGTCCGACCCGAATCTCCATTTCTTCCTACAAGAGCTGCTCCTTGTGAGCTTTAGCTGTAAGTTTTTCATATTTATAGATTCGGTTCATTTGCCTCTAATGTCGTCCCCCATCGCGGCTTTCTAATCCCCGAGGAGATGCTGACGCAGATGCTCCGAGAAGCAGTTTTCGATGCTTTGCTGATTCGATAGATTTGTTGAATTAGATTAGCTACGCATTTAAAGTTACATTCAGATGATTTCCTTAATTCCGTGATCTTCTGAGACAGATTTTGATGGTATGCTGATGCTGAAGAGATTCTGCATTTCTTCCTACAAGAGTTGCTCCTAGTGAACTTCAGCTGTAAGTTTTTCATATTTATGGATTATGTTCATTGTTCTCTAATGCCGTCCCCCATCGCGGCTTTCCATTCCACGAAGAGTTGCTGAAGGAGATACTCCGAGAAGCAGTCTTCGATGCTTTGCTGAATTTCGTGAGCTGATTCGATTGATTTGTTGAAGCAGATTAGCTACGTATAAGAACATTCCGATGATTTCCTTAATTCCGTAATCTGCTGTGTCAGGTTTTGATGGTTTGTTGATGCTGAAGAGATTCTACATTTCTTCCTTCAAGAGTTGCTCATGGCCAACTTTAGTTGCAAGTTTTTCATACTATAAATTACGATCATTCGCTTCAATGTCGTTCCTAAATTTATTAAGAATTATATCTAAATCACGATTCTGAAGAGTTGCAACCAAAGCTCCTTGAAGCAGATGCACATCTGATGCCGTACAGAAACACGTGATCTGTTATACCAGTTGCTGAAGGATTTTTGATTCTGATGAGCTGCTTTTGCATATTCTGACTATTTTCCGTATTATGTCAACTGATGATTTGCTGATAGGTATAGAAGTGTACATAGCTGAGTTTACTGTATATTCAGATGATATCGCTGAAGAAGACGCACTTCTGATACTTTGCTGGATCACGTGATCTTCTGCATCAGATTCTATTGGTTTGCCGATGCAGTCGAAATTATGAACTACATTAGCTGCTCCTAGTGAGGTTTGGCTGTAATTTTATGATACATATATATCAGGTTAATCACAGTTTCCTCATTCACAATTATGATTAGTTGTTGATGCAGAATCCTCTTTGGATTCTGATGCTTCGCTGATGTAGATGATCTCACGTAACAAACTCTCTTGGTTAGCTGGAGCACTAGGTATGCTGTTACAATACAGATTTCTTCTGCTTCATCAGAATCTGCCGAAGATGAACTGCTGTTCAGAGGTTTCTCTGAAGCTGGCGATCCTCCTGCTTTGCTGATTATTGGGGTGGCAGAGGCTGAAGCTTTTCTGCTGAAGCGAACCCAAGAATTCATACTATGGCCCAGGAGTGCGCTTATCAAGAATCGAGATTCTAATGATCTTCATGGTCGACCATCTTCCACTATGATGTCTATGGAATGAAATGGTTGACGTTGCACCAATCTTGCTACATAATCAGCGAAACCTCAGTGCATTTCTCTATCTGTAATACCGGAGGTGCTGCCATCTTCTAGAGGGTCGATATACGTTTTGGTAGAGTTGCAAAACCCCCTTAGGGTACCTCTGACCAACCTCAATCACGCACTTGTCTGCCCGCAAAATTTTAAAGCGGTTACTCAACAGTGCAAGGTCTCGTGTTTGAACCCTTGAAGTCGTGACACCAAAATAATAGGATTTTAATTTCCTGCGACGCTTCATTTCAAAAGTAGAATAACATGCAAACAAACATTGCTAAACTAGTGGCATTTTATCGTGCCAAGGTTATTACTCCACTGCTTAACATATTCTTGCACCAAGGACGATAATTGACATAAATCATCATCGGATTTATAATGGAATATGTAAGACGGAGTATAGTGATACAATGTGAAAGTTTTCTGTCATAATATATCATCAGTTGTTTGAAAGGTTTGCGATTTGAACCTCCTCCAGGCTATTTAGGCTGAATAGGCTATTAAGTGATACCTCGATCTCAAAGTTTTATCTCTCAATGTAGGATGTATCCGGAGAAGTAAAGAAAGTAGTCTTCATATCTTGGTTCTGTATTATCGCATGCTTGGAAAGAAATAATTTTGTACCGTATAACTAGGCAATGTAAAACCATTCTATTCTCGATTACCTGCAGTCATTGTGAATCGTAATTATGGTAATGTGGGAAAGTTTCTTCAAATGTTCTCACATTTTACTGTACTCTATAATCTGAGGAATGTTGGAGTGAGGCTTGAGAAGGTAAAATATCGTGTTTTCTTGTCAAAGTTAAAAATTTGTCAAAATCTCAATGTGGAGGCATCAACGTTGAAGCTGAATAAGGACAGTTGTTGAGAGATAATATCAATAGTGAACAAAGATAATGATATAAAAAAAGTCCCAGAAAAAGTTCCCGAATCTTTTCCATGAAATAATTAATTTTTGGGAACTCAAATCCTGAAATTACAATGTACTTGGAGTTTTAGGGTATGTTCCAGCATCTGAGGTCAATTTGTGGTAAAAAGTGGTCTCGCAAAACCACATCGGGCTTTCAGTATGATGATGAATCTATCGACGTACATTATATTTACTCATTTGAAAGTATGACTTCTTATCACGTACGGCAGTCGCGTTTTCGTTATCAAAGGAGAAGAGACCACGCAAAGTCATCCACTGGAAATCTAGATAGGTCGTTTTATTTATATCCGTATCCACCGTGGATTTAAGAGGTATGGAGGTTATGGAGTAGATAAGATCTTCTCGAGTCCACACAGAAAGGCAGACCTGCACAGCCTGCAGCACCAATCAATAATTCATCGCACTGCGCAGACAAGGTCGATTGAATAGTTTGCTATCTTCAGCAAATTTTACGATATTCACAAGAATACTCACTTATGAGAGATTAGAAAAGCGTATTGTCGATCTGTTGTATATTATAAAACGGTGCAAATTTTTACACAAAGGTTACTTTTTTTACAGATCACTCGCCTGCAAAGATCACAGCTTCGCCATTGTCACCAACCATATTTTCGCTTCACACACAAGTTTAATTTGAAGAAATAAATAGCTATGGATGCCTTTATATGGACATTTTATTACCGGTTATTAAAGAAGCAAAACTGAGGAAGAAACGAACGACGATCTCATTTTGGTCAGCTAAAATTTGTACAGAGATTGGACCTATTTTGCGATCGACACTCGTGTTTCTGATTTATCGTAAGTCCAATCCTTAACCCTTTGTATCCTGAGGTATCTTTCTGGAAGTCCGATTTTTACCTGCAACAGTTCATCCATTTTTGAACCAATACTGATAGCCGTTGGCTATCTTGATACTCCAACTATGGAGTAAGAAAATTTGTGTAAAAAAAACGAAATAATGAAATTTTAATTAAAAGAGTTGTCAAACTGTAATAGGGCCTTTGAGGTACCTTCTACCCTCATTTCTTACCTTGTAGGCTATTAGTTGGGTTTTCTCAGAAAAGGCAGCACAGAGTCCTCTATGAAGTGAATCTTCTCCACCTTATTCCTTGGTTCTGTACTTTATGGGAAATACCAGATCCTAACATCCTACCAAGGATTTTTCCAAGTTTCCTTCTTTTACTCCATCAAAATTGGGTTTATGAGCAGATTTTTCTGACGCAGGTAGCACTAGTGTGGCCCTTGGAAAGATCCTTCTTGAGGTGACAGATTGTATAGGGCCTTTGAGGTACCTTCTACTCAAATGTTCTCTAAATTTTAATTCAAAACTCCGGAAAAAAAACATTTTTTTAAACAAGTGGGAAATTAGGGGTTAAGGGGGTCTCATAGGGAGAGAACGGTTGGTCCTACAGAGCTCTGGGTGGTCTCGTTCGATTACAAAAATTCAATACTATTTCAAATTGATGAAAAAACAATACCTTCATATTAAACGTTTACGAGCTTTTTGAAAATCTTTTAATTAAGTCTTTTAAAGGTTCAGCACTAAATTTGGCTAAAACATGTTCCATATTTACGCCGAAGGCTTTATATTTAGTAACTAGCATTTAGTAGCTCTATTAAGTAGATAGCAGACGAGAAGCGCCGAGTTTTATTCGATTTTTGGATTCAACGAGCCTTGAAACGTAAACCAAAAAATTTGAGGGGAAGGGAGGGGGTCATTATTGAAAAGAATAAACAAAATCGCCCTCATCAGTTTTTCACCACCACTGCTGCGTCAGAAGCCGAATTAGAAAAACAATAAGGCTACACAGAAAAATGTGGACAAACAAAATTACCTTGTGGATGAAAAAAAAGATTAAATAATTCGATATAATCGAGCAGAAGGTTGGCGAGTAAATTGTTTAGAACCCAATTCTCTCTCAAATTAGGCAGTGTCAATGCCATTGTAGTATTAATCTATGAGAAGGATGGTTGCAAGTAAAGCTGTGCACTCACTGCTTCTTCTAATCCATTCTATTCTTTATTTGTTGAAATGGAGGGACCATCTTCTTGATTTGAATAAGTTTCCGAGCTGATAAGATTATTTCAGGTTTTTAATTCATTCGGAACGTGTTTCGGCATTAACCGACGCCTTCTTTCATTTTTGAGATGCCAACTTGTGGTATCAACTCCATATTAATGTCTTGTGAACAGCATACCTCTCTCATCACATTATTTGTGTACTTTAATTTGAATTCATTTAAGCTTTAATTTAGTTATTATTGAATCATACTCTTTATGGTACGATTTTATTCTATTCGATGCTCTTACTATACTATTCCCACATTAGGAGTAATTCCTTCCTATGAAGACAGCCAGTGACTCACAGAATTTCTGAATTCAGGAACAAATTTTCCGTCCAGGTAGGCGTCTGAACCTCAGTTACAGTGAATTGTAGTCCAATAAGACAGTAACATAGAATCTCATCAATCATGTGATGAATGATTCTGGATACTCTGAAGAAGATACTTCAACCATGTAGGGGATCCAAGGTGCCCCCCTAGTAGTCTCATCGCGATTGATTCCTGCCTAATTCGGAATTCATATATTCATCGTCACGATCTCAATTTCGTTCTGCATCGCGTGAAAAATGTACTAAAATGAATTATAATTACGAACTCTCGCCCCCTCGTTACTATGAGAAAAAACCGTCGGCTTTTTCATGTTTCGACCTTACAGCGGTGATTGGGTGTACCTGTACCAATTCCTAGCTCAGCAAACCGGTAAGCTGTTCAAGTTAGTTTCGCTAGGTGTTGAGGGGAGCTAGCGAGCAGGTAATCCTACTTAACCGTTTCAATTGAGAGTCCTTGGCCCCCTTCTCACGACGCCAGTCTCTGCCGGTGAAGTTGAACGACTCAGTGTCTTCTAATTGACATCAGAAAATAACTGAAACTACATCTTCAATTGTTTCTACTTTCCACTACACTATAAGGTTAAAAATACAGTATCGTTAAAGGCGGAAATTTTTTTCGAACACAGACGACAAGTGGGGTGTACTTGACCCCATAAAAACAGCAATCCTATCTGCATTCATTCTCAAATTAATAACCTTAGCTGCAATACGTTGTAATTTTAATCATTAACAGAGAGGCTAAATCAGAATTTTACATCCCATTAGTCACAAACAAGTACTAAATGCTCCATTTTCCTTGAAAGTTCCTATAAAGACCAATTTGGGTGCACTCACGAACCTTAGCATTCGCTTTTATTTTGATGGCATGAAGATGGTTTATTTTTTTAACCAATCGTCATTGAAGATGCAATACGTGTTACTGAAATTTTTGATGAATTTTGATAAATATAATATCTTAACTTGTCTCTTCTTTTTCACTTCTCTTTTCAGTGTTCAGCTACCACCTCCAAAAACAAGTGGCTCTTCCAATAAGCTTTTCTGCTCGAAGAGAATTCCTTCCGACTCGACAAAAGATTAGTGAGCAAGGTCGGGGGTTTCGAATTCATTTCCCCTTCGGATACCGACGTAATTATACCGGGCGTATCTCGAGTGGGTCGGAATTGAGGTTCCACCTCTGCTCAGTCACGAGTTAGAAAGGATGTAGACCATCTGGTTTTTTCATTCTTCGTGGAACATTTTTGGAAAACAGCTTTGCAACTCATAGAGAAATGACTAGGGTCTAAATCGCACATTTCCTGAAAAATTCAATCTTAATTCATTTTCATGTAGTTTTGCGTCTGTTAACCCTCAATGGACTTTTAGTGTCACACGAAGGACAGATGGGCACACTCAGAGCCGCATGCCTTTTTCACGATTCCCACATTTATTTTCGGACTTCAATTCATCCTCCGTACTTGTTTACTCTTTTCAAGGATTCAAAGACACATTAATTACTACAGGAACTCCATTTCTTCAAAATTAACTCCGAAATCTGTAAATCATTTCAACATTTGAATATTTTACTAGAAGTCGGAAATCCTATCCTTCTACTTAGTTATACTCACTCGAATTTTAAAATCGTCACAAATAATCGAGATGAATGGGAATGATTTCCATAAACTTCAAGCCATTTGAACATACATTTATTAGGACAATGTCCCCAAATCAACCCGTCAACAGGTGGGACATGACAGACAGATTGGCGCCTAGAGTGCAGCCTAGACGATTTTTGGCACTTGAGGGAGGTAGAAGGATTTTTTTTATTTTTAAAAATGAATCTACAAAATGTACTGAATCGATTGCTCCAAGAATTATTTAAAAAGGACATTGGGAAGTAGGCTATAAACAAGCTCAAAGTCGGGTATCTCAATGTATCGCAGCGTCATAGGCAGGAGCCAAGCCAAAGAGCCGAAGGATTCAATATCAACATATGTCAAATTCTTTTTAGTCTCATAATTATCATAGTCAGCAATAGTTGATGATAATTTTCTCGCCGAAGATGATGGAGTACTAACCATATCCACTTCTTCAAGGTTCATCTGATAGAAAAACGCCTATCTAGTGGTTTCCTGAACAATTCTTTTGAAAATAAGTTTTGAACTCGGGATTTTGTCAGTAAAAATAACGAAAGAGGAAAAACGAGTTCGCTACACAACAACAAATCACACCGGAAGGTTTCAAAAGCAAGGTTATGATAACAAAGCCACTCAGAAGGTTCTTTGGATCATGGAAGGTTTAGATAATACAAGGATACTCGAAAACCACCGATTTTAGAGAGAAACAACAACATAAACGGCCAGAAAAGCTTGAATTTCGAAATTTGTCTCTCCTGAAAAATTTCATTTTTTCTCACAGAAGTACCTTTTTCTCTGGCCCTAGTCAATGAAATTGAATGCAATTTTTTCTATGCGTGTACCAAACTATCCATACACATTCAAATCATACAACTTTTTAAAATTCGAACGGATCTGAAAAAATAAATTTTTCAAGTCAACATTTCACTAGCATTTTTTGTTGTCTGTGTAATATGGCACTTATTTTTACTTATTTTTGAATATGCAATATTTCCAAACGTTCTATGACTAAATGTTACATAATAATACCTATAACAACTCCTAAAAATTTCAAATTGATATCTTCAGTAGATTTGGAGAAAAAAGTATTAAGATGGGCCACTTTCTATACTCTTGCCTTTATTTAAAGAGCTCTGGGATTTTTGAAGGCCCCGAAGGTTTGGCATCGCTGCAAGAATCCGAGCCCCAGCGGAAGGTCGAGGTATACCTGCGCAACCCCTCCGCCCGTGAACCCCCCCCCCCCCCAACAGTTTAACCTCTTCTGCAAATGCACACTTGATTCACAAATTATTTCGATCATCCCATCACCAAAATCGTGATCAGCGAGAAAAATTGAACATATCGAGTATAAACTCGAGGCAGGTACGATTAAAACTCAGCAGCCCTCTCCCGGCCAATCCACCCAAACGAATTACGCCCTCTTCGCCGAATTACAGGAAATTTGGACTCATTTTCATCAGAATAATTAGTACGTTACGAATTTAAATTACAAAAAATGTTCACCGGACGATAAATAATTAAATTGTATGTTGATAGAAGAGGAAGAAGGAACAGGGATGATGGGTTTTGACCGCGAAGGGTTGTGACCGCGAAGGGTTAAGACCCCAAGGTGAGCACCTTGCAACGTTGCCACCTCTTGGCAGGGAAGGGGTTTTGGAACCCGCGGTCCAGAGCTCTTTAAATAAAGGCAAGAGTATAGACGTTTTTCGATATGAAAAAAAAACAAAAAAATTCCTTCTACCCTTGACCGAGTTGACGTCACGAATTGAACAATAACTAACCTCAAGGGTTGGGTGAGGTCATGGGTCTGGGTGGACGGGAGGGGGGGGTGGAGGTTAGAAGGGGTTAACAAACGAAAAAATGAGAACAAAATTTGATTTTGGACCATTTTTTCTTTAAAAACGTACTTGTATTTAAGAGATTTTAAAATCACAAATTAATGTTCTTCTGGTTCACATATATTATGTTCAAATGAGCCGGTCGCCAACACTCCCGTGGGAGTGGGCTACGAAAAGCCGAATCATCGGTAAAATCGCTTCGCGTTACGAGTGTCGACAAACTCAAGTATTCCGAAAATGGGAAGCATCGAGAGGTTAATTCAGGGTTATCTGGCGAACGATCGGTTCTCTAACATCAACTTCTCGGGAATCAAGTGGCCATAAAAACCCCCATTCTTGGGAGAGTTCGTACAAGAATAGCGAATTCGTTTCTGGAAAGAAAAAAAAATGTGTTGAGGAGGGGAAAACGGGATGAGCGTTATTACGGACGGTTTAGGTAGTGCAGAGGTCATGAGGGAGCTTTCGCTTTGCTGGGTCTCGAAGAAGACAAGTGACTTCATATCAGGCGCCGGCGCCATCTGTCGATAGGAATGTACGGGGTGCCGCTCAGACAGGCATACGCAGACTTGCCGCTGTGGGGCAAAATCGAAAAAACCTGCCCAAGATATAAGTAAATGATACAGTGAAAAAAGTAAGTTCACTTTTTGTCGATACCTAGTTTTGGTTAATTATTTTCAATAATAAACTTTTGGAATCGACCAACTAAAGTTATCCCCCCCCCCACAATATTTGTTGTTTAACGTTCTTCAATCGTAACGTTCTTCTTCGTCGTTGTTTAATCGTTCTTCAAGGGTATAGTCGTGCCACGAAGATTTTGGTTGATGTCAGTCATTTATTAGTGGGTTGAAAATATGGGCTGAAATTTTGAAAACGCCCAAGCTCGAAAACTTTTGATATAAGGGTATTGTTTTTTCATCAATTTAAAACAGAATTTAAAATTCATTGGCCCAACGCTATGGAAAAGAGATTAATGGGGTCCCAACTTCATGTGATGGATGTCCTCCAAACACAGACGGAACTAGAGTCCTCATACGTAAATCATGCTCTGAACTGAAAGCGCGGCGAACTTGTGAAGCAGGGCCATGACTTGCAAAACCTAGCAGCCCTAGCGTGGAACGGTGTTGAGGTAGAGCCTGTGATGTAGGAAGGCAGTGATCAAGCAGCCGGGCTTACAGCTGACATTAAAGTCCAAAGGGTCTGTAGTTGGGAAAGGGCGTCTTTCTTTGACGCCACTTCCTACTCTACCCGGGAATGGTCCGACATATCTGAGTCAGCCGCAAGGTCAAAGCATATGAAGTACAACACAGCAGCAGAGGATCTTCGTGGGACTCTCACACCTCGAGTGTGCTCTTGTAAAGCAGTACTCCACAGAGTTCACAAACTTTCAAAAGCGACTCGTGGACACCCTAACTGACAAGTGGCGCAAGCCTCAATCGTATACAGCCGGATGGGTACTAGCAGTCATCCGAGCTGTATCCTTTCGAATAAGAGGAACGCGAAAGGAACGAAGGTGCCACAATCCCTCCAGAAATCTGGGACTTGAAGACGGATCCCCGCTTCCTCTCCTCAGAGACTGACATGGTCTGATCAAAAGTTCCAATCATCAAACCAGAAATGTCAAAGTCTTCATGCCCACATGGGATTATTTCAAAAATAAATTGTTTTGTTGTAATTTAAAACAGAAGTGAATTTTTAGAATCGAATGAGACCACCCAGAGCTCTGCAGGACCAACCATTTGCTCCCCATAAGAACTTGAGGGTGGGACTTACGATAAATCAGAAACACCGAGGCTAAATGTGCTTTAAAATTTTAGCTGACCAAAATGCGACCGTTTTTAGTTTTTTCGAGTAGTACTCACTTTTGCGGCTTTAGCAACCAGTGTGCGATTCATCTCATAATAGCTAAAATAAGGGGGGGGAAACCCCAAACAGTGATGACCGACGAGGCAAACAAACTTTTATCAAAAAGGGAAAGAAAGAGAAGTGTTACCGTTCCGGCTAAAGAACCGACAACAATATCAGATATTACAGATTCTGTAATTCTGAAGATCTTGTTTACAATGAATCCGACCAACAGGCCTTCATACTGAGAGCGTAATACTCGTCCAAACCTATCAATCTTCGAGAGCACTTTTCAAACTGCCGGGTGCAAAATCAGGATTTTTTAGAGATAGACAATTATGAAAAACAAAGTTAAAAAAATCTCAATGTACGCTGAAATAACAATTTTTTGGCAGTTAAACACAGTTTCCGTCCTCAAATTACATAGCCTAAAAAATGATGATGGTGGAAAGCTGACAATTTGGGCGTTTTTTCCGAAGAGAGCCCATCGAAATAAAGTCTCACAGTAAAAACTTCAATCAACCCCAATTGGACCACCAGTGTCACCGAAAACATCTTAGAAACTCCACAGCTGTGCCAAGGTGTCTCTAGATTAACTAGATTTAAATTGCGGAATTTTTTTGTATTTTATTAAAAGTCAAAATGTTATGACGAAAATTTTGAACATTTTTTTATATCGATTTCTTTGGAAATTTTTGTCATAACTTTATTTTGAGACTTCCAATAGCCCACAAAAAATTCTTCTGTCCATTAAATTTAAAATTGCAATTTAATTCTGGTTACGCCGTTCACACCTTGGAACAGCTGTGGAGTTCCTGAGATGTTTTCAGTGACACTAGTGACCCCGTGGTCCAATTAGGGTTTGAAAAAGTCAAATTTCGAAGAAAAAAAATTTCAAAGAAAAGAAAGAAATTTGAAAAAAATTGTTTTTGACTTCATAAAAAAAAATTTTTTTTGAAGATCTTGATTTTGCACATTTAACGCTATTTCAAACGATATCATCAAATTTGAATTTACTAGGTAAATTAACTCGAGTTACGGCAGTTTCAATATCGTAAGGTCAAAAACACGAAAAAATATTATTTGGAAAAAACTTGGAAAAATAAGGGGTTAAAACGAAACTGTTAGGAGATTTTTAAAAAGAAATACCTAGTAAAATCAATCCTTGAAGTTTGGATCATTGATAAAGGGACACTTTGCATAATGGAAAATTATGGTTAGCGTAACCAGCTAGCTGCAGTATCATGCATCCTGATACATACTGATCTCGTGGTGGCTGTAACCTCTGGCCTGTAATCATTGGCCATAACCTCATACCACGACCTTGAGAATTACGTGTTAAAAGAAAAAATACACTTTGATGATACAAGACGGCTACTCTTCTCTCATGGACCACAACAAACATCAGTTTCACTCTCCTACAGTGCTAATTATGTTGGTCCGAAACTTGTGATTGTCAGTTACTAGACCCTTGCCTGTTACTGGCGACCTTACCCAAAAGCCACAACATCGGAGCCTCAAATGGCTGACGTGTTGCTATAAGTTGATCTGGAAGACTGAGAGATCCTGCATCGCTCAATAACTTTCCATTCCGACAAAGTAATTATATAATTTCTGTGACGAAAAAAAATATACCCAACTTGGCAGACTTTTTTCTGGGGGCTATTTCCCTATTTTCCGCCCATTCGTCTGCCACCTACCTCAAAGATCCCTCATCCTCGTAGGCCACTGTCAAACCTCAGAGACCGAGCGGATGAGAAGAACTGGTGGTTCTGTAGGTCGTTTGATCTAGGGCCAGTCGTTAATTGAGTTTTTGGTCTCGGGAGGTGTTCTCAACCCGTAGACTTTATACGGAAATAGTTTCCTCACCTTTGGAAGACACCGAACCGTGAAAACAATATTTTTTCGTTTGAAGGACGATTTTCATTCTTGTTTTAGGACGTCTTACAGTAAGACTTGGACGTCCTTACGCGATTAATCTGGGATGAAGGAGGACAACTCTAAACTGAGGAAAACTTGGTGTTTCAAAACTAGGTATAAAACGAGTACCTATGCATGCAGATACATCCGTACATGGATATGTCTTATGATGGCAATTTAAATGATGAGCTCACTCAGCTGATCAATGACCACTCAGGCGCCTTCAGCATTCTCCATTGACCCGCCCTCTCAAATTTCAGGTTCCTGCGTTCAACAGGAGAGGAAATGGCCTTGGAGCTCACTCAGCTGATCAGTGATCATCAACTTTGATGATGTATAGAAGTATGTATCGATTGACCCTGCCTCTCAAATTTCAGCTTCCTGCGTTCAACAGCATCAGAAAAAAAAACGTTGCATTGTTTTGTTTGTCGAAAATTTTGGAATGACCCCCAGAACTAAGACATATCCATGTCAAAAGCAACATACAATACAGACAATGTACGAGACAAAAATCATTAGTACTCTGCCCAGGCCTTAGCTTCCAACCGAATTGCGTGGTTCTTTTTTGTTCGAAGCAGAAATATTCCTAGTTGTGCACTACGTCGCCGGAATTATTTTAATTTTGTCTTTTAAATGGGTGAAAGAGAGGTTAATCCTTAAAAAATGTGCGTTTTCGGGCATAATCCTTTGTACTCTGCACAGGCTATACTCTCCAACCGATTTCAGAGGTTCTTTTTTTGACGCATGAATCTATGTAGTTGTGCACTACGTCGCCGGAATTTCAAAATTTTGATTCAAGGGAGGAAGGGAGAGATATCCACTGAAAATAAGGTGCATTCTGACGATTGTTCTTAAGCGCGATGCCAAGTACTCAGTTCTAACTGATTTCTTCTTTCTTTTCTTCTAACTTAGTTTCTTTTTTGGTTTATTATTTTCAATAATGAACCTTTGGAATCGACCAAGAAAATTTTTTTTTCAACACCCCCTCAAAATCTGATGGTTTACGTTTCTAGGTACGTAGAATCCAAAAATCGAATAAAAATTTGGCCGCCCGTCCGCCGTACGCGGCACTTTTGCCACTTAGACCGATTTTGATGAAATTCGGTATGTAAGCTCCATTTGGGGTCTAGTTGTGTCACGAAGATTTTGGTTGATGTAGGTCACTTCCAAGAGTTCAAAAATAAATTTTGAAATTTTGAAAACGCCCTAACTAAAAAAATTTCGATATAAAGGTATTGTTTCTCCCAGTTCAAGATTCTATAGAATTTTTAGAATTTATTGAGACCACGCGGAGCTCTGTAGGACAAACCGTTCGCTCCCTACGAGAATTTAAGGGTTGGACTTGGATAAATCAGAAACACGACTGTGAATCGCGAAAGAGGCCTAATCTCCGTTCAAATTGAAGCTGACCGAAATGCAATCGATGTTTTTCTTCATGTTGGATGGTTGGTGGCTTTGCAGACGAGTGATCAATATAGAAAAATAATAAACCATTGTGTAATAATTTGCAGCGTTCTTCGACACAGAATACTTCCCAGTTGCGCAAGACTTCACCAGAGTACCAAAATTACCATGGAGAGGGGGTAAATAGGGGATATTATTCTCAAATACACGACTTTCAATATTACTAGATTTACTAATGGAACTCGGAGAGATTTTATGATCAACAGTATCCCAACAACCATCCTAGGGCATTTTTGAAAATTTCCACCCTTAAATTCCAAAGCTAAGGTTTAAAAATTTCAAAAATACCCTAGTAGGTAGATAGTAGATACCTCTGGTTGGTAGGTTAAAGAAAAAATAAATAAATAAATAAATGGTGACAATGGCAAAGCTGTGATCTTTGCAGACGGGTGATCTATACAGGAAAATAATAAACTTGTGAAATAATTTGCAGCGTTTTTGCTTTCGAGTTTACCAAGGTAGCGGAAGCTTTGTTTTCACATTTCAAGGTTGAAAAAATAAGTTCTCCAAAATCAAAATTTCTACTCGCGTTTTACGTTTCAGACCTTTTGCAACAATTTCGGTTCCATGTCTGTCTGTCTGTGTGTCCGTGCGTCTGTCTGTCATGAAATCCTTGCCACAGCCATAACTTCTACATTTCTCATCCGATTTCGATGACATTTTCAGGGATTGTGCGGGTTGGCGTATAGATGGTCCCCTATGAAAATCATCACTCCCGGAATGATAGTAGCCACTGCGCAGGCGCAAATGTGAAATCCTTGTAACAGCCATAACGTCTACATATCTCATCCGATTTCGATGATATTTTCAGGGATTATGCGGTTTATGTTGCAGATGATCCCCTATGAAAATCATTACTCCCGGACTGATAATAGCCACTGCGCATGCGCAAACGTGAATGCCTTGTAACAGCCATAACTTCCGCATTTTTCATCCGATTTCGATAACATTTTCAGGGATTATGCGGATTAGGTTGTAAATGGTCCCCAAAGAAAATCAAGGCCTTAAAATTGGCAGTAGCCTCTGCGCATGCGCAAACGTAAAATCCTTGTAACAGCCATAACACTTACATTTTTCATCCGAATTCGACGAAATTTCTCAGGATTGTTCAGATTAGCTTGTAGATGGCCCCCTATGCGGGTAGTGGAAGGTACTTGGAGATTGATGTTTCGAGATTAACTACTATGCATCGGATCATCTATACAATCGGGTACTAGATACGAGGAAACTATGTGCCACACCCACTTGGCAGACTTTTTTCCTTGTTTTTCTTCGAAGGCGTTATTCCATTAGACGGCTGAGTCTTTTGGGAGTCTGGAAGGATTTGGGGGGGGGGGGGGGGACATGTGGCACGGATCGAACATATGGTCGGGATCATTGCGTCACTTTCACTCGGCGGGTGGTTCCGCGGGGGAAACCACGTGAACCCGGCTAGACCGTGACCTTTGAACTCGTCTCGTTTTCGAATTTTTCCATCTCTTGCCCCATAAAACGGGGGTCTTCGGAAGGGGGTGGAATTTTACGTGGTTCACGCTTTAGCCGTCGCAGCGCAGAGTAGACATATCCCCCCAGCACATATCCCACTCATCACAACACACCAGAAATTAAGATCGGGTTTCACCCAATATTAGGACGGATCTCTTGAAAATGTCGGACAATCACCGTCAAATGTACCTTCCGTCATTTCAAATCATTATACCAGCGTATTTGGCACATAAATGCACCAAAACTTGAATTACAGTTTTTCAACAAAAAAATGAACATGCAATGAGAAATTTACCATGATTTGACTCTGAAATATTTTTGATGAAATAAAATCAAATTTTTATAGGTACTGATCGAAAATTAGTCTACTGCAAGCTGAGAAAACTGGAAAAATTATTGATACCTATGTTTCTGTATCTTTTGTTGGAGGATCAAGCTTTCGTCTTCCCCTTTATCCTATAAAATCATCGTCGTCTTCTTTTGTTCAAGTTAAAACAAGCTTATCCCTCTAAAATCAAAGTTTCTGCTTGCATTTCTCTTGTCAGAGGTTTCCGAACAACTTTGGTCGAATAGGACAGACAGGTCGTCTATCAGGCCAGAAACGTCAAAACAGGAGCATCAAGGGAAAGAAAGTGGTGGAACGGTCCGAGCGCTATCTAGTGACGATTAGATGAACCTTCTCTTCTTTTTTGGCAAGATGGATGCATCTCCGTTGCCGACCTGTGGTAATGTCTGTAGAAGATCACTGCCTAATCTGTAGGAAACCAGAAATTTGCCCTCAATGAAAAAGGCAATCAAATCTGTTTGCATCAATAAGAAAGACATTCAATCTGAAATGAAAATCTATGTATTTGTAAGTAAACAACATTAAATTTTAAATATTTTACTATTTACGAAATAATTAGAAACACAACACACGATACCTACATCACATAAGCCAACTGATAACCAAGAGATAACCAAGGTTATTGAGCTCCGGAAGGTTCATGTTATCTTCGCTAGGTAGCGCTCAAGCCATTCCACCACTTTCTTCCCCCTAGATGCTCCCCGTCAAAACGCAAATTATGAAAAGGAATGTTCGATAATTACTGTTTCGATGCAGAGTATCGATACTTGGCTTCCGAGGACAGTACTGGTATTAGAAAAATGACAGTATCAAAAGAAATACTCAAATAATATTTATAAACAAAAATATTTATTATGGGCAAGAAAACAAAATTTTTCGAACGAAAAAATTAATACTAGTCTCAATACGTTCCAATGTTCGACCACCGTTGTTTTGATACTACCGATATTTGTACAATAAGAAGTAGGTGGTATCGAAACGCGACATTTTCCCACAAAATTGCTAGAGAAGAACTTCCCTTTTTTTGAGAAAATTAAAAAAAAATAGAATGAATCAACTGAAATGACTGACAATTGATTCCGTGATTCTTCGGGAAAATCGTGTACTTTTGTCCAAAGACAAATAAATTTGATAAAATTCACCTTTGGATTATTATTTTACAAAATTTAGCAATTAGTTAACCCTAATCATTTTTCTTCTTCTTTTCTTTCAACAATTTTCTCAACAGAAGTACAACAAGTTCAAGTGTTATGGTAAAAGTAGAGTCACTAGATATCACGTTGAAATAAATTCAATTGGAAATGTTATAAAATTTATTTTTTGGTAGAAATGGAATATTCACGTTTGTTTTGACGTAACATCGAAACCGGAGCCAATCTTTCAACACTCATTATTCACTGAATAACTAAGTTATTATAGAAAAATTGAATTTTCCGCCAATACTTAGATCAATTAAATAATGATACTCTTCCTTTAATACGAGTATGGTTCGATATTTCGGTTCAAGTGTAATTTTCTTACTATCGAACGTCCCTAATCAAAACCATACAGCGATTTCGTTCACTTGTTTCCGGGATAAGGAATTGACCATAGAATTAACCGGAACCAAAAGTGTTTATTTTATTAAGAAGACCGTGTCCGCCAACTATTGGTCTGAATATGAAATATTCATAGGGAACCGCCTGCGGACAATCCTGCATATTTAATCAGAACCAGACGAGGATTTCGTTTACAAAATCTGAGACAAGAAATTGACTCCTGACAGACAAGTATAGAACCAAAATTCTTCAAGCTTTCATAAGCGAGTCTAAGTTTTTATTTTGGAAGACCATAATTTTTTGGATTGTTGACTTGTTACATGAATACAAGAAAGTTTATTAGGCGAGGATGCAAAATGTAAAGAGGAGTTACAGGTCGATATTGATTGTTGGCCAAAGGATATCCTCCAGATGGGACATACCAGATCAATCCATTAAACTTTGATCCGGACGCGATATGTAAAACTCGAACCCACGCTCGTGACGTCACGACGAAGGACTGCAAGGTGCACCGTGAAATTCGATTCAGCCGTGTGGGCGAAAGTCTAACAGAAAACGCATCCCCTGGCTAACTGGCCCCATATCGTAGGTGGGGCTACCTGGGAGGCGTAGGCGTGTTACGGCCCAAAGGCGTAGGAGAGTTTTTCTGCTCTAACTGTCGCAGCTTCTGCCCACGAGAGGTGTCGTTCGCTTTTATTCTTTCTTCTTTTTTTTTACAAGACACAAAACCGGTTGATTTATGTCTGAGCTCGTAAATCAGAGACCAATAACATCCCAGGGAGAACTGATTTAGAATCACTTTCACGCACGAAACCAGAAGTTTTGACTTCAGACCGACGCCTACCAAAACTCAGCCGGCTTAATTGTTAGAAATAATGTAGGTACATTATTTGTTAATTACTTTTGAGTCTACCAAGGAGCATCGATTTAACCTTTCAAAGACAAAAGAACGTTCTCCAAAATCAAAATTTCCTTTAAGTTCAAAGTTACACGATTTGGAACATTCTAAACGATTTTGGTTCAGCTTCTGTCAGCTGGTATTCGAAATCTTCGTGGTTTGTATGGGTTGGGTTAGACGGTCCTGCATCAAATTCAACGCCCCTGGATGTACTGCATCATAGTAACACATTTTCCTTTCGAATTCGATGAAATTTTCAAGGAAACTGAGAGATTTACAACGTTTTTTGATGTTTGTAGTTAGCAAGAACGAAGTAAAATCTACGTTTTTTTGGAGGCAATGTGGAAATTGAAAGTCAGATACCTTAATGCACGTTGGGCAATGATGATTAGGAGGCCCGGAATATCTGGGACGTGGCCTCACCTCAGAATAATACGCCTTTTCTTCGGGAGGGTTTTACGACCGTCAAGCCAGAAGGTACACCGGAGAACCAGCTTCTCCCGGAGTTTATAATTAGATGCCTACTATTCGGTTATTTGTTGGGAAAGAATCGGAGGCTTTATGGATGAAATTGGTAATCACGGCTGTTACTTATAATTCAAGACACGGTGAATAAATGCTGTCTGTGCATAGAAGTTTATTAAATGCCTCAAGCCATTTTGAGGTCGCATCATCAACTATCAACGGTTTCTATCGAACGCTACTGTGAAATCGATATACAACCGAAATCAACTCAGTTCGCAACACCAAATCACACCAACCAACCAACTACGCCTTCAAATTAACTGTATCAGGTACATTACAGGAGTACCATCAAGAATCAGGATCCCATGTATGGGAATTGACCTCATTGCAAACATGTCCCTCACATGGACTTGATAGTAACCTGATTGTAACATCGAAATTGAAACGGTAACTGGTTCCCATCAACTGTTTTCTGGACCTCATTGCAAAATACCAGGGAGTCCCATGTCTTCTGCCATGGAAGTGGTTTAGTGGATAATGAAAACTGAAACTTCCACCTCCAAATTCAATCTTCAAATTTGTGCAAGATCGAAAAATGAGAATCAAATAGTGAGAAATTTACACAAGAGCGGATTCTTTGGGTGATTCAGAACAGGTTGTCACAAGATGTTACACATATTGAAGAGATCAATGCATTACATGAAGTGTGGCGAAAGCTGCAAGTAATTCACTTATACGAAGACTCCTAAGATGAATGAAGATTAAATTGGATTGGATTAAATTGGATTAAATTGGATTGGTGCTGAGTGCTCGAATGCCGTAGAGCAATGAGCCAATTTCATACGATGTAACGAAATCCGAAAACATGTAGGTTCATGAGGAATTTGCACGAGAAATAGAGGAAATAGACTTTTCTGGAAATCCTAGAAGCAGCAAAGTCACGAGCAGTCTTGGAAGGAGAAACGACCTCCAAAAATGTTGGCTACAGTAGTCAAGAACAAAACCATTAAAGCAGATATTTCTTCTTGTGAAGAGAATATTGAACATAAAGAATTAAGTTTAAAACTTTCGAGAATTTGAACAACTAAGGAGTTAGTTGGAGAGAAAACACGGTGAGGTGAACTATTACCTGACTCAATTCCTCTCAGGGATACTTCCGCTCCATCTTAGTAAAGATCGGGAACGCCACTGACCCAGAGTGGAGATACTGTGGGATAGAAAAGGATGATGTCTGCCACAACTTCTTCACATGCCCGCAATGGGAGGATATGAGGAGGGGTGCGGAAGAAGTCATCGGAACGTTGCGTCCACAGACAATCACACAGGAGATGATTAAGAACAAGTCGAGCTGGGATGCAATGGCAGTATTTGTCACAGCAGTCCTCAAAGCAAAAAAGCTGGATGGAAGATGAGAGGGAGAAGATGAGGAATAGAATTGATGGAGAGATCAGATTGGAAAGCAGAAGTAGGAGTAGCCTTTTGGCACAAAAAAAGGGCTCACCCAGAAGTAATACTGTACAAGTGGTTCCGGGGTGAGTCCTAAGCAGAGGGAGTGGGGTGTTAGTTGGTAGTCCAATACTGGGGAGTCCAACACTGTTGGGGTGAACTTCCCCTTTGCTCTTAAAAAGTTTCCCCCACCCCCGTAAGAAAAATAAAATAAAAAATTTAAAAAAGTGCTCCAGTATTACATTATACGCACATTGTATCAAATGGATTGTAACGCTATATTTGTTTACAATACGGAAAAACAAAACATAACCTGTGTTGACTTAACCTTTGATGGCAATTCAAGAACTACGATACTTCAACAGCATTCTTGTACGAAGATTGATGGATTTCTTCGCCACTTCGAGGAAAAAGTACTCTACTAGTAACCTAGAGGATAACAATGGATTATAAGTACTGTTTCCTTGACCTCATTGCAAAACTTCCAGGATATTTCAGATATGGGAGTCTATCTAGGATGGTCGGATCCAGTGTTTCTTCTCTCCACAAGAGTGAATGGATGAATTCTTCGAACCCCCTGAGGGTATTTTCCCTTACTGTAATCCGCAGGTACTTTGTAAGAATTATTGGTGGTAACTATGGACTCCAGATCTCATTATGAAACAATTCCAGGATATCCCTCACGTAGTTATGAGTGTCTATCTAGTATGATGGATCCCACTGTTGTTTCTACACCTTTCACAACGAATTGATGGATTCTTCGACACCCCGACGGAGCAGTACTCTCAAAGTAATCCGCAGGGATAAAAAGGATTACGATGGTGACCCAGGACTCCATGCATTGTTCCTCGGACGTCATTATGAAAAAATTCCAGGATGTCCTTCTCATAGATAAGGGAGTGTCTATCTAGTATGATGGACCCCAGTGTTGAGCCTACTCCACATAGAACGAATTGATGGATTCTTCGACACCCCGAGGGAGCAGTACCCTCGGACCACCTTGGCCGCGTTTGTCGCACAATCAACCCGCGCACGTCAGAGCAGAACTCATTCAGGTCGGGTGTGGACCACGCACTTCCACTTCTCACGGCCCACCAGCCCTCCACTTCATAATCCGACGTCCGGTTTCCGGCTTGAAGGTGCGGTCTTTGGAATCGCCGGAAATCATCCGGAACCTCCCAATAATACACGTTCCCTGCCAATTCCCACGTGTATATCAGCAAACACCAATCAAATTTTGTCCTTAAAAACCAAAAAATGTCTGAAAATGAAATATTTGTCCTACTTGAGTAAATGTGATTTTCTCACAAATGTAATTTTGGCTGCCTCTAACTTCTTATTCGTGCAGCAAGTCAGAAATTCTACTCCTCAAAAATCGAACTCTACTCGCATTTCAGAGAAAACCCCCACGCTAACGAATGAGTGATGAAAAAAACAACTTTTTGCATATTTTTCTCCAATCTTAAAAAAAACTTGTGATTCCTGATGTTGGGACTTTTATATTAAACCTTCCTAAAAACGTTTAAATCTTTTAGACTGTGCTTCAGATACAATTTAACGTTCAAAGTAAAAAAAAAAAAAAATTGTTTACATTCGGACCCGGCGTCAAATTTTTTTCAAATCGAACACATTTTGGGGACGCTGAGTAACGAACAAACCACAAAAAGGTCATTTTTTGGATCAAGTACCATTGATGGCCTCCATCACAGCCAAAAATGAACTCAACTCGAGACTTTTTGTGACGTTTTGTGAACCTGATGTTTATACCATAAATATACCAATTATTTTAATTATTACAAATATTTTTATTTTAATTTTTTCAGGTCCTAAGACAAAACCAAAGAGGGAGAAGGATTGTCCATATAATACGAAGGTAATTTGAAAATCTTACCATTAATTTTTCAAGGCAATAAGAAGACACGAGGGTGTCGAAGTTATGCGATGGCTTTGAAGCTTACCTGTAAAAGAGAAAAAATTTGTTATAACATAACTCAGTCATGGAAAAACACATTTTCAACTATGTTTGCATAACATATGTTGGTACACATCAAACTAGAGACGACTGGACGGTTTAGGCCAGTTATGGCCAAATGCGGCCCTCGGGCTAGTCTGATCCGGCCCGCGACAGGGTTTTGAATAAACCCTACAAAGTACGAATATAAACACGCATAGGGCAAGTAAGGACTTTGAATTCTACAAGACCCTACTAAAATCGAGTTTTCCAAACCTGAAATCTCACGCTCACGATAATTGCGAAGTTTGCATCATCCTACGTCTGTCAATAGACGTTTTCTACTATGAAGCTTAGCAAAAACAGCATTAGTAATCGATTGACTGACGTCAATTTAGCTTCACATCTGCGAATCAGCTCGTCTTAATTTCAATCATATTACGCACAACTTTTAGAAGTTCACGAACAATGAGGGGTGCGCCTTGATTTTTTTTTAGATTTTTAATCGAAAGTAGACTACATCCTGAGAATTTTGGTACCAACCGCGCCCTTCTAGCGTGAGTAGATCTGTTCCTATTGATTTTTCAAAGTTTCGACCGTTTGTGACGTCACGCGCCCATCTCGCCTGGGCGGGACCTCCCAGCCCACTGTGACGTCATAAACGGTCGAAACTTTTAAAATTCAGAGGAAAAGATTTACACACGCTAGAAGGTTGGTACCAAAATTCTCAGAATGAGGTCTACCTTGGATTGAAAATTACAATAAACAATTTTTCCAACCCAGGCGCACACCCTATTTCTATCAATTCATACGCCTCCATTCTCTTCTAAAAAATAATCAATTTTTGTAAATTCTCTCAGTACCGTTTTACCATTGTAGCATAAAAGTAGTGTTTGATGTAAAAATCAAAACGCTGCAAATTATTACAGAATGGTTCATTATTTTTCTATATAGATCACTCGTCTGCAAAGCCACCAACCATCCAACATGAAGAAAAACATCGATCACATTTCGGTCAGCTATAATTTGAACGGAGATTAGGCCTCGTTTGCGATTCACACTCGTGTTTCTGATTTATCTCACGTCCAACCCTTAAATTCTCGTAGGGAGCGAACGGTTTGTTCTACAGGGCTCCGCGTGGTCTCAAAAAATTCTATAGTACCTTAAATTGATGGAAAAAAATACCTTTATATCAAAATTTTTTGAGTTAGGGCGTTTTCAAAATTTCAAAATTTATTTTAAAACCCTTAAAAGTGACCTACATCAACCAAAATCTTCGGGGCACAACCAGACCCCATATGGAGCCCGTATGCCAAATCTCATCAAAATACGTTATTCTGTACCTACTAAATTACGTGCAATATCATCAGTCAGTGCCCATTTGTACACAAAAATGATAAATTATTGTAAATCAAGAGCCATACAGGGTTCTATTGGAGTAAAATCCGAACATCGAGATATTTAAAATGAAGAAAATTGTACAAGGTCGTAGAAGTAAACTAAAATTGAAAATACTGATATAAAATGTATTGTATTTAATCTTGAACCCCAGAATTGTCAATAAAATATAGTAAAAGATAAACACTAGAAAATATTCTACGTCAGATATCAACGAAGTTAACAAAAACTTGAGGAATGAAATGAATATGTACAAGGTTTCTCGTAATAACCGAGGTACTGGCAACCGGTGGAGGGTTGACTGTTCACTGTATACAAAACGAATTCAAAGGTAAACAAGGAGCTAATAACCGTACAGAAATGTGGAAAGGTCCTTGGCGATGCGCCAGAAACCACTTAAGGCTCGGCCACACAGAACGCGGGCTGACCGCGCGGACAGTTCGCGCGCGAACCGACAGCAGTCCGCCGCGGACAACCCCTGCCACACAGAACGCGGACAGCCGCGGCGGACCAGTGTTAATTTTCTCAGTGTTCATCGATCATGTCGAGCAACTCATCGGACGAAGAGGCCTTACACCTTTTACTTGCTTCTAAATCAAGACGAAAAAGGAAATGGGTATGTTATTGTCACTACGCATTCTATGTTGAAGTACGCTGAAGGCACTATGATCGAGAGGGCTCCAAAATACTGAAGCGAACTACTCTTTTGACTAGCATTATGTTATTTCAGTTCACGGATTATTATTATTATTATTCTATAATAGTATTATTGTGTAATTCGGATTTGACTCTTACCAGGTACACGAGATCAACGAAAGAAGAGAGGAGTGCGGCGAATTTCACCGGTTATGCCTGGAATTGGGTTCATTCGAAGATAGATAAAACGCGGGAGTATCTACTATTTTTTATGATGTTAGTTCTCCTATGTTTATTCCCAATTTTGCAACCCCGAAAACCTTGTGCTACTGACGAAATGCATTAAAAACCCGTGAAATTTTAGTACTTTTCTAACAATTAGGCAAGTAGTTCCAAACTGTGATAATTTCAATAATTTATGTCCGGTAACGTTTTAAATTAGGTTGAATTTGCAACAGTTTGCGACCAACTCGAGCTCTGTAGGTTGAATAGGTATCTAATTACGGAGATACAACAATATCCAAAAATAGATAATTTTTTTCCTCTCAAAAAGTGGAATTTTCGTTGTGCTCGAAATGGTTCAATAGCATAACTACTCATTTTAGAAAAAAGTAAGAGAGAGGAATTTGATTGAAATGTAGGCAATCAGCATCAATTTGAAACCTTTTGAAACTTAAGTTTTCTCAAAAATTAATGAAAACCAAAAATAAATAAATAATGTTTTGAGAAAGAAGTAGGAAAAGTCATTTAACCTATAACATTAACATAAACACATTGATTATATTTTGAGGAAAATATGGAACAATTTCAATTATAGTGCAGAATTTGAAGTTGCCCGCCGCGGACTCTGTAAAAAATTACAACCTGCCCGCGCCCTGGCGCGGACAGAAGTTGCCCGCCGCGGCAGTCCGCGCTCTGTGTGGCAGGGACAATGCGAAATGCCTTGTTACAGAGTCCGCGGGAGTCGGGCGAACCTGTCCGCGCGGTCAGCCCGCGTTCTGTGTGGCCGAGCCTTTAAGATGTAAATCTCGAATGGTGCTTAAAATCGTCGGAAGGTTCGCATTGGGGGATAATTTCACGAGGCTTTACTGAAGAGACGTAAGAGCACGATGTCAGCCAATACCTGGCGTTTCGATGTCATTTTTACGGTATTTCTGCTTGTAATAACTATTGGGAGAAAATCGTCTAAAATTATAGAGCTTGAGTTTCTTTTGCTTCAGCTCTCATACAGCTCAACTGCTCTGAGCTAAAAATGCCATCAGATCTTAGATCACAGCTATTATGAACCAGCTCATCATTCCTGATACATTCATAGAAAAAGCTCATAAACGCATTTTATTCCAAGGTTACTTGATATAGTGAATATGCCACAACTTTCGTAACAAAGAAACACACCGGATTTATAGTTGTTACTTTCCTCATCTACGAGTGATTTTCCGTTTATTTTGATCTTTACATAGAAGAAAAAACGGTAGAAAAAAAACCGTCTTCAAAAATCGAGGTCAGTCCGTTAAAGGATTAATAAGACCGTGATTTGTGGTTTTTCATCAGAGAAACGTGTTTATCCCCCCTCCCCCCTTCTCATCAACCCTACACAACTACACGTAGGTAGACTACCTGCAGCAAGAGATAACAAGAAAAACAAAAATTTTCCAACAAAAACAAAACAATTATGAACGATGTTACGGGGAAAACACTAGCTCACAAGCGAGGTACCTAAATAGTGAGAAATAGGGATGGCAACGATACATTGATATAAACATGAAATATAAACATGAGCATTTCCAAGTCAAATTCAACCTTTTTCAAGTCCTTTTCTAAAACAAATTCAACATCTTCCAACTCAAATTCAACCTTTTCCTAGTCAAATTTAACGTTTTCCAAGTCAAATTCAACCTTTTCCTAGAAGCAGTTTTTTTTAAATTTAATCTATTGATCCAAATTTTTAAACTTTAGGAAAAATGGGCGAAAGTGACTTTTGAAATTTTGAATCAATAGATCACATTTTTTAAAAACTACTTCTAGGAAAAGGTTGAATTTTTTGTTGATTTCTTTTTTTAATAAAACATGGTTTTGTTTCATGTATACCTACTGCGTTTGGAATATTGTTTCCAGCCTAGTTGCCAACCACAGACACGCATTTGGTACTACGTTTAGGGCTTGTCCGTATTTTTCGTCATTTCCTTAATAATGGTGAAAAGGTTGAATTTGACTTGGAAATGCTACATTGATATATTTAGACCAATATTTGTATTGTTTTAAAACGTTTTAACTCAAGTATCTACTTCAACAAGTTTTCCCAAGTTAGATCTTCCGATATATCGATATATTTTCTCCGATATATGTCAAAAGTATCGATATATCATTGCCGATATATCATTTGATCAGTATATCGATATATTTCAATCGATATTCCATCCCTAGTGAGAAATCAACCAAAACATTATGGCGGATGGATGTTATTGGGCTCAACTGGAGCGACCTCTTTCTATTCAAAACTCATCAGTCGAAAGTTGAGGTTGGTGTAACATCTTGTAGTTTCGATCGTACAGTCTCCCACAAGGCTCGTGAGATATTCTCAAGGACCTTTCTATACTTTTACTCGGCACTGGGGGACCTCAATAAAAAGTAGTTCATCATCCACGAAAACAACGATCCGCTTTACTGGGGTTTTCGCTTCGAAAACATGTTTTTCGCGTCGAATTGACTTGTAATCTGAACTTGGGTTTAACAAGGTAGAAAAAGAGGTACCTGTTCAGTTCGACAACATGTGATTGTAATATAGCTCAAGGCCCGGCTTTGAGAGCTCTGCCAACTATGCCACAACGTTGCACTTAAATGAATCGTCAAGCGAGACTATGTGTATTTGGCCGGTCCCGGTAGCTTCAAAACGCGTGATTTAAACTTTGGAAAACGAAACATTATTTGATTTTTTTTTTTTTTTTTTGAGGGAAGGCTGACAACGTTCCAAGAACTGAGGGCTACATAGCGAGCACAGTGCCCAAAACAACGTTTTTCCTGGGTAAGATTATTTGAAGAGTTATTCTAAAACAGGAAATTCCACGGCGATTCCAAACATACCTACCATTATATTATTGCTTATATTTATTATTTGTTATTATTCAACAATAAATATATTTTGTTCGACCTACTGCATGAGACCTGTCCCTAAACAGAACAGGATTTCAAAATCCAAAAAAATCAACGGTACCTTTCCTTTTGATATCAGCCTAGCAACACCAACGACACATTAGAACAGAACGACTATTAATATTCAAATTTTTAGTTTGCACCGAGGAGCTGAAGGGTGTCCCAAAACCAATTAGCAATACTTCAGGAATCGATTCTACAACTGATATGAAACAATTTTTTCCTCTTATAACATTGTTTGAACCTCCCCGCCAATAGTTGGCGGCAAGATTCAAAGAGCCATCAAGTTCTGTTAGTTCAGGAGCCTGCCGCCAGGGGACTGCGCCCAGATTGGGCAATAAGGAAGCATGCCAGAATCATGAACCAGTAGGTACTAATTAATAAAGTTCATAAGATCAAATAATAAGTTCTGTTTCAAGACGGTACTAAATTCAGATCATGTTAGCTGTTACAACCGAGGGAATCCTCCTGTCTCCCGAATGTTCCAGATCCACTGACGCCATTGTACGCTCAGAAGTTATACCGCTATCACATCCATTAATGCTCTTTTCCATTATATTCATAAAAGTTCTGTTCAATACAACCGTAATTAGTTCCATTCAAGTTCAGTTCTTCTTTATCTATCCCGAGGAATCAACAAACATTTTTGTTACTCCGCCAGAAATGCCAGTTTCTTACCAGCCTAGCGGCATTAAAACGGTCATAACTCCCTCATTTTTGGAGCAAAATCAAATCTAATTACAGCGTTGGAAACAGGGTTAAATTCCCCTTCAGAAGAGCTCTTGACCAGTTCAGAAACACCGACTAGGATAGTCCAAACTGATACCTCCAACTTTGAAATTTCAAAATTTAAGTTAAAAAAGGTCGATGATTTTTCCTCCTAAAACACAATCGTCTTCAGAGAATCGCAACAGCTCAAAACATGCTCCATTTCATCAGTGTTCCAACTATAACTGTTATTAGGGGGGAAATGGCGTTCGGATAATGAAAACAGTTGTATTCAGTTTTCAGCAAAAACTGAGGAATTTACCTTATTATTATTAATACGATTCTCATGGAGTGAAAAAGTACACTTTAAACTAATTAAAAAAAAGTGAAGAGGGAAACGTAACGTAGACTAACGGATTCCTGAAGTATTCGTGATTGGTTTTTGAACACCTCAAATACATTACATTTATTAACGTAAAATTTTTTAAACATACATATAAGTACATTTATTTTATGATATGTACAACATTCAATACATATTTAAAGACGTAAATGCGAAGAATGAAGGAGAGATAAATATCCTACCTTATGACAGTAATACTGCAATTAATAACAAATTTTACAAACATTTCTCAATAAGGCTATCAAAAGGCAAGGCAGAAAAAAAACAAAAAGAACATATAATACCAATAAAACAATTCAAATTATGAATCACTTGCTTGATTCGATCAATCAAAAGTTTCCAATTGCGAAGTAACGTATTTTTTAAATTTATTTTTAAAACCCAGAGGGGACTTTTGTTTTTCTATTAAGGTATTAAAGAGGGTGTTGAAGCGCAACACTCACACAGTATGAGTACAATTTTTGACCAACAACGGTATTTCTCTTAGGAGTCAACAAAGAAATTTTGTCAGCAGCCCTAGCAACATTCATATTCCTTGGAAATTTACCACACAGTACCTAGGTACTCATTATACGTAAAAATCAATATCGATTTCGAACTTTATTCAGGTCTAAAACTTTAAAATCTCTGAGAATCATTGAGAAGGAGGTTCTGACCGGTTTTTTGAGTAAAAATTTTAATCAAACATTTTTGTGTCGATATTAAATAGTTCAACCTGGAATGAACCGCCGAACCCCAAGCAACCACTCCATATACCAAATGGGAATAAACAACTGCGTTGTGAAATAACCTTTTCAATTTCAAATTCATGACATATTTGTATTTGTATTTCAAAGCAAACTGGCATTAATTTGCGTAATTTTGAATTTATAATTTTTATATGTTCATCCCATGATAAAGTTTGGTCAATGTTTTACGTAGGAAACCTGAGAAATTGAAAAGCAGGTGCAATTCGAACTAATGTTGCATTGGTGGCATTTATTTTGTTATATCTATACAATAAAGTTCCATTTGACCGACTCTTGCGACCTCTAGATTGATTGAAATTGATGACAAAGATTGTAAAAAAAAAATTTACTAAATAAAACACCCATCAAACAGATAGAAGGCGTGCGACGCCAGTCAATTGCCACCTACGAGTTATTTATAACCAGACAGTAAATTGATGGAGGAAACAGGAAGGAGGTAATACGTGACCTGTTGATGAAGCGCAGACGCCTCCTGAGGACCCCAACCGAGTCGCTACTGACTAACAACCATTTCAGGTGTATCAAGAATCACAGTTCGTGGGAAAGACTGTATTAAACCATAATTTTTCCCACATAAAATCAAGTAAATACGATAACAAGAACAGGAATCGAAAAAAATATCACAAAACCAGTGGCTTTTCAAAGTTTTCTGGCTTCAAAAATTATTGTTCATTTTCGGTGGTTGTTTCAATGTGACAGAACAGTCAGATCTAAAAAAACAATCCATTACAAAGTATTTTTGGTCCTGGTCCCTTTGGACCAATTTTTCTTTCCGGTTCCATGAAGACGCAGGTCCAAGCAAGTCCAAAACTTCTTGACCTTTAACCAAGTTTACGCTGGATCTTAGCCCCACCTGCTTCCTCTTAGGGTAAGCAGTACGACTGCACATTAATAAGCTTGGATTTTGAAAAATTTGTCATAGATTTAATATTGTTGACGTCGAAGAGATAAATACATGTTGCACTTCAAAGCACACGAAGAATAAACAGAGGTGAGAAATGAGGTTCGAAGTGAACACTTGTTGTGGGGCCACAGATGGCCACCAGGGCGCAGTGGTCACGATTTCATAGCCTCAGGGATCGAGAAAGCTATTGCGATGCTAACAAATGGCCTATTATTGTGTCAAGGGCACGACGGATCCCTTCTGGAAACGAGGTTGGGGATTCTGATTGCCACTTATCGCAGATGCAGATTTGAAAAGGTCTTGGAATGGTCGGGAGTGCATTTCATAAACGTTTTTAAGTTGGGTATATTTATGAATTTCCTTTTGTGGAGGATTCGCTTCCTCTCCCAACTACCGAAGGCAGAGAAGCATCTTTAACGTACATCTAGCTAATCAAAAAATATGAGGACCCCAAAGTCCACTTGCATTTCAGAGCTTAGTATGTGAGCAATATCTTGTGCAGATTAAACCAGTATTCAATGCCAATGGGACAATCCGGAGTGTGCTCACAAGCAAACATAATTTCCTGAAACACCAACTCTGTCGATCTATTTGACTGATTTTCAAATTCCGACAAAGATGAACCGTACTTGAAAGTTGATAAAAAGTGGCAATACGATTGCGAGGAATCAACTGAGGTTTGCAAGGCAATTTGACCTCTTCTACGACTGATATTTTGTAACAGTCTTGACTGATTCAGGGAACTTTTGAATAATGACGAACTCTTCACAATTACCATGACGATCGAGAATAATTTCAGAACCCATCAAGTTTTGGATCCAAAATACCGCTAATCGAGAAGTGTGGTAGAGAAATTTTGAGCATAAAATTTCTGATTCTCTTCTTCGACGAATGCGATCGCATAGAATTGATGTAGAAGGCTGGATTATTTCGAGAAGGTCCGATTAAGAAGTTGAGCTTCTTTATCAGCAGATCGAAAGAATTTGGATCCTCATCCTTTTCATGAGATTCATAATCGGGTTGAAAATCCCGCTAACCTCCACGAGCCCTCCAAAATTTCATCAGAATCGGACCAAGATTTCGATGGTAAGAATAGTTTCACGAGGGAATTCGGCAAAAATATATTCTGAACCGATATGTCTACAAATCGCAACAATCTGATTTTGAAGGACCCAAATTTTGTTGGCCTCCTGCACGAAATCAAAGATGATAATTGGTAGTGAGACTGCCAAAGTTTGGTGACCCCGTTTAAGGGGGTTGCCGTTTATTCCTCGTTGTGGGTCAGTATTTCCCTGAATTGTAGGGGCAAAACCTTTAAAAGTTGTAGCTAAATTTGAAATTTTTAAGGATTTTAGAAATTCATTCCTACATTTTTAAGTTTTTGCCCCTGCAATTTAGAGAAATATTGACCCAGAACGAAGAACGAACGGTGACCGACTGAGAGCCCCTTAACTATTTATTTATTTATTTTAATTGATACGGGACAAGCCCAATTGTAACATAATAACATGATGTAGGTACTTCATTAATATCCAATATCTAAACCAAATAATTATAGTTCACTGAGAATTTTCAGAAAAACAAGAAACAAATACACAAGAAAGACAAAGAAAATAAAAAACCCTTGGCGAAAAGAACTGACAACGTGGCCCACATGACTTAAACGCAAACAGTATTCATAAGTATATAATTACGCTAATTCAAGTTCTGGCGAATGACGTATTTCACTGATGTAGTGGAGCATGTAAAAAAGTCCAAACATCCGGAAAGGCGGTTGGACTCCTCCTGCATTCTTCTCAGTGGATTATTCCGTAAGTAGTTGGTGGCTGATGGAAAAAGGTAAAATGGCTGCGACAGTCTGGTGGCATGTTGGGGGACATTCAGGCTCAAACTAGCTAGGAGTATGGGGCAGTCAATTTTATTTGAGACGAGCCCGTGTAGTAGCATAACATCGGCCTCTCTTCTTCTATGCTCCAAGGTACCCAAATTGGCTTCTTTCATGGCTCGTTCGTAACTGAAGTCCTCCCAACTATGACCTTTTTTGAATGCAACATAACGGAGAAAACGACGTTGCACACGTTCGAGAGCATCTTTAGCGTTTGCATAGTTGGGAGACCATACAGGAGAACAATACTCAACACACGGCCGAACCAGTGAGGTATATAACAGCTTTAATGCACCTGGGTCTGTGAATTCCCTCGTGTTTCTTTTTATATACCCCAGTGTCCTCATTGCCCTGGAACAGATCTCCTCTATATGTTTCGAAAAGGAAAGTCCAGTGTCGAACCACACTCCCAGATCCAGTGGATCCAGTGGATCCCAGATCCACACTCCCAGAACTATATGATGGAGATGGGATCACTCTTATTCCATCTTCCCGAAGTTCCCCTTCGTCCAGATAATTGTCATCACTCGCGTACAAAGAAATAAACAGTATTTTAAAATAACGGCTCAAATCAGATTGTAAACTGATCAGATAGCTCTAGGTAAGTACAGGACCGCCAAAGCTCCCCTTTCAGTAACTTCAGTAGCTTGGTTTAAGCAGGACTGACTCGACTAGAAGAAGTAGCTAGCAAGATCCTTCCCTCTCTTCTTCCTGGGTGCAACGCATGAAGATCCTATCTGGGTAGCCCTGAACTATCAGTTGTTAGTTATGTTTAATACTACTTTCCTAGATATGATAGAGTGAGTGAATACCTCGGGGATATTTCCAATGGGGCACTTCAGTGGGTCAGAAATTCAGGTTTTTGACCTGAGCCATACTCTTTTGACATTTTTGTTTAATTGACTATTTATTTTTGACTAGTATTTTTCTGTTTTGAAAAGTTTCTTAGCGTTTCACCGTAATTTTAGAAGTACGAGATCATTCAAAAATGCCTTTATCAAGACTTTCCCCAGTTTAGAACTACCAGGAAGCTCTCTAGGACCTTTCAGAACAGGGAACCAAATCATCGTTTTCTGGTAATTTCATAAGTTCTTCCGCTGGTATACTGGAAAGAAGATGGAAATTTCAGAAATCAATTAAGAACAGGACCAGATATTTTGATCTGCCCCCCTACGAGTTCCTTCACTTTCAAACTTCGTTGTCCATATTATCAAGGTTTCCTTTTTGATTCGCAGCCTACAACTCAGTATTGGAGCTCGGCAAGGAGAGAATGTTGAGCTGTCCGCGGGAAACATGAGATTTCCAGCGAGCCCGAGGTAGACAATGAAACCCAATGCGCCCAGCACGACGCATATCAAATCAAGCTTCCATTCCAAATTCAGGTCAAGGTGTTCTCCTTCTGAGCTGTTCGTCGGAAGTTCGGTCTCGAAAATTCACCACCCGCGCTCAGTAGGTAAACACGAGCTGCTTGAAAAATAAACCTCCAAAAGAGCAATTTATTCAATTTTGATTTTTTTTTTCTAAATGTTTGTGGTTCATTTTATAATGGAAACCTGTCCAATGAGAAGATAATCATATTGGCTGAAAATAATTCGGATTACCCCATATGAGAGCTGAAGATACAGTGGTCCAGAAGTCACACCACCTACCCACTACACCACCTACTCAGTTTCAGGCAAATATTCCAAGAGCTCCAAATTCCAATACTGTTTTTATATTATTTATAACACCATTATGAAAGTGCAAGTTGGAACTGTAGTGAACCTTCACTAAAACGCTTGCATACGAGTATCTTCGCTCATTTCTGTCGCATTCTTTGCCGGATTTTCTTGGTTCCTCTGAGATCTTATATTTTCCAATAAATTCATGTATGACTGGATTTTTTGAAAACCACTTTTTGGAGTTTAGCCAACTCAAATATGCATATATCTTTCCTAAAATATAGAAGGATCAGAATAATTTAGATTCAGACCGGATCTTTGCAGCTTGAAAATAGGAAGAGCATGCTGGAGCATCAAGGGTAAGATCCAGAGGGTAATATTCAAGTACCCAAGTTATTATGTACCTTCACATAGATACAACTCAGTAGTACATAGGTGCACAGTTATAGCATCTAAGCACTTATCCATACAGAGAGTAGTTATCTAAACCCCAAGTTATCTGTCCAAACCTTATTGAGAATAGATTGACATTTCTAGGTTACAGAGAGAAGATCTGTAGCAGTCACGAAGACAATATTTAAGTATTGTTATGAAGACAGGTATCTAGTTGAACGAATGCAATTACTCCAGTTGTTAGGTTTGCAGTTAGGAAATCAAAAGGGTCTTCTCACCATCAATTCCTCATAAAAGCAGTAATTTGTGGGAGAGGAAGGTTCTGAACAATCATCATTTATTGTTAAAGATTTGGATACTCTGGTGAGGATAGTTGCAGAGCCTCCGACTTGAACTTACAAGGCTACACCACTCATTAAGATGAAGTGTCGATCCCATGCATTGAATCCAGATGAAAAGAGGATTCGAAGAAACAAAGGTGGATGAGGATAGGACAGGATGGAGGGAGAGAAGAAGGAAGTGGGTTGGAATTCAGGCCAAAAGCGTTGAATGTCTCAATTTCCGCATTAGGCTATGCTAGAGGTAAAGAGATCTGATAAATGGAAGGGAGAAATGTTATGGAATATACTGGAAAGTTGAGAAATGGTAAGTGCGGTTCGGAAGTTATGCTGCACTGAGGTGCTGTTGGGGTGTTGCAGTGAAGTATTCGATCAAGTTCATCATAATCCTTATGAATGTCAAGTCTTAAGCATTTCAATATGCAAGATAAAGCAAAGGCTTCTCTTTTACTTCCTCGTTCAATGGTGAAACAACCGTTGAGTCCAGAAGTACTTCGAACCAAGTGTTTCTGGTGGGAGAATTAGTAAATTCAGCCCCTGACCACCGCATTGTAGAGCCGCAGGCAGCTCTAGGATCGATGAGCCCCCCATCAGCCTGCTCACAATGGCTGGCCTTTATCTACGTCAGTTTTCGGAAAGGGTCACGTCCGCTTCTCTTCTCTAGTTGACATCATCCTCTCAGCTGGACACTTCGATTCCAGTCCAAAATAACATCTTTATTGGAATTCGGGTACGAATGAGGCTCTATCGTCATCTTCAGATGGCAAAGAATATTATGAAGGGTCAATGAAGCGTTATTTACACTGGTACATACCTATTCCAGTAATTATTTCAAAAAAGGGTTCCCATTCACCACTATCTTCATATTATAATCATTTCTAGGATTTTAGAGGTCTACACAGGCACATTTTGGCCCTCTGTTCCAATGGTGGTCAGATGCCTGTTCTAAGTACTTAAACAAAAAAAACAGCATTTTTTTTTTTTTTTTTACAATATTTTGTTAAGAGATGACCAATGAATCCCATCTAAACCCATCTATCTACCCATCTATGACCCATCTAAATTGTTTTCCAAAATTGATCGTGGCCATCAATAATCTTCTCTGTCAGACTGGATTTGTACATAATATATACTTTAAGAAGTAACGTCTGAAACTGAGACTCTGGTGTAACCAAGAATAACTCTACACAAAATTCTAAAAAATTCCAGAAAATATCAAGACGTTGATGACTAGTTATATGTCAACTATTCATCAGAAGCCAGACTCTTACAAACACAGGATCTGACAGTGCCGCTCTCACTCCAGTTATTGTTGCAGTGAGAATGAATCAAGTTAGATTGGTGATTTTCAAGTTGGAGTGTCCTTCCACAAATTTCTCTATTACGGGTACGTATGTTCAAATATTTCATACAGCAGCACTAATTGTTTTAATTTCAGCCAGAAGATCCTTTGCAAATCTTTGTTACAGCAATCAGGTGATAACGTTGGTACCTACAGAGGGTATTTTCATCGGATTTAGATATTGTTTCAGAGATTGATAGTCCCCAATGGTCCCTTATGTATTTCATCGCCAAGGCTCGTAAGCAAGAAATGATTGAGCTGTATCTAACACTGATGAATTCCAAAAATCATGGTTTTTACGACTATGTTGATAGGGTTCCATATTGGCCATCAGCAACACGATTGAGAAGACGTTCATGTTTATGTAGATGGATCACCTGCACCGCGGCTCTTACTGATTGGGTCATGATATCAATGAAAATTGTGGTTTTCTATCAAATCCAGTGTTTCAAGATGATGAAAGTCGCGTTTGACTGTCAATGAATTAATTTTGAAAAATTTTGAAAACGCCCAAGCTCAAAAACTTTCGATATAATGGTATTGTTTTTTCATCAATTTAAAATAGTAATGAATTTTTAGAATCGAATGAGACCACCCAGAGCTCTGTAAGACAAACCGTTCGGTCCCTACGAGACTTAAGGGTTGGGCTTATGGTAAATCAGAAACACGAGTGTGAATCGCAAGAGGCATCTCCGATCATAAAGTTGACCAAGATACGATCTTTGTTCGTTTCTTCGAGTTGTCATCAGTTTTGCGTCCTTAGCAACCAGTAATCAAATTTCCTAATGAAGGCACCCACAACTTTTTATTTCTTCGAACTGAGTCTGAAACGTTTATTTCTTCCAAATAAACTTGATTGTGAAGTAGGTAGTACCTATGGTTGGTAGGTAGAGACAATAGCAAAGCCGAGTTCTTTGCAGACGAGTGATCTATATAAATATGTAATAAACTGTGTAATAATTTGCGGCGTTTTTTAGGTCATTACGGAGCTTCCCCATTGAATGTTTCTTTTTTCTAAATGACGTTGGTCATAATTATCTTAAATATTCAAGTAGCTAAAAATAGAATTGGGTTGAAATGTCCCCCCAAAAAAGGCACTATTTTCTCAGGAAGTTGTATCTATTGTCAACCTAGAGATTTGAGACTTACAACACTCTAAAATACAAGTAGCTAAAAATAGAATTGGGTTGAAATGTCAACTTACAACACTCTAAAATACAAGTAGCTAAAAATAGAATTGGGTTGAAATGTCCCCCCAAAAAAGGCACTATTTTCTCAGGAAGTTGTATCTATTGTCAACCTAGAGATTTGAGACTTACAACACTCTAAAATACCGGATTTCGAGACCAACGTTTTGACACGGATATGTGTTTTGGCTGGGGGTCAAGGAATTTTTCGCGACACTTTTTTGTTGCCACAAAAAAATTCAACGCGATACCAGTGAACAAAATCATAGCAACATATGTACCGGTAGCTATGAAGCAAGGTTCTCTAGAACACTGCAAAATATTACTTGAGATTGGATTTTTTTTTTTTTTTTTTTAGAAAAATTTTTCTTGTTCATTTATTGAAAAAGCGGTAGGTAGGTACCTACATATTATTCAAATAAAGTATTTTATTTCATCATTTTAATTTTCAAATTACACCTACAACAATGGACATATCCATGATCTATTGTTCTTCCATCTAAGGGAGAAATTTTTTCGTGTACTTTCGAGAGCCTTCCTAGTGGGTTTTTGTTTTATTACTTGGCACACTGGATTACCTATAGATGATACGCCTATAAGTAGTTCTATCGTGTCGATCGATGCTAATAATAATCGATAGTTGCGCATAACAGCTTTCCGTCCATGGAGGATCGAAAGTTTCACACGGATTTCATCGAAATATCGGGGAAAATACTGAAATATAATCATCTAGGCATTGGCCTAGAGGAGAGAGAGAGAGAGAGAGAGAGAGAGAGAGAGAGAGAGAGAGAGAGAGAGAGAGAGAGAGAGAGAGAGAGAGAGAGAGAGAGAGAGAAAATTTATTCATTAAAACAAAACAAAGAGAAAATTTACATTATAAGAAAAAAATATTCTGAATAAAAGTAGCCCGTCTGTAGGCAGTGCCTGTGTTGACGAGCTAGAGCCGTTGACCTATCGTACACAATATAAAAATTAATTTTTAAATTGTCTCTCATTGTATTAATAGTCAATGCACTTTACGTTATAATTATTACAAAATATAAACTCAAAAAATCAAAAAAACAAAAATAATTAATTAACTACTGAAAGTAGTTCACAGTTGCTCAGGTAAGCTTAAATTTAAATTGACCGGCACTACTCGAAATTCATAATATCTACTTGTAAGTATACATTCAGCATTAAATGCACCCAACCAAATCAACCAGGTATATATAAGTCTCTTAAAGGCACAACGGGATATATTTTCTGGGTTTTTGAGGTAGTTGGGTAGGGAATTGAAAACAGTATACAGTAAATATTGGGGGCTTCTAGTAGGAGTGGTCAATTATGGCCGACATTCGAAGGAGGCCGGTGTAATCGATTATTTGAAGCATAATAGCCTATATGACTTCACGATGGAACAACACGTACTTGTTGTGATTAGTATTGGCGTCAATATTAGCATTTATCAACATTAACCGATTATTTTTCAAATCTATTCGGTACGTCGAATACGTCGGGAAATTCAAACGATTTGTTAACCGGGAATGTCGTTTATCGTTCAATATAAACACGCGCAACTGCTTATTGGAAACTCATCAATATTGAAACCTTCAGATTTTATCATTTTGAATTCGCTCTCCGTCGTTTCTCGAATTATCCTCCTCGCACTTCTCAGGGTAGGGGGAAAACATTTGTCGGGTAAAATCGCTCGGAGGGATGATCGGCGCCAAGACAGACTTCCGGACGAACTTGAGGGAGGAGTTGCGTAAGTCGGTCAGCCATATGGCGCTCCTATCTTATTCGCCACTGGAATAACAAGAATGGAGAAGACGTGGCGAAGAGAAAAAAAAGATACTTCGATCATTTCGATCCAAGTTGCGTCCTCGAGGGAATTTCTCGGCGTATCATCCGCGGTTACGAGGTAGTTTTTCGCAACGTGAAAACATCTCGAAATTTCATACTTTCCCTTAGCGACGAGTTAGACTTTTTTCTACGTTTAAAAATGCCAAAATTGCTCTAGGTGATTGCTAAAACACACATCGAAAAAAAGTGAGTCTGAAAAGAGTCTGCCAAGAGGGTGTGGCACATAGCTTCCTCGTATCCATAACCCGATTGTACAGATAATCCGATGCATAGCAGTTAATCTCAAAACATCCATCTTTAAGTACCTTCCACTACCCTTATTGATAGGGGACTCTACACGTCAACCGGCACAATCTCTGAATATTGTTGGAAAATGTAGAAGGTATGACTGTTACAAGGATTTCATGTTTGCTCATGCGCACGAAATACTCTCAACTTGAAGGCCATGATTTTTATAGGGGACCATCTGCACGGCAACCTGCACAATCCCTGATAATTTCATCGAAATCGGATGGGAAATGTAGAAGTTATGGCTGTGTCAAGGATTTCATTACAGACACACAGACAGACAGCACCAAAATTGTTCTGGAAGGTATGAATTGAAAGTGGAATTTAGATCGATTAGAATGCGCATGGGTCGGTAAAACTGTTTATTGTTATTTTTAATCTAAGCTAGACCTCATTATGAGAATTTTGACACCAACCGCGACCTTCTAGCGTGAGAAGACCTTTTTCTATGATTTTTCAAAGTTTCGAATGTTTATGAAGTCACAATGAGCTGGGTTCCCGCACAGGCGAAAGGGGCGCGTGACGTCATAAACATTCGAAACTTTGAAAAATTATAGAAAAAAGATCTACTCACGCTATAAAGTCGTGGTTGGTGTCAAAATTCTCAGGATAACGTATACTTTCGATTAAAAATTAAAAAAAAAAAAAATCAGGCACCCCCATCGTGATGTGAACTAAACTGCCCACCAAACTTAGCACAATTTTACTGTGTATGGAACAACAATCCATCTGTCTATTTGTTCAGTACCCCCTTCAATAGCACGTGATTCCAGCATTCCGCAGTGGTTTCAAAGGAAATTAATGAATTTTAGTCAGTCAACCAAGAGGCTGTAACACGAAAAAAAAGAAAAAAAATGGAGGAGAGAGTCGATGGAAAGAATAACAAACGGGCAGCAGGAGAGCGGCTGAAAAAAAGAGATTGCCAAACTGCCGGCAGTTTTGTGATCCGAAACCATTCGGCACATGTGGTCGTTTACCTAGTTTTTCAAAGCCCAAATCAAAAAATGGGGTCGTCGAATGATAGGTGGTTTACCGTTGGTGTCATCTGGGAGTATCGATCATCGAAAATCCTGTGTGCAGACGAGCTTCTGACGATCTTACGAGGTGACATATGGTGCACCTCAAGTTCACGACTACGGAGAGAGGGACGAAACAAGCCTCACCGAAATATTGCGACAACGGAGCCCGGAGAGAAAAAAAACTCGCTTGGAGTCTGTCGTATAATTGTACGGATTACCTTCGGGTTACAAGTTGTGGAAGGGAGAGAGTTCGTTTACAATCGGTGGGAATCGGATGATTATTAATCGATTCGGGAGGGGTATAATTGGAAGTTTTTCGACTTCGTTCATCAAAACGGTGAGTCATTTGGTCCTTGAGCCAGTTTTGATGCACTGGCTGGGCCACGGCGATTAAAAACCACCTTGGATCGCCAGGTGAACTGGGGAAGATAATAACAAACGATGAAGATATGCGAGCGAGATGGTGTGGCACATAGCTTCTTGTTGCCCCTACCATGACTGAACAGATAGTCCAATCACGATTCAGTGGAATTGTTGACATCTTGAACCAAACCCTCAAAAACCATACTAATTCAAATGAAATCGCAGGAAAATTGAATATTCCTATGGAGAAAGGAACTAAGAGCAAAAACCCAACTTTTTAGGAGAAGCAAAAAATGGCTTGGATTCACAAAAGCGCGTGACTTTGACCCAGTTGTTTTCCTTTTGGTATATAAATATAACTTATGTTGAAACATCATTGAACTACCACAAAATTCTGAGGGGGACGAACAGAAAAAAATCGTCAATTTTGGGAACTTAGTGCCTTTTACCACTGGATGAGACACAATGTATTGAATATTATCATTTTGCATTTTTGAATTTACTTAGCTTATTTTTTTTACGTTTGGGATCCATTAAAAAAAACTGAATCGCTCAGCGGAGGAACCGCGAACCAGGAATTTTGAAATCACAGGAACAAAAACTCAACGCAGGAGAACACAGAAAACGCCTAGTCAATACAAGTTCGTTGTTTATTAAAGAAAACGCTGCACATTATTACACAATGGTTTATCATTTTTCTATATTCATCACTCGTCTGCAAAGCCACCAACCATCCAACATGAAGAAAAACATCGATCGCATTTGGGTCAGCTAAAATTTGAACGGAGATTAGGCCTCTTTTGCGATTCACACTCGTGTTTCTGGTTTATCGTAAATCCAACCCTTAAACTCTCGTAGGGAGCGAACGGTTTGTCCTACAGGGCTCCGCGTGGTCTCAAAAAATTCTAAAAATTCTACGCTATCTTAAATTGATGGAAAAACAATACCTTTATATCAAAATTTTTTGAGTTAGGGTCTTTTCTTCCTAAATTTCACTCCTTGCAGATTAGCTACCCAACTAAGGCAGTTGCCCATCTGACGCTCAATTCGATCTTTAAGATGAGATAGAAATCAAATTAAACACTAATTTATTCTTATGAGTTAACATCATTTCATATAATATGTTCCTAAACAGCTTGTTCCGAATTGAATTTTGCTTCATCGCTTCAAATATAGGAGAGTTTTTATTCGTGCAGGATGTAAAAGTAATGGTACCTACAATATGGAATTATAATATTACTGTTGAATGTAGAAATGATGTATGCCACTAAACATAAAGATGAACTAATCCTAATCTAATCCTGATGTGAAATAGGCTTTTTGGAGCCAACAAGTTGTCTTCACCTTCAAGGTGTTGAGTAAAAAAATCTACCTAACGACGGCGTTCCACAAATATATCCTCTTTTTATCGCTCCATATTTTACTTGTGAAGTTATATTCAGTCGCTGGAGGTGACGTGCCAAAAGAGGTGCATTATTTCGAGTGCAACGAAAACTTGGCTAAAAACGCAGCATGCAAGGTAGGTGTACACATTAGGCACAGAAGGGTGAGCTAGTGAGTTTTATAGTCGGTTGAATTGACAGAAACGCAATTATTATCGCCTATTCTTTGCCAAGACAAATATCCAACTTTGCCAAAAGAGAGCATCAAATTTGTAAGCGCAGTAAAATGTTGTCGTCACTAATGGTTATGTTTGTATATTTTACTGTCCGTATTACCGGTCCAAATAGAACGCGTCTTTAAGTCTGTTCGGTGAGGCAGTCCTGAACGGTTCGGAAGAGTTTGGAGGAGCCCGGAGGAGTTGGGAAGAGTCTATTCGCCTCTACCCCCTCCCCTTTTCAGTTCCGGGTTGGTTCCGAACTGGTTCCGGACTGCCTCGCCGAACAGACCCTTTTTCTTTAAAACTACCGACCTACTAGGAATAACGTCGCTACCCGAGAGTTGAGGGTGCACATTACAAAATCATATTACTAGTTACTAAGGGAGCACAAATTACTAAAGCAATTAGTATTCTCACATCTCCTGATGTGAGACAAAACGAAATAAAATAGTTTTTATTCAATTTCTATCTCAGCCTATTGAGCGAATAGAGCGTTAGACAGCTGCTCCGATTGGATAACATAATCGACAAGGAGTGTGGACTCATTCGGCACCCTTTCTGAGATCATCGAAGTTGTTTACAAGTAACATCGATCGATCGGAGTCCTCATTATCGAAGTTAACAATCGAACGGGCGATTCAGTCATTACAGATTCCAAGACAGAGCCGCGCCATCCTAAGCCAACAAGTTCTTTTGTCTAGAATGCAAATGGACTGGATTATAAGGATCCAGCATTGGCCGGAGTTGTATGGAACATGAAATGAAGAAACCTCACAACAAGAAGGGCTAAGATACAACAGAGTATTCATAAGAACTTTTTATATTTTGCCATTTCTGTTCCAAACTATTGAAATTGCCTAAAATTGAGTAAAAGTTACCTCTACCTACTCCCGCCTTTTGGAGTGTGGATTTCAAATTGTACACCCGGTTTTCGAGGCGCGAAGGGCCGAGCTATTCAGTGCATTTTAGACGTGTTGCTAGAGATAATATAACTTTTGTATTATACCTACCTACGACTAAAGGTTCTGCACTAAATTTGGCTAAAACATGTTCCATGTTTTTATCATTTACGCCATAGATAGCATCAGTGGCTAGACGCGAAGTTTTTTTTCAGTATACCTAGATCTCTCGCAGCAAAGAACACAGCTTTGTTACTGTGCGTGTTTTCAACCCTTAAGAGACCTCATAAGGAGCGAACGGTTGGTCCTACAGAGCTCTTAGTGGTCTCATTCGATTCTAAAAATTCAATTTTATATCAAATTGGTGAAAACAATACCTTTATATCGAGAGTATTTGAGCTAGGGCGTAGTATTGAAAATTAACATTTTTTTTCACCCCTTAGAAGTGACTGAAATTAACCAAAAGCTTAGCGACACAACTAGACCCCAAAATGAGTCCATAAATACCAAATTTCATCAAAATCGGTCCATGATAACTAAGGAGAGTGCCGCGTACGGCGGGCGGACGGGAGATATTTCATTAAATTTTCGGATTCTACGTACCTACCTTGACTTGAAACCTAAAACATCAAATTTTGAAGTGGGTAAAAAAATGTCTGGTTCGACTCCAAAAGTTTATTATTGAAAATAATAAACTAAAAGGGGGATTCGACCGCCTCTGGACAACTTTATGATTGTCGATGGGTTGAATCATAGTTTGACGAGAGAACGATCATGTTGATTGTTACATCACACTGCGGTTTATTACCGTTTCAAACGTTCTACACGACCTGCGTAAACCCGTATCAGCTGCTGGTTGTTTATCGCGGAAAAAACAAGATAAATTCCCCCGTCTTAAAGTTTCAAATGGAATGACTCACGGCGTTACCTAACCTTGATAGGTCGACTCCAAGTGGGGGAGTGAGAGCTTACCAAACCTGATAGTATTATCCGATGATCGTGCTGAGACCAGGAGCCCACCCTGTTCGAGCGGGTTCTGATTTTATTATCGAAGATCGATGTTATCGGCGAAGTTGAAACAACGTGGCGGCTCCAGTTGATCAACAAACAAGTCAAACATTGCCTAACGGATAATTTGAAAAGATAGCATCGACATATGCTACCTCTCAGCCACGTTATTATTAGGTTAAAAACACGGATCCCGCAACTAATTTTGTTGAGGAACAGGTTTCAATTTGTATATTTATGTATAGCACCATACGATTTTTTTACTCCGACAGAAAACACGCAGCCCATATTTTGATCCCCTGTTAAATATTTCTATTCCTAAATAACTGCTCACAAAGATGGAAAGGGCACACCATGAAAATTTAAAAAATAAATCAAATTTTAATGGGTAAGTCTTCGAAAGAAAAAATTTACTCTGTTTTCTTCATCTACTCGAGATTGAAATTTCTCGTACGAAACACAACTTGAAGTCCATTGGCGAAAGCTGATAACTTCGACTGAGTACACAAAAAAGGAACTTGTTAACGCCAGAGGGCGAGTAGTAACAAATGTAAAATGGCGACTTAGCGCCCTCTAGATTGGTTTTCAGCAGAGAAGATTATAGAATCTGAATGACAAAAATTATTGTAATAATGCGAAATCGGATCCCTAGGCATTTAAATATAAATAGTATATTTAAATATGTAATTTTGGTATCAATTTTATCACACTTATCCAGTAATAGGTGATTCGGTACTTTATGAATTCGGGGTGACGAAGAGAGTATTTTTTGAGGTTTTGGAGTCACATAAGACGGAAACTTTGAAAACAATTTAGAAGGGAGGACAAAATATGAATTTTGATTATAACCCATTAAAATTCCGATTTTGCTTCCGAGTCTACCAAGGTAGCGGAAGCTTTGTTTTCACTTTTCAAGGTCGAAAAAAAAAGTTCTCCAAAATCAAAATTTTCACTCGCGTTTTGCGTTTTAGACCTTTCTGAACAATTTTGGTTCAGTGTCTGTGTGTCTGTGTGTCTGTCTGTCTGTCATGAATTCCTTGTAACGCGCATAACTATAAGAAGTCATTGTCCGATTTCAATGAAATTTTCAGGGATTGTGCGGGTTGGTGTGTAGACGGTCCCCTATGAAAATCATCATCCCCGGACTGATAGAAGCGACTGCGCATGCGCAAACGTGAATTCCTTGTAGCGGCCATAACTTCTACATTTTCCATCCGATTTCAATGAAATTTTCAGGAATTGTGCGGGTTGGTGTGTAGACGGTCCACTATGAAAATCATTACCTTCGGACTGATAGTAGCTACTCCGCATGCGCAAACGTGAATTTCCTTGTAACGGCCATAACTTCCACTTTTTCTACCCGATTTCGATGAAATTTTCAGGGATTATGCGGATTAGGTTGTAGACGGTCCCCTATGAAAATCATCACCTTCGGACTGATAGTAGCCACTGCGCATGCGCAAACGTAAATTTCCTTGTAACGGCCATAACTTCCACTTTTTCTACCCGATTTCGATGAAATTTTCAGGGATTATGCGGATTAGGTTGTAGACGGTCCCCTATGCAATCATCACCTTCGGACTGATAGTAGCCACTGCGCATGCGCAAACGTAAATTTCCTTGTAACGGCCATAATTTCTACATTTTCTATCCGATTTCAATGAAATTTTCAGGGATGTTACAGATTAGTATTTAGATGGTCCCCTATGAAAATCACCACCTTCGGACTGAGTAGCCACTGCGCATGCGCAAACGTGAATTCCTTGTAACGGCCATAACTTCTACATTTTCCATCCGATTTCAATGAAATTTTCAGGGATGTTACAAATTAACTTGTTTTGATGTTTTGAGATTAACTACTATGCATCGGATCATCTATACAATCGGGTTATGAATACGAGGAAGCTATGTGCCACACCCACTTGGCATTTTTTTTTTTTTTACTTAACATGAGTAGGTAGGTAATTTGAAACATTCTGCCCAACGAACTTCTGAATCTCTTTTGATAAGTATTACCGGCGTTTCGTCGCCATTTTGGAGTTTCCTTCAATGTCTAAGTTGTTTGGAGACTTTAAATCTTCCCAAATTCCTTCTGAGGGAAATTTTTTGAAACTCAAAAATTTGAAAATGTACAACGGCTTTATTATTTCCCAAATTTAACAAAAACAAAAAAGTTACACAGAAGTTATTAATTCAAAACAATTGAATTATGAGCATTGAATTTATAATTTTTGAATCACACAGAAACTCAACTGACAGAACAGAGAAAGACTCAGTAACAAGAGGGTAAGATTTACCCTATTTAGGTGTTCAATTTTTTGTTTAAAACCGTTAATAACAAGTACTTGAGGATCGCCGAAGAGATTCATGCCTACAGTTTGACCTCTACATTCACTTTCAAAGTTCCATAAAACCTATAATTTCTCTCATTTCTCCAACTCCGCCTAGAGGCAATTTTATAAACTAGGTCAATTGATTCGGAGGTTTAAGACGAGACCGATCGTACTTCAATATTTTTCTAGAAAAAATTCCATTGACCCCGTGGAATATTCCTCTCGGAATCCCGTCATATAAAACATCAAATATGCATACTCAAACTCGTCGATCGATGGTTTATACTTTCAAATTCGAGAAGACAAGTTATCATTTTCCCCTTATACGAGGGTGACGATTGGCCCAATTAATGAACGGTTAGCACCTCGTTTCACACCTCGTATATGAAATTTAGTACCAGGTGGTCGAGCAATAACTTGAATCTTTTGAATCTAATCATGTTGAAACGTCCTTGATTTGAGGCTATAATCTTTCAATTACGTAATATACTCGTAATTAGACACTCGTTACGGAAGATGTTTCATCATTAGTCCTGTTTTGACTTACTCGCTATGGAAATTGTCACGAAAGCAAAATTTATCTATTTGTGACTAAATTTGGTAGACTAAACAATTTTTATTTCATGCTCCGGAACTTGTACAATTATTGGTAACCAAAATTAATATCAACAATAGGTATTCAACCATGAATTATAATTTAATAAAAAACCATTGTTTGCACATAATCACAGAAGTATATTTTTATAGTAAGAATAGATTACATTCATGGTAGAGTGCCTTAACTTCTTCTAAGTTTCTGGGTGAGGAGAAGAAATAGAGCGGCTTTTTCTCGTTTTAGGAGATTTTTTTCCCTGTCAAGCTAGCTTTCGCCTAATGGGCATCGCCCCGACATTGGTTTAATTATTGGGCACCAGTGCCATTATTGAGTTCTCTGGCCTAATGCTTTAGGCCAAAGGGGTCCTCGTATAGGCTTTTGTACTACTGATATTACCAGTTCTATATAGCTTTATGGTGTGCATTCTCAATATGAGCTTCTGGCAGTGGGACATCCAATACTTGGCCACTTAGTAATATCTTGCAGTTAAAGTAGAATCTTTTTGAGTTTTAATTGGGCTGGTACTTGTGCAAAAAAAAATTTTTTTTGAAGAAGGGGGTTCACTGGCCACATGTTATCTTCCAAATTTCTACTGGTTGGTACCTATGCATCTGTCTTGTTTGTAGGTGGGGCTGGTCCTATCATCGCCCCTGCTTCCCTCGTTGCAGGTTATTGTATTCATGGTTGCCTCAACTTCTTCAAAGTTTCTGGGTGAGGGGAAGAAATAGAGCGGCTTTTCCTCGTTTTAGGATATTCATTTCCATGTCAAGCTAGCTTTCGCCTAATGGGCATCGTCAGGACACTGGTTTAATTATTATGCATCAGTGCCATTATTGAGTTCTCAATTGAATAAGTGGCTTTCAATGTTAAAAAATTCTACTTTTCAGGAACGCTGTGATTAATGAAAATTTCCTTTTAATTTCAAATTCTCTCATCGCACATACATTGAACGTTGTTCCACAAGATCTATAAAACGGTTTAGATGGTTTTCTTCACTAACTTTTACATTTTGCTCCGGCTCTCATCAATAAAATAGAATGCAATTTTTTCCATGCGTGTACCAACTATCGATATACATTTCAGGGGGGTCTCAGTCGGTCGCCGTTCGTTCCTCGAATATGGGGAAAAACCACTGAATAAACGGTTTTTCCCATTTTGGTTTATTATTTTCAATAATGAGCCTTGGGGATCGACCAAGAAAAACAATTTTTTAACCCATTTAACCCCCTCAAAATTTGTTAGTTTACGTTTCAAGGTACATAGAATCCAAAAAAATTCAGAAAAATAAATTCTTTAAAGTCAAAATTTCACTAGCGGTTTTTGTTGTCTGTGTAATATGGCAATAATTTTTGTGTATGCGATATTTCCAGAAGTTTTCTGACTAAAAGTTACATAATAATACTTACAAAAACTCCTAAAAATTTAAAATTGATATCTTCAGCAGATTCGGAGAAAAGGGTATTTGAATATGGTCTCTTTCTAGGCGTTTTTCGATATGAAAAAAAAACAATTTTTCCTTCCACCCTTAATTGAGTGCTCGTGATTGAGGTTTAAATATCCCACCACTTAGGTCGAGATGTTACCTACATTTCCTTCCAAATAAATTCTAATTTAGGATGAATTAGGATTTCTTTCCAAATAAAATATAAAGCACTATTTTTGAAATTTGTGTGGTATTTATCATAATCTTCACTTCTAATTTTATGATTTTTGAGGACAAAATCCCAATTTCTGCGCTGGAGCTGCTAGTTTTTCTGGACATATTATTTTTTAATCCTACACTTTTCAGAATGCTGAATTATTTATTTATTTAACCAGCACTGTTTTAGATAGTAGTGGTAGAGTACTGCGAAATCGTAATCTTATTTTTTTGGATATTGTTTATAATTTTGTCATTGGCAAACTCTCAATTGCGTTTTTTTCGAAGTCAGCTGTTTGGGCGATGATGGGGGTTTCCCCTGTACCCTTTATTTAGTAGTACAAGACTGCTGAGTACAGCTGGCACAGTAAACAGATGAAGGATAGCTGAACTTTACCGGTAGGAGGTCGATGAAGGCACAACGTAATCCATGAAACTGAAAACAATCAACGGTGCTAAACAAAAACAACGGGGCGACCGTCATTACAGACGACCGACCGATGGGAAACGGACTTGGCAAGGAGCCATGACGCGGCTGGAGTCGGGGTTGACACGATACTGAGAGGTTGTTGTTGTCCAGATCCAGAGAGGGGGAGCAGCGCCTACCTGGTGGGCGGGGGAGTCTTGAACAGTCGAAGAAGGAGAACCGACCAGCACTTCGAAGGAGTTCGATGGCGATTCAATGAATTGGCTGGAAGTCGTCATCAACACTTTAACTGTGAATGTCGTCTTCATTTGCTGGGATCTAGGGAAACATAGACCGAAGAAATTGGCCAACACTAGAGATGGAGCATCTAAAAAGAATCATCGACTAAGTGAGCTGATAATGAATGGGGCCAACTGGAATTAACCCTCTAACGCTACGGTGTGGGTTAGATTCAACCCAAGGGCTCACTCGACTACGGAAGCGTATTTTATGGCTCAGCATCTAGAACTCGGCTCCTCAAACTCGAACTTCTTCAATACAAGGCTGCATTGGCACGCTCTAGTCAACCCCAATCAATGTTGTACTTTCCGAAGCCGGCGAACTTCCTCTTCACACCAGGCGTGTAGGATTACTTGGTGATATCATAAACAGCAACCACCTTCACTTCAAGTTGACTTTTTATTAGACGAACGTGCATAAAACATAAATAACGTCTCAAACATAATCATAGACCGACCGAACGACGTAACCACTCAAAAACCACTATAACCTCCTTGCAACCTCCCCATAACCCTGCCGGCTTGATAGTTATGCGCAAGGCGCCAAATTACAATAATTATTGTAATCAATTATTGATTACAATTTGATTTTTTTTCTATTCAAATTCTTACAAATCGGCCATTCTGACCATGAGAATGACCCCATTCTCAATATATCAATTGAAAATTTTGAAATGTGAGGAAATTTGAACATTTTTATACATTGCACAACAGACAATCACAGTAGCAAAATTGACTTTGGACTTGAACATATCGGCCATTCTGACTACAAGAATGACCCCATTCTAAGACCCGACAAAAAATGAACATAATAGAAGAAAAAAACAAAAACTCAACAGGGATAATAAAATAAAAACCTTTTTAACAAAAAAATGGACCGACCTCAAAAATGATGTCCGTAAACACCAAAAAGGGAAAAATAATAATCTTAGGGAATTCAGTTGGGAAGGTGGGTAGGTAGGTACGGATTGAAGTCGCCGCTGTGCCCATCTGTAGACACAACCAAACGCAAGTAGAGAGTAGACATACGTTGATAGTGCAATACAAAACAGGAATGAGAGTGAGCATCATTGAGGTAATATATGTGTTCCAAAACTATTAGGTAGTAGGTCACTGCTGTCGTATGAAGGAGGATGAGAGTGTGACGATGTGTGTGAATCCCCGTAAAAAACGTTTGGATTCCAACATACCATCTTTTGATTAGATGATATCTAATTATACCTAATCTATTGATCTAATCTATCTTTGGTAGATAATATCTTTATAATCTAATATTGCAAGTATTGCATGGTGTGTGTAGCATTGTCTAGATCGTGATGTGGGTTTGTGATATGAGTATGGGTACATACTCAAATGATCGTTTAGTATTACAACATGCGTCGAAAGTTCAATACAAAACCGGAGTAAGGGTAGGTAAGTAAGTAAGTAAGTAAACAACCTTCTCACGTTGAATCTTTAACCATCTGCCTTTCTTGGTGTCGTGGACATCTTCAGCTGTTATCACAGGGAATATTCTTACTAACATTCATTCACACTTATTCTCACACTCTCATCCCCCTTCATACGACAGCAGTGACCTACTACCTAATAGTTTTGGAACACATATATTACCTCAATGATGCTCACTCTCATTCCTGTTTTGTATTGCACTATCAACGTATGTCTACTCTCTACTTGCGTATGGTTGTGTCTACAGATGGGCACAGCGGCGACTTCAATCCGTACCTACCTACCCACCTTCCCAACTGAATTCCCTAAGATTATTATTTTTCCCTATTTGGTGTTTACGGACATCATTTTTGAGGTCGGTCCATTTTTTTGTTAAAAAGGTTTTTTATTTTATTATTTTTCCATTTTATAATATTTTTTATTTTTCACTTTTTAGTGGTCCTCAATTTAAATCTAAAATTAATTTACCCGCAGTTTTTCGATCAGTTTTCGTAATATAGATCTATTTCCGTACTGTGAATCATTTCAGTAAGGTGAACCAGAAGCCGCAGGGTGAACCAAATTCTGTAATCCGGATCAGTTTCCATATGTACGAGTATAGATGAAATCCGTTTTTGGATCGGTTTCAGGAGGCATTTGGTTCACCTTCCTACTTAGCAATCTACTCTCTTATCTCCTAACTGTTCGACTTCCCTCACATTTGGTAGGTAAGTACTTGGGAGTTCTGACAACGCAATTCAACAACTTAACCATGACATGATTGACGAGGGAGCTATGTCCTACACCCACTTGGTAGAAAACCCTCTCATCACCTAACAGTACTATATACCTCTTATTTGGTACGGCACTATTCAGTTCTGACGATCTCCTATACCATTACCTACCTAACTATATTATGGATGACGAGGAAGCTACATGCTACACCCACTTGGTGGAATACCCTATCATCATCTGGTTGTACTATATACCTCATGTTTGGTACGGCACTATTCAGTTCAGATGATCTCCTATACCATTTTTTTTTTTTTTTTTTTTTTTTTTTTTTTTTTTTTTTTTTCTAACTCCCCTCAAAGACAAAATGTCTTTTTTGACGGAGGGGGCACGCCATAAAGAAAGAAAATAGATAAATAAAAAAATAATGGGGAGGACGCCCAGGACTCACCCGACGCCGGCCCTAGGGATGAGGGAAGATGAGGAAGGTGGGGGTGGGAGAGAAGGATGAAGGGAAGTGCCTCTATAAAACGACCACCAGTTCAAATATGAGCCGAGCAGGACACGGGTGGTGATACCACGGAGTACGCCTACTGAGATGCCCAACTCACGCAACTCCGTGGCACTTTTCCCGCACCACACTCCGCGCCATGATAAGGTTGCAGCCATCACCCTGATGTTGTTGGGTGCCACTCCTTTTAGCTCCGACACCGCTTGCCGTAAATCATTTCTATCATACTTTCTTATCTTAGCCCGCCAAGTCTACCCAACTACATTATGGGTGACGGGGAAGCTATGTGCTACACCCACTTGGTAGAATACCCTCTCTTCACCTAGTTGTACTATATACCTTATATTTGGTACGGCAATTTGCAGTTCTGACGATGTCCTCTACTATTACCTACCTAATCATGTTATCGGTGATGAGGGGGCTATGTGCTACACCCACTTGGTAAGTCAAATTCAACCTTTTCCAAGTCAAATCCAACCTTTTCCAAATCAAATCCAACCTTTTCCAAAAAAATTCAACCTTTTCCAAATCAAATTCAACCTATTCCAAGTCAAATCCAACCTTTTCCAAGTCAAATTTAACCTTTTCCAAGTCAAATTCAACCTTTTCCAAGTCAAATTCATCCTTTTCCGAGTCAAATCCAACCTTTTCCAAGTCAAATTCATCCTTTTCTAAGTCAAATCCAACCTTTTCCAAGTCAAATTCAACCTTTTCCAAGTCAAATTCATCCTTTTCCAAGTCAAATCCAACTTTTTCCAAGTCAAATTTAACCTTTTCCGAGTCAAATCCAACCTTTTCCAAGTCAAATTCATCCTTTTCCGAGTCAAATCCAACTTTTTCCAAGTCAAATTCAACCTTTTCCAAGTCTAATTCATCCTTTTCCAACTCAATTATTATCTTCGTACCGTATTGGAGAATCCGTCGTAACCAGCAAGTCGAGTACTTGAATATAATTGCATTCTTATAACTAGGGGAACTAACCCCATACATTTAATTTTCCAACCACAATTTTTCTTAGACATTTTCTCACCTAAATTGGTTGTAGAATCAATTCCCTAAGTTTTCCGGTGGTTAACATGGGACACTGCTGGTCTGTTACCAAGTCTCGTACCCGATTACTTTGTAGTGGTTCCGATACTCGGGTGGAAGACTAGGCGTCGGTGAGTTGCCTTTGAATGTTTGACCGTTGGAAAGGTTGGCCGGCGTCGAAGTAGCACTGACCACACGTTTATGTATTATTCAGCTGGAGTCACAGTGAAGGTAGTCCCTTCCTTCCCTGGATTATTCAAATAGATAATGACTCAATTTAAATCCACCATTGCTCAAATATGAAAAATATAATTGTTCAATTTTTATGTAATACATAGGTAATGTATGTAGTTGTTCTAATACGAACTTTTGTGGGAACTAAAAACCGTTCAGAATGTGTCTCAAAATGATCACTCCCACGCGTCAAACCTAAAATGGTGCTTCAATTTGACATCTGAGTGCCCCATAAGTATTCGATTCGCTCGTTAGAGTCCAACGATAACACCTCGATAGATAGAACCTAGAAACAAGTTGTCCGGCTTAATTTACACATCTGCCTTGAAACATCATTATATTGTTTCCCCGAAATCGGAGGAACTGAGAGAATAAGGAAGAACGCTGGCTCCCCTGTCGAGAAAAATGGGAACGGAAGGTGGGCGCCCGCAGGAAAATAAAATTAATCGAGGCTCAGAAAAGACATCGACCCAAGAGAGATTGCATAACAAGCCCACAGAACGATGTACGCTCCCAAAAATAAACGGTGGGTGTTTATTGTTTACGAAAATCAGCCTGTTTCGTTGTTTGACGAAATTCATTTCCCATGTTTTTTTTCGAACCTTTAAGACTGGATTATGGAGAACAGCTGTTAAGCAAATACTGGTTTAGGTAGCTTAGCTATATCAATAGCTTCTTACGCTTTTGGTTGATATCCTTTTTCGAGTCTTATAATTAATTACCAAAATTTAACCAACCTAAGACTAAGACAAGGGTGTAGTATGATTCTGAGATAAGAGGTGGCATTAGCGTCGCACCAAACTTTCTTCAAACTAATCTAAGCTTGAGTGAACATTCCTTCCAAAGCTACTGTAAGGATATTATCAAAATAAGTCATAAAACATTATTGTTCAAAAAAAAATTTTTATTTTTTTTCCTTCTAATTATTGATTGAAGTATGTAAATTCAGAAGTTTGAAAACATCACCTGTGAAACTATTTCTTATAGTTTAAGATAAAATAATCAGAAACAATTATGTAAAAATGTGAAGCCTAAAGAGAAAAATTAGACCAAAACAACTTGGTCCTGAGAAGATAGACTGAATCTGAGGAGGCACAATGTCTACTAACCAATTCCAAACCGTTGATGACATCAAACCCAAAATATATTCATTATTTAAAATGGATTAATCGGTTGAGGAGATAACTGAGGATAAAGTTGAGTATTCTCACTCTCTCTCACACAACTGTCGTCAAACATACATAAAACAGCGAAATTTCGACAAAATTGCTTCTGAGTGGAATGTTGGAGGGCAATTTCACGATTCATACATGTCAAACCCCAGAAAATGCAGATATTTGTAACTGACGTTAAAATTATATTTAAAACGGAGTAAGACCATGAAAATTGTAGAAACCCTGTTGTAGAAACCACTTGCAGCAATCTCCAAGAGACTCCGTACCAAATTTCAGCGATCTAGGATGAACAACTCATTTGCTCACATAACTGATCTGTTATTCCTGAGATCCTTCCAACCACTTCCCAAGAAATCCCGAAGGCCTTATATCCCGTTTCAGCGCTATAGAAAAAACAAGAGAAAAATCAGCTGTATCCCTCAAATAGATCTAAATTCCCTGAGTCTTCCAATTTTTTTCTAGAAATTTTCAAACGATTGTGCATCTAATTTCAGTGCTCTAGGTAAGACAGGAGAGGTTTTTTGGAATCTCCATCTGATTCAAGATAAAAATTAAATTCCTAATAAATTAATAACAGGTCATACTCTTGGAAAAGTGAGCACATCAACATCCACCTACGTTCAAAAATACGAGTGTATGACATACTTTCTTTGCAGGTTAGAATTATCATTTTCTAAGGCAGTAAAACTGATTTATTGCCTCGTTCGCATTCCTCGGTCCCTCCTAATCTTTTCCCAGTATTAACTGACGGTATTTATAGAAGGAGGAGGCACAAGCCTGGAAGTGTATCCAGAAACGGTTCTCAGCCTGTCCTCCGTCGAATATTTCAGTGTCAATCGTGATAAGGACGTACGAAAGCTCTTATGAAATATCACCATTTCTCTCCTTCCGGTTCAGACGGGGCACATACTTGGAAAACCGGCCACTCTTGAACAGGCGAGGAGTGAAAATATAAATGTGTCGTAGATATTTCGAAACGTTTACATCCTGACACGCTGGAAATTTTGGATCACTGGACATTTTGATACGTTAGAAAGTTTGATACGTTGGATATGAAATATCCAAATACTTTATACACAATAAATTTTGTAGTACATAATTTTGATTTGCGGTACATTTTTGATAAATTGGAAAATTTGAAACGTTGGACATTTTGATACTATGGAAATTTTGAAACGTTGGACATTTTGATACTATGGAAATTTTGAAACGTTGGACGTTTTGATACTATGGAAATTTTGAAAATTTGGACATTTAGATACTTTGGAAATTTTGAAACGGTGGACATTTTGATACTATGGAAATTTTGAAAAGTTGGACATTTAGATACTTTGGAAATTTTGAAACGTTGGACATTCTGATACTATGGAAATTTTGAAAAGTTGGACATTTTGATACTTTGGGAAGTTTGAAACGTTGGATATTTTGATAATCGGAAATTTTTGTAATGTTGGACATTTTGATACTCGGGAAATTTTGAAACGTTGAAGATTTTGATATGTTGGGAAGTTTTAAACGTCTGACATTTGGGAACATTGGAAAGTTTGAACGTTGGACATTTTGATTCTTCGAAAAGTTTGAAACGTTGGGGATTTTTGTACTCGGGAAAGTTTGATACAATGGACATTTTGATACTTCGGAAATTTTGACACGTTGGACATTTTGATACTTTGGGAAGTTTGAAACGTTGGAAATGTTGATTCTTTGAACATTTTGAAACGTTGTAAATTTTGGTAATTTGGGAAGTTTGGAACGTTGGACATTTTGATACTTTCGACATTTCGAAACTTTGGACATTTTGATACTTGGGAAAGTTTGATACATTGGACATTTTGATACTTTGGGAAGTTTGAAACATTTTGATACTTTCGACATTTCGAAAGATTGCACATTTTGAGACTTCGGGAAGTTTGAAACGTTGGACATTCTGATATTTTGGGAAGTTTGAAACATTGGACATTTGAAAACTTTCGACATTTCGAAGCATTGAGCATTTTGATACTTTGGAAAGTTTGAAACGTTGTACATTTTGATATTTTGGAAATTTTGAAACGTTGGACATTTTGATACTTTGGAAAGTTTTACACGTTGTACATTTTGATACTTTGGTAGGTTTGAAACGTTGGACTCGCGCTTCTCATTTGTTTACTAGGTACCTGAAAAGATGATTTTAGAAGAAAAAAAAAGTTTCGTAAATCTCAAAACCCGAATTGAGACTCATTTAGTCGCTGTTCATGTTAGTGTGATTTGTCGCTTTCATTTCAAGTAGTTAACCCTTTACCCTCATACATTCAAGAGGATTCTAAAAATTCTAGTAACATATTTCAGTGATACTTATTATGATTCGGTTATATTTTGTGACTCTTTAAAGGCAATAATCTCTCAAACAGATGTTGTTTCTACGGTAGTAAGAATTCTACACATTGAGACACCTACCGGAGTTATCTTTTGGATTCCTGGAGGCAGAATTTCGAAGGTCTTTGAAGCTCCAACCACCACGATGGTGTCTCAATCTGTATCTCTAATTCACAGACACGTTTGGAAGACTACTCCATGATTCAGTTTTCAGAATACCTGATATTCAGAAGGTGCGGGGAGACGTCTCATACCCACGCAACGGCATAAACAGTCGTTGATCGTCATCCCACGCCTAGTTGAAAACCTGACTATGATCCTGAAGCTGTTAGCTCGCTAAAGAGAACATAAGGGGGAAAAAAAGCTCGAAAATCTCCTCTAAACCGCTTTGCGGGGGCTGGTGTTCAAGGGCAGTCCGCCTGGTTATTGGCAATCAGAGACGTCTTCATAATGATATCCTGCAGGAAACTCGGGTATCTTTCACAATATTTGGGCATTTTTGGTTTTCGAATGGCACAGGATTGGGTATTTCACCCCGAAAATTGTCAAATTGAGCTAAATTGAAAAAAAATTGACTTAATTTTGAGACCAAAAAGTCATATTGATTGCTTAACAGAATAATCATTTTTTTCTGAGCTTTGACAGTAACTGTCAAATCAGAACTGTTCTGATTTTGCAGCGATGTAATTCTTCCTTGTAGCTCCTCTTACACTTAGGCATTCCTTAGGAATTTGACTCAAATTAAGGGCTGGAAGGTCAAAAAAGTAAAACGAGAATATTGAAGAGAATATAGTACTATCCGAATTAGGTATCTTTCCATGTTTGTGAGAATATCGTAGTCGAATAGAGGAAAATGAAAATACTTAGAGAGAGTAAGGATGTTGGGAGGCAATTTATCAACTTCATTCCTCCTTGAGAGTGAAGCCGGGATTTGCCAGGAATCAAATTTTTGCCAGGAAAGGGACCTTCCAAACATGTTCAGAAGTGATAATTAGCTTAGGGAAGTATTGAGGTCGGGCTGATGAAGAACAATGTCACCTGTCAGGAGTTGTAAATATATAACGACTGGTCTGAAGTGGAGTGTCGAGGAGGGGGCACGACGCCCTGGCAAGTGTCCAGTTTCGTTAGAAACAGAGCGTGTGCCCTGAGGCCTTGTATTTGAAAGCTGGGCTATTTACCTTCCTTGAGTAAATATTCACCTGAGTGGTCATAATCTCGTTGGTTCAACACCGGAATTGAGCGGCGATGGACCACATTATAGTGAAATACCAATGTTTTTATGGCAGAAGGATGCGTTAGTCCGCAGGCCTGCTGATTTTATGGTTTTTCATGACTACTTGTATACAATTCAGAGCCGCAAATTCCAGATAGTCGATAATTTCGTGTACCTAGGATCACTAGTGACGAATAAGTGCGAAGAAGATGCTGAAGTGAAAAGAAGAATGGCTGCTGCTAACCGAAGCTACTTCGCATTCGCCAAGCTTCTAGGAGACAGAAATTTGTCAAGAGCGACCAAACTTAGAATTTACAAGACTCTTATAAGACCTGTGGCAACTTATGGGTGTGAGGCTTGGGTTTTAACTAAGTCGAATTCCAGGAAGATGGACTGCTTTGAGAAGAAAATCTTGAGAAGGATATTCGGCCCAGTTTGCGAGAATGGGGCATGGAGGGGGAGAAAAAACAGAGAGCTTGCCGAAATGTACAATGAACCTTCCATCACTGTCCATACCCGAACCCTGCGGCTAAATTGGTTCGATCATGTGAGGAGGATGCAAAGTAATAGGCACGTAAAAACGCTGCAAATCATTGCTCAAAGGTTTATTATTTTATGTATAGATCATCCTTCTGTATAGATCACTGGTTCTCCATCAATAGCACCTACCACCATCTGTATTCTCCCTTGACCTTCCCTCTCAAATTTCAGCTCCTGCGTTCAATAGGATTGAAAATGGCTTCGGAGCTCACTCAGCTGATCAGTGATGTGAGGAGTGAAGAAGATCTCCTCGAATGCTAGAGACGCCTGGAAGAGCACTTCCATTCAATAGGATTGAAAATGGCTTTCGAGCTCACTCAGCTGATCAGTGATCTGATCAGTGAGCAATGATTTGCAGCGTTTTTTACCTACAAACATTGTTTTACCTACCAATTTTTTTTACCTACCAACTATTGGTAGGTACTACCTACCACACTATAATGGCTTCACACCTTCACAATCAAGTTTATTAGAAAGAACTAAACGCTTCACACTCGATTCGAAAAATAGAAAGCTTGATATGGAAATTTGATTACTGGTTACGCAGAAGGCAAAACTGAATACAACTCGAAGAAATGAACAGCGATCGCATTTTAGTCAGATAAAATTTGAACGGCGATTAGACCTCTTTTGCGATTCACACTCATGATTCTGTTTTATCGAAGGAAAACCTTCAAATACTCGTAGGGACCGAACGGTTTGTCCTACAGAGCTCCGGGTGGTCTCAAAAATTTTTAAAAATTCTGTACTATTTAAAATTGGTGAAAAAACGATACCTTTATTTCGAGAGTTTTCGAGCTAGGGCACTCTTGAAAATTTCAACCCTTAATTTTCACCCCTTAGAAGTGACCTACATCAACCAAAAGCTTCGCGGCACAACTAGACCCCAAATGGAGCCCATATACCAAATTTGAACCAAATCGGTCCAGTGTTGCTAAGAAAAGTGCCGCGTACGGCGGACGGCGGACGGCGTACGGCGGACGGCGTACGGCGTACGGCGGACGGACGGAAATTTTAACACAGAATGTGTTTTTGCGATGACCTACCGAAGAAAAATCGTCACGAAAAAGCGACAGAAAAAATCGTTACGCGAATTTTATAATGATATTCACGTGCAACCAAGCCATGGAATGCTGGGTCAATGTGGTCACGTGCAACCAAGTCAATGGAGAATGCTGAAGGCGCCTGAGTGGTCACTGATCAGCTGAGTGAGCTCCAAGGCCATTTTCTCTCCTGTTGAACGCAGGAAGCTGAAATTTTAGAGGGCGGGTCAATGGAGAATGCTGAAGGCGCCTGAGTGGTCACTGATCAGCTGAGTGAGCTCCAAGGCCATTTTCTATCCTGTTGAACGCAGGAAGCTGAAATTTTAGAGGGCGGGTCAATGGAGAAAGCTGAAGGCGCCTGAGTGGTCACTGATCAGTTGAGTGAGCTCCAAGGCCATTTCCTCTCCTGTTGAACGCAGGAACCTGAAATTTGAGAAGCAGGGTCAAAGGAGAATGCTGAAGGCGCCTGAGTGGTCACTGATCAGTTGAGTGAGCTCCAAGGCCATTTCCTCTCCTGTTCAACGCAGGGAGCTGAAATTAGAGAGGGCGGGTCAAAGGAGAATGCTGAAGGCGCCTGAGTGGTCACTGATCAGCTGAGTGAGCTCCAAGGCCATTTTCTCTCCTGTTGAACGCAGGAAGCTGAAATTTTAGAGGGCGGGTCAATGGAGAATGCTGAAGGCGCCTGAGTGGTCACTGATCAGCTGAGTGAGCTCCAAGGCCATTTTCTATCCTGTTGAACGCAGGAAGCTGAAATTTTAGAGGGCGGGTCAATGGAGAAAGCTGAAGGCGCCTGAGTGGTCACTGATCAGTTGAGTGAGCTCCAAGGCCATTTCCTCTCCTGTTGAACGCAGGAACCTGAAATTTGAGAAGCAGGGTCAAAGGAGAATGCTGAAGGCGCCTGAGTGGTCACTGATCAGTTGAGTGAGCTCCAAGGCCATTTCCTCTCCTGTTCAACGCAGGGAGCTGAAATTAGAGAGGGCGGGTCAAAGGAGAATGCTGAAGGCGCCTGAGTGGTCACTGATCAGCTGAGTGAGCTCCAAGGCCATTTTCTCTCCTGTTGAACGCAGGAAGCTGAAATTTTAGAGGGCGGGTCAATGGAGAATGCTGAAGGCGCCTGAGTGGTCACTGATCAGCTGAGTGAGCTCCAAGGCCATTTTCTTTCCTGTTGAACGCAGGAAGCTGAAATTTTAGAGGGCGGGTCAATGGAGAAAGCTGAAGGCGCCTGAGTGGTCACTGATCAGTTGAGTGAGCTCCAAGGCCATTTCCTCTCCTGTTGAACGCAGGAACCTGAAATTTGAGAAGCAGGGTCAAAGGAGAATGCTGAAGGCGCCTGAGTGGTCACTGATCAGTTGAGTGAGCTCCAAGGCCATTTCCTCTCCTGTTCAACGCAGGGAGCTGAAATTAGAGAGGGCGGGTCAAAGGAGAATGCTGAAGGCGCCTGAGTGGTCACTGATCAGCTGAGTGTGCTCCAAGGCCATTTCCTCTCCTGTTCAACGCAGGAACCTGAAATTTGAGAGGGCGGGTCAATAGAGAATGCTGAAGGCGCCTGAGTGGTCACTGATCAGCTGAGTGAGCTCCAAGGCCATTTTCTCTCCTGTTGAACGCAAGAAGCTGAAATTTTAGAGGGCGGGTCAATGGAGAATGCTGAAGGCGCCTGAGTGGTCACTGATCAGCTGAGTGAGCTCCAAGGCCATTTTCTCTCCTGTTGAACGCAGGAAGCTGAAATTTTAGAGGGCGGGTCAATGGAGAATGCTGAAGGCGCCTGAGTGGTCACTGATCAGCTGAGTGTGCTCCGAGGCCATTTCCTCTCCTGTTGAACGCAGGAACCTGAAATTTGAGAGGGCGGGTCAATGGAGAATGCTGAAGGCGCCTGAGTGGTCACTGATCAGCTGAGTGAGTTCCATGGCCATTTTCTCTCCTGTTGAACGCAGGAAGCTGAAATTTTAGAGGGCGGGTCAATGGAGAATGCTGAAGGCGCCTGAGTGGTCACTGATCAGCTGAGTGAGCTCCAAGGCCATTTCCTCTCCTGTTGAACGCAGGGAGCTGAAATTTGAGAGGGCGGGTCAATGGAGAATGCTGAAGGCGCCTGAGTGGTCACTGATCAGCTGAGTGAGCTCCAAGGCCATTTCCTCTCCTGTTGAACGCAGGAAGCTGAAATTTTAGAGGGCGGGTCAATGGAGAATGCTGAAGGCGCCTGAGTGGTCACTGATCAGTTGAGTGAGCTCCAAGGCTATTTCCTCTCCTGTTGAACGCAGGAACCTGAAATTTGAGAGGCAGGGTCAAAGGAGAATGCTGAAGGCGCCTGAGTGGATTGAAAATAAAATAAATAATTGTTAGACATTTAATTTGGTCTAAAACCCTACAAATGTGCGCATCCACAAAGCAGGATATCCCTTTTATAATAACTTTTATTATAAAATCCCTTTTATTATAACTCTTCATTTTGATCTTCTTGGTTAGATGGAGCTCTTCTCTTGAAAGAAGGAAGAGAGATTCTCCTTTTTGGACGAGGTGTCATCTGTTCATACAGCATAAACTGGAGGTTCATATCAATTGAAAAGCATAGGGTTTTAAAACATTTATAGGGTTTTAGACCAAATTAAATGTCTAACAATTATTTATTTTATTATTGCCAAAGACTCCACATTTATTATTGTTGTTTTTTATTTAACGGATGACTAGCATCGCAAAAACACATTCTGTGTTCCTATGATTTCATACAGGGTATGGAAAAAGAAATAAACCGGGGGGTGCAGGGGGGCGGAGCCCCCCGCCGAGGCGCAAAGCGCCGAGTTTTTTATTCGATTTTCGGATTCTACGTACCTTGAAACGTAAAACATAAAATTTTGAGGGGGGTTAAAATTTTTTTTTTCTTGCTCGATTCCAAAGGCTTATTATTGAAAATAATAAACCAAAAGAGGGTACACGACCAAGATGGCGTCCCAGGGCAAGGTGGAGAGACGAGGTAGAGAGTGATATGAGGCGCGCAAATATAAGATGGAGTGATGACAGAACAGTTTGGAAACGGGCGGTTATTCAAGCCAAAGACCGTTTGAGTCTGTAGTGCTACAAGAAGAAGACTCGTATACAAGTTATCCTCAAACATTTACCTCTATCCAGTGGAAGATCCAGAAACGATTTCAAGGAGGTCCAATTGGGGAAGTTTGAACCCCCCGGATTTTGTTTAAGGGGGTAAGGAAAACGCTTCACGAACCCCAAGGCTTGCATTGCCTTGCTCGTTATGGCTGCTTTGTGCGCGGAGAAAGAGAGTTGATTGTCAAGCAGAACTCCCAAATCCCGCAACATAGTGACACGCTTAGGTTGTTCATAACAAATCGCAGATAAGGATCATGTGAACGATGGAATGTCATTACAGAACACTTTCAAATCAAAGCCAGACTATTAGATGGACACCAGTTGAGGCATCTAGGGAGTCCTGCAGGATCAGACAGTCGGTTGGTGTCTCAATTGCACGAAACAGCTTCAAGTCATCAGCAAATAAGAGGAACCGAACTCCACTAAAAATGGTGCAGACGTCATTGATGACCAGCAGAAAGAGTAGTGGCCCCAGATGGGAAATATTTTTGCCCAATACTTGCTTAGTTTAGAGTTGAAGTTTTTAATAAACCCGTACTTTCCCAGAATGAGTCTGAGGTTTTGCTGGATGGTAGTGGATGGCCTCAACTGGTGGCTTTCAGCAAAATAGCCTGGCGATATCGCTCTGGGTTGGTACGTGAGTTCAATTTTTAATTTCATTTTATTTTATTGTATTTTGTTTTCATTGTAGTTTTCGTTTTTACTTAACCTGCTGACCATGTTGGTATTGCTTATTTTGTAATGCAAAAGGAATCTTTCACATTGTTTTTTTTTTAACACAGAATGTGTTTTTGCGATGACCTACCGAAGAAAAATCGTCACGAAAAAGCGACAGAAAAAATCGTTACGCGAATTTTATAATGATATTCACGTGCAACCAAGCCATGGAATGCTGGGTCAATGTGGTCACGTGCAACCAAGTCAATGGAGAATGCTGAAGGCGCCTGAGTGGTCACTGATCAGCTGAGTGAGCTCCAAGGCCATTTTCTCTCCTGTTGAACGCAGGAAGCTGAAATTTTAGAGGGCGGGTCAATGGAGAATGCTGAAGGCGCCTGAGTGGTCACTGATCAGCTGAGTGAGCTCCAAGGCCATTTTCTATCCTGTTGAACGCAGGAAGCTGAAATTTTAGAGGGCGGGTCAATGGAGAAAGCTGAAGGCGCCTGAGTGGTCACTGATCAGTTGAGTGAGCTCCAAGGCCATTTCCTCTCCTGTTGAACGCAGGAACCTGAAATTTGAGAAGCAGGGTCAAAGGAGAATGCTGAAGGCGCCTGAGTGGTCACTGATCAGTTGAGTGAGCTCCAAGGCCATTTCCTCTCCTGTTCAACGCAGGGAGCTGAAATTAGAGAGGGCGGGTCAAAGGAGAATGCTGAAGGCGCCTGAGTGGTCACTGATCAGCTGAGTGAGCTCCAAGGCCATTTTCTCTCCTGTTGAACGCAGGAAGCTGAAATTTTAGAGGGCGGGTCAATGGAGAATGCTGAAGGCGCCTGAGTGGTCACTGATCAGCTGAGTGAGCTCCAAGGCCATTTTCTTTCCTGTTGAACGCAGGAAGCTGAAATTTTAGAGGGCGGGTCAATGGAGAAAGCTGAAGGCGCCTGAGTGGTCACTGATCAGTTGAGTGAGCTCCAAGGCCATTTCCTCTCCTGTTGAACGCAGGAACCTGAAATTTGAGAAGCAGGGTCAAAGGAGAATGCTGAAGGCGCCTGAGTGGTCACTGATCAGTTGAGTGAGCTCCAAGGCCATTTCCTCTCCTGTTCAACGCAGGGAGCTGAAATTAGAGAGGGCGGGTCAAAGGAGAATGCTGAAGGCGCCTGAGTGGTCACTGATCAGCTGAGTGTGCTCCAAGGCCATTTCCTCTCCTGTTCAACGCAGGAACCTGAAATTTGAGAGGGCGGGTCAATAGAGAATGCTGAAGGCGCCTGAGTGGTCACTGATCAGCTGAGTGAGCTCCAAGGCCATTTTCTCTCCTGTTGAACGCAAGAAGCTGAAATTTTAGAGGGCGGGTCAATGGAGAATGCTGAAGGCGCCTGAGTGGTCACTGATCAGCTGAGTGAGCTCCAAGGCCATTTTCTCTCCTGTTGAACGCAGGAAGCTGAAATTTTAGAGGGCGGGTCAATGGAGAATGCTGAAGGCGCCTGAGTGGTCACTGATCAGCTGAGTGTGCTCCGAGGCCATTTCCTCTCCTGTTGAACGCAGGAACCTGAAATTTGAGAGGGCGGGTCAATGGAGAATGCTGAAGGCGCCTGAGTGGTCACTGATCAGCTGAGTGAGTTCCATGGCCATTTTCTCTCCTGTTGAACGCAGGAAGCTGAAATTTTAGAGGGCGGGTCAATGGAGAATGCTGAAGGCGCCTGAGTGGTCACTGATCAGCTGAGTGAGCTCCAAGGCCATTTCCTCTCCTGTTGAACGCAGGGAGCTGAAATTTGAGAGGGCGGGTCAATGGAGAATGCTGAAGGCGCCTGAGTGGTCACTGATCAGCTGAGTGAGCTCCAAGGCCATTTCCTCTCCTGTTGAACGCAGGAAGCTGAAATTTTAGAGGGCGGGTCAATGGAGAATGCTGAAGGCGCCTGAGTGGTCACTGATCAGTTGAGTGAGCTCCAAGGCTATTTCCTCTCCTGTTGAACGCAGGAACCTGAAATTTGAGAGGCAGGGTCAAAGGAGAATGCTGAAGGCGCCTGAGTGGATTGAAAATAAAATAAATAATTGTTAGACATTTAATTTGGTCTAAAACCCTACAAATGTGCGCATCCACAAAGCAGGATATCCCTTTTATAATAACTTTTATTATAAAATCCCTTTTATTATAACTCTTCATTTTGATCTTCTTGGTTAGATGGAGCTCTTCTCTTGAAAGAAGGAAGAGAGATTCTCCTTTTTGGACGAGGTGTCATCTGTTCATACAGCATAAACTGGAGGTTCATATCAATTGAAAAGCATAGGGTTTTAAAACATTTATAGGGTTTTAGACCAAATTAAATGTCTAACAATTATTTATTTTATTATTGCCAAAGACTCCACATTTATTATTGTTGTTTTTTATTTAACGGATGACTAGCATCGCAAAAACACATTCTGTGTTCCTATGATTTCATACAGGGTATGGAAAAAGAAATAAACCGGGGGGTGCAGGGGGGCGGAGCCCCCCGCCGAGGCGCAAAGCGCCGAGTTTTTTTTAACTTTTTTCTTCTCTCTACAGATTAAATGGGTTCTTACAGTAAAACGTTTCCGGTCTCATACAGCATAAATAAAGCGAGGAAAGTTGGTTAGGAATGCTGAATTGGAAAAGTTTCTCAATAATTACAGCTTTTGGAAGTAATTCCCTGCTACCGCCATGAGATCTGTAAGCCGCAGGCGGGTGAGAGATCGAGCTGACCACGACAGAATAAAGTCGTTCAAAGTAATCCATTTCGAAGCTAGAAGAAAAAAGTGGTCCGATAGTTTGAGGTGAGAAGCTATCAGGAAATCACGCACCGCAGGACGAAGATGTGAGGTCGAGCGATAGAGCAGGAGAGGCTGAAGGAATGTCCAACAAGAATAGTCCACATTCATAACTCGAAAAATGTTAGATGACAAGAGTGAAGATGATCATCACGAGGAACCAAACCTACAGGATAGTTTTTGTGTTCCACCGAGAAAGCCTTTATAAATAATGTTGTAGAAAATCATAAAAAATCAAAGCCTTAGTAGACCTCGTTATCAATCGGGTGCCTTCGCTAGTGCGAGAATAAAATTAAAAAAAAAATTAAATATAAAGAAGCTGCCAAGTTGGGGGGGGGAGTATAGTTGTTTCCTGAAGTCTATCATGGACCTGGAATTAATTTGTGTAGAAGTGATTGTACTTAAAATCCATATGTTGAGTTCCTAAACACGATCTTGACGACAATGTTGATAGTTTTCCGCAATATTAGTTGCAAAACGCTGCAAATCATTGCTCAAAGGTTTATTATTTTATGTATAGATCATCCTTCTGTATAGATCACTGGTTCTCCATCAATAGCACCTACCACCATCTGTATTCTCCCTTGACCTTCCCTCTCAAATTTCAGCTCCTGCGTTCAATAGGATTGAAAATGGCTTCGGAGCTCACTCAGCTGATCAGTGATGTGAGGAGTGAAGAAGATCTCCTCGAATGCTAGAGACGCCTGGAAGAGCACTTCCATTCAATAGGATTGAAAATGGCTTTCGAGCTCACTCAGCTGATCAGTGATCTGATCAGTGAGCAATGATTTGCAGCGTTTTTTACCTACAAACATTGTTTTACCTACCAATTTTTTTTACCTACCAACTATTGGTAGGTACTACCTACCACACTATAATGGCTTCACACCTTCACAATCAAGTTTATTAGAAAGAACTAAACGCTTCACACTCGATTCGAAAAATAGAAAGCTTGATATGGAAATTTGATTACTGGTTACGCAGAAGGCAAAACTGAATACAACTCGAAGAAATGAACAGCGATCGCATTTTAGTCAGATAAAATTTGAACGGCGATTAGACCTCTTTTGCGATTCACACTCATGATTCTGTTTTATCGAAGGAAAACCTTCAAATACTCGTAGGGACCGAACGGTTTGTCCTACAGAGCTCCGGGTGGTCTCAAAAATTTTTAAAAATTCTGTACTATTTAAAATTGGTGAAAAAACGATACCTTTATTTCGAGAGTTTTCGAGCTAGGGCACTCTTGAAAATTTCAACCCTTAATTTTCACCCCTTAGAAGTGACCTACATCAACCAAAAGCTTCGCGGCACAACTAGACCCCAAATGGAGCCCATATACCAAATTTGAACCAAATCGGTCCAGTGTTGCTAAGAAAAGTGCCGCGTACGGCGGACGGCGGACGGCGTACGGCGGACGGCGTACGGCGCACAGTGGGGCCAAATGGCCAAAAAGCGGAAAAAAGTCATTATCTTTTGAACGAATTACAATATCGTCTTGGGAATGGTTTCATTCGATTCCGAATACGAAAATACATTAGAAAAATATGTTTTCTGACGTTTAAATTTAATATTTTAGTACTAAATCTTGAATTTTGAAAAAAATAATGTTACTCGAAGTGGAAAAGCGTGTGAAAAAAACAGAAAAGCGGTTTTACAGGCGATGGGTGTGTGTTATTTTGTTTTTTTCTTCGTTTTAGAGGTTATAGGATACGATAAAGATGATTGAATTGAGGTTTCTTCATATATGTATGTAAATATATATATGTAAATATATATGTGTAAATATATATTTATATATTTAATTTTGACAAAATTTTGAGTGATAAAAACCTCTGAAAATTGGATAGTAAGCGATCGAATTTTGGAACGAATCCAAATTAAACGTTTGCTAAATCCGAATAAGAGATTTTCAACGATGACATGTTCTCGGTAAGTCACAACAGTACAAACTGACCACAGCACTGCGAATGACAATCCGAAGAACCTGGTTTGTTCAAACAGAACCTTGTTGACTCTTAGCAGAAATATTTTACGAAAACGTCGCTATTTACATCATTCTGTTTTCCAATAAAAAATAAAATAAAAAATGTCTGCCAAATGGGTGTGGCACATAGCTTCCCAGTATCCATAATCCGATTGTATAGATGATCCGACCAATGTAGCCTTAACTTGACTCCGTTACTCTGTGATTGTAGCTAACAGCCCACATAGGGGACATTCTACATGTCAACATTCACAATCCCTGGAAATTTTATCGATTTCGAGAGGAAAATGTAGAAGTTACAACCTTTAGAAGGGTTTACTCTGAAGCTGCGGTGACGGCAGAGACGGCGTTCTTGGTGTACCTTTAATCACATTTTAACCCACTACATCTAAATTCGGTGAAATACGGCTATGAAATTTTTACAACTTCTTAATAATGGTCAGATTTTCAAGAAAAAAAACTGAGCCAAACCGAAGGAAGGCGAAGCTCGGGTTTTCCACTCCTCTAAAGTTGTATTTCGCTATAAAAACCCAAATCTGGAGCTAATGCTCAAGCTAAAATGTTATGAAAAAATTATTAGTATTTTTTAGAGATACTACATATATATATCCAACATTATATAATTTTATTTAAATTTTTTGAAACACATAGAACGTGTTAGGAAATTTTCAAATTCCACTCTCAAAGTGCTTAAAATCTCGAAATATCAGGTTTAAGCCCCCATTTAGCAGTGAAAACAATTTTTAAACATTGAAGGTCCTTCACACCCTGATTCTACAGGTAATAGACTTTGAGAAAACCACATTATATTTCTTTTTTAGTCACTTTGCAAAAATGGAGTTTTTTCCACTCCGGCCCCACTGTGCGGCGTACGGCGGACGGACGGAAATTTTTTTATTCGATTTTCGGATTCTACGTACCTTGAAACGTAAAACATAAAATTTTGAGGGGGGGTTAAAATTTTTTTTTTCTTGCTCGATTCCAAAGGCTTATTATTGAAAATAATAAACCAAAATGAACATTAAAACACGAAAGAATTATTATATAACGCTACGCTAAAAAGGTGAGACATCGTCGTTCTAAGAGTTAGGTTTCTAGCGTTAAATTGTCGTCAAAATCTTGGGTAACGGAGCGACACAACCGTTAATCTTGCGGTGGAGTGAAAGACGAGCCGTTTCGTTAAATAGGCCGTTTTCGAAGGGAAGACTATTAACCTGAGATAACAAGGGTGAGTCTGAGGGATATCGTGGCAGGGCGGCGTCCTAAACGTCTCGTAGGACCTCATAGCTCTGAGAGGTAGTAAATTTGTCGTTTTGACGAGCCTTTCCCCTTACAGGGGTCAGAGCAGTAAACTAAGACGGCAACAAGGATCGTGAAACCAGGAAATCCGCGAAAGGGATGGTTTAGCTCCCTAAGAGAATAAGATTTACGATGATGTGGATCATTCTTAGCTTCCCGGTAATTCTATTCGAAATCGTAACAAATCGATGAACGGATTTATCACGAAAGTGCGCTACTATTCGTCCGATTAATAGAGAACCGTCTAATACCTGAAAATTGGATCACAATCAAACAGGTCAGGATTCAATTCCTACAAAGTTGAAGGAGAAGAAAGCAAGTATAGAAGAAATGAAAGCCACTTTAGACCCAGATTCTTAACAACCCCAGAAGGGACTCCCTTCTATACCTTGATGGTACAGAATGACTTCACTGATCCTGACTACCTTCATAACTTCATACCGTTTCACCCATAGTAAAAATGGAAGCTACTACAAAGCCAAAAACGCCACCTGATACCAGTGAGGTGAAGACCAAGTCAGGAAGGATCGTCAAGCTACCAAAGAAGTTTAATGACTACCACCTCTCAAAAGGATCATGATAGAGCTACTAAAAACAATTCTTTAACCTAATTGTGAATATTGAATTTGAATATCATGAACTTTAAAAGGGAAGGTGTTGTAAAGATGAGACACTAAAAAGTAGGCGAAAACAACAAGTTATGTTTATCTCATCTTATCAATGGATGTTCGGAAGACAGATGTTATTTTTTTCATCAATGAGATTACACTCTTAATTGTTCGTAACGTAGAACTATCAATTATTCCAATTTAACCCAAAGTTGACATAAAACAGAATACTTTCACGAGGGAGAAAGAAGAGACCTCAGGCTTTGTTACCAAGTTTCTCGTTTCTTTCCATTTCAAGGCATAGTTTGGGACTTTTAGTGCATAATATATTTCTGCATATTTACTGAATAATCCGATCTGTACTTTTTGAGTAAAAAAGGATTTCTTAAGATCTCACTCACACAAATTATTGTGATTATTTTATTGATACTTTTGCATATCGTTTTATGACCATCTACTTAAGTCATACCTTCACTGTTCGTCAAAAAAGGTGTGGACGCTCATCAATATTCTCTTCACTATCAAGCTTAATGCGTTCCAGTCATTATGAGTTGGGTTCGTGGCTATAAAGGAATTACTGTCAATCAGATAGCAGACCAAAACACAAGAGCTGTTGCGGAAGAGCGAATGTAATCTCTCATGGATATCTGCTCAGACCATAATGAGGATATCTGTTTGGAGTTCATAGAAAACGAACAGCAAAATGGATTCATGGATTGCAGTGACACTCAATACGAGAAGAGGTCATCTTGAGACTACGAATTGGACATACTTGACTGACACATGGCTACAACAAGTGCAGGGTGTGGATTCCTCCTCCAGATTGCGAATCCTGCCAGGATGTCAAATCTTCACTTCACCCAACTGTCGAGAAAACGACCTAACAGGTTTTGCGACGAAACAACTCTTAAACGGGATTATTTTTCCTCTTTTTCCCACAACTCGACAAAATTATTTTATTCACAAGCAAGCTACAAGGTTTGACGGGAGGATTCGAGGTTGGATGGAGAGTGAGAAGGATAAACCCCCCCCCCCCCCCCAAATCATCCCGTCAAACCGTCGATTTCGTCGAAAAAAAATCACGTTTTTTCTCATTTAAGCACGGATTTCTCCACTAATAAAAATATTGGAAACAATGCTGACCATACCGTTGGAAAGCTGAGCTTTCAGGTCAACTTTTAGGCTTACAGGCAAGCATTTACACGCTGGAAAGCAGGGACTTATGAGCGGTTGAAAAAAGTTGAGATTTTCAAGATTTGAAAATGATTACTCTTCAAGTTCATTTTTCAGCCGTTCGCCTGTCTAAAAAACTTTGGTTCTCCATCAGGGAGATGGTAAATTTAACGCTCTTTCCGAAGGTTAGGTACGTCAAATTTGAGTTTATCTAGTAAATTGAAGGAGTTATTAACATTATAATGGCGCAAGGTCGAAAACACGAAAAAATCTTAAAAGTGAAAAAAGTCGGAATTTAAAGGGGTTAAAAAAGTCAAGAGACAAAAAGAGACACAAATTAGTTGTAGAATCAATCCCTAGGCTATAGCAGGAACAGGTGTTACACCCGGTATATTCTACTATGTGAATACGAGCTTTCCAATGAGGTAGTAAAATTTGGTTTAAATTGTCGATTCTTCCGTCGTAAGTTCCTTCTTGTAAGATAAATACGGAAGCTTCGCCCCCCGCAGGCTCCTAAAGGACTAGCAAACGAAACGCGTCGGCGTAATGGAACGTGAACTGAATGAATATCAAGGAGGCTAATCTATGTGTCGGTTGTGGTGTTGGAACAAAGGATTCTTTGTTGTGAGAGCAACTTCTTCTCATCGCCGACTCTCTCGGAGGTCTTAATCTCCCCAAACACCGTTATGATAGCGTGCGATGTGCAGTTTCTTGTGCTGCACATTAACATGATCGTGCTATTTACCTGATAAGGTAAAACCATTACTGGGAAGGCAGAGATGGTAGAATTCAACCCTTTTCCTGGCAACTTAACACTCAGTCGTATCAATTAAGCTGACAATTAATATAAACAACTGCTGTTTCCAAACCAAATCCACTATCTGTTGTCTACATATCGTAAATCGTCAGATTAGTGTACTCCAAAATCGACTGAAAATTTTATTCAGCTTAGGTCTATTTGTCTTCAGTTCTGGACAAATTAACATTTGCTCATATTTGGAAGATAGTCTGGTATGATATTCAATATACTGGATTACAAACCAGCCAAAATGAAAAAAAATTCCATTCATGCAGCATGAATTAATGAGCGAACTTTCAATGAAATCTTTCAGTTGAAGGTATAGTTAAGAAAAGGAACAATGGTGTTGGAATTTCTTTTAGAAAGTTTTTTTTTAAACACGATTCTTGGTTTATTTCGATTTTGGTTAATAATTTTCAATAATGAACCTTTGGAATCGACCAAGAAAAAAACAATTTTAATACCCCCTCAAAATTTGATGGTTTACGTTTCAAGGTACGTAGAATCCAAAAATCGAATAAAAATTTGGCCGTCCGTCCGCCGTACGCGGCACTTTTGCCACTTAGCATTGACCGATTTTGATGAAATTTGGTACGTAGGCTCCATTTGGGGTCTAGTTGTGCCCCGAAGCTTTTGGTTGATGTAGGTCACTTCTAAGGGTTCCAAAATCAATTTTGAAATGTTGAAAACGCCCTAACTCAAAAAATTTTGATATAAAGGTATTGTTTTTCCTTCAATTTAAGATTCTATAGAATTTTTAGAATTTTTCGAGACCACGCGGAGCTCTCTAGGACAAACCGTTCGCTCCCTACGAAAATTTAAGGGTTTATGTTGAAATATATATATATATAAATCAAAACACGAGTGTGAATCGCAAAAGGGGCCTAATCTCCGTTCAAATTAGAGCTGACCAAAATGCGATCGATGGTTGGTAATTTTGATTTATTTTCGATTCTTTGATTTTTTTTGATTTTTTTTATTTTATTTATTTTTTTTTTTTCTTCTTTTCTTTATATTGGATGGTTGGTGATTTTGTAGACGAGTGATCTATATAGAAAAATAATAAACCATTGTGTAATAATTTGCAGCGTTTTCAGTATACCATACCAACATACTGTATACACTGGGTATGCTTTGAAGATGTTAGGAGTCCATATTCATGTTCTACTCGTCTCCACGAACTCTCAGAGTACCCACATAGCTGCTTCATTTCAGGGTACAACCAATATACGCACGTTTTCATTATACAGGGTGTAAGCCTAACTGGTCTGCCAGTCGATTCTATAACTAATTTGCAACAAAAAATGTCTCCTAGCAACTTTTTTTCCACCCCTAATTCGTCGAACCTGCCTTAGGGCCAACGAACCAGAAAACCTTGATTTCCATGAGCGCAACCACGTTTTTTTAGCATTCAAACGTATTTTTCACCCCTAATTAGAGGAGTAAAATTTAAAAAAATTATACCATTAGAAAACGGGGATCTTTACGCAGTTTTTGATGTAGAGGTACGTGAAAAATCATGTGGAAGTAAAACGTTAACAATCAAAAGAAAAAGTAGGAAATTTTGACAATTTTACAAAAATGACTTTACGAGTTGATTTTTCACCCATCACGACCTTACAAAAAATTTTGTATAACCACTAGAAAGATGGTAAATTTAACGCCCTATCCAACGGTGTAATTAGATTTTGCTCGTAAATTAAGCGAGTTATAGTCATTTTTACGGCTTAAGGTCGAAAACACGAAAAAAATCTTAAAATTAAAATAACTCGGAAATTAAGCGTCTAACGAAAAATTGCTATGAGACACTTTCTTACTAAAATTAGTTGTAGAATGGACTCCCGAAGTTTTTCGGTCCTTAACATGGGGTACTTTTTCTGATTTTTGGAACATTTTCATTTGTTGAAAACGTATCGGTATAAGAAATTTGTGCTAAATCCGAATATACCATATATTACTATGATTTTTAAGGTAATGACCTCAGAAAACGGGAAACCCCGTTCCTTGGGCACTATTTTTGAATTTTGGACCCCTTAGGGTTGTCCAAAATTTCTGGCTAACGAACTCATCTTTTTGTTTGTTGTGACGAACATTTTGGCGAAAACTTGAAAATGTTTGCTATTCAATTACTCCAGTTATCGTCCGGAGTTATACATATATAATTATTGGAAAAACCAGCAATCGTTTCAGAATGTTACAAAACGGATTTCAGTGAAGAAAAATTTCGAAAAAGTTCATTCTAAAAATTTCGAGGCCATTGCAATTGCTTCATTTTCCTTGAAAATTCGCTAAAAGACCAACAGAAACCATAGAAGGAAACATTGTTGAACGATGAACGAGTTTAATCTATGAATACTTAGCAATGGTTGGCTCAGGAAGAATCGGTGGGCAGGTGCAAGCTGAACAATCAGTTTCCCTTAGTTAGCTTCGAAGTCAGGTAGTGGACAATGTTGTATTCGATTAATTGGAGGTGTAAGCGAGCAGAGAATGTACACGTATTCTTGGCATCGGATTCTCTAGGTGGGCGTCCTCGGATGTCGTAAGCTCAGCGCACCTCCACAAACGCCAGAATTTAGTAGACGAATCGGGATTTTTCAGCAGAAATTCGGGGCCTCTTTTGGAAATCACTTTGATTAGAGAGGACATGAATCGTTCCAATGATTTGATGACTTTCCCAAACAATTTTCTTTTGGCAAACTGTTGTTCCTTCTTCCGACTGAATGCTGCCAATATTTGAATCCATCTGGATTTCTGGGGTCAGAGGATTCTTCCCACATTGATCATGATTTGATAGATGACTTTTTGAAACAATTTTTTTTGCTTCCGAGTCTATCGAGGTACAGGAACATTTGTTTTCACTTTTCAAGTTCAAAAAAAAAAGTTCTCCGAAATCAAAATTTCCACTCGAGTTCTACGTTTTAGACCTTCCTGAACCATTTTGGTTCCGTCTCTGTATGTCTGTGTGTCTATATGTCATGAAATCGTTGCCACAGCCATAACCTCTGCAATTCTCATCCGATTTCGATGAAATTTTCAGGGATTGTGCGGGTTGGCGCGTAGATGGTCCCCTATGAAAATCATCATCCCCAATTGAATTTATTTTGTGCGTATACGCAAACGTGAAATCCTTGTATCAGCCATAATTTCTACATTTTCTAACAATAATCAGGGATTGGGGTAGATGGTAGATGGTCCCCTATGAGGGTAGTGCAAGATCTTGAAGATTGATGTTTGGGATTAACTACAATGCATCGGAACATCTATACAGGTTATGGATACGATTTTTTTTTTTTTTTTAATTAGGCTGAAGTGAGTCTACAGTAACTCCTTCTCCTGCTGAAGAAACAGACTGCCAATATGAACCCACCAATAAGTAAACTGCCAAAAGGACCCATCACTCAAATTTTGTGGTTTCTGAATTTCATTCTTCGGTCAGAAATAGCTCCCACCGACAATGATTCCCCATGCAAGTAAACATTGAGCAAAATTGTATTTCCCTTAATCCGCCAGAAAGGTTAAAAAGGGAATATCTGAATAAACAGAAACCCATTTTTTTTTCCAAACGATTTAGGATTTTCTTCAAGATAAGATAACCCACTCAACTTTCGTATCGTTTTATACAATAATGTCTGGGATGATGTAAGTACGTACTACGAACGTATTGAGTTACAAATGCAACCTCAACGAATATAGAAAATAAGTTCAAAATTTGAGGATTTTTCTCTTCAGCATTGAGCGAAATTATGAAGAACGTTGTTTCGCCAAAATTTATCGGTTTTCACGGGTGAGGAGAGTAGTAGATAAGCCTTCAGATGTTTCAGATATAGCATGATACAGTTGATGATTGAAGACAAGCGGATGGAGTTGGAGACCTCAACAGTCCCTGCAAATGACGTACAGAAGGTACTTCTCCACCCCGTAAATTTCCCGAGAAATTACCAGCTCCCCCGGCCGGTCTTCTTTTTTTCTGCCATCTAAAAATGAACCTGCAACCAAGCTTGATCGAGCCATAAGTTTGAGTCTTGAAGCTGCAGCCGGCCTGACTGTACAGACCGATTAATTAGCCTAAAAAGGGCTCCTATGAGCTCGAAAGGAGCCAAAGATCCGCCGGCCAGAAGCGGCGAATTTCGCGGAGGTAAAGATTAACTAGAGGGAAGATAAATCAAAAGCTCGAGAAGGATTTTTTTTCTTCACGGGAAATATATAATTGGTGCATCGCTTGGTCGGTGAGAGAACCGAAATACGTTTTTAGACACACGGAATCAATGCAGGATCCTTCAAAGTACAGGGCAGCATCCTGAATGAGGCCACATTTTAAATGGGGAGACTGATAGTCAAATTAATCATTAAGAGCAATGGTGAATTGTAGCAGACCGAATCGTCCGTGTTCTACGTTGAACAGAATGTCAAAAAAATCTATTTTAAAACCTTTAGGATAAGACGTTCATCGTTACAGGAGGTCGCCATTCCTTCCTCGTTGCGGGTTAGTCTAATCTCTTACGACCCGGCGCTCCCCACTCCCCATCTGAAGGCACAACATTGCCACCCACCGCCCCCATTGCATCCCCTAGCCCTTTCAAAGATGATCAGTTTTCATTAACAATTTTTTCCCATTTTTATTGGGAAATAATCATTTAATTTTCATGTAAATAATCATTCCAAAGTGGCATTCTTCTTATTTTTATAATGTCATCACCCTTGCACTTGTTCAATTATTAATAAAAATATAATTAATAGAAAAGTAAAAAATTGTACCTCAATTTGAAATTTAAGGATTGAAACTAAAAGATTGTCTCTGGAATCTTCAAAATCGATCAATAATTGCAGAGAAAAGTGGGGAAAACCGACAGTGAGTGGTTCTATTTATAACGTCTGGGTGAAGGGGAGGGAAGGGATTAGAAAGGATGTAGCGATGTAGTGAAAGGGATCTAGGTTGTTTGTTTTCTGATCCTTTCATCGATAAGTAACAACAGGCTCGAGTCAGTGAGTGATTCTATTTATAACGTCTGGGTGAAGGGGAGGGAAGGGATTAGAAAGGATGTAGCGATGTAGTGAAAGGGATCTAGGTTGTTTGTTTTCTAATCCTTTCATCGATAAGTAACAACAGGCTCGAGTCAGTGAGTGGTTCTATTTATAACGTCTGGGTGAAGGGAAGGGAAGGGATTAGAAAGGATGGGGAGACATGGTAAAAGGGATCAAGTTTGTTTGTTTTCTATTCCCTTTGCCTCCCCTTCACCAATAATTAGGGCCACTCACTGACTGATAAACTTAAGTATACTCTTCTGACGGCCTGACGACGTTCTTACATCGAAAGCACTCTCCACCTGTACTGGACTTGCAGGTTATAACATGAACTACGTTGACACTAATTATATAGTTCTAAACAGCGGAACTAACTCCATGAATTTGATACTATTCAACACCTTATATCTTTTCCTTATTTTTGCCTCCAAAAACTATTATTCTTGCAATTTCCATTTAATCAGCACTATCGAGAAGACTCACTATTTACCCTAAAGAGAAAAAAATCGTACACGTAGAAGGAAGTTGAGGTGCAAAAGGGCAGCCTTAGAATACAAAGGGACAGAACGTTTCTATTTAAGGGCCTAGCGTCTGGGAATGCCGAAGGAACACTACCAAACCTGCCAGTCTGAGACCATGTGTGACGTCTAGGGGCGCTAAATGGCACCCGTCTTTGTTTGTCTTCCTAATTAAAGAATGACACTTCCTGTGGGAATACCTCGTCAGATTCGTAGTGATTGAGTCAGTTGATTCCTGCTCCTTCGATCTAAATACAGTCGATTGTTCCGAATATTTCACTGGCTTCAACGAAAACCCACTTAAGTCTAATTTCATCATTTTACAGGGAAATATTGTAAAGGTGAATATTGGAGTGATGTCCCAGAGATACTCCTAGATTTTGACCACTGACTGAGTGGTTATGACCACCATTCTAGCAATCAATTTCCAACTGATTTGAGTAGTTTTTTGACATTTTCATGTCTTTGCTTTGGCACATAAACTGAAAAATCGTCACGAAAACTTGCTCACGCGACCAATAAACAAAATAGACTCACTGTGTTGCGTAGAGAACAATCAAATATTATGAACATCGATAACTTTCAATATTTTAAAACATCAAAAGAAAACTTCGTCGAAATAGTCGGAATAACAAACACATGATCGATGGATTAGGAATTATCTTAACCAACTCGTGTAGAAGATTGTTTCTTAAGAACTTGAAAAGTTCGAACAAAATCTCCACATCCCACATTTTTGACAGAGAAAAAGATTTTGATGAAATAGGTGGATCAACAAAGATGAATTTCTTCTGGGAAGAGGGAGAAGAAGAAAATAATAATGAAACAATGATGAAAGAAGTTCCAGTCAGAGTGAAGAAGGATGGTTTTCGATGCTCAGAGAATTTCTTAGAAATGCGTTTTTATAAACGGTCGGACGACTAGAGGGATTAGCGACAAAATTGAAATGAAGGAAAAGAAACAAGGGCCGTGGAAGATTCCCTTTGGCCCCAAAGGCAAATAGGGGTCACTCCCGTGGAGGCTGTGATCTATCATCCGCTTCCAAAACACGGGGTAAACACAAAGATCAATGGCCTATTAAAATCTAATTTTATCAAATTCACCGAAACGATGGTAGAAAAATATTGGAAGTCGACCAAAAAAAAGGGATCTTCGCGACGCGTCGAAAGTGTGGAAGAATTTATGGGTTTATCTGTCAGCGGTTGGATAATAAAGGCGTAGCAGGTAGGCTAGAACGCACGACTCGGCGGTCTTGCTGGTCAGGTCGCTCAGTGGAAGCGATCGAAGAGCCTCAGAGCGACGAACGGCGTTTATGGTTATTATTTTCAATAAAGAACCTTTATTACCTTTATTTAAACCTTTATTTAACCTTAAAGAACCTTTATTTAAATAAAACTTTTCTGGATTGATGAACTTGGATTGAGTAAGTCTTGGAGAGGGTTTACACGGTCCATGCACTGAAATTAAGTGAATTTTGCCTTTGAAAAGGGGAGCAGGCCCGTTAATGCGGAAAAACGTCACACCCCGAATATTTTCAAAATAAACGCATTGTTTTCGTTCATTAAAATTAGTACTAAATTTTTAAAATCGTACGATACTACCTAGTAGAGGTGTGTCGGTACAGCTGTACCGGGACTGTGGAACCGAGTATCAGGTTGGAACGGTTCCACGCAGTGACAAAAACTCGACCCTTACCGGTCCAGTTCCACGGACTGATAAGATATCTTGAAATAGCTCTGGACCGGGAAGAGAATCTTTTCCATCGGTCCAGTTCCATCCTCACCAATCACAATGATCTGATCAATCATCTCGTCAATCTGATCATTCTGATTGGTGAGGATGGAACTGGACCAGTAAGGATGGAACCGGACCGATAAGATATCATAGAGAATGGTTGGTTCAATGGCTCTGGACCGGTAAGCATGGATCTTGTTCTCAGTTCTGTTCCTGGAAGCGCCCTTACTACTTCCATGGACTGAGAATGGTTCATGGAATGGCTCTTGAGCGGGAAGTTATCTTCTGGACTGGTTAGCATGGAAGTTGTCTCCAGTATTATTAATTTATTATTGTCATGTTAAGTTATTAAACTGCAACGTCATTATTCTTTCCTTGAATTGTTTGGTAACTATTATTTATAATGAATTGCCACTTTTGTAACACTTGTTCAAATTCCTTCCTTTTAGCGAATTGTCAAGGAAAATGATGCTACAGTATTGCATGGAAGAAGGACGATAGGGATTTGACTGTCTGCTTCATCCATGCCGTGTGATTGGGATTTGATCGCCTGTACTGGTAATGGAACTGTACCGGTAATTTGGAACGGTTACAACTTTGTCACCGTAACCGTTGGAACCGTTCCAGGGAAATACCTGGACCGACACACCCCTACTACCTAGAGTTCCTTAGAACCAACCGTTCTCTCCCCATAGATAGAGTTGGGCGATAAATAAATCAGAAACACGAGTGTGTATCGCAAATGGTTGATCACCGAAGTAGATTTTTCAAAATTACGGCTGAAACATTACTTCTGAGGTTGTTAAGTTCTTCTAGATTATACAGAAGCAGCTCGTTCTTCAAAACAGCTTAAGCAGAAAACGAGAGATCGACAATGTTCACTTGCCTTCCAATTCACAGTCTCTATTCACCGTAATAGCATGAATATTCTCCGAATAATTGTACGAGTATTTTCTAGGTGAAAAGTATTTGAAACACGAGAACTCAAGATCCACACTTCTTCCAAAATTTCCTCGATACTTAGGAATCGACCCTAACCAATCACGTAGTAGACGCGATGAGCGTAAGTGCTGCACCCTCTTGGTAGATTTTGTAAGTTTATACGATATTTTACAATGTTCACAAAGGCGTTTCTAGTTCCCACAGATTCTCGCACGGACCCCTGGCTTTCTTTCTACAGGTGTAGGTGTTCTTACTATCCATAAGAGATTGTTGCTAGTATGGGTTCTCTATGGCGGGGTAAAGAATAATTTGCCCCGTTCGGTGAAAGTTTTGAACCGTTTAATAATTTTGAGTACGCCTAGTCGTCTAAATCTATACGTATAATAACGCAAGAAAAAGCCTTCATATTTCAATTGTTTTATCAAAACTACTTATTCTGATCAATTTTAATAAGTCTAACTTTTTGACGATTGTTGGGCTTTTGATAGTCAAAACTAAACTACTAACCCTTGATCTTTTGAAAATGTACGAGTCAATTAAGAATTTATTGAATGAATAAGGGTCAAATGCTCGAGTATAACGAGTAATACGAGTACAATATCGTTATATTATTATAATATCGTTATATTGACTCGTTAGTCAATTAAGCATTAACTGAACTTTTTCATTATTTTTCTTTTTCCATTAAGAATTAACTGCACTTTTTGTCTCTTTTTCTTATCAAGAATTAAATGAACTTTTATTTTCTTGAATTTTTTCTTTATTTTCTCGTTTTTTGTAACTGAACTTTTTTCTACCATTTTCTTTTATTTTTGTGAACGAGTTAATTAGGAATTTACTGAATGAATGTCAAAAGTTCGAATGTATCAAGGAGTACAAGTATAATATTCCCGTGAACTTTCACGTACAATTCGACGTATAGAAATAAATATGAGTTTTGCGCAAGGTAAGTGAAACGTTCTTCTTCCACAGGAGATTAGAAAACAATATTCTAGTAGTCATAAATTATATTGTTGGAAGGACTCAGGTAAAGAAGACCGGAGAACTGAAGTGGGGTGCGAAGCCACACATCCAGTGTAGTGGTAGTCTATCTTAAAAATCTCGATTTGAGGCACCAATTTTTCACCAATTTAAAATAGAAGAGTTTTTAGAATTTAATGAGACCACCAAGGGCTCCGTAGGACAAACCGTTCGCTCCCTATGAGAACCTAAGGGTTGGCTTATGATTAATCAGAAACACGAGTGCGAATCGCAAAAGATTGTTCATTGATAATAAATAGACTTAATATCCGTTCAAATGTCAACTGATAAAATTCTTTGAAAGTTAGCCGGTTAGAACCGTCTTTTTTCTTCGAATAGAGTTTCACGTCACTTAGTTGGGCTTCACCTCTCTAGCTATTCCCTACCTTGGTGTGATGCTGGACGGGAGACTAAGCTTCTGGAGGCACATCAGTGGAGCAGCATATAAGGCTGCAGATATTGTAAACAAGCTGAGCCGACTGATGGCAAATCTAGGGGCCCATCACCCGCTAAAAGGAAACTCCTTATGCGAACTGCAGAGGCAAATATGCTGTATGGAGCAGAAGTGTGGGCAGACTCCCTTAGGTACCAAAAGTACAGGGCACGTATGGAAGCTGTACAAAGGAGAGGAGCTCTGAGAATCTCAGAGCGGGAACTATTCCAATATACCACCAGGCAGTGGAGCGTAAAAAGATAAGTATGAGGAAGGCAGAGGCAACATCTATAGTAAAGAAGGAGGAGCGGGAGGAGACCATCCGCAGGTGGCAAGCAGACCTTGTCTGTGAAACCAGTAGAAGGTGGACAGTCCTCATAATTGACGATCCAAAGGCTTGGTTGGAAAGAAAACGCGGTGAGGTGAACTATTAAGAGCAAGTCGAGCTGGGACGCAGTGGCAGTATTTGTCACAGAAGTCCTCAAAGCAAAAAAGCTGGATGGAAGATGGAAGGAAGAAGATGAAGAATAGAATTGAAGGAGAGACCAGAAGTAGGAGCAGCCTTTTGGCACAAAAAAAAGGGCTCACCCTGAAGTAATACTGTACAAGTGGTTCCGGGATGAGTCCTAAGCAGAGGGAGTGGGGTTTTAGTTGGTAGACCCAAAGCTGGGGAGTCCAACACTGTTGTGGTGAACTTCCCCTCCGCTCTTAGAGAGTTTCCCTACTCTCGTAACAAAAAAAATCAACCAAAAACAAAATTCCGTAATGAAGAAACACACAGCTCTCAGATAGCGATGTTATTGCTAGTAGTTAGTACAATGGAAAAGAAGAGTTCTATACAGACCGAGTGAGTGAGTTCTATGATCTCTAAAGTATAATAATAAGCCATTTTGTACCATCGGTTTTATTGTTATATTGGCTCATTTTTCGATATTAAAATTAGGAATTGATATCCTTTTATTACATCGATAGACCTAGACTCTCTTGTGTACTAACTTCACAACAGTACGCCAACCTCCATCGCTCGGTCTGAAATTAGAACCCTGACTCACTAAGCTGGTTCATCAGTCTTTCAGTTTAATATTTAGCGCGACGTAGTCCGGGAATACGCTACCTGGGGAACTAGGAAGTGTATTTAGGTTTCTCGTCATTCGTCTCCCGTGCAACCCGTCTGCCAATTCCTCTCTCGAAAAAGCTGAACCATAATTTCTCAGAGTCGGTCTCCATGAAGCAATTACGTCGGATTTTTTAAAGAAAATCTCGCAGACGGGGAAGCAAAAGGATCGCTCGGTAAATGTAAATACGTTTAGGTATGTTGGCAGTCTCCCCGCGTAATGAGCCGTTGATTCGAAAAAGATAATATGCAATCTGTTGAGGGCGTCCCTTGCGCGCTGGCACTGTCATTCCTGACGTACGTTTTCGCGAAGTGGCCTCTAAAGAATTGATTTAGTGCTAATAGAATCTCCTGAAGGAGGCTGTACTTGAAGTGGACGTGATATTTTGATTCGAACGTTGGTCATTTCGCTTACTCACTACCGATGGTAGGACAGCCCTATTAGTGCAGGAGGTTTTCTATTATTTGCGTTTTAAGTGCTTCAATTTATTTCTAATATGCAGATCCAGACGCTACATTCTGCACGAACAAACACACAGATAAACACGTTGTGAGTAGAAGAAGAAGAAGAAACACGACTTTGTTTATAATCGAAGTTTACAAAAAGAAAATGTGTGGTCGTGTGATAATCATGGTCAAATTGACCTTCTGATGAGTTCCTCCAATGCCATTTCATCATTCTAATATTATGGCTAACCTATAAACGGACATAGGTTATACACAATTACATGTCAAAAGAAAAAACATAACAATATAAAAATCAATACAAAATTGTTAATTATTTCATCCATAATCGACTATGGTTTTGAATCTCAAGTCCCAAGCAACTTTGCAAAACTTGACCACACCTGCATTTCCAACCTCTGATAAACATTCCAGTCAATCTGAGATGCAATCCGAAACATTCCAGTCAATCTGAGATGCAATCTGGTAAACATTCCAGTCAATCTGAGATGCAATCTGATAAACATTCCAGTCAATCTGAGATGTAATCTGATAAACATTCCAGTCAATCTGAGATTCAATATGATAAACATTCCAGTCAATCTGAGATGCAATCTGATAAACATTCCAGTCAATCTGAGATGCAATATGATAAACAATCCAGTCAATCTGAGATGCAATATGATAAACATTCCAGTAAATCTGAGATGCAATCTGATAAACATTACAGTCAATCTGAGATGCAATCTGATAAACATTCCAGTCAATCTGAGATGCAATCTGATAAACATTCCAGTCAATCTGAGATGTAATCTGATAAACATTCCAGTCAATCTGGGATTCAATATGATAAACATTCCAGTCAATCTGAGATGCAATCTGATAAACATTCCAGTCAATCTGAGATGCAATATGATAAACATTCCAGTCAATCTGAGATGCAATATGATAAACATTCCAGTCAATCTGAGATGCAATCAGATAAACAATCCAGTCAATCTGAGATGCAATCTGATAAACATTACAGTCAATCTGAGATGCAATCCGATAAACATTCCATTCAATCTGAGATGCAATCTGATAAACATTCCAGTCAATCTGAGATGCAATCTGATGAACATTCCAGTCAATCTGAGATGCAATCTGATGAACATTCCAGTCAATCTGAGAAGCAATCTTATAAACATTCCAGTCAATCTGAGATGCAATCTGATAAATATTCCATTCAATCTGAGATGCAAATCTGATAAACATTCCATTCAATCTGAGATGCAATCTGATAAACATTCCAGTCAATCTGGGATTCAATCTGATAAACATTCCAGTCAATCTGAGATGCAATTTGATAAACATTCCAGTCAATCTGAGATACAATCTGATAAACATTCCAGTCAATCTGAGATGCAATCTGATAAACATTCCAGTCAATCTGAGATGCAATCTGATAAACATTCCAGTCAATCTGAGATGTAATCTGATAAACATTCCAGTCAATCTGAGATGCAATCTGATAAACATTCCAGTCAATCTGAGATGCAATATGATAAACATTCCAGTCAATCTGAGATGCAATATGATAAACATTCCAGTCAATCTGAGATGCAATCAGATAAACAATCCAGTCAATCTGAGATGCAATCTGATAAACATTACAGTCAATCTGAGATGCAATCTGATAAACATTCCATTCAATCTGAGATGCAATCTGATAAACATTCCAGTCAATCTGAGATGCAATCTGATGAACATTCCAGTCAATCTGAGATGCAATCTGATGAACATTCCAGTCAATCTGAGAAGCAATCTGATAAACATTCCAGTCAATCTGAGATGCAATCTGATAAATATTCCATTCAATCTGAGATGCAAATCTGATAAACATTCCATTCAATCTGAGATGCAATCTGATAAACATTCCAGTCAATCTGAGATGCAATCTGATAAACATTCCAGTCAATCTGAGATGCAATCTGATAAACATTCCAGTCAATCTGGGATTCAATCTGATAAACATTCCAGTCAATCTGAGATGCAATTTGATAAACATTCCAGTCAATCTGAGATGCAATCTGATAAACATTCCAGTCAATCTGAGATGCAATCTGATAAACATTCCAGTCAATCTGAGATGCAATCTGATAAACATTCCAGTCAATCTGAGATGCAATCTGATAAACATTCCAGTCAATCTGAGATGCAATCTGATAAACATTCCAGTCAATCTGAGATGCAATCTGATAAACATTCCAGTCAATCTGAGATGCAATCTGATAAACATTCCAGTCAATCTGAGATGTACCCAGGAAGCTTTTCCCAGCAAATCCAACAAAAAGAATTGCCCTGTGAATTTGCAGGAGCATTGTATAGTGCAGCAAGTACCCAGCTATTGACATCACAATGAAAACACGAAAACTACCTGGAGCAGTAAGAGGTTTTTTTACGAAGATATAGGTAGGTAAAGGTTAAATTGAAGTATGTGGCGGGCGTCCAACATCGATAAGTCAGACACTAAAAATACGACAACGGAAATCCAGACTGATTCTTCGAGACGAGCGATGTGACACCAATAAGGGGATAATTTGTCGAGCAAACACCTGGGCGACGCAACAAATTACGTGGTTTAGGCGAGTAGATCAGTCATAAGTTATGAGTGATGTAGATTGTAATGAATATTGAGGTAATGGTGACGACGTTTTGAAATAATCCGTATAAAATCGAGAAAAATTACCGAAACGTAAGAAGAAAACTGTAAAAGTAAAAAATTAAAAAAACCTTTTAGGTTGGATTTTCGTCAGAGTGCCATTCCTGGCGTAGCAGACTTCATCGGCTGTCTTCCAAAGGGAAGATCAGAATTTGTTCCGATGATTTCGCATTGCCTCACCGTCCTGGATTGGGACATGGGGGGGAGGCCCAGGACGCACGAAAACACGCCCCCGCGGCGAAACTCGAACACACGACCTCCCCGCAGTAGCAAGAATCGTCGCTAAAGGACGCGGTCACAGCCAACCCGAGAGGAAACTGACCCAAAAACCCTGTACTAAAGGTTTTTTTTGTACTATTATGTTGTAAAAGCATTATGGTCGTCAGTCAGATTTGAAATTACGTTTTACTCTTTCCACTATGGGACGATGGGTCGAAATGTCGTTATCCAATTGAAAAAACGCTACAACTTAACATAATACTGCTTTTCTTAATTTGAAAAGTTTGAATTGATTGGATCTGAAAAAAAAGACCCAAGATACACAGTTTGACTCTACCTAGTCAGCTTGAGGCCAGTTGCACTCCTCATCTCAAATATCCTGAAATAAATAGATCCTAACTATAACTAAGATGTAGCGAATATCTTCTCAATGTGGAGTATAACAACTCGATCTAGTGCATACCTACTCAATGAGGTGTATAACTACTCGATGTAGTGTATACCTGCTCAATGAGGTGTATAACTACTCGATGTTGTGAATAACTACTCGATGTGGGTATAACTGCGCGATGTAGTGTATACCTGCTCAATGAGGTGTATAACTACTCGATGTTGTGTATACCTGCTCAATGTATAACTACTCGATGTTGTGTATGCCTACTCAATGAGGTGTATAACTACTCAATATAGTGTATACCTACTTAATGTGGCGTATACACTACATCGAGTGGATTAAAACTATTAGATGTAGTGTAAACCTACTCAATTTGGAGCGTAACTACTCGATGTAGTGTACACCTTCTTAATTGGTGTATACCTACTAAATGTGGGGCATAACTTACTCGATTTAGTGTACATCTTATCAATGTGGAGTATAACTACTCGATGTAGTTTATAACCTACTCAACGTTGTGAACAACCACACTCGATGTTGTGCTTACTTACTCAATGTGGTATGCCATTGTGATGCTGTCGCTTATCTCCCACTTTCTGAGGAAAATCCACGAATTTAATTTCGACTGACGAAAAGATACGTTTTTGGTTCATCCTAGTTCCACCTTTGTCGTGAGAAAACCGTCGGCTCTTCTCAAAAGAATGAAAAATACCACCCCTGATTGCCACTCGTTAGAGCCTTCCTTTTGTGTCTCCGAAGGCGTAAGTCAGCCAAAACACGTTCAATGATACGTAAAGGTACGGATTGTTTGATGACGGTTGACATTTTACTTATTAATCTCGCTCGGCGCGTTGGTGTTAAAAAAAACGATGCCAGCGCCTCGAGGAGAAAAAAAATTTGGTAATTAATTCGACGCTTCGTACTATCAAATAAGGCATGTCATTATGATCTGTTGTTTTTAATACATCAGAAAGACTCTTCTTATTATTTATTTGCAAAAATAGCTCTTTTGCTTCCTCACTACCACAGTTGGAAAACTTTATCCTCTCGCAATTTTATTATATTCAATAATCAACCTTCGTAACCTTACTGTACCAATTTAGGTTCCGTGTCTTTAGATGAGAGTTGGTGTTTCCCCTGGAACACTGGTTAGTCGTGATGTACAGCCTGATTTTGCTAAAATTTATAAGGTGGATGAGATTGATTGATTGATTGAGCTTTTTATTTTACCACCAGGGATAGGATAGGGCCTTGAGACCCTCTCTTACTCCTTCCCTGGCTACAAATAATTTACAAATTCCTCGCTAAAATCAACCGATTAATACATGTAAGTATATATCTGTTCACAATATTAATTTGTTTTGTGTCCCTTCATTTTTCTATAATATTATCATTCTATAACATAATTCTTCACTTCATATAAATTCTACGTACGAGTACATCACTTCACACATCCTTAATCAAAATTATAACAACAAAATCAAATCAAATCAATGTATATTTTCTTAGCAATTTTGTCTTAAATTCTTCTTTAAAAGTTCTCACCGATTTACTACAGTCGAATAGTTTTATGCTTTCATTGTAAATGCGTGTACCTTGAACTATAAACGATTTATTAAATAATGTAGTCTTATGTTTTGGTATTTGAAGCATTCTACTCGCGTTACGTGTGTCTCTTGAATGTACCAAATCCATCTTTTTATTTTTTTCAAAGAGGTATGAAGGGGTTTCGAATTTTAAAATTTTAAATACCATCGTGGCCAGTGCTAATTCCTTGTTGTCTCCGAACCCAATTTTAAATAATATGGCGCTATATGTACATCGATTTCAAGCCTGAAAATAAACCTGATTGCAGCGTTTTGGGATTTTTCTACTGCACTCACTTGTTCAGCATTAAGGTCACAAAATGCCAATGTGGCATAATTTAGTATTGGAAATAACAGAGATTGCACGAGTTGCAGTCGCACATGTTGGGGGAAATCTACTGCCATTCTGTGCAATTGATGAATTCCACCACACATTTTGTTGCACATTGATGACGTCTGCAAATCCCACGATAGGGAGTCTTCAATCCAGACACCTAGATTTTTAAGTTGGTGAGCATAGTCCAATGGCACTCCCTCAATTTCAATCTTCGGGTGTCATAGTTTATTTTAAGTAACAATGGTTTATATCCTGATATCATCGCTTTACTTTTTTGTGGGTTGATTGCCATTCCATAGGTATCGTTTGCACCAAGTCACTAATTGTTCAATATCAGAATTTAGTTTTGCTACGTTTTGATTGAGGTCTCCTAACTTGAAGATAGGTAAATTTGTAAATCGTCGGCATAACTGATATGTTGGCAGAATACAAACGAACTAGGCAATGGGTTAATGTATGGAGTAAACAATGTCAATAAGAGGCTGGCGCTACAGTGTAATTCAGTTTTCAGCTAGTTCTTCTCGATGAAATTTCCAAAAATTGTTGGGAAGACCTCTTCGAATTCAAATGCCGTCAAGTAGCCTACGTTAATTATTCTTATTCAACAGTTTAAAATCAAATAATTGAAAATCTCGAATACGTCAGTAATTCATTTATAAGAAACGAATCGCATAGAAACTCCTATCAATGTATTGCGTGGAATTCACTAAGGAATGGATCTATAAAGTACTTTGATCCATTTATAATTTATCATGTTTCGTACATCTAAAACACCTAAGTACTATTATATTCCGTCATTGTTATCGAATTCTGAATAAAATTGGTACTACCTTGACACACGAGTACAATGAGATCATGTAACGCGTAAGTTGACACTTCTCACTCAGTAGGACGACTATAAACTGACCTGAAAGAAAAAGAAAACAACGTTAAAACCAACTATAATGAAATTCGATACATTATTTTGACTTCTTATTATTTCGTCGTAGGGCTGTATGATAGCATCCTGGGACAATGATAGGCCACCGTCAGGTTGAATAACGACAGCGCAATAGAATTCATTGAGTGTTGTGCGTCGAAAGACAAAGCGTCACCAGGATTTTTGCTTTTTGATTTTTTTTTTTTAAATCATCGTTCTTTCAATACGAGTCGAAACTGAATTGTGAATGGGCGAATTATTTATTTATTTATTTAATAAAGTACGGGCAAGCCCAATTCAATAAAATATACAAAATGTTCAACTATCTGCGAATAGTTAAATATAGGAAATAAGACAAATAAGGAATCAACAACTAATTATAACACACATGAGAGGTGACTTTATACTACGAGGGACTTTAATACTGACTTAATACTAGTGACTTTAATACTGCGAGGGAGGAGTTAAAGAAGTCAAAATTCCACCTGTTTTATTTTATCTGATTTATTGTAAGCCCAACCCTTAAGTTCTCGTAGGGAGCGAACGTTTGGTTCTACAGAGCTTGGGGTGGTGTCATTCGAACTAAAAATTCAATACTATTTTACACACCTTAATATCGAAATTTTTTGAGCTACGGCGCTTCGAAAATTTCATCCATTATTTTTCAACCCTTAGAAGTGACCAACATCAACCAAAAGCTTCGGGCACAACTAGACCCCAATGAGGTGTGCGCATGGGTCGGAAAAACTGTTAATTAATATTTTTAATCCAAACTAGACCTCACTCTGATAATTTTGAGAATTCAGAGAAATTGAGACAACCGCGACCTTCGAGCATGAGAAGACCTTTTTTATGATTTTTCAAAGTTTCGAATGTTTATGACGTCACAGTGGGTTGGGGGGTCCCGCCCAGGCGGGAGTGGCGCGTGACGTCATAACATTCGAAATTTTGAAAAATCGTAGAAAAAAATCTACTCATCCAAAAGGAGAACGGCTGGTCTCAAAAATCTCAGAATGTGGTCTACTTTCAATTAAAAATCTTTTAAAAAATCAGGCGCACCCCCATTGGTCACTTGTAAGGGTTGAAAAATAAGGTTTGAAATTTCGAAAACTCCCTAACTCAAAAAATTTTGATATAAAGGTATTGTTTTTCCATCCAACCCTTCATTTCCCTTTGGTTGGTGGTTGGGGTTGAAATTTTCAAAAATGCCCTAGTAGGTAGTAGGTACCTATGGTTAGCAGGGAGGGATCTATACAGAAGGGTGATCTATACAGGAAAATAATCAACCTTAGTGAAATAATTTGCAGCATTTTTCTATAACATTTATATTATGCAAAATTCGAGAATGAAGCACACCTTTTCTCCACACCTCAAAATAGCCAGTTTTTCTCTTTTTTCTCAAATTTTCATTCAACTTCTCTTTCAGAATATTTCAAGCATAATATATTCATTTCAAAACATTCATTTATTTTATCGAGTATAATATGTTTTCCAGACTAAAACGTCTGCCAAGTGGGTGTGGCACATAGCTTCCTCGTATCCATAACCCAATTGTATAGATGATCCGATGCATAGTAGTTAATCTCAAAACACCAATCTCTAAGTACCTTTCACTACCCTCATAGGGGACCATCTACACGCTAATCCTAGAAAATTTCATCAAATTCGACAGTAAGCAATGATAAATATAAGTTTAAGGATGAAAAATATAAGTGAGTAGGTGTATGTGATTGGATCAAAAAAATACATAGCCTCGGCTGGGTTTCGAACCCGCGACCTTAGGAGCTCAAATTGAGACTTTATCCTCTGAGCTACCGATAGCCTGCAATTAATGGGATTTGAGATTCTCACAGGAGACCATCCCTCTATGAATGAATCCCTCTATGAGAACCAATTCTCTGTGATTTTCATAGGGGGCCATCTACAACCTAATCCACATAATCCCTGAAAATTTCATTGAAATCGGATGGAAAATGTAGAAATTATGGCCGTTACAAGGAAATTCATGTTTGCGCATGCGCGATGGCTACTATCAGTCCGAAGGTGGTGATTTCCATAGGGGATCATCTACATAATAATCTGTAACATCCCTGAAAATTTCGTTGAAATCGGATTGAAAATGTGGAAGTTATGGCCGTTACAAGGAATTCACGTTTGCGCATGCGCAGTCGCTTCTATCAGTCTGGAAACGATGATTTTCATAGGGGACCTTCTAAAACCTAATCCACATAATCCCTGAAAATGTCATTGAAATCGGATGGAAAATGTGAAAGTTATGGCCGTTACAAGGAATTCACGTTTGCGCATGCGCAGTCGCTTCTATCAGTCCGGGGATGATGATTTTCATAGGGGACCGTCTACACACCAACCCGCACAATCCCTGAAAATTTCATAGAAATCGGACAATAACTTCGTATAGTTATGCGCGTTACAAGGAAATCATGACAGACGGACAGACACACAGACAGACAGACACACAGACACACAGACAGACAGACACACAGACACGGAACCAAAATTGTTCAGAAAGGTCTAAAACGCAAAACGCGAGTGGAAATTTTGATTTTGGAGAACTTTTTTTTTTCGTCCTTGAAAAGTGAAAACAAAGCTTCCGCTACCTTGGTAGACTCGGAAGCAAAATCGAGTTTTGGATGTGATATAAGGACATGTATGTGACATAATTCTGGCATTCTTAGCTTCTCTTTAGAAAACATTATTTTATAACATTATTTTATACTCAACATATATCTGTAAATACTAAGAAGAATGAGTTTTTGTTCGATTTTTGTTGAATAAATTAAAAACATATGACCATTTTGTGTTGAGATTTTTTTTTTTTTTTTTTTTCAGTTTCACACGTCATTTTTACGTAGTCTACTAATAACTGTGTGTCAGGAAAGTCTACTACTCTAGGGTTAAACTGCAAGGAGAAAAAACTTTTCAAATCGATCCATCGATCCATATTTCCTTAAATTCAAATCCAAACTGTCAAAAACGTTCCATCCAACCAGCCAAATTCCATCTCCAGCACTCGAAGTTTGCCTCACATTTGAGCAGTTTCTTGGTTCACGAAAAGTTAGTCATTTTGTTTCTTGACGAAGTAAAGTCGACATTATGAAGTTACTTGTGGCTAAGCCCCAATTCACGAGAAATCGTGTCGTTCTTGTTGGAAGATGGAAGATACACCAATCAAGAGGCAGACTCGTATTTACTTAGACAAGACGTAAGTTGTTTCTTTTTTGAACAGAAGCGACCTTGCGAATCTTCCACGGTCCGATTCTGACCTACTGAACTGACTGAGGCCCTTTCAGCGACCAGGTTTTCATCAGTCAGACGCGGGGGTTGACAGGCCGTCATACAAGGGGGATATTTCCGACTCACTTCCGTTGCCAAGGGTTCGATGACAGGTAACCAAGGAGGTCTCGCCGAAGAAAGAAGGACTTGGGCAAAAATAGTTGCGGAAGCAAGGTGATGAAATTTACTGCACCGCTCGTTTCAGACCTACTGCCCTAGAACGGTGGAAAAAAACGCTGCAAATTATTACACTAAGGTTTGTTATTTTTCTATACAGGGTGTCCCATATGTTATCCATCAAACTTTGGGAGACGATTCTACAACTAATTTGCAACAAAAAATGTCTCTTAGCAATTTTTTTACCCCCTTAAAATCCGACTTTTTTTACTTTTAAGATATTTTTCGTGTTTTCGACCTTACACCTTTAAAACGGTCATAATTCCTTTAAATTAGACTCAAAAATTAAAAATAAGGATATCCTCGGAAGGAGCGTAAAATTTCTCAATAGATGAGCGGTTGACAACTTGAGAAAATTTGAACGCTAGAGTAGTTTTTTTACCTCAAACTTTAAAATTTGTCAATTTCCGTATTTTTCAAAAATTTTGATGATTTTTTCCCATGGGAACAAGGTATTTGCCAGAGAGGCTCAAACGCTTAAAAACTTCTCCATTTCATCAGCTTTTCAACGGTTACGCAATTTTTAGTTTCACTGTGGAATTAGAGGGAGAAAATGGTGTTTCAATGCGAAAAAACGTGCATATTTTTCAACGAAATTGACGGTAGGAAGGGAGGAATTCGGGGTCTGCTCCGCCACCCCTCCTCCCAAGCACCACAGCCCCACGTCAAACCGTCAATTTCGTTGAAAAAAATACACGTTTTTTTGCATTCAAACACCATTTTCTCCCTCAAATTTCACAGTAAAACTAAAAATTGGGTGACCGTTGGAAAGCTGATGAAATGGAGCAGTTTTTAAGCTTTTGAGCCCCTCTGGCAAATACCTTATTTTAATGAGGAAAAATCATCTACATTTTCACCAATAACCGAAATTGACTATTTTTCAAGTTTGACGTAAAAATACTACTCTAGCGTTTTGTTTTTCTTGACTGGTCAACGGCTCATGCATTGAGAAATTTTACGCTCCTTCCGAGGATATCCTTATTTTTAATTTTTGAGTCTAATTTAAAGGAATTACGAACGTTTGAATAGTGTAAGGTCGAAAACACGAAAAAAATCTTGAAAGTCAAAAAAGTCAGATTTTAAGGGGGTTAAAAAATTTTGCTTGGAGACACTTTTTGTTGCAAATTAGTTGTAGAAACTACTCCCGAAGTTTGGTGGATAACATATGGGACACCCTGTATAGATCACTCGTCTGCAAAGAACACGGCTTTGCCATTGTTACCACGAACCAACTTGAAGAAAAACATCTATCGCATTTCGGACAGCTTACATTAGAACGGAGATTAGGCCTCTTTTACGATTGACACTCGTGTTTCTGATTTATTGTCCAACCCTTAGGGCCCTTAAGTCCAACCCTTAGGGCCGTTTTCACCAACAATCCATTAACTCTGTTCGACGAAAACTGTGTTTAAAGTAAACTGAGATTGATCTCCAGTCAAAATTTGTTTCGGATTCACCAAGTTGAACGAGTTCTCAGGAATGGCGTTTTCGTTGATCTCTGGTAAACTTCTTCTTCACCATCGAAAATCAGCCGTACAACTCTGATCTGGAAGGCGTGAATTGGTGATACGGGAGATAACGAAATAGTTTAGTGACAGTTTTCCTACAGAATCACTTGTTCGTTAGTTTTGACTTCATTCAATCCGTGATATTTCATCAATCCGTCAACTATCCTCTTTCAGCGCTACAATTTGTGTTGTTCATAAGTTCATTATGATTGTTGGAGTTCAGATTTTCGATTGGACGTCTACCAACTTCATCAACGTGAGTACCTTTACTTACTTTTATCTGGTGATTCCCTCTTCCAGGCTCTCAGGGTTTTTCAACAAATGTGCCTTACTGCATGACTCCTAAACCATATAGGTATCTACTCACCGGTACTTTCAACTACTCTGAGCTAGTAGACATAGCTAACTGCCTAATAATGTGCGGATACAAATTTTTGTTTCAGATTCCGGATAACACGCTACGAACTGAGTGTCAATGACGTCTTTTCTGAACAAATAAGATGAATTTCATTCTTCATGTCAAGAAAACCTATTATCACTGCAGCATTCATGAAATACTACTACGATCGGTACTTGTGTAAAATTTTATGTACGCATTTTATAAGAATGAATGAATTAAAATTATAATAATTGTATTCAATAAAACGTGATACTTATGAATTGATTTGTTCATCTGCCTACACATTCCTCCTAGTCAATCATGCTGCAACAACTCGGTTCTTATTTCTCCTACCGATGCTGATTATGGTGCAAACAAAAATAAATTCGTAGGTAAGTAATAAGAAAAGAATGTTCAGCATAATTAATCGAGATAATGCGTAATCAAATAATTATAATAATGATTCAATCAAAAACAATACGAGAATATAAACGACGTAGGTAAGCTAACTTTAGTAAACACCCAAGGGGGGATCTTGTGAAAAAATATGTATTCACCAGAAATGATATAGGTAGGTAACAATTTCATTTCCATTATGATTAACATCAGCAAAACCAACTACTCACAATAGGTATTAAAAATGCACACAGCAACTGGGAAACGGAAATATCAGAGATGGTAACGAAACTTGTAAGCTGAAATAGCGACGTCCTGCGATGGATTTGTTTGGGACCACGAATAATGAAATGGTTCACAATTTCGTTGTCCTTTCTCACAACCGTATGATACCTACGAGAAGGTGCGCACCAAAGCTCGTGACATGATAAAAACTCCAGCAAAACACGGACGAAAAAATTACAGCTCGACGGAATAGGAAAAATAACAATGGCGTCCACGTCCATCGCTTTAAACGATGATCAAACCGATTAACCAGCCAAAATTGAGCGATCAGCGCCAAACGCCGGATGAACCGAGGAAGGCGTTGATCGCCTCTGGTGAAATCCATTTAAGAACAGAAAAGGGATACTGGTGTGCTCAAGCCGTTGTAAATCGTCACATAGGCCTTCTTCAACAACGACGTAGACATTGGACTTTGACGGAACAAACATTGTGTGGATTGTCGAATGAAGAGCCCTCCCCACACCGAAAATCCCGCAGAAAACCCCTGGTTTTCGCCAAAACTCATTTTTTGGCTTGGTTTTCGTAGACCTGTGCGATGTAAATCTGCGCCTTACGTCGCAGCTAATAAACTATGCAAGAAGTCGGTTCTCTTCTATTTACGGAACTGAGACAATTATCTCGTAAGTTGAGGGCGGAAGCATAAAGATCAAACAGTCGGAATGAAACGCTGGAGCGTTCGGTTCTCTCAAAACGACAAAAAACCGAAGTCTTCGCGTTTCACGAGCAGCTGTAGCTTCCTGTCGCGGGCGATGGAATTTAATCGTTTTGATTCAAAATATTGATCAATTGAGACACAAAAAAAAGAAAAATAGACGTTGAGGTTCAGTCAGAAGAATAAAACACTTGTTTAGACCGACGTTTCGGTGTATTTATACACCATCTTCAGGGCTTGGAAAGGGTGAGAATAAACTTCTGTTGCCTACTTTTAGATTTCAAAAAACACTTTCTGAAATGAACAAATATATTGTTTCTGAACGAAAATACAAAGGCAAATACTCTCAGATAAACTCGAGACAGTTCGTTGTCAGGTCAGACTTTGATTAGACGTTTAATTCTGACGTTTTCCTATTACAAAATTTAGATTTTTAAAGTAAAATAACAAATTTTCTGAAGTTGTTATTTTACTTTAAAACCTCAAAAATTATTTTGAAAACGTCAAGTTTGCAGTAATGAAATCCGTCAAAATGAATATAACGGAATAACGTTCAATTTAAATTGGATTTTCACAGATTTTTTGAAAAAAAAAAAAACTACAACGTATCTTCAAAAATTTCAAATTTGTAATACAAATGATTAAAATTGGAATAATTAGAACACTTTTGGTTATTCTATTTGTTAGTATACTTTAAAATCTAAAATTTTACAAATGAGAAATGTTTAACTTGATTTAAAAATCTGAGAAAATAATTTTGAAAGCTTCAAATGTGTGGTAATTAAAACACTAAATTTTTTTTAAACCCGTATTTTCACAGTCAAAATTTGTAATTGAAGACCTTAAAATTTGAACAGTAAAAACTTTCTTAAAAATATGCATCGGACTTTGATTAGCTTTAATTCTAATAATCAACCACCAGGCTATTTTAAGTTTGTAATACAAGAACCTCAAAATTGAAATATTAAAAACGTTCAATTCCACCTTAAAACCCCCTATTTGTATTAAAGAAAAACCGTAAAATTTGAGTAATCAAAAACCTCTCGTTTGACTTAAATTGGAATTTTTACTGATTTTTTGAAGAAAAAAAATTCGTGAGTAACTTAAAAACCACAAAGTTGTAAGGAAAAAACCTTAAAATTTTAATAATTTGAAAACTTCTGGTTATTCTAAATATTGTCATTTTATTACAAAGACATCAAATTTACATTTAAAAAAAATGAAAAAAAGAGTAATATTTAATTTGATTTGAAAGAATTTGAATTTGATTTAATTTGTGAGAAACCTCAAATGTGTGGCAATAAACACATTAAATTTTATTTTAAAACCCGTATTTTCACTGTAAAACTTGAAATTTGTAATTGAAGACCTTCAAATTTGAACGATTGAAAACAATTTTTTTAATTGTAATCGGACTTTGATTAGGTTCAATTTAAATAATCAACCACCAGGTTATTTTAAATTTGTAATACAAAAAACTCAAAATTAAAAAATTGAAAACATTCAATTCTATTTGAAAATATGAAGAAAAAATTGAAAACCTCAAATAAAAAATAATAAACTCTCCTGATTAAAAACTCTTGACATTGAATTTGAACAACATTAAAGATGATTAAGAATCTTTGCACACTTTAAAACCTCAAAATTTACAACAATCACTAATTTGAGTGGTTCGCAAACTTTTCTTTTTTTTAAGTTGTTACTTTACTCTAAAACCTCAAATTTGCATTTAAAAAACCCTCTAAATTGAAAAAAAAACAAATGACTTGAAAATTTGAAAAAAAAAAACATTGAAAACTTCTAATTCCTACTAATAAATTCCGTAAATTTGAATACCTAATCGGTAAAGTTCTATTCTATATTCTATTTGTAATTAAATACCATTAAATTTTAATTTTGAATAATTGGTATTGTAAATCTAGAACTAGATTATTAAAACTTCAAATTCATTAATAACCCATAAATTTGATTGAAGAATTAACGTTGGATTTGATTTAAAACTCCGTACTTTGCTTTAAAACCACAAATTTGTAGATTAAAAAACTTAAAATTTGAATGATTTGAAAAATTCTGGTTATTTAAAAAGTTTTTATTTTACTTTTAACCCTCAAATTTGCATTCAAAAACCCTCAAAACTAAAAAAATAAAGGCAATTCTGCCTTAAAACTTCAAATTTGTAAATAAAAACAATTAATTTGAGATTTTAACAACATTATATTAGATAGAAATCTATCTAATTTGGATCTTCAAAAACCTTGGATTTGATTTAAAACTCCGAAATTTTGCTTCAAAAACCACAAATTTGTACTTTAAAAACCTTAAAATTTGAATGATTTGAAAAATTACGGTTTATTTTAAAAAGTTGTTATTTTACTTTTAACCCTCAAATTTGCATTTAAAAACCCTCAAAATTAAAAAAAACAATTGTTTTGGGGGGAAAACCCATAAAAAACCATGAAAAACATTCAAACATAAACGTTCAATTGTATTTCAACACTTGTAATTTTACCATAAAAACCTCACTGTTGTTACAAAAAACCTTAAAATTTGAACAATTAACAACTTTTTGTTTTATTTGAATCTGACTTTGATTAAATTTTATTTAAATAATCATAAACTTAAAAAAAATGAAGAAAAAAAACGTTTAATTCGATATGAAAATATGAGAAAAATTTGAAAATCTCAAATTTGTAGTAATAAAAATTTTAAATTTGAATAATGCCAATGCGAAATAACGGTAATTTTGCCTTAAAACTTCAAATTTGTAAATAAAAATCCTTAAATACGAATTTTGAACATTTGATATGATTGAAAATTCAGAATTACATTTAAAATCCTCAAATTTATTAATAACTCTTAAATTTGATTAATGGAATAACGTTGGATTTGATTTGAAAATCCGTAATTTTGCTTCAAAAACCACAAATTTGTACTTTAAAAACCTTAAAATTTGAATGATTTGAAAAATTACGGTTATTTTAGAAAGTTGTTCATTTACTTTAAACCCTCAAATTTGCATTTAAAAACCCTCAAAATTAAAAAGAACAATTGTTTTGGGGGAAAAAACCCATAAAAAACCAAGAAAAACATTCAAACATAAACGTTCAATTGTATTTCAACACTTGTAATTTTACCATAAAAACCTCACTGTTGTTACAAAAAACCTTAAAATTTGAACAATTAACAACTTTTTGTTTTTTTTTAATCTGACTTTGATTAAATTTTATTTAAATAATCATAAACTTAAAAAAATGAAGAAAAAAAAAGTTTGATTCAATTTGAGATTATGAGAAAAATTTGAAAATCTCAAATTTGTAGTAATAAAAATTTTAAATTCGAATAATGCCAATGCAAAATAACGGTAAATTTACCTTAAAATTTCAAATTGTAATTAAAAACCCTTAAATTTGAATTTTGAACGACATTTCATGATTGTAAATCAAGAATTACACTTCAAAAACCGCAAATTTATTGGAAAACCTCAAATTTGATTAATAAAATAACGTTGGGTTGGTTTAAAAATCCGAAATTTTGCTTTGAACACCTCAAATTTGAATTAAAAAACCGAAGATGGGAAATTTTGGAAAAAGCTTGAGATTACCTTCAGAGTTGGGCATTAGCTAACTAATTTATTAGCAAGTTAATTTTTCAACTAATAGCTACATTAGCTTTTTTAGATAGCTAAAAGATGAATCTAGCTATCAGCTGTCGAGGAACAGCTAAAATTTCCAGCTAAATTAGCTATTAGTCGAAAACTTATAGCTAACAGATTTAGCTGCGGTGATTTAGCTGTTCCTCGACAGCTAATAGCTATAGCTAGCTAATAATATTAGCTACTAGCTGTTCGTGTGGAGAAAAATTTTTTTTTAGCGTTAGCTATTAGTTGTCAGCTATAGCTAAAGCTATTAGCTATTAGCTGTCGAGGAACAGCTAAATCACCGCAGCTAAATCTGTTAGCTATAAGTTTACGAATAATAGCTAATTTAGCTGGAAATTTTTGCTGTTTCTCGGCAGCTAATAGCCAGATATATCTTTTAGCTATTAAAAAAAGCTATAAGCTAATCTAGTTATTAGTTGAAAAATTAACTATCTTCAGCTTTTATCTTCAATATCTCTAGCTGTAGCTGACAACTAATAGCTAACACTGAAAAAAAATGTATTTCTCCACACGAACAGCTAGTAGCTAACATTATTAGCTAGCTATAGCTATTAGCTGTCGAGGAACAGCTAAATCACCGCAGCTAAATCTGTTAGCTATAAGTTTTCGACTAATAGCTAATTTAGCTAGAAATTTTAGCTGTTCCTCGACAGCTAATAGCTAAATATTTAGCTGCTAGCTTCAGCTGAATCGTAGCTAATTTAGCTGTAGCTTCTAGTTGTTAGCTGTAGCTAATTTTTGCCCAACACTGGTTACCTTGACAGTAGAGGCAGACTCGGCTGTTGACGTTGGACGGCTGATAAGAGACAGGCATGGTGAACACATCACGTTGGGGGGCGGCACATTTTCCGCCGACCGCCTCTGAACTCGTCTGCCGCCTCCGGACGCACCAACGTACGATTCACAACGAGTTCGGGGGACTCACGAGTTCGGGGGAGGAATTCACAAAGAAAAGCGGGGGAGGAGGCGGCAAAATTACGCTGTTTCGGCGTCCATCGCACTCGCAAAACCGAAATGTAAACTGAAATGTCGATATGCAATACGAACAATTTCTTTTTTCTTTTATTAGTCGATCACTTTTTAAAAAAAATTACCATACAACAAGGGATAAAAACACTGATAGCGTAACTAGTTGTTTCTTTCCTCAACACTGATAAGAGAACTCTCTCGATAATTACTGATAATGAGTTTTATTGACGACGAAGAAACGCGACTCTGGAGTTGTGCGTGAGCGTAAACGTGGTTGCCGGCGCGGCACGGAAGTGAGGGTGACGAAACTCGGTGGAGTTGGCGCGGCACGCGCGGGGTCGGGACTAGTCTGAGTTGGCCGGCGGCCGCGAGGAGTCGCTCGCGACGGGTTCGAGTGGGAGGCGAGCGAAGCGCCTCCGGGGACCTCGAGGAGCCGCGAGGGAATTTAATTACGACGTGATTAAACTTGCAGTTAATTACTTTATCGTTCCAATTAATTGCTTTTCAATCACTTTTATGACGTAATTGGAAATTACGGGTGTCGAATATGATATTAGTTACGTCGAGGCAGATCACACTTACCGAATAATCACGAATTTCCTGACTGTTACTTCCCTTACCCAGATCTCACAATCCTTCCTTAACGATAAATACTTTAATAACCATTAGTAGATATTCATCCTCATTCACATTATTCTACTTTCCTCACCACTTCTTTCATCTTCCTCATCACCAACTACTTTCCTCCCACACTAAGTACCTCATTCCAACATTCCTGAGCCTCTCTTCTCACACAACTTTCCTTACCTACCGCTTCTTTCTTCTATCATATTACTTTCCTCACCACTTCTTTCATCTTCCTCATCTCCAACTACTTTCCTCCCACACTAAGTACCTCATTCCTACTTTCCTGAGCTCCTCTTTCCACACAACTTTCCTTACCTACCGCTTCTTTCTTCTATCATATTACTTTCCTTACCACTTCTTTCATCTTCCTCATCTTCAACTACTTTCCTCCCACACTAAGTACCTCATTCCTACTTTCCTGAGCTCCTCTTTCCACACAACTTTCCTTATCTACCGCTTCTTTCTTCTATCATATTACTTTCCTTACCACTTCTTTCATCTTCCTCATCTCCAACTACTTTCCTCCCACACTAAGTACCTCATTCCAACATTCCTGAGCCTCTCTTCTCACACAACTTTCCTTACCTACCGCTTCTTTCTTCTATCATATTACTTTCCTCACCACTTCTTTCATCTTCCTCATCTCCAACTACTTTCCTCCCACACTAAGTACCTCATTCCAACATTCCTGAGCCTCTCTTCTCACACAACTTTCCTTACCTACCGCTTCTTTCTTCTATCATATTACTTTCCTCACCACTTCTTTCATCTTCCTCATCTCCAACTACTTTCCTCCCACACTAAGTACCTCATTCCTACTTTCCTGAGCTCCTCTTTCCACACAACTTTCCTTACCTACCGCTTCTTTCTTCTATCATATTACTTTCCTTACCACTTCTTTCATCTTCCTCATCTTCAACTACTTTCCTCCCACACTAAGTACCTCATTCCTACTTTCCTGAGCCTCTCTTCTCACACAACTTTCCTTACCTACCGCTTCTTTCTTCTATCATATTACTTTCCTCACCACTTCTTTCATCTTCCTCATCTCCAACTACTTTCCTCCCACACTAAGTACCTCATTCCAACATTCCTGAGCCTCTCTTCTCACACAACTTTCCTTACCTACCGCTTCTTTCTTCTATCATATTACTTTCCTCACCACTTCTTTCATCTTCCTCATCTCCAACTACTTTCCTCCCACACTAAGTACCTCATTCCTACTTTCCTGAGCTCCTCTTTCCACACAACTTTCCTTACCTACCGCTTCTTTCTTCTATCATATTACTTTCCTTACCACTTCTTTCATCTTCCTCATCTTCAACTACTTTCCTCCCACACTAAGTACCTCATTCCTACTTTCCTGAGCTCCTCTTTCCACACAACTTTCCTTATCTACCGCTTCTTTCTTCTATCATATTACTTTCCTTACCACTTCTTTCATCTTCCTCATCTCCAACTACTTTCCTCCCACACTAAGTACCTCATTCCAACATTCCTGAGCCTCTCTTCTCACACAACTTTCCTTACCTACCGCTTCTTTCTTCTATCATATTACTTTCCTCACCACTTCTTTCATCTTCCTCATCTCCAACTACTTTCCTCCCACACTAAGTACCTCATTCCAACATTCCTGAGCCTCTCTTCTCACACAACTTTCCTTACCTACCGCTTCTTTCTTCTATCATATTACTTTCCTCACCACTTCTTTCATCTTCCTCATCTCCAACTACTTTCCTCCCACACTAAGTACCTCATTCCTACTTTCCTGAGCTCCTCTTTCCACACAACTTTCCTTACCTACCGCTTCTTTCTTCTATCATATTACTTTCCTCACCACTTCTTACATCTTCCTCATCTCCAACTACTTTCCTCCCACACTAAGTACCTCGTACTACTTCCCTCACCACTTCTTCCATCTTCCTCATCTCCCTCATTTTTATCCCTCTCAAACTACTTTCCTCACCTTTTCTTTAATTTCACTCACCTCCAACTACTTTCCTCCCACACCAAGTACCTCATTCCAACATTCCTGAGCCTCTCTTCTCACACAACTTTCCTTACCTACCGCTTCTTTCTTCTATCATATTACTTTCCTTACCACTTCTTTCATCTTCCTCATCTCCAACTACTTTCCTCCCACACTAAGTACCTCATTCCAACATTCCTGAGCCTCTCTTCTCACACAACTTTCCTTACCTACCGCTTCTTTCTTCTATCATATTACTTTCCTCACCACTTCTTTTATCTCACTCATCTCCCACTACTTTCCTCCCACACTAAGTACCTCATTCCAACATTCCTGAGCCTCTCTTCTCACACAACTTTCCTTACTTCCCGCTTCTTTCTTCTATCATACTACTTTCTTTACCACTTCTTTCATCTTCCTCATCTCCAACTACTTTCCTCCCACACTAAGTACTTCATTCCTACTTTCCTGAGCTCCTCTTCTCAGACGACTTCCCTAGTCAACCACTGCTATCATGTTATAATTTCTCCTTCTCATACTACTTTTATGCTTACTTATCCACATTTATCTACTTCTTACTTTCCTTTCCACTTACCACTCATCTCTCACTACATCTGTCACACACTGTTTTCATATCACTACATTCCTCGCCCACTAATGACCTTATTACAACATTCCTCGGCACTTCTCAAGTTCCCTCACACTACTACTTTCCTTACCACTTCTTTCATATTACGCATCATAGTACTACTGTAACTCAAATTGATAATGATCACAACCTTCCTCATCACCTCCCTCAATTTCCCTTTCCACTTGTCACTCATCTCTCACGACTACTTCCCTTTTACACTACTCTCCTAACCATTAGTAGGTATTTACTCACATTCATCTTAATCTACTTTCCTTACCACCTCATCTCACACGTCGAAACACAACTTTCCTCTTACATTAATAACCTTATAGCAACATTATATAACTTTCCTTACATATCACTTTTCTTGTTACACTTTTCATTTAAACAATAATAGCACTACTTTCCTCCCACGCCAAGTACCTCACCCCTACTTTCCTTAACCCCTCTTCTAACACAACTTTTCTTACCTCCCGCTTCTTTCATCCATCATTTTTCTCCCTCTCACACTACTTTCTATTTACTATACTTTCCTTACCACTTCTTTCATCTCACTCATCTCTCACTATGTTTCTCTCACACTAAGTACCTCATTACTACTCCTTACCTGCCACTTCTTTCATCCATCATTTTTCTCCGTCTCAAACTACTATCCACTTACTCTACTTTCATCACCTTTTCTTTCATCTCTCTCACCTCCCACTACTTTCCTACCACACTAAGTGCCTCATTACAACTTCTTACCTCCCGCTTCTTTCATCCATCATTTTTCTCCCTCTCACACTACTTTTTACTTGCCCTACTTTCCTTACCACTTCTTTCATCTCACTCATCTCTCACTATGTTTCTCTCACACTAAGTACCTCATTCTTACTTTCCTCAACCCCTCTTCTCACACAACTTTCTTTACCTATCGCTTCTTTCATCGATCATATTTCACCCTCTTGAACTACTTTCTATCTTACTCTACTTTCCTTACCTTTTCTTTCATCTCACTCATCTCCCACTACTTTCCTCTCACTCTTTATCAACTCACTACTTTCCTCTCTCACTAATAACCTTGTTACATTTCATTTTATTTAAAATTTTTTCGTGACATTCTCTGATTTAGTCCTTGACAAAGAGTTACCACACATTGAATGGTTTGTCATCGGTAGACACCCCGGATGGTATTCCTCTCTCACGTGCACCACATCCTCCCCCCCCCCCCTTCCCTTCAACACAGGAAGAATTTATAGCTGCGAATCTCACCAGTACACGCCTAGAGGGAAACCGCTTGTCTGGAGATGAATGAAGAATTACCTACGACGTTCAGCGAGGGGAGGGAAAAAATCCTTACGATCCGCGTGTGCGATGGCTGACACATTCCAGCATCACTGAGGAGTCATCCTCCGCGGTCACCTATTTATAAAACGGGTTTACGTTTATACACAGTTAGCAGCTCTTCTCGTCGATCTAGTTTTTCCACCCTCTGCCTTATTGTGTGGGTGGTATTCTCACGTCGAGGAGATAACAGAACCGACACTCACCATCAAAGCTGACACTCATCATTATAATTAAAAAACTATGCAAATTGTTACACAATGGGGACTTTGCCTCAATTTTAGATTCCGGAATTTCAAGTCAAATCCTTCAATAGGGCGCTAGAATAACACCAGGAATACCCTAAGAAAAACCCCAGTTCTTCGCTGAAATATTGAATTTCTGATGATGTAACTGATAGGCCTCTTAGATCTTTCATGTTGTTCTATGAAACCCATAGACTGATTTATTTGTATCAATATACAAGTAAAATACTACCAATACTGTTTAATAAACTTGAAAAAATTTTGAAATTGTAAAAAAAAAATTTAGTGCTATAAGAAGTTTGCTGTTTTTTCTCGATTTTGGTACTACATGATGTGAGCTGCCACTTAGCAGCTCATTGTTCCCCCTGTCAGGCCACAGCCGGAGCAGCAGCAGAAGAGCCCCAAACAGCCAAAACAACTGGGCGTGGCCCTAGTGAAGTGCCCTCCCACCACCTTGGGCACAACAAAATCCAGCTGGCCAAGTCTACCAACCTTTTCTTCCTGTTTGGATGGCCAGACTGGGGAAGGACAGACGAAAAGTGATTGCAAAGACCCTAAGACTTCAGTTCCTGAGGCTCAGCCTAGCCCGCTAGTCCTCAAGTGCACATCCCCTGTCTTTGAAGCTTTCTCCAGGTATCACCCTGAATCGATACCATCCTCCTGCCTCCAACAAAAGTCTTGGTCTAGGTTTTAACCTGTGAGTGGTGCCCTATCAAGCTCTTGTCTCGTCCTGCCTTCCCTGGAAACTGTGTCTCCCTGTATTAAAAATTCTACGTATTAGTCGAAATGTCTCTTGAATGCTTTTATAGGGTCATATTCCCTTTGATGACTTATAACGCCTATGTACCATATTATGAAAAGTTGTGGAACTGACGAGCACCTGGCTGCCTATTGGATTTCTCCTTACTGAAATGTAGAACAGAAACAAAAAAATACGATAAGTAGGTAAGTAGTGATCAGTGGTCAACTCCATCACGATTGCATTGCAACAAAACACACCAAGACGACTTGAAATGCAGGTAAAATGGACTGGAAAACCGAAAATGATAAGAGGACCAGGAACGCAAGACTTTGGAGGCACAATCCCTAGCATTTTGAAGATAAAAACTTCAACAATATTTTAAAACTTAGTTTCAACTTGTTTCTGTCTCGCAAACACCATCCACAACTGTTATAACCCACATTTTCAGCTATTAATTAGTTCTTAAATCAAGAAGCAATTAGAGAATCCCTGAGTGAGTCATCACCCACAGGGAGAGACGAGGTACGGGAAAACATGTCAGCATGACGTCACGCTTCCACCTCTCTCTCCCCAGAGGAAACTCTTGGAGTATATAAGCTCACTCAGGGGTGCTCCAGTATGCAATCTAGTCTTTTCTATCACCTTATTCATTTCGATCTCTACCTTCTCCTCCGATAAGGGAACTCCTTGCAAAACTAGGCTCACTAGGTAAATATCCCTCTCCCCGACGGTCAGTTTCTGATGAAACACTGGGGTTGTCAATAATTCCCTGCACTTTGCACATTGGTCGGGCTAACGCCGCCGGTGCAACAGTGCAGTCGCTAAGATAGGGACATTCTCCCTTCATAGAGTAGGGGTTGAAGTAATCACAAACGCCGCATCGAGAAGATCATCTCCTTCACTATACGGCACGCAGACATAACAACAATAATGATAACACACTGAAAATCATGATTTTGCTGTCAATCAGTAAACATTTTTTCATGGTACCCGCCTCCAATCAAAAGAGGAACACAAACATAATCCCGGACATAATTGCGCAGTCTGGGCAACAGACTGTGAAAATCTGTAAAAGTGGGGAGTATCCATTCGAGTGCTATTTTTTTAATCCCATCCATAACTGATATCTTTGAAGAATAGGAGTTGAATTGTACTCAATGCATTTACTTGCAATGGAATCCCCATTTTGTTATTGCCTTCCACAGAACTTTCAAGGCAACCTGAACAGAGTATCCATCCATACATACATCTACTTGGATCAAAACATTTCTGGATCAGAGAGAATCGATTATGTCTTTCCCAGAAGGGACCTAGAAAGGGAGGGGGTACTCTAAAATAACACAACTACGCATGCGTGGATGGGGCAAAACCACGGAGTAATGGAGACAAGTTAACAGAGAAGAAAGTCAACGTTAAAATGGTGTGCAAGTATTTTTGAGGCTGCCTCAGTGGCGCTATCTACTTTCAGCTAGGATTGAGGAACTACTACGGAAGAGGCGGGGAGGAGAGGCCACACTCTTCATACCGCTTCTTTTCAAATCCTTTCGAATGACCAAAAACTGATAACTTCTCGTTTCATCATCATTTCAATTTGCAAAAATTACTTGGAAAAACCAATCGAGGCGAAAGATATTTTCAGAGTTCCTCATGCAATTGTTGTTGTCTCTATCGCCAGTAGTTCGAATGTTGAATCGACAACTGCCACCCTTAGAAACGTTTGAAACCTAGTGTATTATTGAATATCGCCCGATTTTTTCGTACATATCGCGAATATAACTAAATATTATCAAATTCATTACTTGGATGCGGCCGGTTACGCACCAATGAGAAAAATATGTGATAAACAAGGTGACTTGTTGTGATGAGGTTGGGAACAAACGATCGTGAACCGGCCGTGAACGCGATCTGGTTCTTTCCTCTATAACTACGTCCTGGAGCTCCACCAATCAGAACGCTTCTCGGGCTCCCACATTCAGCTTTCAGCCCAGTGGGCAAAACTAAAAATAAAAAACATGTTGTCGTGACAACTCTGGGGTCTAGCCCCAGATCATGGAAATTCCTACTTCATCCTGCTTCTTCTTCATCTCTCTAGTTGCTGGCTGTGGAGGCAGCTCGGGCATGGACCTAATGGTAAGTATAGATATAAAAATTTATTATATAAACTCCATTGATTATAAACTCCATGGCCTTGGGTTCCACCATGGATGTTTGACATAATATCTGCTTATCAACGTAGAATTATTTTACACTTGTAAAAGATCCATCCTTCCATGGATCATGAGTGAGTTTTGAGGAAAAAAACTTTCTGCTAGGGAATTAAACTTAAATAATAAAACTTATAAAAAAAACTTAAATCTGATTGAATAATGAAAAATGTTTTTCTTCTTCTTCTTCTCTATAGTTTTCTTCCATATTAATGAACCCTTTTTCCAAATTTTTTTTCTAAAATGTGAGGCAAATTCCCCATTATTACACATAAATCCTATGTAATGAGAGGAAATGCAAACCCATCAGACGGTCCCTAGTGGCCATGAGTAAGCATGTTAGTTGATTTCTTATAAGCATATTTATTTTGTGAGAGAAAAAGTTGAGTATTATTTTATTTTATTTATCAATAAAAACATGTTTTCATTCATTCAATTTACCTTAGTAACTCATTACTTTCAAGTAAATAAAACTATGTTCTACTTGACTCCGTTTTTATTGGAATCCACAAGCTATAGGAACAAATGAATAGGTTATAAGTATTTTAAACCTCATTCAACACTATCTCGAATTAGTCACGGATCTTCACAACGTAATAAGACGGGAAATAACCCGCAGGAAAGTAAAACTGCGGACCAACTTCCACGTCGCTGCCAATTTTTCAAAAGAGGCATTGGCCTCCTCAGACCCAAACGGGGGCAAAATCCCTATAACGTCGAGGAGCAACGTAAAAGGCACCCAGTTGCTACCCATTCATTTCGGCCCTTTCGTTTCAAGACACTAGAAATGACTGGGCGAGCCGATTTAAAACAGCAATCTGTGAGGGGGAAGGGTCTTGAGAGATCTATCGCTAGTTAAGAATGAATGAATAGTTTTTATTTTGAAAAAGATGCTTTCCCTACCTTTTTTCTCGAATAAACGAACCGAAACATTTTAACAACGTATCAAAATCCATTACTCAGTTTGTTTTGGAGCCTCACGTTTTTATTAGGTCCGCGGAAAAGAGGTTCTAGGAAGACTAAAAGAGGAGGACAATAAAGAGGGCGTGAATAACGGCCCTAGTCAGGTGGAGAGAGATTTTTGACGGCAGTAAAACTTGTGCCTTCTGGGACGCCATGGATGCGCCGGTGTTTTGAGTTTGGAGTGACGAAAAAAAAAATTCTTCGAAAAAAAGATATCTTGGGTGTGAAAGAACCGCGATCTGACAATAATATATTCATCAGAGACGAAGACGCATTGGAAGAGCTTTGAAATCTGGAATTGGATCAAGTGACGGCGCCCGAAGGCGTCTCTTTCATGGACGTTTTTAATAAATTTGATTTTACGATTGGTAAACTTATGGGAAGCCACTAAGAAGAGATGGGAGTTGCCGCTGTTGGTTTACTCGAGGGAAACGACCACTTCAAAAGCTTGTTTTCACCTTCGATTGTTTGAATAAGTCGAGAATGAACGTTGAAATTGTTGCATCATAAGTTATTACATTGTGTAGGATAGATACATATTAACATTGACTTATTGAGAGATATTTCATTGGCGATCGAGGTAAAGTTAAAATTCGATAAGTATGATCACGAGAAGAAAGGTTCAGCGAGATTGGATAGATTCATCAGGAAGGGACGACCATTCCTGCGTAAGCGCTAAACAGAATATTAGCAAGATAAATAAACATACAGTTACAACTGATCAAATAACATTTGCTAAGCGATGTAGGTATGCCGAAGAAGAGGTTTCAACATTTATAGATGACCTTAGAGCCCTAGCAGGTAGATGTCGCTTCGGACCATCTCTCGAAGAACGGGTTCGAGACCAGTGCATTTTAGGCATCAATGATTGTGATTGGCAGCGCAAAATTGTGAAGGCTTTCCCCAGCAATGATCACTCATTATCACAAGTGGAGTTATTGGCTACTCGGCTTGAAAGAGGTAAAGTGAAGCAGGAGCTTGTTGAAAAAAATACATTAACAAGTGAAATTATCGAAGAGCAAACCAAGGATAGAAAGTTAGGCACCAGACACGTACTAATAAGGGGTAAACATTGTTTTATGTGTGGTGGGGAAATTCACAGCGATAATGGGGAATGTCCGGCTAGAGATAAAAAGTGCGATTTGTGCCAGCGGAAAAACCACTTTTCCATTGTCTGTGTCAAGTAAAAGCGAACAAAAATTTGTAATGAGAAGAAAAGCGTCAACAATCAACAAGAATCGATACACTGGGATAATAGTGCACCGGGCAGCAGTAAGTCTACAGAATCAGGTTTGGGCATTCGACAAATTGCGCGAAGTGGCACCTAAGTAATGTTGTCAGTAAATATAAATGGAAAAGAAATGAAAATGTTATTCGATCCTGGAGCTCATCACTCTGTGGTTAGCGAGAAAATTTGGAATAAAATTGGGCGGCCAGATTTGAAACCATATCCAAATTTGATCGCGTATACTAATTTGGAAGTAACAACTTTGGGTATGACAAGAGTACAGGTTTCAGCATTTGGACGGGAATATAAGCTACCATTGATTGTGGTGGAAAAACATGACATACCACTTTTTGGGTTAGATTGGGTTAGATTAGACACATTTTACATGAAGGTCATCCAGGGATTTCGGCAATGAGGTCGATTGCAAGGAGGGTATGGTGGCCAGCAGTCGATAAGGAAATTGAAGCATTCGTAAAGACATGTAAGCCCTGCCAAGAAAATAGACCATGGGATTCGGAGTCACCATTGTATTCTTGGAACGTACCTACAGAGCCATGGTCACGACTGCATGTTGACTTTGCAGAATCATTCGAGGGACATAATTGGTTAATTCTGGTCGACGCAACTTCAAAATGGCTAGAGGTCGTGCCCATGAAACTGATCACTACTGAAAAAACAGTCTCGGTCCTTGAAGATTTGGGCTGCCTGAAGTCATTGTCTCCGATAATGGTCCACAGTGGACTTCTGAGAATTTCAAGAATTTTTGCAAGCATAACAATGTCAGACAAGTTCTAACTACGCCATATCACCCAAGATCCAATGGATTGGCAGAAAGAGCAGTTAGAACATTCAAACAGCGTTACGCATCAAGCAGAAGTAGCAAACAGGATATTAGGACAAGGCTACATCACTTTCTTTTTTCATACAGAATAACAAACCATCGAACGACAGGCCGAACCCCTGCGGAATCGACGTTGGGGAGGCAACTGCGAACCAGATTCACGTTATTGAAGCCGGATTTAGCTGGGCGGTTAGATGAGGAGCAGGTTAAGCAAAAACTTCAGCATGACCGAGCTCCCCTCAAGGAGTTTGTGGAGGGGGAGACGGTCTGGATAAAACAAAGAAAAGAAGAGAAGACGTTTTCCGAGGCTGTCGTGAAGAGGAAAACCGGACCATTGTCTTACGTGGTCGTCGTTGATGGCGTGGAGCGCCGTGTCCACGCAGATCACAGTCGAAAGGCACATGGTTCTAAAAGGGGAGGAGATGTTGCATCATAAGTTATTACATTGTGTTGGATAGATACATATTAACATTGACTATAGTTTCACTAAATACATTCATTCTTACACCAACTCTCGACTAGTAATTTATACTTAATGAGAGATATTTCAGAAATCATCAAAAATTGTTGGTTTACTCGAGAGAAACGACCACTTCAAAAGCTTGTTTTCACCTTCGATTGTTTGAAAAAGTCGAGAATGAACTTTAAAATCAACGAAACTTGTTGGTTTACTAGAGAGAAACGACCACTTCAAATGCTTGTTTTCACCTTCGATTGTTTGAATAAGTCGAGAATGAAGTTGAAATCATCAAAAGTTGTTGGTTTACTCGAGAGAAACGACCACTTCAAATGCTTGTTTTCATCTTCGATTGTTTGAAAAAAAGTCGAGAAAGGAAACATGAAGAGGTGAACTTCTTCCTTACGCAGTTCATTACAGGACATGAACTTTTTTATGCCTATTTGCATAAAATTAGGAAGATATCTGCCCCAACATGTCTACACTGCCAGAACAAAGATGGCGATGATGTGCTCCACACCTTCTTCAAATGCATCAAATGGGCGCCAGAAAGAAACCAGCTGATGGCAGACCTGGAGTTAGCTCTCCAGAGTTCAGGATGTTGTCAGCAGGATGCTGGAAGGTGAAAGGAGCATCCTGACAAGGAAGATACTCTTAGAACGAGAAAGAGTGAGGAGAGGGCATCTGGTCCGCCCCCTCACCCAGAACTGATTAAACGCCCCAGGACTCAGCCTGATGTAATGTGTTAAACGGTTCCAGGCTGAGATCCAACGTGGGAGAAATGAGTTGTTTTTTAGCGGGTTTGAATCACACATAACCTGGAGGACGCGGACCCTTCCAGGTATCTTACGAGATCCAACTCCACCTATGGATCTGTAAAATTATCTCACCTGCCTGCCGGAAACAGACTTGTCAATGCTACTTAGAATGGGGTAGTTGCATGGGTCGGAATTTCGTGTTTTTGACTTCAGATTCGAATTTAGCGCCACCAGTACCAGTAGTACCAGTTTTCAGTTCGAAATTCCATTTAGTTTAGCCGTATTTCAATAAAGAAGTACCGTCCCTTTCAGTGTTGGCGGGCCACTCCTCTTACGTCATCCCTAAATGAGAATCTCACGATAGAGTGCGTTGAGAGCACAGCCATCGAGGACAATTCGAGTCAGAAACATTGAAATACAGTTAAAAAATAATGGTGATGATTGAAAAAACTTTGAAATATATTTTTCAGGCTTTACATGTTTGAATAAATCGTTTAAATTGAAAGTTTTGAAGCATAATTTTGGCTGTTTTTTTTTTGTTGCGTTGGCGCTAAACCTCACGTTACTTTTACAGTCACAGTTATCGCGTTATCTGTGGACATTTTCTCGTAGTGCGGCCCGAGTTGTTACCATATCATAGTTTATACCGGTATTTACCATAATTTATTAGTTGATTGGTTTGGAAAAGATGATGTTCACTGTAAAGTTTCAAGAAGCTTTAAATAAACGCTTGCATACGAGTCTGCAACACATGTCTTCACTTTTTCCCACTACCCAATAATCTGCTTTCGAATATTGTTGACAGTTCTTTTAACTCAGGGGTATATCTCAGTTTCTTCCGTAAGTACAGCGGTTTTGGCAGCATATAATTTATGCAAACATTTAGAGCTTTCCAACGAATGGTGAACAATTTTTCTACGAACACGAATGACGAAGATAATGTTCGGTAGGAACGACTTGGTTGTAAGTAGAAATCATCAGAAAACCAACCTTAACTTTTTTTCGTTTATGTGCCAAAGTATTGAAATAAAATGTCAATATGCCAAAAAGGAGAGCCATCGACTAGAGTTTCGAGGTGGCTTCCCTGGGAAATATTCCGTATATCGATATTGGCATGTTGCACGATTTTTACGTCAATAAAAAGTTCGTCAGCGCCGAAATAAGTGAGGTAAGTTGACACTTTTATAGAAAGTAAAAGGTCAGTTGTTTTCTTGAGTGTAGTACTTCTTCATCAAAATGGTTGCAGTAGCTCATTTATTGGAAGTTTCATCGTAGTGGCAATATCCTGTACAACGTAGTACCAATGAGTGTTTGTAAATTGTTAAATAAAAGGATGTTGGTCATGTCCAACTTGAAAGAATCTAGCAAAGTTGCGAGGTTGTGGCTCGAGTATCACCAGAACACCGAGTTTCTTCACAACAATATATAGTTTCAGTTACAGTGGAGGGAATGCCAGAAGGAAACGAAATCTTAGATGCAACATGCTCCGATTGCGCTGCTAGGAAAATTCAGCATGAAAGCACCACAAAGTGTGAGTGATTCTCCAATTTTATAGCCACAAACGAACGTAAACAAAGGACCCCTTGCTATCAAAGAACCCCTCGGGCAAAGAATCCCTCCGGCACAGTACCCCCGGTCGATAACCTTGCGTCAGGGTAACAGTGGTGTAGAGGTCTCTTGGCCCCCTTCACACCTGTGACGTAGCCCCCACCCCGCAGCGTCCAGGCCGTGTGTAGGTTTTCCCGCCTGAATCCGAGAATCCGTTCTTTGAAAAAATCTCTAAATTTTTAGGAAGCGTTTCTGGGAGTTTTATTTGCAGATACGTACTTCAATAGAGATTCTCTACACAGAAAAAATACAAAAAAATATCATGCAACTACCCCATTCAAAACTCGAACTGTATACTAAAGCGCTCTCTTTGACATAACCAAATAAGTGTCAATGTTTATACCATAAAAGACCTATTCCGTTTGCACTTTCGATTTCATCTCTTTCTTAGAGAAACACTGGGTAAATGGCGGTTCGGTACGCAAAAAACAACTCAGCAGCGAACGTGTTAAACTCACTTCAGTGTAGGTTCTACACAAGGTGGATCCGAGACGGTTCAAAACAAAGAAATATCATGCAGGGGATTCCGAGTCAACCATAACGACATCCGCCGGCCCACAGAACAGGTCCCTCGCCCTCTTTGTGCTGTCACCTTTGATGTGACAGTGGACACCACCCAAGGGACGAGCCTGAAGGAAAGACTGGGATTACCGCCCTGGCTACCGCTGAAGCTCGTCTCAACTAAATGCTGGATTTAACTGTCGAGCGAAGGAACAAGAAGTATGTTCCCATTAACTCAGTTTTCGCAGCTCATCACAGAAGTCGACGAGATATTATTAAAATGCGTAATTTTCCGGGAAAAATTCGAACCAAAGTCAAATTTATGACTTATAGTGTTGGAACAAATTTATGACTTTCATTAACTTTAAATTAAATATCCAACTGACTTGTCTTTCTTCTACTATTCTTGAAATACACTTCAATTCTACAATGCTCCTACGGTAATAAAGCACAGCCAACCAGAACAAAATGGCGATTAAAACCACCGATGGCGAGTCAAATTTTTTTGAAGTACCCTCAGAACCCAATGAACCCTTTAATTTTGATATACAATTTTATATTTTCGATATAAGTGATTTTTTATGTTGAGAAAACCCCTCTATTTTCGACTAAGTTCAATAATTAGGAATTTGAATAAATTGGCTGATTTTGACTTTCTGAATGGGGTATTTCAGTCAATTTTTAAATTTTTTTTCTTCAAGAGTATGGTTCAGAAATAGCGGTAATCGGATCTGTTCGTCGAGAAAATGTGTTTAAAAAATCAGAGAAGCTAAGGAAAGTTGAAGATTTGAATGTGACGTAGCTAGCCAACTGTCTTTGAAAAACAAAGCAACAGACGAGTGATCTATATAGAAAACGCTTGCCTACGAGTCTGCAACACATTGGGACATTTTACGTCTTTAGTACGGTAACCATCAGAAATTTCCGCGTAACGCTCCCCGAGTAACGCGTAACGATCCCCGCGTGACGATTTTTCATTTATGTGGCATAGTAAAGACATAAAATGTCAAAAAAGTATCCATGCACAGAGAAGAGATTGGAATGTTCCAGGTCGCAGGTTCAAATTGAGGCTCCAGAACGTTGATCTTCCTCTTCTTTTCCGTCATATTTAAAACGAAAGAAAGAAAAGAGATCGTGGGCGATACACTAGCTGAAAATATGTTAAGTCGAACCACAAACGAAGCGAACAGAAAACAACTGATTACAGATGGCAGACGTAGGTAACGCTAACGGTTGAACCATAAAGTAACGCTATCTGAAATGAGAATCTCTTGGATACTACAAAATAATACTCACACACGCACGCGGCGTAGTGTGTGCATTCATGGCAGCCCGATTTTTTTTCAAATGTGAGATCTCTTTAATTAATTTTTCTACCACATGTTATAGTATCATTGGGCTAAAAATTGGAGTATATAGGTTTTCAAGGGTGCTGAATCCAAATTTGAGGTCAAAAACCTGAATTTCCGACCCACCGAAATACCCCATTACTGGAGTCCTTGTCCACCTCCATTCATTCTACAATGTTCAGCAAGGTGTTTTTTCTCTCTATCATTCAAAAGAGAAAATCATCAAGTTGAACCATTATTGGCGACGAGTACGAAAAACAAAATAATTTTGATTCATTCGGAAGAGGAATCAGCTGAATGGGGTCCTGGAATTCCTTGGTCCACTACTACGAATCCATTACTTGTCAACGAAAAATTCAAAGGTTTTCTCAAAATAACAAACAGTAAGACGACTGCAAAATAATTTGCGATTATGTTGCTGGTTTTCTCAAGATAACAATCAGTAATACGACTGCAAAATAATTTGCGATTATGTTGCTGGTTTTCTCAGAATAAAAACTGTGACACGACTGCAAAGCAATTTGCTACTATTGCTGTTTTTCTCAAGATAACAAACAGTAAGACGACTGCATAATAATTTGCGATTATGTTGCTGGTTTTCTCAAGATAACAACCAGTAACACGACTGCAAAATAATTTGCGATTATGTTGCTGGTTTTCTCAGAATAAAAAACTGTAACACGACTGCAAAACAATTCGCGACTATTGCTGTTTTTCTCAAGATAACAAACAGTAAGACGACTGCATAATAATTTGCGATTATGTTGCTGGTTTTCTCAAGATAACAATCAGTAACACGACTGCAAAATAATTTGCGATTATGTTGCTGGTTTTCTCAGAATAAAAAACTGTAACACGACTGCAAAACAATTCGCGACTATTGCTGTTTTTCTCAAGATAACAAACAGTAAGACGACTGCAAAATAATTTGCGATTATGTTGCTGGTTTTCTCAGAATAAAAACTGTGACACGACTGCAAAACAATTTGCTACTATTGCTGTTTTTCTCAAGATAACAAACGGTAAGACGACTGCATAATAATTTGCGATTATGTTGCTGGTTTTCTCAAGATAACAACCAGTAACACGACTGCAAAATAATTTGCGATTATGTTGCTGGTTTTCTCAGAATAAAAAACTGTAACACGACTGCAAAACAATTCGCGACTATTGCTGTTTTTCTCAAGATAACAAACAGTAAGACGACTGCATAATAATTTGCGATTATGTTGCTGGTTTTCTCAAGATAACAATCAGTAACACGACTGCAAAATAATTTGCGATTATGTTGCTGGTTTTCTCAGAATAAAAAACTGTAACACGACTGCAAAACAATTCGCGACTATTGCTGTTTTTCTCAAGATAACAAACAGTAAGACGACTGCATAATAATTTGCGATTATGTTGCTGGTTTTCTCAAGATAACAATCAGTAACACGACTGCAAATAATTTGCGATTACGTTGCTGGTTTTCTCAGAATAAAAAACTTTAACACGACTGCAAAACAATTCGCGACTATTGCTGTTTTTCTCAAGATAACAAACAGTAAGACGACTGCATAATAATTTGCGATTATGTTGCTGGTTTTCTCAAGATAACAATCAGTAACACGACTGCAAAATAATTTGCGATTATGTTGCTGGTTTTCTCAGAATAAAAAACTGTAACACGACTGCAAAACAATTCGCGACTATTGCTGTTTTTCTCAAGATAACAAACAGTAAGACGACTGCAAAATAATTTGCGATTATGTTGCTGGTTTTCTCAGAATAAAAACTGTGACACGACTGCAAAACAATTTGCTACTATTGCTGTTTTTCTCAAGATAACAAACAGTAAGACGACTGCATAATAATTTGCGATTATGTTGCTGGTTTTCTCAAGATAACAATCAGTAACACGACTGCAAAATAATTTGCGATTATGTTGCTGGTTTTCTCAGAATAAAAAACTGTAACACGACTGCAAAACAATTCGCGACTATTGCTGTTTTTCTCAAGATAACAAACAGTAAGACGACTGCATAATAATTTGCGATTATGTTGCTGGTTTTCTCAAGATAACAATCAGTAACACGACTGCAAAATAATTTGCGATTATGTTGCTGGTTTTCTCAGAATAAAAAACTGTAACACGACTGCAAAACAATTCGCGACTATTGCTGTTTTTCTCAAGATAACAAACAGTAAGACGACTGCATAATAATTTGCGATTATGTTGCTGGTTTTCTCAAGATAACAATCAGTAACACGACTGCAAATAATTTGCGATTATGTTGCTGGTTTTCTCAGAATAAAAAACTTTAACACGACTGCAAAACAATTCGCGACTATTGCTGTTTTTCTCAAGATAACAAACAGTAAGACGACTGCATAATAATTTGCGATTATGTTGCTGGTTTTCTCAAGATAACAATCAGTAACACGACTGCAAAATAATTTGCGATTATGTTGCTGGTTTTCTCAGAATAAAAAACTGTAACACGACTGCAAAACAATTCGCGACTATTGCTGTTTTTCTCAAGATAACAAACAGTAAGACGACTGCATAATAATTTGCGATTATGTTGCTGGTTTTCTCAAGATAACAATCAGTAACACGACTGCAAAATAATTTGCGATTATGTTGCTGGTTTTCTCAGAATAAAAAACTGTAACACGACTGCAAAACAATTCGCGACTATTGCTGTTTTTCTCAAGATAACAAACAGTAAGACGACTGCATAATAATTTGCGATTATGTTGCTGGTTTTCTCAAGATAACAATCAGTAACACGACTGCAAATAATTTGCGATTATGTTGCTGGTTTTCTCAGAATAAAAAACTTTAACACGACTGCAAAACAATTCGCGACTATTGCTGTTTTTCTCAAGATAACAAACAGTAAGACGACTGCATAATAATTTGCGATTATGTTGCTGGTTTTCTCAAGATAACAATCAGTAACACGACTGCAAAATAATTTGCGATTATGTTGCTGGTTTTCTCAGAATAAAAAACTGTAACACGACTGCAAAACAATTCGCGACTATTGCTGTTTTTCTCAAGATAACAAACAGTAAGACGACTGCATAATAATTTGCGATTATGTTGCTGGTTTTCTCAAGATAACAATCAGTAACACGACTGCAAAATAATTTGCGATTATGTTGCTGGTTTTCTCATGACAAGTAACTCATGACAACTAACAAGTAAGTCTCATGACAGTAACACAACTGCAAAAAATGTTGACGAGTTTCCATTTTTACACGTTTCTCTTGATAGAATCATGATGACAATCAATGTGCATATTTTTAACTCACCACATTGAGCCAAAATCACGTTTGAGCAAGCTGTCCAACGAAGCCACAGTTCATAGACGACCGTTTCTAGGAAAACCCCGCAAAAATTTCATCGAAATCGGACCATTATTTTGAATAGTTATGCTCGAGACAAGAATAAAACAGACGAGATTGAAAGGCGAAATGAGGATGGAAATTTAAACATTGGGGGACCAAAATTTGTACGACCTGCAGCACGAAATATTCGATAGTTAGGGTTCAAAATCAAAGATAAGAACGAAGAAAATAGAAAGAGAGGAAACGAGGAAAGTGGAAGACAGATAAATTGCTGATAAAGCTTTGGCACATAAACTGAAAAATCGTCACGAAAACTTGCTCACGCGACCAGTAAATAAAATAGACTCACTGTGTTGCGTAGAGAACAATCAACTGTTTTGATGCTTGGGTACTTGAACTAACAACCTTACTTCACTACCTTGATGTGTAGTGGTTGACATGAAAATGTCCCAATGTGTTGCAGGCTCGTATGCAAGCATTTTTTCAATAATTTTCGAATAGTTCAAAGCTCTAAAACTTTCAGAATGGGCTTTGATCAACTTTCTTCGCGATTTGAATTCCACAGATATCCGACTTCCTGTAAGTCTCCAGAATCGTATGGGTCATTCCCCTTACGGGTGTAGTAGATATTAGTGAGAAGCCTCGTAAACCAGATGTCCTGACAAACAACTTTTTTTTATTTAATTTTTATATTTGAACAGGCAATGAGAGCAGTTCAATAGTATTACCTTCATAAAATAAACGATTCTCGATTTATTCACGTTACAATGATACTCATTTATCAACTTGTTTTTGAACTTTATGCGGTCATGTTACTTCGAGAGTCTTATTTCAATTTTATAATACTAAAAGATCCGATCTCAGTATTTTCCACGACAGTCAGTTCGTCCAATATTCACAACCAATAATTTTGCGAGTGGGCTTCAAATCGCAAAATTACAGGCTATTTGGAGTTTCCACAATTGAGCCTGAAAGAGAGTCATATTTAGGTGATATCAAGCAAACCGCATCCAACACGGAAAAGCTCTACATAAATAAATTGAGCGAATGTTTGAAGCTTTATGGAGGAATCGCGGTTCATAACTTCATCGCAGTTCGTTTCGTTACATCATCATTTCATAGTTGCACACTAAACTGCGTCATTAGTGACCATAATTATTTTTTTCTAAAATTTCTGAAAAAACTTGGAAAGATGCCTCATATTACGTCTAGAAACACTAGAAAAGTAATATTAAAAATTTCGGCGTACGAAAAGGTGGTCTAAAGAGGCCAAATTAGCCCTCTGGGCACTCAGCACTAGCAGTTCGGGTAAAGCAATACACAGTCATGAACGATAATTTTTTAAGAGTTTATTGAAGTATATAAAACCAAACAACATAAAAAAGTTGAAAACAGTAAATTTTGTCGAATAAATGAAACAATTGGGCAACTACTGTAGCATTTCCAAGTCAAATTCAACCTTTCCAAGTTAAATTCAACCTTTTCCAAGTGAAATTCAACCTTTTCCAACTCAAATTCAACCTTTTCCAAGTCAAATGCAACCTTTCCCAAGACTAATTCAACCTTTTCCAAGTCAAATTCAACCTTTTCCAACTCAAATTTAACCTTTTCACAATTATTAGGGAAATGAGGAAAAATTCGCACAAGGCCTAAACGTAGTACCAAATGCTTGTCTGTGATTGGGGACTGGGCTAAAAACAATACTCCAAACGCAGTAGGTTGGTACCTATACATACCAGTAAAACAAAATCATGTTTTATTGAATAAGAAATCAACAATTAATATTTTAAAAGTCTTAAAATTGAAAATCTTACTTGTAGAAAGTCAATCTTCGATTTTTTTTAACTTAAAAAAGAAAAAATGGGCAAGGGTCTTTAAAAATTTGAATCAATAGATCAATTTTTTTTTTAAACTGCTTCAAGAAAAAAGTTGCATTTTACTTGGAAATGCTATAAATTATGTTTTTGTTGTTTCCTTTTTTAATAAAACATGATTTTGTTTTATGTATTGGTACCTACTGCGTTTGGAGTATTGTTTTCAGCCCAGTTCCCAATCACAGGCAAGCATTTGGTACTACATTTAGGGCTTGTTCTTATTTTTGGTCATTTCTCTAATAATGGTGAAAATGTTGGATTTGTTTTGGAAAAGGTTGAATTTGTTTTGGAAAAGATTGAATTTGACTTGGAAAAGGTTGACTTTGACTTGGAAACATATTGTTTAGTAATGCATGCATTCCAGGGGACGTCCCATTGGATAAGCATTAGATCAGTTTAACCAGTTGTTAAGAGATAAAACTGTTTCACTCGATGTAATTTATTTATTACTTTAGGCAAGAAATACTGACCCCCCCTCACTCTTATCCACCATAACATTTCTAGCGACATGGGAGCCTCGAATTCGAAGAGCAATTTAAAATCCATGATCTACGACACCCAACATGCGAATTCGAGTTCACCCCCCCCCCCCCCACCACCATGGTGCCAATCTGGCACCAAAGCGGAAATACGTGATAACATTGAACTTTCATCTATTAGTTTTAGTAGGCAGTCCGTCAAGGTTCACATTCGTATTCAAGGTGAAACACAAAAAAAACCAAGAAATATGAGGTTTATGGTGCCCTATACACCATGGTGGCACCACTTTTATTTCCATGGTGGTACTGAAAGTAATTCATGCAAATCCTAAGGTATAATGAGAATTTTTCCTCAATTTCAAAGCTTGGATACAATTAGTAAGCAGTAAAGGAACCGAAATATTGAAAAATCGGATATTTTGTGAATATTATCCCCCCACTCACCCCCTCCCCTTGCGAATTTTGGTACTCGGGTGAATTTATGTACAACTCGGAAGTTATTTGAGTCAAACAAAAAAAGAAACACGCAAATCGGTTGGAAATTCAGGCCTGGGCAGAGTTTACAAGATTGTGCACGCAACGCACGTTTTTTAAGCATTAACCCCCCCTTATCTCCTCTTAAAAAGCAAAATCCAAAATTCCGGCGCCGTAGTGCACATCTAGATAGTATTTTGCGTCAAAAGAAAAAAGAACCACGAAAATCGTTCGAGAACTAAGGCCTGGGTAGAGTACACAAGATTATGCCCAAAAATGCACGTTTTTCGAGCATTAACCCCCCCCCTTTCCCCCCCTTAAAAGGCAAAATTCGAAATTCCGGCGACGTAAAAAAAAAAAAAAAAAAAAAAAAAAAACTCCAACGCCCGGGCTTTTCGTAGGATAATCTCCTTTATGCCACAACAACTAAGGGGCGAAACTGTGGACCTTTTCAAGTGGGGCACCTCATAGGCGATCCACGATACCCCGGAGTTTCCCGATATCGTCGGTACCTCCCTGCCTCACCGCCCTGGGTTGGGACGAGGGGCCGGCAGAGAGATTCGAACCTGAGAACTCGTAGCGAACCGAGTGAACGGCCCGTCATTCTCTCTGCCCGAAGTGACCGCGCGTTTAACCGCTCGGACACCCCGATCCCCGGCGACGTAGTGCACAACTAGATAGTTTTCCGCGACGAACAAAAAAAGAACCAGGAAAATCGGTTGAGAACTAAGGCCTGTGCAGAGTACACAAGATTTTGTTACACACACACATACACACACACATACACACACACACACACACAGACATACACCTATGGTTTTTTTCGCGGATTTGGATTCAGAATGGTCTAAAACGGATTACTGTGTGGTTATTTTTTTTTTCTGTTGAGTGTTGTCCAACTTTACCCCAGATCGATCGCATAAGGACGCCCAAGTCTTACTGTGGGACGTCCTAAAAAGTTGAATTTGAAGGCTTCCCATTGGCCTCACCGCCCTGGGTTGGGACGAGGGGGAACTGCGACCCGGTTACCCGAAATGATGCTCCCGTGGCGAGCCCCGAACTCACGGCCCCGCAACCGATCCGAGTCTCTTCTCCAGAGACACATGCCGCAACTCGCTCGGCCATAGCTGAACCCTTGTAGAAATGCATCTTCCAGAAGTCCCTGGATGTATCTGGGCGACAGCTTAGCCTAGCAAAAACGTCTGAGCCAATTCCGTCTGAATGAGGAATATCACCGAATTTTGTTTGCATTTTTCCTGAATAGTTAATGAAAATCGGGTTGATTTTAGAAAATAAGTCTGCTGTTATCTTTGGGAGACAATCAAAATTTATGATTTCAAAAAATAACCGGGAAAACGGACCTCTTCAACGTGAAGCTGAAACGCTCGCTAATTGGCTCCTGCCAGATCCTCCTTTGTCCTTGCCAGATTGGACGTCGAAATCGTGTTATCTAAGAGGAAAGTTATCAAACAAAAACAGTGGAAACCTAGTTTTCTCCATCTTGCTTCTTCTATTGTTTTCTTCAGCTCTTCGATTTCGATCTTTACTAGTTTTGTGTATGTTTCCTCTGAGGACTATTCGAAGTGAGATTTCACGATCTCAGCGCTTCAAGTGGCCGTAAATGAACTATTCCAGGTTGACGTAATCCTCCCGGTTTTTTTCAAACGTCCATATTTTCTACACTGTTTTGTTTATTCGTAAATTAGGAAGTACGGGCTGAAATTTTGTCGTAGGGGTTTTTTTCGAGGTGCTGAATCCGATTTTGCGGTAAAAAATAGGAAATTACGACATGCTGAAATTCCTCATTGTAGTTGAGAAACTTTAGAACTCTTCTACGACGATATCCACCCTTTTTGGGTAGATGCATCTATCCTCAAGGAAAATACCACCCAGATAATATAGGTATCTCATTGACGATATATCATTTGATCAGTATATCGATATGTTTCATTCGATTTGCCATCCCTAATTATGTTCAATGGAAAAACTGTACTATCGACAGTACTGCAAAATACAGCTGCAATAATAGGCAGAATCGATAGTACTCTCAACCACTGTCTACTACAAGTGGTCGAAGTAGGCTAGGTACACCCGAGGTATTTATAGGCCTGCGCGGCTGGCGTGTACGCGAAGTGTACCTACGGCAGAGTGCCAACTCAATGTCATAACAGTCGCCTAACCAGACACCTATAGGTTCATTAGGATCAGAGAAGGAAGGGAAAAAACAACGGGAAAAAACCCTCCGGCAGGCCGTCCCCTGTTGACCGCGACTTTTAAAATAGGAGAACAGAAGGCGGAACGGGGGTGTGAACTAATGTGCCGAGTCCATCCGCCTGGTAATGGAAAGGAACAACTCGCGCTGACAGTTCAACTTTCTCTTTGACGTCAGCAGCGAGTGTTCAACGTAGGAACTTCATAGGACATTTGATTCACCGTGAAACCAAATTTCGAAGTCATCAGACTTGTTGGTACTGTTATTAAGGCTTTTTTAAACATATTGTTGGTAGTGATCCCAACGGTTGACGTTGTAACTCCCTAAATACACATGACAAATCGTTCCCACAGCAAAAGTATTGGATGTACTCCCAAATTCAAGGCATTCAGTCTGCCGCAAACGACTTCAAGCTTCAATGCGGAGGTAATTGCAATTGTGAAAGCAATAGAATATGTTGTGGTCTCAGGAAGGGGTGACTATGTTTACCTAATATGCACCGACTCTCTCAGCACTCTGCACTTACTCAAATCATGTAATTTGAAGAGAGTTAATAACGATATCATTGCTCAGTTGCTCAGACTGCTGAGGCGATGCTCCGATAGGGGTATTTAAGTGGACTTCATCTGGGTGAAGGCTCATGCCGGCTTGGCATGAGTCGGCAAGACTCAACTGCATTCAGCTGATCAGAAGTACGGGATCACCGCAGCTTTGATTCATGAGTTACCACTTAGCCCAAAGGTTCGTCAGAAATATTATGAAAATATGAACAAGGGTTTTGATCAACAGCACTCGAAAAGAAATGTCCAAGCTGAAAGTGGGAGACTCTGTTCTGGTTCAGACCAACTTCCTTGGAAAGCAACCAAACGTCAGAGGGCCTTTCTTGCTGAAGCAAATAACCTACTTTGAGGGCTTTCCCAAAACTGTTCATTACGAAAACGATGGAAATATCAAGGTGGCCGCCATAAACAACGTTCTTCCATACTTCGACCGGGCAACTGTCAACTCTCGAAGTGGGGGGAAGTGTAGTGATAACAACGGTTGACGTTGTAACTCCCTAAATACACATGATATTATGGTTACCATAGCAACGTACAAATGAAGTGGAGAATTTAATAAAAAGTATTCATTAGTGATACGACATCGATAGAAAACATCGATGTTTCTCAACATCGATGTTTTTGATATCCACCATCGATGTCGAGTGGAAACATCGACCAAAAACATCGATGTTTTTCAACATCGATGTTTCTTAACATCGATGTGCCCGATCATAATTATACAAATATTCGAGATCGTTTGCTTGTAGGTACCTACTCGAATAGACTTTTTTTTTCATCTGATGAATCAATTTCTAGCCACTAGGTCAATTTCTACCCCAGTACATTCGCCAAATGAATATTTAAAGCAGTTACACCCCCCATAATATATATTATATCCCCCATATATATATATATATTGTTCATTGTTTTGTAGCACTTGTCCAGGCATTTTTTAAAAATAGGATAGCATTGAAAGGAAGATAATATTGCAGATTTAGGATTTAAGACAACTTGAAAAATCGGTAGGAAAATTAGCTATTATTTTTATTCCTCCAAAGAGATAAGAATGTAATAATTCATCACGATTGGTATTTTAACGCTTGTTTCATTCATTATTTTATTGTGTAAACTATTGAAAACCAATGGGTAAACTATTGAAAACCAATGGGAACAACAAATCAGGGGAAGTACGACATCGATTGAAACATCGGTAAGAAACATCGATGTTGTGAAAACACCGCCATCGAAACATCGATGTTAAAAACATCGATGTCGATGTCGCATCACTAGTATTCATTCTGGTTTTACCTTCGAATCCGAGTTTTATTCTAAAATATTAGTTGTAAGTTTGCTTCTACTTGTGTTAAAGTATTCCCTTATTGTTTAGTAATGGATGCACATTCCAGGGGACATCCCATTTGATGAACATTAGGTCAATTTAAACTAGAAGTTAAGCATTAAACCTTGCATCTTTAATTACCTTCCTCCTGCACGAAATTGTGTCACTCAATGTAATTTAGTTAATGTTTTGAGTAAGAAATTGTGGACCCCTCCTCCCTTCACGTTATCCACCATAACATTTCTAGCAGAATGCGAGCCTCGAATTTGAACCGCATTTCAAAATCCATGATCTACGATACCCAACATGCTAATTCGAGTTCACTCCCCACCCCCACCAGTAATGGGCACCAAAACGTTCAAAAGTCGTATCGTTTTTGGTAGGCAGTCCGTAGAAGTTCACATCCGTATTCAAGGTGAAACACACAAAAACCCACGAAATATGCGGTTTATGGTGTCCTGGCGCCATGATGGCACCACTGATTTGTTCCATGATGGCACAAAGAAGAATTCATGAAAATCCAGAGTTATATTAATAATGCCCTCCAATTTCAAAGCTTGGGTGCAATTAGAAAGATATGAAAGAAAGCATTAACCCAAAGGCAAAATTCGAAATTCCAGCGATCTAGAGCACAGCGAGCTACCCGCGTCGAACGAAAAACGCTACAAATAATTACACAAAGGTTTATTATTTTTCTATATAGATCACTCGACTGCAAAGAACACGGCTTTACCGTTGTTACCACCAACCAACTTGAAGAAAAACATCGATCGCATTTCGGTCTGCTAACATTTGAACGGAGATTAGGCCTCTTTTGCGATTCACACTCGTGTTTCTGATTTATCGTAAGTCCAACCCTTGAATTCTCGTAGGGAATTCGTCCTACAGGGCTCCGCGTGGTCTCAAAAAATTCTATAGAATCTTAAATTGAAGGAAAAACAATACCTTTATATGAAAAGTTTTTGAGTCAGGGCGTTTTTAAAATTTCAAACCTTATTTTTCAACCCTTAGAAGTGACCTACATCAACCAAAATCTTTGGGGCACAACTAGACCCCAAATGGAGCATACCATAGACATACTAAATTTCATCAAAATCGGTCAATGCTAAGTAGGGAAAGTGCCGCGTACGGCCGGCCAAATTTTTATTCGATTTTCGGATTCTACGTACCTTGAAACGTAAACCAACAAATATTGAAAAGAGAACCGTAAAAATGAAAAATCCGTGGAGAAAATTCAGTTTATTGGAGGGAATTGGGTTTCGTTACGTAAAAAACCGGCTGGAACGACAACCCAGAAGTTTCAATGAGACTGTTCTAGTTTCCTAGTGGATTGAAGAGGAGGAAGGTGGGTATTACTGATGATATCGATTCTATTTTCAATCCAAATAATCTTTGAATCTGCAGTAATCTAATCCTATACATAAAACCCCAATGTATGAATGTATGTACGTATGTCACCCGAACGTGGGGGTTCGATTCCAGGCCGTGACATAATTTTTTTTCTTTTTGTTGTTTTTTCTTCGTGTTTATCTACGATTTATCTTTGCCTGCTTTTAGCAGGCTTTTCAGCTAGTTATTCATCTTTTGGAAACCAAATCGCAATGTTTACGTCGTAGCTAATGTTTCCAAAGAGTTGCTTGAAAACGACTTTCGGCTCGCTCAGCTCATCAGATGACCCTGTTTGTGGTTACGAAGCAAAATGCTGCAAATTATTACACAAAAGTTCATTATTTTTCTGTGTAGATCACTCGCCTGCAAAGAACACTGATTGGCCACCCTACCCACTAACCATATTTTCTCTTCACAATCAAGTTTGCTTTGATGAAATAAACGCGTCACGCTCAATTCAAAAACGGGGCAAATTATTACACAATGGTTAAATATTTTTCTATATAGATCACTCGTCTACAAAGCCACCAACCATCCAACATGAAGAAAAACATCGATTGCATTTCGGTCAGCTAAAATTTGAAGCTAAGTGGGGAAAGTGCCGCGTACGGCGGACGGACGGCCAAATTTTGGTTCATTATTTTCAATAATGAACCTTAGGAATCGACCAAGAAAAAATTTTTTTTTACACCCCCTCAAAATTTGTTGGTTTACGTTTCAAGGTACGTAGAATCCAAAAATCGAACCAAAATTTGGCCGTCCGTCCGCCTTACGCGGCACTTTACCCATTGACCGATTTTGATGAAATTTGGTATGTAGGCTCCATTTGGGGTCTATTTGTTCCCCGAAGATTTTGGTTGATGTAGGTCACTTCTAAGGGTTCCAAAATGAATTTTGAAATTTTGAATACGCCCTAACTCAAAAAATTATGATATGAAGGTATTGTTTTTCCTTCAATTTAAGATTCTATAGAATTTTTCGAATTTTTTTAGACCACCCGGAGCTCTGTAGGACAAACTGTTCGCTCACTACGAGAATTTAAGTTTTGGACGTACGATAAATCAGAAACACGAGTGTGAATCGCAAAAGAGGCCTAATCCCCGTTCAAATTATAGCTGACCGACATACGATCGCTGTTTTTCTTCATGTTGGATGGTTGGTGGCTTTGCAGACGAGTGATCTATAGAAAAATAATAATCCATAGTGTAACAATTTGCAGCGTTTTTATTGCCGAGTTGCCTTACTCAACTTTCAAACTAATCCTTCTAAGGTTTAATAGTTTAACAATAAACTCCCGTGAGGAGGTTCATGTAGTCGAAATAATACCTAAATTTCATCGTATTACGTGATATTTTCGTTTGTTAAGCACTGGAAAACTGCAGTCGACACCATGACGTGATTCTAACGTGAGTTTCGTGGCCGGAGAAGTGTTCAAGGTTTCATTACGTGCGTCTTGGATTTCGTGTTAGCAAGTAACTAGTTTTTTAAGAACACAATATTGGCCGCTGGTGCTTCGATCATCCTTGGAAGATATCGCTGTGTTAGCTGTCATTGTGGTAATTCTTCGCTTAAGGCCGATCATCCTCGATTTTAATGCGATTTTGGTTTATTATTTTCAATAATGAACCTTTGGGATCGATCAAGAAAAAAATTTACTGGTAAAAAAAATACTGGTAAAATCACGCGATAACAGAGCTAGCACGGCATGGATCAGGAACCCTTCAGCAAAACTATGGGGATGGAGGTCGTTGGGTGAAAGTCCATTCTGGTTCTCTACCAACAGGAGTGAGGATGACAAGAGGCAGGCGTACCGGCAGTAGCCATCTATGCCGAATGGGAGGTCAAACACCCGAAACAGCCTCGCATGTGCTCCAGATTTGCCCAGCCGTGGTAGGACCCGGGTGTGCCCGTCACAATTCTGCCCTGAACCTACTGGAAGCCTACGCTCGCCGTATAGGATGGCCAGTATGGCTAGAGCCACACTTTAACCTGGAATAGCCAGGTTATCGTCCAGACCTCTTGGTGGTAACACCAAGAGGAGCCTTCATTATTGATGTCTCAGTGGTCTCTGGCTCCGGCCAGAGATCACTCGCAGACATCAATGCTTCCAAAATTCAAAAATATGAAGTTGACGGATTACTAGATGCTGCAGCAGGACTTGCAAACATTCAGCGAAACCAACTAAAGGTGATTGGAGCAACCATCACCTGGCGAGGGATATGGCATGGCAAGTCAGCCAAGGATCTGATTCGGGCTGGTTACCCACTGTTTATCCTGGAGTGGATGACCACCCGAGTCCTAACAGGAGGATCATTAATCTGGTCTAAATTCAGGACTACGGCCACACGACAGCGTGCCAAGGCTCGCGCAAATGGGCCCAGTGGGACCTGGAGCTGAACTCGAACCCCATAGAGGAGAAGCGTCGACTGATGGCATAGCCAGAAGAGGCACAATCCTCCCTCCATCATTTGTGGGATAAGGTGAATCAACCTTGTCCCTCACCCCAATGTCCGAGGTTGGATCTCGGACCCTGATACCAAGCAGCCAGACTGAGTGCTGAAAGTGCTGATACAATACTGTGATGTAATTATTTATGAACAATACCATCAATTGTAGCGGTGAAGTATTTTTTCCAAATATAAATTGTTAATGGTATGTAGGCTCCATTTCTGTACCTCAGAGGTCGATTATCGTAAGTGACATTTTGGCGATCTTACAGCAGAGCCAAAAGAAGTTGTGGGCACACCTATTTTGATCCCTATGGCCCATTCTGATGATTTTATCATGCTCAAATTAATTCTGTAGAATCTGTTTATGCCTACCAATACAATAGAATACAAAATACAATAGAAAGAATGCACATGCAAAACAAAAATCTCGAAAACGAGAATTTTGGACATACGATAGTTGACCTCTGAGGTACAGATTTAAGGTCTAGTTGAGCCCCGAAGATTTTGGTTGATGTAGGTCACTTCTAAGGGTTCAAAAATGAATTTTTAGAATTTTAAAACGCCCTAATTCAAAAAATTTTTGATTTAAAGGTATTGCTTTTTCATCAATTTAAGAAGTACAGAATTTTTAGAATTTTTGAGACAACGCGGAGCCCTGTAGGGCAAACCGTTCGTTTCCTACGAAAATTTAAGGGTTTTACGTACGATAAATGAGAATCACGAGTGTGAATCGCAAAAGAGGCATAATCTTCGTTCAAATTAAAGCTGACCGAAATGCGATCGATGTTTTTCTTCATGTTGGATGGTTGGTGGCTTTGCAGACGAGTGATCTATATAGAAAAATAATAAACCATTGTGTAATAATTTGCAGCGTTTTTACACTGTGATTTTTCAATTTCAGTAATAAACCTTTGGAATGGACCAGGAAATTTTTTTAACCCCCCCCCCCCCACTTATCCATCAAATTTTTTTGGTTTACGTTTCAAGGTACGTAGAATCCAAAAATCGAATTCAAATTTGGCTGTCCGTCCGCCGTCACTGCACTTTCCCCACTTAGCATTGACCGATTTTGATGAAAATTGGTTTGTAGGCTCCATTTGGGGTCTAGTTGTGCTCCGAAGATTTGGGTTGATGTAGGTCACTTCTAAGGGTTCAAAAATAAATTTTGAAATTTTGAAAACGCCCTAACTCAAAAAATGTCGATATAAAGGTATTGGTTTTCCATCGATTGAAGATACTCGTAGTATAGAATTTTTAGAAATTTTTGAGACCACGCGGAACCCTGTAGGACAAACCTTTCGTCCACTACGAGAATTTGAGGGTTGGACTCACGATAAATCAGAAACACGAGTGTGAATCGCAGAAGAGGCCGAATCTCCGTTCAAATGTTCAATGGCTGAAATGCGATTGATTTTTTTCTTCAAGTTGGTTGGTGGTAACAACGGCAAAGCCGTGTTCTTTGCAGACGAGTGATCTATACAGAAAAATAATAAACCTTTGTGTAATAATTAGCAGAGTTTTTGTTTGTCACGGATTCTGAATTTTTGGGATAAGGCCTATCACCAAGATTTGAATTCCTTCCGAAACGGTTTGTATCTCGCTTTAAAAGCTTGATAAAAATCGGGTTTTCCGACTAAACGGCTTAATATCCATCCCGTTGTTTTCAATTAACACTTTTTTGCTTCCGAGGCTACCAAGGTAGCGCAAGTTTTGTTTTCACTTTTCAAGGTTAAAAAAAAAGTTCTCCAAAATCGAAATTTTAGCTCGCGTTTTACTTTTCAGACCTTTCTGAACAATTTTGGTTCCGTGTCTGTCTGTCTGTGTGTCCGTGTGTCTGTCATTAAATCCTAGCCACAGCCATAACTTCTACACTTCTCTTCCAACGTTTATTCAGAATTTGATAGAAATACGTAGATTTAAAGTATTTACTGATTGCCTTCATTGCTTCACCAAGGCTCGTTAAGCAATATTATGGAAGCGTGATTTTTTATGTACTAATGAAAAACAATTTCCCATTTTCAGAGCTAATTTGTACGAGCATTGAGTCGTGGAGATTCAACATGAATACCATAAAGGTGTGATAAACGTTAAAACAAACTGTTATAAATCATAGAATTTTCCTCGCAACTGTTGATGATTGGAACGATGGAAATATTTTACGATATTGCGTTTTTGATGGTGGCAGCTTCAGTTCACGCCTATCAAAACTATCATCCAAACTTTGCTCCAGTTCAGGCCTATCCAAACTATCATCCACACTTTGCTCCAGTTATTGGTCAAAATTTTCATCCAAACTTTGCTCCAGTTATTGGTCAAAATATTCAACAACACCCGCCAATCTCTTCACAGTGGGTTAAAGTTCCCAATACAGGTACGTAATGTCACATAATATGAAAAAAGGGTTGATAGACTAGAAAGAGTAATTCTTAAATATAATTGTCTTTTGAATGACAACGACAAGCTTCAGTGGAAGCCCAAAGCAGTAGTGAATTGGCAACGTCACGTGTCAGGCCTACTATCCACTTCACAGGCAATAAGTTTCAATTCACTTGTTCTACTTGTATCGTACACTAGTTATCTTTCCATCATTACGTCTAGGTTATTATATTTCATGGAATAACTCGTTACACAATTGTTCTCGGCATAACGAGACCTTCAGTATATGAGGAGCAAGAGAAGGGAGAATGAAAACTAAATGTGAAGAAGGGAAATGAGGATTTATTCAGTGAAACTAACCAACAATCGAGAGGGGTCGGACAGGAAAGAAAATAAAATGCGATGTCAAGACGGGACGTGATAACGAGAAGAAAAGGTGTTTGCCGGGATGCTTGATTACAAGGTCAAGACAAGACTAATCTCCTTCCATTCCCCTGTCACAGGGCCGGTGAACTCCCTTCCTCTTTGCTCAATATGAAAGTCACACTCCACCCCCTGGCGGAAACATTTGGGGTCATGTTGGGGATGAAAATTTTATTAACTGTTGGGAGGCATTCCTGGGGAAACTGTCCTGGCTCACTGGCTGTGCTTCCTATACAGTTTACAGGTGACTGAATTCAATGAGCCTTGCTTTTGATGTTAATGTGTAGGTCAACCGCAGGAGTGGGCAAAGTGGGTGGAAACCCCAGGGACTGACAGGGGTGCGTAACTTTTTGCCTCCATGTGCGAGTTAGGGGCAGTTTATAGGCTGAGACTGGGGGTGGTGTGTCGTAGGATTTTTTATGGGGCACATTTAGTCCTATGGTCTTGTTAGCAGAGTGGCACAGTGGATCGTAACCACTCTCTGCTACCATATGAGGAGTGGGAGAAGGGAGAATGAAAACCAAATTCAAAGGAGGGCAAAAGGAGGATTTATTCAGTAAAACTTACCAATAATTGAGAGGGGTTGGGCCAGAAAGAAAATTAAATCCAACGTTGAGACAGGACGTGATAACGAGAAGAAAATGTGTTTACTGGGATGCATGATAACAAGGTCAAGACAAGACTAATCTGCTTCCGTTCCCCTGTCACAAGGGCCGGTGAACTCCCCTCCTCTTTGCTCACTCTGGGATCTGGTCTTCCGCCTAATATGAACGTCACAAGTAGCAGTGGCCAGCCTGAATGGAGAATACTGCATTACAGCGATACAGCATTACCAAATCCTGTGCAACCTAGTACTGAAGCCCAAGGAGTTTTCTGTAGGCCTGGAATTTGATTTTTTCTATGTGATCGTTCTCTGAATTGAAGACCATTTAGTTGGAAACCTTAATGGTTGGAAACCATTTAGGAAACGTCGGAAAGAAACCATTTTTCTGAAAATCACACGGTGCTGCTGCTAGTGGCAAATCTAGCCAACCTAGGTGCTGCATCTACCCCTCGCAAGTGATGGAGATGGATCATTGGAAATTCATTACCAAACAAGATGTGTGATCCTTTGGTCCAGAGAACAGGGTGAGGCAATAAGTAGCCAAGAGCGAAATCGTCAGAATAAAATGCAGATCTTCCCTTGGGAAGACAACTGATGACGTCCGTAATGCCAGGAAATGGCAGTTGGCCTAACTCGAAATGATCGTTTGCTTTACTGCTTTGGTTAATTATTTTCATAAATGAACCTTTGGAATCGAGCAAGAAAAAAAACGCTGCAAATTATTACACTATGGTTTACTATGTTTCTATGTAGATCACTCGTCTGCAAAGAACTCAACTTTGCTATTGTCACTTTTTTTTTTCCAACCCCTCAAAGACAAAATGTCTACAACCAACAATAGATTCTACCTACCTCGTACCTCTTTTGCGATTCACACCTGCATTTCTGATTTATCGTGAGTCCAACCCTCAAGTTCACGTAGGCAGCGAACGGTTTGTCCAACAGGGCTCACCGCGTGGTCTCAAATAATTCTATCACGTAATACTATCTTGAATTGATGGAAAACATACCTTTATATCAAAGTTTTTAGCTAGGGCGTTTTCAAAATGTCAACCCTTATTTTCCTACCCTTAGAAGTGACCTACATCAACCACAAGCTTCGGGGCACAACTAGAACCCAAATGGAGCCCACACACCAAATTTGGTCAAATTTGGTCAATGCTAACTGAGAAAAGTGCCGCGTACGGCGAAAGGACGGCCAAATTTTTATTTGATTTTTGGATTCTACGTACATGTAAACGTAAACCGACAAATTTTGAGGGGGTCAACAATTTTTTAAATAATCCAAACATAAATAAATCTTTCTTGGTCGTTTCCAGAGGTTTATTATTTGGGAAAATCTTCAACGCCATAGTTCCCTGACCGCCTTGTCTCATGTTTTGGGGACGTGCTTTGGCTCCACTGTTCGCCAGACTTAACCTGTGGCTTCAGTCCATGGGGATACCTCGTGTCTATGCTTCGAAACCGACCCAAAAAATCCAACAACAGAACTTGCATCCATTGACGAAACACTGCTGAAGCTCGTACACTGGCGAGCAATGGAGCCAAAGCACGTCCCCAAAACATGAGTAGTGACAATTCGATGTACCTTTTGATGCGATATTTAACATCGAAATGATATCGGAAGACAGTATCAATATCGATAAAATATCGGAAGGAAAATATCGATATCACTAATATCGAATATGTTTTTGCATCGTTTGTTATCGATTAAGAGAAATTGATAAATTACAGTGGGAAGGAATGTACCCATCACAACCGATATTTTTTTTCTTTCGACATCAATGTTTTCCTTTCGATATTCGATAATAAAGCAAGAAAAATATAGATTCAAATATCGGAAATATCGTAACAAAATGTCGATATCAATAAATATCGAAAGTAGCGAATTGTCACTAAACAGACAGGGAGGTCAGGAAACTATGGCGTTCCCTTGACAGCATTTAACGTAAAATAGCATGCACTCTACAGAAAACCCGAAATAAACTACTAAAACTGTAGTTTCTGTAACAAAACTAGTCATCATTCTAAACGTACCAGCCAGAATTCCACCTTTCTGGCGGCCACCACGTGCATGCGATGGGTTGATATGATTATCAAAGCCTTGAGACAACAAAGGGAAGTGATTTTAGAGAGGCAAATGTTGAACGACAAATTTATAGAGAAAGATTAATGCTCTTGGGACGGCACGACACCACCGATACATCGGAGTGTCGATACTTTTTTAGTATCGATACCGATATTTGTGTCGATACTTTTGATGCAAAACTAAAACCGATATATTGGTATCGATACTTTTGCCTAAAATATCGGAGGTATCAATAATTTCTTTACGATATTATCAAAAAATTTTCCAAAATAAATATGTGAAAAAATACCAAATAAGTAACTAGAAAAAAATACCATATTTTGTCTGCTACAGAATACCACTCAAAATAGGCTCAGAATATTATCAATTGGAATGATATATCGCCACGATAACCTCAGAAGTACGACGAAATTTCCGGTAAAAATCATGAGATTTATATGATTTTTAGTGCAAATCGTTAAAAGAAATACGATTTTCAGCGGAAATTTCGTCGTACTTTCTATTCGGTTGGTCGCAGCGACCTGGAGTTGGTCTCATTCGATTCTGGGTGAAAAATCGTATGAGAATTTGTGAGCGTTTCGAATTTTGATTTGGATATTTTGACAATGTTAGGTCATAAACATGTCCAGAGTTCGGGAGAAAATCATAAAAAATGTATGATTTTCAGGGAGAATCGTTTATAACTTTGATCTTTAGGGAAATCATAGAAAAAATCATAAAATCGTATTCAAAATACGAATACGGGGGAAAATTGTATTAAAAGTGTGAATAAGATTGTATTCGTACTCATACCTGTATTCGTATTCAAAATCATGAAATTGCAGATGTGATTTGTATTCATAATCGTATTTATGAATAAGAATTGGCCCAACTCTGCTTCCACAACAATCTCCTCCACTCAGTCGAAACTTTGATGACAAAATCAACCCAGCGCATGCTCGCGATTGTCACCTGAGAAACAAATATCGCCGATTTCCAGGTTATATGTTATTGTCTTTTAGGGAGATTCCCGTGAGCCACCCTGTACTATCAACTCAGATTTAAATAATGATTTCTTTGGTTATTATGTTAATTGACAACGCATTCTTTGTTGTACAGTCTGTGAGAAAATCGGAAACCCAAAACCAAGTCAATTGGGTTGCGTCTGCTCGTCATTGGTGGGAACAGGTTATATGCAACAAGCGAAATGGGTATGCAGTGGGGGAGGTACACATATATCTCGAATTATAGCACCTGGTTCCATCCCGGGGTTCTACCCACCACCCAACCCTCCAATCCCCAGGGTGAAGGTGGTACTATGCTCAGAGAATTTGACAGGGAAGCCAGTGTACACACAAGCAGGTGTGGCGATACAATTCCCACCAGGTGCATCAATAATGTACCGACCTGGGATGTCAATATTAACACAACCGATATCAAACGTACAAGGGACGTCAACAAATGATGCAGGGATTTCAGTGATATACCCACCAGGGACGTTATTCACCTTCCCACCAGGGTCAAATGTACAAAACCCCTATGGGGGGCCAATGACGTTCCAAGCGGGGTCGTCAATGAAGTACCAACCGGGGATGGTGATGTCATACCCAATAGATTACACAAATCAATTCTACCCGAATGGGTCAATAATATATCAACTAGGGACGTCAGTGGAATACCCACCAGGGACGGCAATACAATTTGAACCTGGGACGAAAATAAATTGCGAAGGAGACACCTTACAAGAGGATCTACCAGAAGTGAACAAGGGAAAAACGAACAGGGGAGATTTTACAATAGAGGGACCATCAGATGAAGAAGAATGGCCAGAAGAAGTGCTGATAACGAATGCACCAACCGAACATCTTGACAAACCACCTATGACGAAACCAACGACGGAAGAACCAATAAGACGGCGTGGGATTCGACGAACAAAGAAACCACGGACACAGCTATCGACACATAGGCCGCCACGGACTAGAAAACCAAGGAGACCATCTAAACAGCCACCGACGAGATCACGTAAGCCGCCACAGACCAGAAAACCAAGGAGACCGTCCACACAGCCACCGACGAGATCACATAAGCCGCCACAGACCAGAAAACCAAGGAGACCGTCTACACAGCCACCGACGAGATCACGTAAGCCGCCACAGACCAGAAAACCAACGCAACCGTCAAGGCATCAAGGGAACAGACCAACTAAGCCACCAAACAAGAGTCGACTACCGACTAAACCGACGTGGCGACCAACATGGAATAGGAAGGTAACACAGGCATGGAATAGGAATAGGAATCTAACACAGGTATGGCATGGGAGTAACAAGCCACCAGTGATGCATAATTGGAGACGGTATCAGAACACTAGACTACACAAAGGTTACTGGAGGAGCAAAAGGTGGTAACCTACGACCAATAATACGGCAATAACATTCTCGTGAAGGAATTTTAAGGTTATTCCTTTTAACAACCTTTATCTACTCAAACAATAAAGAAAGAATTCAGGTAAAAATGTGTAACCTTCAATCAACCCTCTACAAAATTTGTTTTAGCGAATTTTCAAAAAAAAAAAAAAAAAAAAAAAAAGCAACGGCAGTGGTCTCAAAATTTTTAATTTGGAAAATATTCATCACTTCTGCAGCAACTATACTGTACTCTCAGTCGGTCCCCGTTCTTTCTTAGTATTCCACGAAACCTAAGGCGCAAGAACATAAAAAAGTGCACCTAAATTTGAAATTTTATAGGATTATAGAAATTTATTAGTGGTATTCATTTGATTTCACCAAAATCGAGCAATAATTGCCAGTAAAAAATGGGAAAACCCTTTTATTCAGTTATGTTTTTAACATTTGCTCTGGCAATTATTGTTCAATTTTGATGATTCCAGCGACAATCTTTCAGTTTTTCAATTCCCTAGGGCCGTGCACTAACAAATTCCTAAAATCCTTGAAAATTCCAAATTTAGGTACAACTATGAAAGTTTTGCCCCTGCAATTTAGGGAAATACTAACCCGGAACGAACGGGAACCGCCGTTACTTTCTCGTTCTAGGTTTGTCTAATCTCTAGCGAACCGGCGATCAATTACCCCTTCTCCCCCCTCCCGAGAGAAGCAGCAACATTGCCTCCCCCTCAGCCATCTCGTAGCTGGCAACTGCAGTTTTTCCTTGTTTTCTCAGGAAATTATCATCCAATTTACATGTTTCTTGTGGCATTCTTCTTATTTTATAATCTCTACACTAATGCACTTGTTCAATTCCAAAACTTGAAAATAAGTAAAAAGTTGTACCTAAATTTGAAATTGTCGAGGATTTTTTTTTTAATTCATCAGGATATCTACCTAGGGAATTGAAAAACTAATCATTAAAATCGATCAATAAAATCAGAGAAAAGAAAATCAAGAAAAATCAAAAAAAGTGAAATCAAGAAGAAATTGGAAGTGATTTTGTTTTTCTTTTTAAACATAAGTATGTAAGTAAGAAAATGGCATGAGTATGTAAGCATGTACCAGACGAACTTCCTTAAACCAAATAAACAGATCATAGTCAGAAGAATCCATTTCATAACAATATTTTATGAGAAATCAGGGCAAACACTCGAAGAAACCTTTGTTCAGTTCCCAAAGACCGATTGTTATGAAATTTGAAACTCATATAATTGGGTATTTGGCTCCATTTACGGTCTAGTTATGCTCGGTAACGTTTTGGCTATTGCCGATTCCTATCAAGTTATTTACATATTTATATATATAGCTCTCTTAGACAACCAATAGGAACAACTCTAATGTGAGGGAGGTTTTACCGAACCAATAGGAAAGAGGAAGGAGTTGAGGAAAACCCAGGGCCTCTCATTATATAGAAGGCCCTCGAGGAGGCCCTTAGGGCAGAACTGTACCGACATTCGTTGAATAAAGAACTTCACTCTACGCCCTGCGAGTGGTTCCATTCTACCCTACAACAAGTAGGTACTTTCGGGGGGGTCAGGGGCGTTGGGTGACCCCTGAAAGTGGAGGGGCACTAAACTAGAAAACGCTGCAAATTATTACACAACGGTTTATTATTTTTCTCCATTGATCACTCGTCTGCAAAGCCACCAACCATCCAACATGAAGAAGATCATTGATGCCTTAAACGTCCATGAATACTCCTCACCCATAAGCAAGCAACGAAAACAGAAGAATGCATTCTTAACGGGACATCCTGTGAGCCACTCAGCTAGGGGTGTGTCGGTCCAGGTATTTCCCTGGAACGGTTCCAACGGTTACGGTGACAAAGATGTAACCGTTCCAAATTACCGGTACGGTTCCATTACCGGTATAGGCGATCAAATCCCACTCACATGACATGGATGAAGCATGTAGTCAAATCCCTATCGTCCTTCTTCCATGCTTATGATCTCAACTTGCAATACAATAGCATCATTTTCCTTGACAATTCGCTAAAAGGAAGGAATTTGAACAAGTGTTACAAAAGAGGCAATTTATTATAAATAATAGTTACCAAACAATTCAAGGAAAGAATAATGACGTTGCAGTTTAAGAACTTGACATGACAATAATAAATTAATAATACTGGAGACAACTTCCATGCTAACCAGTCCAGAAGATAACTTTCTGCTCAAGAGCCATTCCATGAACCATTCTCAGTCCATGGAAGTAGTAAGGGCGCTTCCAGGTACAACATGGAACAGAACTGAGAACAAGATCCATGCTTACCGGTCCAAAACCCTTCCCTGTCCAGAGTCATTGAACCATTCTATATGATATCTTATCGGTTTGGTTCCAGTTCCATCCTCACCAATCAAAATGATCACATTGATGAGATGATTGATCAGATCATTCTGATTGGTGAGGATGGAACTGGACCGATGGAAAAGATTCTCTTCCCGGTCCAGAGCCATTTCAAGATATCTTATCAGTCCGTGGAACTGGACCGGTAAGGGTTGAGTTTTTGTCACTGCGTGGAACCGTTCCAACCTGATACTCGGTTCCACAGTCCCGGTACAGCTGTACCGACACACCTCTACACTCAGCTTTGTTATAAACATCAATAAGGAATTTTCTGGTACCAACAATATTCTTCCCTTATTTACTGATTGGGCAATGTTGGGTACAGGTTTATCCCTTCCTAAACTTTTAGTCAAAATCCTATCATCGTAGGAAAAAGTCGAAAATTTCGACTGGATACTGACCACAGTATTAGGTATTTATTTTTACCCTAACAGTAGAACCTCAATGAAATGTAAAAACTAAATGTTAAAATGTAACAAAAACAAAAAGGTAATCAGAAAATTAGGGTGGTTGAAAGTAGAAAAGTAAAACTTACCTGTTAGCCGTTGTAAAAGGATGAACTGTAGCTGTAGCGCGAGCGCAAATAGGAAAAACACAGTTTCAAATGAACTGAGTTTGAACTTCGACTTTGTGAAACAAGATAAGAAACTGATAAGGAGAGGAGTTGAATGTTTGACATGACCCAGTATCCCATAGGATTCTCCACGATGTTTGAGCATCCATCCATCTGAATTGAATCGAAATGTGTATCGATCAGAGAGAATAATAAATCGATTTTGTCTTCCCCGGCAGGGGCCGAGAAAGGGGTATATTCACACTATTGCGCATGCGCAGACGGGGCAAAACTGAAAATAAAAAACAATCACTATGGTAACACTGGGGTCCCGCCCCAGATCATGGACAGATCTTGGAAATTCGGGAATTGGCAATCGATTCTATGGATCGATGGATCGATTCTTCAATTAGGTTACCTATCGATTCTATCCTACTTCTTCTTCTTCTCCTCTCTAGTCACTGGCCGTCATGGACTCAAGTGGATTCTAAGTCCATGAAGACTAGCTCCATGGCCTCGGGTGACTACTTCCATTCTACTACCTACATCTTTCAATTTCTAACATGAAAGTTTGACATAACTACATGTCAGTTATGAAAGATCCATTAATACACTTATAAAAGATCCATGCTTCCATGAAGTATCAGTGAGTTTTGAGGAAACTGTCTACTGGGGAATTTTTTCTACTCTGGGGGGAACACTTTTTCAAGGGAGTTTTTTCAATTTTGAGGTAAAGATGTAGCTTACAGAGAGAGAAATTATGCCGGGGCTAGACCCTGAGTGGCCTTATGGACGCCACGCCCCTGGTGGGGGTTAACCTATTCGGTGATAGTTGGTTATGTTTAACGTTCTTCTGTTGTGCAAAATAATACTTGTACTGGTTTTTGTAATCCAGTTTACGGATTATTGGGATATGGGTTTTAATCGGGTTGAGAACGGGGCGGTAGCGCTGACCTCTGTCGGGGCGCGTTGGAACTGGGTCTATGTGGTTGATTTGAAATCACCAATGATGAAGCGGCGGGGGAGTTCTAACAGGGAGCGAATGGCTGGTCCTACACAGCTCTGGGTGGTCTCATTCGAATCTAAAAATTCAATACTATTTTAAATTGTTGAAAAAACAATACATTTATATCGAAAGTTTTTGATCTAGGGCGTTTTGAACATTTCAGTCCTTATTTCCCAACCCTTAAAAGCACAAATAGACCCCAAATAGAGAATATGAACCAAATTTCATCAAAATCGGTCATGGTGACTAAGGAAAGAGCCGCATACGGCGGACGGACGGCAACACTTTTATTACATTTTTGGATTTTACATACCTTGAAACGAAAACCAACAAATTTTGAAGGGTTAAAATTTTTCTTCTTGGTCAATCCCAAAGGTTTACCCAAAGGCTTGCTTATTCCCAAGCACAAAGTCTTGCTGTTCTTGGTAAATATTCTGATTCCCACCTATCTTCTTCTTTTGCCTTAAAATTGTTCATAGAATTCGTTTTATGAATCTAATTTTAGGCGTTTGGCCGAGGTAAAGGAATCAGGAATGCCTCATTCATCACTGATTGTGCTCTTGACATTCGGACACTACCCCTAAACCTGATTAAATCCAACCAGTCATCAACTTCGAACTACTTCTCGCCAACCTTCTCGCAAGAGGAAAAAGTTGCAAAAATCCCAGCAAAATGTTCTAAAATGCCGTTTGGATGCTCTGGAAAAACAGACAAAGAGATTTAAAAATGTTAAGTGTTGATTTCAATTCATCTTTTTATTGCCGAGTTGCCTTACTCAACTTTCAAACTACTCCTTCTGAAGTTTAATAGTTTCATAATAAACTCCCGTGAGGAGGTTCATGTAGTCGAAATAATACCTAAATTTCATCGTATTACGTGATATTTTCGTTGGTTAAGCACTGGAAAACTGCAGTCGACACCATGACGTGATTCTAACGTGAGTTTCGCGGCCGGAGAAGTGTTCAAGGTTTCATTACGTGCGTCTTGGATTTCGTGTTAACAAGTAACTAGTTTTTTTAAGAACACAATATTGGCCGCTGGTGCTTTCACCATTCTTGCAAGATATCGCCGTGTTAGCTGTCCTAGTGGTAAATTCTTTGCTTAAGGCCAATCATCCCCGATTTTAATACGATTTTTTGGTTTATTATTTTCAATAATAAGCCTTTGGAATCGAGCAAGAAAAAAAATTTTTAACCCCCCCTCAAAATTTGATGTTTTACGTTTCAAGGTACGTAGAATACGAAAATCGAATAAAAAAATTTCCGTCCGTCCGCCGTACGCGGCACTTTTCTTAGCAACACTGGACCGATTTGGTTCAAATTTGGTATATGGGCTCCATTTGGGGTCTAGTTGTGCCGCGAAGCTTTTGGTTGATGTAGGTCACTTCTAAGGGGTGAAAATTAAGGGTTGAAATTTTCAAGAGTGCCCTAGCTCGAAAACTCTCGAAATAAAGGTATCGTTTTTTCACCAATTTTAAATAGTATTGAATTTTTAAAAATTTTTGAGACCACCCGGAGCTCTGTAGGACAAACCGTTTGGTCCCTACGAGTACTTGAAGGTTTTCCTTCGATAAAACAGAATCATGAGTGTGAATCGCAAAAGAGGTCTAATCTCCATTCAAATTTTATCGGACTAAAATGCGATCGCTGTTCATTTCTTCGATTTGTATACAGTTTTGCCTTCTGCGTAACCAGTAATCAAATTTCCATATGAAGCTTTCTATTTTTTCCAATCGAGTGTGAAGCGTTTAGTTCTTTCTAATAAACTTGATTGTGAAGGTGTGAAGCCAGTGTGGTGTGGTAGGTAGTACCTAGCTGGTAGGTAAAAAAAAATTGGTAGGTAAAAAAAATGTTAGTGGGTAAAAAACGCTGCAAATCATTGCTCAAAGGCTTCTTCACTCTTCAGATCACTGATCAGCTGAGTGAGCTCCGAAGCCATTTTCAATCCTATTGAATGGAAGGGCTCTTCCAGGCGTCTCCAGCATTCGAGGAGATCTTCTTCACACCTCAGATCACTGATCAGCTGAGTGAGCTCCAAAGCCATTTTCAATCCTATTGAATGGAAGTGCTCTTCCAGGCGTCTCCAGCATTCGAGGAGATCTTCTTCGCTCCTCAGATCACTGATCAGCTGAGTGAGCTCTAAAGCCATTTTCAATCCTATTGAATGGAAGTGCTCTTCCAGGCGTCTCCAGCATTCGAGGAGATCTTCTTCGCTCCTCAGATCACTGATCAGCTGAGTGAGCTCCAAAGCCATTTTCAATCCTATTGAATGGAAGTGCTCTTCCAGGCGTCTCCAGCATTCGAGGAGATCTTCTTCGCTCCTCAGATCACTGATCAGCTGAGTGAGCTCTAAAGCCATTTTCAATCCTATTGAATGGAAGTGCTCTTCCAGGCGTCTCCAGCATTCGAGGAGATCTTCTTCACTCCTCAGATCACTGATCAGCTGAGTGAGCTCCGAAGCCATTTTCAATCCTATTGAACGCAGGAAGCTGAAATTTGAGAGGGAAGGTCAAGGGAGAATACAGATGGTGATAGGTGCTATTGATGGAGAACCAGTGATCTATACAGAAGGGTGATCTATACAGAAAATAATAAACCTTTGAGCAATGATTTGCAGCGTTTTTTATTAAAAAAAAAATTTTGCTTCCTCACTACCGAAGGTAGGGAAGCTTTGTATTCGAGAAAATGGTTGCGCCTGCCATTTGACTCTGCTAATGCCTACATCCATGGACCAGTGGGTGATGGTGGTCTTGGAGTAATGGAACTACTCAGTCAAATACCAACCATAAGAGCTAATAGGGTAGGGGCGGCAAACACACAACTCTTTGAAGGAGGAACGAGTCTCCAACAACAAAATGGGACATCAAGAATCGACCGTCGAATTGCCAGGGCACAACGTCTCCATCAAACCACGGATGGAGCTGAACTGCTAAAATCACGCGATAACGGAGCTAGCACGGCATGGATCAGGAACCCTTCAGCGAAACTATGGGGATGGAGGTCGTTGGGTATGGTGAAAGTACATTCTGGTTCTCTACCAACAGGAGTGAGGAGGACAAGAGGCAGGCGTACCGGCAGCAGCCATCTAAGCCGAATGGGATGTCAAACACCCGAAACAGCCTCGCATGTGCTCCAGATTTGCCCAGCCATGGTAAGACCCAGGTGTGCCCGTCACAATTCTGCCCTGAACCTACTGGAAGCCTACGCTCGCCGTAAAGGATGGCCAGTATGGCTAGAGCCACACTTTAACCTGGAACAGCGAGGTTATCGTCCAGACCTCTTGGTGATAACACCAAGAGGAGCCTTCATTATTGATGTCTCAGTGGTCTCTGGCTCCGGCCAGAGATCACTCGCAGACATCAATGCTTCCAAAATTCGAAAATATGAAGTTGACGCATTACTAGATGCTGCAGCAGCACTTGCAAACATTCAGCGAAACCAACTAAAGGTGATTGGAGCAACGATCACCTGGAGAGGGATATGGCATGGCAAGTCAGCGAAGGATTTGATTCGGGCTGGTTACCCACTGTTTATCCTGGAGTGGATGACCACCCGAGTCCTAACAGGAGGATCATTCATCTGGTCTAAATTCAGGGCTACGGCCACACGACGGCGTGCCACGGCTCGAGCAAGTGGGCTCCGTGGGACTTGGAGCTGAACTCGAACCCCATGGGGAGGAGAAGTGTCGACTGATGGCATACCCAGAAGAGGCACAATCCTCCCTCCATCATTTGTGGGATAAGGTGATTCAACCTTGTCCCTCACCCCAATGTCCGAGGTCGGATCTCGGACCCTGATACCAAGCAGCCAGATGGACATGACTGCTGAGTGCTGAAAGTGCTGATACAATACTGTGATGTAAATATTTATGTACAATACCATCAATTGTAGCGGTGAAGTATTTTTTTCCAAATATAAATTGTTAATGAAAGAAGTGAAAAAAAAAATGTCCTCCAAAATCAAAATTTCCACTTGCTTTTTGCATTTTAGAGCTTCCCGAACAATTTTGGTTCCGTGTCTGTCTGTCTGTCTGTCTGTCGGTCTGTCGGTCTGTCTGTCTGTCGGTCTGTCTGTGGTCAATCCTTGTCCCGGGCAAAACTATACCAACCTGTGGTCCGATTTTGATGAAATTTTCAGGGATTGTGCGGGTTAGGTCCTAGACGGTCCCCTATAAATTTCAGCACCTTCGGACCAATAGGAGCGAGTGCGCATGCGCAAACGTGAATTTCCTGGAACCTCGGTTTCTCGGTTTATAATGAACCGATTTTGCTCAAATTTGGAGGTTAGTTAGGTACTAACTTCTAAGAGACACCCTATAAGTTTCAATCAAATTGGTCAAGCAATAGCCGCTGCGCATGCGCGAACTTTAAATTTATTGTTACAACCAAAACTCCGCAACTATTCAACCAATTTCGATGAAATTTTCAGGGATTGTGTGGGTTAGGTCCTAGACGGTGGACCGCTAATATTTTGGTATTCAATAACTCTTTGAATCATATTTTTTTCGCCAACTGATTCTGTACGTCCATGTTACAATGAGTGAGGAAGCTATACTGCCCACCCAACTTGGCAGACGTTTTTTTTAAATTTTTTTTTGATTTTTTTTTTCTTTTTTTCTTCAAATTGGTTGGTTGGTGATTTTGTAGACGAGTGATCTATATAAAAATAATAAACCGTTGTGTAATAATTTGCAGCGTTTTTATGTAATAATGAAAAACAATTTCCCATTTTCAGAGCTAATTTGTACGAGCATTGAGTCGTGGAGATTCAACATGAATACCATAAAGGTGTGATACACGTTAAAACAAACTGTTATAAATCATAGAATTTTCCTCGCAACTGTTGATGATTGGAACGATGGAAATATTTTACGATATTGCGTTTTTGATGGTGGCAGCTTCAGTTCACGCCTATCAAAACTATCATCCAAACTTTGCTCCAGTTCAGGCCTATCAAAACTATCATCCACACCTTGCTCGAGTTATTGGTCAACAGTTTCATCCAAACTTTGCTCCAGCCATCGGTCAAAATTTTCATCCAAATTTTGGTCCAGTTGTTGGTCAACATTTTCAACAACACCCGCCAACCTCTTCACAGTGGGTTGAAGTTCCCAATACAGGTACGTAATGTAACATAATATGAAAAAAAGGGTTGATGGACTAGAAAGAGTAATTCTTAAATATAATTGTCTTTTGAATGACAATGACAACGACAAGCTTCAGTGGAAGGCCAAAGCAGTAGAGAATTGGCAACGTCACGTGTCAGGCCTACTATCCATTTCACAGGCAATAAGTTTCAATTCACTTGTTCTACTGGTATTGGACACTAGATATCTTTCCATAATTACTTCTAGGTTATTATAATTCATGGAATAATTCATTAAACGATTGTTCTCGGCATAATGCGTCCTTCAGTATAAGAGGAGCGGGAGAAGGGAGAATGAAAACTAAATGTAAAGGAGGGCAAGAGGAGGATTTATTCAATAATCGAGAGGGGTCGGGCAGGAAAGAAAATAAAACGCGATGTCGAGACGGGACGTGATAATGAGAAGAAAAGGTGTTTACCAGGATGCGTGATTACAAGGTCAAGACAAGACTAATCTGCTTCCATTCCCCTGTCACAGGGCCGGTGAACTCCCCTCCTCTTTGCTCACTCTGGGGTCAGGTCTGCTGCCTAATATGAAAGTCACACCCCCCCCCCCCTGGCAGAAACATTTGGGGTCATGTTGGGGATGGTTGATACCAAATTTTATTAACTGTTGGGAGGCATTCCTGGGGAAACTGTCCTGGCTCACTGGCTGTGCTTCCTATACAGTTTACGGGTGACTGAATTCAATGAGCCTTGCTTTCGATGTTAATGTGTAGGTCAACCGCAGGAGTGGGCGAAGTGGGTGAAAACCCCAATGACTGACAAAGGTGGGTAACTTTTGGCCTCCATGTGCGAGTTAGGGGTAGTTTATAGGCTGATACCAGGGTGGTGTGTCGTAGGATTTTTTATGGGGCACATTTAGTCCTATGGTCTTATTAGCAGATTGGCACAGTGGAAGCGTGCTGGGCCCATAACCCAGAGGTCTGTGGCAACCACGCTCTGCTACCATACGAGGAGCGGGAGAAGGGAGATTGAAAACTGAATGTAAAGGAGGGCTAAAGGAGGATTCATTCAGTAAAACTTACCAATAATCGAGAGGGGTTGGGCAGGCAAGAAAATAAAATGCAATATCGAAACAGGACGTGATAACGAGAAGAAAATGTGTTTACTGGGAGGCAAGATAACAAGACTAATCTCCTTACATTCCCCTGTCACAGGGCCGGTGAACTCCCCTCCTCTTTGCTCACGTCAGGTCTTCCGCCTAATATGAACGTCACAAGTAGCAGTGGCCAGCCTGAATGGGGAAGCGATACAGCGTTGCCAAATCCTGTACAACCTTGTACTGAAGCCCAAGCCGTTTTCTGTAGGCCTGGAATTTGATTTTTTCAATGTAATCGTTCTCTGAATTGAAGACTTAGGTAGTCCGTCACACAATATACAATAAACACGGTTGGAAACGTCGGAAAGTCACAGTTGTCACCATTTTTCTGCTGAAAATCAATGGTGCTGCCGCTAGTGGCAAATCTAGCCAACCTAGGTGCTGCAAGTGACCCCTCGCAAGTGATAGAGACGGATTATTGAAAATTCAGTACCAAACAAGACATGTGATCCTTTGGTCCAGAGAACAGGGTGAGGCAATAAGTAGCCAAGAGCAAAATCGTCAGAATAAAATGCAGATCTTCTCTTGGGAAGACAGCTGATGACGTCCGTAATGCCAGGAAATGGCAGTTGGCCCAACTCGAAATGAGTTTTGCTTTACTGCTTTGGTTAATTATTTTCAAAAATGAACCTTTGGAATCGAGCAAGGAAAAAAACGCTGCGAATTATTACACAAAGGTTTATTATTTTTCTATGTAGATCACTCGTCTGAAAAGAACGCGGCTTTGCCATTGTCACTACCTACCAACCATAGATACTACCTACCATGAAGCTCTTTCGCGATTCACACCCAAGTCCAACCCTTAAGTTAACGTAATACTTTCTTGAATTAGAAAACATACCTTTATATCAAAATCTTGTCGGGCTAGGGCGTTTTCAAAATTTCAACCCTTATTTTCCTACCCTTAGAAGTGATCTACTTCAACCACAAGCTTCGGGGCACTACTAGTAACCAAATGGAGCGTACACACCAAATTTCATCAAAGTTGGTCAATGCTAATTGAGAAGAGTGCCGAGGACGGACGGCCAATTTTTATTCGATTTTTGGATTCTACGTACATGGAAACGTAAACCAACAAATTTTAAGGGGGGTTAAAAATTTTTTAAATAATCCAAAACAAATAAATAAACCTTTTTTGGTCGATTCCAAAGGTTTATTATTCAGGAACATCTTCAACGCCTTAGTTCCATGACCGCCTTGTCTCATGTTTTGGGGACGTGCTTTGGCTCCACTGCTCGCCAGACTTAACCTGTGGCTTCAGTCCATGGGGATACCTCGTGTCTATGCTTGGAAACCGACCCAAAAAATCCAACAACAGAACTTGCATCCATTGACGAAACACTGCTGGAGCTCGTACACTAAAACTTTTCAAGTTGGCTTTCTATTTTCCTCAAGTCTGGTGAGCAATGGAGCCAAAGCACGTCCCCAAAACATGAGATGAGGCGGTCAGGGAACTATGGCGTTTCCTTGACAGCATTTGACGTACAATAGCTACAGAAAACCCGAAATAAAATGGTTGTACGACTAAAACTGTAGTTTCTGTAACAAAACTAGTCATCATTCTAAACGTACCAACGAGAAATCCACCTTTCTGGCGGCCACCACGTGCATGCGATGGGTTGAAATGATTATCAGAGCCTTGAGACAACAAAAGGAAGTGATTTTAGAGAGGCAAATGTTGAACAAAAAATTTATAGAGTAAGATTAATGCTCTTGGGTAGGGATGGCATGACACCACCGATACATCGGAGTGTCGATACTTTTTTTTAGTATCGATACCGCCATGTAGTAGTGACGACGCTTCGCCATCATTCTACACCGCCCCCGTCCGAAAAATTCCTCTGTGTTATATCGACAGGCCAGATGATTAAATTTTTATACGATTTATTGTGATGGCGACATCATTCCATTTCTAGTGAAAGAAAAACATCATTTCATTGAACAAAGATTTCTTGCTACTCAGAATTATTGGAGTTGAAATAAAATGGAATGACTACCTATTCATTTTTATTAAATTTTGAATTACTGGCTTATATTACATTTTAAATTATTGTTTTTAAAAATATATAATATTGCCTTTTCCTAATTAATAGGGTTTTTATTAGTTTTGAAAAATCCTCGGAGGCTTAATTTTAAATATCGATGGTATCGACACTTTGAGCCGGTATTATCGAAGTATCGATATTTTGTAATATCAGTATCGAAAAGATATAGGGTATCGATACTTCCTGAGAAATATTGTATCGAAAGGAGTATCGATACTTTGGAGTATCGTGCCGTCCCTACTCTTGTGACTTCCTGATCACTTGGTGGTGAATTAAAGCGATTATTCACTGTTGTGTTCTGAGTGTTGTCGAATGGTCCTCTCGATGCGCTGAATTGTTCTTAGCCTGAATCCTACTCAACGGAGAGATTGATCCCTGAAGCCTAGGGCTTTAGCACTCCATCCACGGCGCCTCGCCGCCGACCGTCCGGATAAGTGCTTATAGAATCTATCCGTCGACCTCGGCGTCTGATGACAGACACGCCAGCAGGAGGCGGAACATTTACCTAGTGAGGCTTACTGTTCTGAAGAGGTCCCTAAGGGAGCTAGAGGTTCGTCACCTTTATGGGGCAAACCGTTCCCTCGGAAGAACTGGGCTGCAGGTAGGACAAGAAATGAAAAGTCGGACAGACGAGGTACGAATGCATGTAGGAAGACCCCTGAGTGCAACTTTTATACTCAAGTTATTATGGTGAGGGGAGGGTGGAAAAGAGGTGACGTCAGATGGCGTGTTCTTTCCCTTCCTCACCTCGCCTCACCTGTGGTGGTGATGACTCATGCCACTCTGGGTTTTCCTACACCTCACTTTATTGGAGAACTACTGAACATAGATGTATGGCATTACATTCACCGAGCACAATGATTCCACTAATTCCAGCATTCCCATGGCCTGATTCAGCTGAGCTTCCGTGAAACGCTGCATTTTGTTCACCAACTCAGTGACTTATGAGCGATTGGTTGTCAGTTTTGTTGAGGAAGTTAAAGGGGTCAAAATCGCCATTTCAAAAGGGGATCATTGCAAGAAGGCGAGGTTTTACTTACACACAGATATGGGCGAATTCTTATTCATAAATAAGATTATGAATACAAATCATATCTGCGATTTTATGATTATGAATACGAATACTGGTATGAATATGAATACGAATACAATTGTATTCACACTTTGAATACGACTTTCCCCCGTATTCGTATTTTGAATACGATCTTATTATTTTTTCTATGATTTCCCTAAAAATCTAATTTTTTTAACGATTTTCCTTGAAAATCATACATTTTTTATGAATTTCCCGAACTCTGGACATATTTATGACCTAGCATTGTCAAAATAGTCTAATCTAAATTCGAAACGCTCACAAATTCTTATAGGATTTTTCACCCGGAATCGAATGAGACCAACCCCAGGTCGCTATTTTGACAATGTTAGCTCAAACATGTATGATTTTCAGGGAAAAAAATCGATTTCTAGGGAAATCATAGAAAAAATAATGAAATCGTATTCAAAATACGAATACGGGGGAAAATCGTATTCAAAGTGTGAATGCGATTGTATTCGTATTCATAATCATAAAATCGCAGATGATTTGTATCCATAATCGTATTTATGAATAAGAATTGGCCCAACTCTGCTTCCACAACAATCTCCTTCACTCAATCGAAACTTTGATAACGAAATCAACCCAGCGCATGCTCGCGATTGTCACCTGAGAAACAAATATCGCCAATTTCCAGGTTATATGTTATTGTCTTTTAGGGAGATTCCCGTGAGCCACCCTGTACTATCAACTCTGATTTAAATTAAAATTCCTAAATAATATATAATTTAAATTATGATTCCTTTGGTTATTATGTTAATTGACAACGGATTATTTGTTGTACAGTCTGTGAGAAAATCGGAAACCCAAAACCAAGTCAATTGGGTTGCATCTGCTCGGAATTGGTGGGAACAGGTTATATGCAACTAGCGAAATGGATCTGCAGTGGGGGAGGTACACATACATCTCGAATTATAGCACCTGGTTCCATCCCGGGGTTCAACCCACCATCCAACCCTCCAATCCCCAGGGTGAAGGTGGTACTATGCTCAGAGAATTTGACAGGGAAGCCAGTGTACACACAAGCAGGTGTGGCGATACAATTCCCACCAGGTGCATCAATAATGTACCGACCTGGGATGTCAATGTTATTACAACCGATATCAAACGTACAAGGGACGTCAACAAATGATGCAGGGATTTCAGTAGTTTACCCACCAGGGACTTCATTCACCTTCCCACCAGGGTCAAATGTACAAAACCCCTATGGGGGGCCAATGACGTTCCAAGCGGGGACGTCAATGAAGTACCAACCAGGGACGGTGATGTCATACACAATAGATTACACAAATCAATTCTACCCGAATGGGTCAATAATATACCAACCAGGGACGTCAGTGGAATACCCACCAGGAACGGCAATACAATTTGAACCTGGGACGAAAATAAATTGCCAAGGAGACACCTTAAAAGAGGATCTACCAGAAGTGAACAAGGGAAAAATGAACAGGGGAGATTTTACAATAGAGGAACCATCAGATGAAGAAGAATGGCCAGAAGAAGTGCTGATAACGAATGCACCAACCGAACATCTTGACAAACCACCTATGACGAAACCAACGACGGAAGAACCAATAAGACGGCCTAGGATTCGACGAACAAAGAAACCACCGACACAGCTATCGACACATAGGCCGCCACAGACCGAAAAACCAACGACACCGTCTACACAGCCACCGACGAGATCACATAAGCCGCCACAGACCAGAAAACCAAAGACACCGTCTACACAGCCACCAACGAGATCACATGAGCCGCCACAGACCAGAAAACCAACGCAACCAGCAAGGCATGTAAGGAAGAGACGAACTAAGCCAACAAACGAGAGTCTACTACCGACTCAACCGACGCGGCGACTAAGAAGAACACAGGCGTGGAATAGGAAGGTAACACAGGCAATGGGTGGTGGGAAGTTACTACCGAAAGTTAATTGGAGACGGTATGACAACCGTAAACAACACAACGGTTACTGGCATAGCCAAAGGTGGTAACCTTCGACCAATAATACGGCAATAACATTCTCGTGAAGGAATTTTAAGGTTATTCCTTTTAACAACCTTTATCTACTCAAACAATAAAGAAAGAATTCAGGTAAAAATGTGTAACCTTCAATCAACCCTCTACAAAATTTGTTTTAGCGAATTTTCAAAAAAAAAAAAAGCAACGGCAGTGGTCTCAAAATTTTTAATTTGGAAAATATTCATCACTTCTGCAGCAACTATACTGTACTCTCAGTCGGTCCCCGTTCTTTCTTAGTATTCCACGAAACCTAAGGGGCAAGAACATAAAAAAGTGTACCTAAATTTGAAATTTTATAGGATTTTAGAAAATCATTTGATTTTATCAAAATCGAACAATAATTGCCAAAGAAAAAAACCTTGAAAATTTCAAGTTTAGCTACATTATATGGAAAAAACATAACTGAATTAACGGTTTTTCCCATTTTTCTCTGGCAATTTTTGTTCAATTTTGATGATCACAACGGCACTATTTCAGTTATTCAATTCCCTAGGGCAGTGCACTAATGAATTTTTAAAATCCTTTAAAATGTCCAATTTAAGTACAACTTTTAGAGTTTTCGCCCCTTCGATCGACTGAGTCAGTCGGTTGCCATTCGTTCCTCACTCTGGGTTAGTATTTCCCTAAATTGTTGGCACCAAACTTTAAAAGTTGTACCTAAATTTGGAATTTTCAAGGATTTTAAAAATTCATTAGTGCATGGGCCTAGAGAATTGAAAAACTGAAAGATTGCCGCTGGAATCATCAAAATCGAACAATAATTGGCAGTGAAAAATGGGAAAAACCTTTTGTTCAGTTATGTTTTTCCCATTTTGTTCTGGCAATTATTGTTCAATTTTGATGATTCCAGCGGCAACCTTTCAGTTTTTCAATTCTCTAGGCCCATGCACTAACGAATTTCTAAAATCCTTGAAAATTCCAAATTTAGGTACAACTTTGAAATTTTTGCCTCTGCAATTTAGGGAAATACTAACCCGGAACGAACGGGGAAACGCCGTTCCTTCCTCGTTCCAGGTTTGTCTAATCTCTTACGAACCGGCGATCAATTGTCCTATCTCCCCCCTCCACCCCTCCCGACAGGAGCAACATTGCCTCCCCCCTCTCCCAGCCATCTCATAGCTGGCAAGTTCTCATCAACAGTTTTTCCTTGTTTTCTCAGGAAATAATCATCCAATTTTCATGTTTCTTGTGGCATTCTTCTTATTTTATAATCTCTACACTAATGCACTTGGTCAATTCCAAAACTTGAAAATAGGGAAAAAGTTGTACCTAAATTTAAAATTTTCAAGGATTTATGATTTAGTGCATCTACCAAGGGATAACACTGAAATCATCAAAATCGATCAATAATAATTATTGATAATGGCAATTATTGCCAGAGAAAAGTGGGAAAACCTATTCATTCACTGACTGAGACCACTTGATAGGTCTTAATTACCTACTTCGTTGGAAGTAATTTTTTTTTTTTTTTTAATAGAGAATGTAAGTATATAGGTATCTAACAATCTTCCTTAAACCATATAAACAGATCATAGTGAGAAGAATCCATTTCATAACAATATATTTGAGAAATCAGGGCAAACACTCGAAAAATCCTTTGTTCAGTTCCCATAAACCGATTGTTATGAAATTTGAAACCCATATAATTGGGTATTTGGCTCCATTTAGGGTCTAGTTATGCTCGGTAACGTTTTGGCTATTGCCGATTCCTATTAAGTTATTATTTTAGTTATTATATTTACTTATATTATTAAGTTATTAGTTCAGAAAAATATACATTTAAGATTGAAAAAAAGTGGAATAGGTGTTCCTAAAATGTATCAAAAAAAGAAACGTAATTTCGATTCAGAATTTCCTATCAGAATTCTTGAAAATATTAAAACAAAAAATGGATACCTATTTTTAATTCAAGCTGAGAAAAATCCAAATTTAAGTGGTTAAGTTTGAAAAAAAAATTAAATACCTCTTGCATATTCATAATTCTTAAAGTTTTTCCAGGGACTTTCTGCCTTGAACACTTTTGCTAACAGTTATTTTACCATCCACCTTCTCGAACTGGTTCAACTTACCTGAAACAAAAAGGATGATTAACAGAACAGGTATATACGATACAATTCAATACATGATAAAACTCATGATTATAATTAAGAAGAGGAGAACCACAACTTGAATCTACCATAGAAAACGTACGATCTTGACAATTTTTAAGATAATCAGGAATAAATTATTGGAGTAATTTTTGGTAGTTTACTTCCCATTAGTAGCAACGGCTACACAGGCACTGATATATTTATTGATACCTCGACTTCAGGTATGGTAGTCATTATTCCTTGGAATGACATTATCACTTCTCAATTCAAACATAATATATTTACTGTAGTTAACACTTAGATGGGAAACAGCTTTTTTAGCAACGAGTTCATCAGTTGTCTATCAGTAGAGGTGTGTCGGTCCAGGTATTTCCCTGGAATGGTTCCAACAGGTACAGCAAGAATTACATCTTTATTCGTCCATTCCAAATAACTGTTACTGCTTACTAAAACAGGTCAAATCCCACACTCATGATTAGGGGTGTGTCGGTCCAGGTATTTCCATGGAACGGTTCCAACGTTTACAGTGACAAAGATGTAACAGGTTCAGTTGGTACAGTTCCATTACTGGTACTGCCTACGGAGGGCGGTCAAATCCCACTCTCATGACATGGAAGAAGCAGGCAGTCAAATCCCTATCTTCCTTCTTCCATGCTTATGATCTCAACTTGCAATACAATAGCTTCATTTTCCTTGACAATTCGCTAAATTGAAGGAATTTGAAAAAGTGTTACAAAAGAGACAATTTATTATAAATGATAGTGACCAAACAATTCAAGGAAAGAATAATTTTTCGTCGCAGTTTAAGAACTATTACAATAATAATATTGGAGACAACTTCCATGCTAACCAGTCCAGAAGATCCCTTCCTGCTCCAGAGCTGTTCCATGATACTGTATTCTCAGTCCATGGAAACGGTAAGGACGCTTCCAGCTACATGGAACAAAACTAGGGACAAGATCCATGCTTACCAGTCCAAATCCCTTCCCAGTCCAGTGCCATTCTCCATGATACCTCAACGGTCCATGGAATTGGCAAGGATGCTTCTTGGTACATGGAACTGAACAGTAGACAAGTTCCATCCATACTGGTCCAAAAGATCCCTTCCCAGTCTAGAGTCATTCCATGATGTCTTATCAGTCCGTGGAACTGGACTGGTAGGGCTGAGTTTTTGTCACTGCATGGAACCGTTACAAGTTGATACTCGGTTTCACAGTCCAGTACAGCTGTACTGACACACCTCTACTCAAGATCTCAACTTGCAATAAGAATGGAAAGAATTCTGTTATGTCGGCGTGTTGTAGAGTGAAGGACCTTCTCGATGGCTTGCTGTCTTCTTTGGTCCCTACTGAACAAGGCGAAGGATCCCTATGCTACCATGCACTGACTTCCCAGTGCATTGCTGCCGACTGAAGGAAGGAGTACAGAAAGATATCTATCCTCGTACCTCGGCGCTAATAAGGCTGGCTGACTGGTGGGAGGCAGAACATTTATTACCTAGTGAGCTCAATTATTTGATAGTGACTCTAGGTAAGATGGGAGCAGAGACTGGCACCATGGAAGGCGAACAGATAGAAGCTCAGAGGAACTGGGGCTTTAGCTAAGTAAGACGAAGGTAGAAGAAATAATCAAGTCGAATGACTGGGGTAGACTGCATGCATGATCACCCCTGAGTTCGCCTTTTATACTGTAGGTATCTGCGGTCAGGGGTGAGTGGGGGAAGGGTGACATCAGTATGACGTGTTCCTCTCTTACCTCACCCCGGTAAGAGTTGGCCTGGCCAATGATGGTGTACGAGTTCCTTCTCATGCATGACATTTTTGAGCCTTATAACGAATTTTCAAGGAAAATCAAGCTATTACAATGGCCTAACTATTTTTATAACGGACTTTTTTGAATAATTTTTTCACTGAAATGCGTTTTGGAACATTATGAAACGATCCCTGAAGTTTTTTCCAAAATTCGTGTATGTATATATATTTTTTAGAATTTTATACATATTATTCAGAATTTTAACACAGAATGTGTTTTTGCGATGACCTACCGAAAAAAAATCGTCACGAAAAAGCGACAGAAAAAACCGTTACGCGCCTTTTATAATGATTTTCACGTGCAACCAAGCCGTTGGTAAGGAAATAGAACTCCCGCAGTGTTCATTGCAGAGAAATTGTTCACCATTCGTTGGAAAGCTCTCAATTTATATAGTATTTTTCTTGTAGTTACATATTTATTTATATAACATTTATAGGGTTTTAGACCAAATTAAATGTCTAACAATTATTTATTTTATTATTGCCAAAGACTCCACATTTATTATTGTTGTTTTTTATTTAACGGATGACTAGCATCGCAAAAACTCATTCTGTGTTCCTATGATTTCATACAGAGTATGGAAAAAGAAATAAACCGGGGGGTGCAGGGGGGCGGAGCCCCCCGCCGAGGCGCAAAGCGCCGAGTTTTTTTTTTAGTTTTCACCAAAATGTTCGTAACAACAAACAAAAGGTTAAGTCCGTTAGCCAGAAATTTTGGACAATCCAAAGTGCTCCAAATTTCAAAAAAGTCCAAAAAAACGGATTTTCCCGTTTTTTTGTGGTTATTACTTTCACAATCATGGTAATATATGGTATATTCGGATTCAGCACAAAATTTCTGATATCAATGCGTATTTCAAAAGGGAAAATTGTCCAAAAATTAAGAAGGTATGTATGTATTTATATATATTGATAACATGTATATATGTTGTACCCAGAAATGCAGTAGCCGTGTGGGTACTCTATGAGTTTGTAGAGACGAGTAGAACGTGAATATGGACTCCTAACATCTTCATAGCATACCCGGTGCATACAGTTTGTTGGTATGGTATACTGAAAGTCGAAAAAAACCAACAATAGCCGTGTGGGTACTCTATGAGTTCGTGGAGACGAGTAGAACGTGAATATGGACTCCTAACATCTTCAAAGCATACCCGGTGGACACAATATGGTTTGGTATACTGAAAATCGAAAGAACCAAGAATCGTGTTGAAAAAAAACTTTCTATAAGAAATCGCCACACCATTTCTCAACCATACCTTCAACTGAAAGATTTCTTTGAAAATTCGCTTATTAATTCATGCTGCATGAATGGACTTTTTATAAGCAATTTTCCAAACAGACATGATACAGGGATTAAAATCGTTAACTTGCACAGAGCATCGCTAGAAGTTGCGTTGGTTCAACCAATGGCGAATTCATGTTCAACTTGTTCAATGGAAACAGTTTTCAACCTTTCAAGCTACCTCCTGGTTCTGTTTTTTTTTTTTTTTTTTGTAAATGCAAGCCGCTCGAGTCAAGAGAGGCTTTACGCTCTTGTTTAGTCTGTAAATAGGGTACTTAGAAACGTCGTAAAAGTTTTATTTCAAGATGGAAAAAGGGGCGCGCGTGCCAAGCTGCCTGGGCCCGACGGCTGGTGGGACTTTGCCATCAGCAAAACAAGCTGAATCATTCTACCAAGTTTTCGTGCGACATTAGTTACTATTTGAATTTCCAGTGTTTTGACGTCACTTATTATAAATGCACAGAAAATGTTATAGTCACACTCGGACTAACCATATTATGTGACGTTGATGGTTCACGTATTGCTTCCGACTCACTTTTCCAGGTTGAAAAAAGAAATGTTCTCCAAAATCCATTTTACCTTTTAGGCTTTCCTGGACAATTGAAGAGTTTTCTTTCAAACGGGCTTATATCCATTTTTCAAACTTTTTGTTTTTTTTACGGATTCTGAATCTTTGGGATAAGGCCTATCACCTCACGAGCTGAATTCCTTCCGAAACGGTTTGTATCCAGCATTAAAAGCTTGCTTAAAATCGAGTTTGCCGACAAAACGGCTTACCTATAGGTATCCATCCCATTGTTTTCAATTAACACTAATCTTTAAAAAAAAAATGTGGTTTTCGGATTCTACATGCTTTGAAACGTAAACCACCAAATTTTGAGGGCAGTGAGAATACGTCTCCTTGCTCGATTCCGAAGTTCATTATTGAAAACGTTATCTAAAACATTCCAACAGGAGTCAAAAAGTCAGTAGTGATAAAAGAAAGCGTTTGTTGACTAATCGGTAGCACTTGCGTGCGACGCTTTGACGCATATCAGAATTCTACTGTTTCATCTATAATTTCAAGTGATTTGACTGGATGAAAGCAAATACTCAATCTTGAAATTTGAAATCTGTGAAGAAGAAAGTTAACGAATCGCTACAAAAATAATTCGTCGTCCCTATTTGACTTACTCAACTTTCACACTACTCCTTCTAAAGTTTAATAGCTTGATACTCCCGTGAGGATATTTATGTAGTCTAAATAATACCGACATTATATTGAAATTTTAGTGTTTAGGCACTGGAAAACTGCAGTCGACACCATGGAGTGATTCGAACTTGAGTTTCGTGGATTTCGTGTTAACAAGCGACTTTACTTATTTTTATATTGGTTGCTGTAGTACTTCGATCATTCTTGTAAGATACGCCAAGACCTCCTCATGAAGTTTGCATTGAATGCAGTTCAGACAAGTTCGGGGATTGCTGTGTTAGCTACCGTTGTGGTGAATGGGGAATTTGCCTCACATTTTTTTTTTTCGAATGAGGGTTTATTTTTATGGAATAAAACCATAGTGAGCTGCTCGAAAACGCATCCAAAAAATTTAGAGAATTTAAGTAAGAAGGAAATTTTAAATGTGGTGGCAATGTGTAAGAGGCAGCCATGTTTGAAACGTAACGGATATTCTACCAATCTGACTTCAAAGGAGGTTCTGTGGCGCTTACCACAGAAGCGGAACATACACGAACTTTTAGCTTCCGAGTAGTGCGCACAAGAGTGCGCTGCGAACTGGCAGGAAGAACCCAGACACAAAAGTGACCAAAAGAAACAATATTACTCACTTTTTTACAATACGATTCTACCTACTAGTTTATCAAGCATTATTAGTCTTCATCCTCTCTTATTTAGTTTCAAGATTTGAATCACATTATTCGAGTAGCCATTTCACTGGATTGTTTTGTGTGGCGGTGCTAGAACTCTGTCTGCTGTCGCTGTTTTCGCGTCGTTTTTTTTTTTTTGTATGACGTCAACAATATTCCTCGATTTTTGCGGTGTTTTGTAACAGAGGTTCACTTGTTTAGTCATTTTCTCCTACGGTAATTTTTTCCCCTTGGTTATTCCTAGTGTTAAACGTTATTCTAGGGCCCTATTATAGGATTTGACTTGAAATTCCAGAATCTAAAATTGAGGCAAATTCCTCCTGGCAATAGTTCCAGAAACAGCCACCACGTTGCGCTTCAAAATGAACTCAAACGTAGTTCACGTTTTTCTCCTCGCCTGTTGATCCAATTTTCAATCTGAAAGTTTTATTGTACTCAGAATACACATGAGAATGGCGCTCAACCCTTAATGTTTGTTAATTGTTTGAAATTGTACATTTTTTGACATTTTAAAATTTTGAAAGATTTATTTCGGGCTTTTAGGATAATTTTTTCTAAAAACTGGGATTCTGGGACAGAAGTTTGCTTTACTAGCTGCAAAGCACTACAGGCCGATGTGGCCCTTGGCTTCCCGAACTCCCTTTTGCCACTGGGTGCGGTCACCCGCCTGAGACCTCCGCAATCCCACCACCCGGAGGTCCCTCATGACATCATCAAGCCAGCAACTCCGAAGACGACCTCTTCGTCTTCTAGTTTCCATCCTAGCTCGTAGCTCATTCTCGGGCAAGCCTCCACTGGAATGCGGTCGACATGTCCCAGCCATTGGATGCTCCCAGCTTTGACGAATCGGACTATGTCTTCATGTTTTAATAATTCATCAATTTCTGCATTCTGTCTTGCTCTCAACCCCTGGCCCTCTCTGACCGCTCCATAGATCCTTCTTATAATCCTTCCCTCAAATATCCACAGTCTAGCCTCATCCTCAGCCCGCATGATCCAAGCCTCAGATCCATAACAGACCACAGGCCTCACTAGGGATCTATATAGCCTCATCATCGTTGATCTGGAGATCACACGGCTTTTGAAGAGTATCATATTGGCATAAAATGCTCGGCTGCCTGCCATTATTCGTGAGCATATCTCATCCTGTACTAGGTTTCTATTCGTGACCAAGCTCTCCAGATAGGTGAAGGACCTGACTTGATCAATCCAAGCCTCAGATCCATAACAGACTACAGGCCGCACTAGGGATCTATAAAGCCTCATCTTCGTTGATCTGGAGATCACACGGCTCTTGAAGAGTATTATATTGGCATAAAATGTTCGGCTGCCTGCCATTATTCGTGAGCATATCTCATCCTGTTCTTGGTTTCTATTCGTGACCAAGCTCCCCAGATAGGTGAAGGACCTGACTTCATCAAACTTATAAAAACCAAACGTCACACCTCTGGGCACCTGCTGGACACGGCTCGGGGGAGATATCTTGAGGTATTTAGTTTTGCTTTCATTTATTCGCAGACCCATTGGCTTTCCCCCTTCATGCAAACCTCCAAAAGCCAAAAGCAGGGCATCAAGACTTCGCCCCAATAAAGCAATGTCATCGGCATAAGCCAGAATCTGCCATGTTCTGTCGACAGTTGTTCCCTTCTTATCTGCCTTCTTGACAGCCTCAGGTTGAGAGCTAGGTTGAACAGTGTGACTGACAGCGAATCTCCCTGTTTGACGCCCGAGCTTACCTCAAAGGGTTCCCGGTTCGTGTCTCCCTCTGAATCAATTTCTCTCTTGCTTGGTTCTTCGATTCGATATCCTTCCCACAACTTTCATCAAACCACTCATTTCTGGGTCGTAACCAGCTGATCAAAACCTTCAAAAGCAACTAAAGCTCGTCTAACTTGATCTAAGGTTCATGAAAATCCAATCGTTCAAAAATTCAATGAGAAACAAGTTTTATCGCTCACACTGTTTTGTCCTCCCTGTTGTGACCAGCTACCTCTTCGCATTTCTGTCCATTCGCTTCCTTAGCTCAAGTGATAGGAGCTCCGATTCAGAATTGGAACGATAGGAGAAAGATCCCCGGTCGAGGGAAGTTAATTTTTGATGATTCAACAATATGGCCGGACCCAAATGGTCTCCTCAGCATTTCTCAGAGAAACAATAATTCATTAAGATTGGGTCATCAAAACAACTCCCTCCCGTCAATAAGGAACAATGACAAAAAACTCCGAAGCCAGTCAAAAATACACGTTCTCACTGGGTTGTAAAACGCCAGCCAAAGCAGCTTCCCTGACTAGGCAACGGAGTACCCAAGATTTCCTAACGGGGGGGTGTGTGTGTTGTGATCAGCTACCTCTTCGCACTTCTGTACATTCGCTTCCTTAGGTCAAGTGGTAGGAGCTCCGATTCAGAATCGGAAGGATAGGAGATCGATCCCCGGTCGAGGGAAGTTAATTTTTGATGATTCAACATCCCTGAATTACTTCGAATTGCTGAGTGGATAGAATAATATTATCCCAGCTACGTACGTCTTTTAATCCATGAAACCATGAGGAATCTTTCAGAGCTGTAGGGAACAGTTCTTCGTCGCGGTCTTCTTTCGGATAATTAGTTGTTTTGTTTCGATTTATACAATTCATTGCCGTCTACATCAATTTTAGGTTCCAAGATTGAAGATACGCTACAACCAACGCATGAAGTTAGCATTGAAGGCAGCCCAGATGGGCTGTTGGGGTTTGGGCTCGAAGGTCGTTTCTGGTCTCAAATTTGACTTTCCGAATCTCCCTTTCTTCAGCTCACCACTCAACCAAACCAGAGGATTTACATTGCAAGTATTGGGAGTAATTTTTCTCCAAACACATTCAAATTTGCTGTAGACGGAGTTGATGTTTCCATCATCTTGATGTGGTGCTCTGAATCCAAATCCGCGAAAAAACCATAGGTGTGAGTCTGTGTGTGACAAAATCTTGTGTACTCTACCCAGGCCTTAGTTATCAACCGATTTTCGTGGTAGGATAATATTTACAAAATATCTGATTTTTCAATATTGCTGTTCCTTCATATCTCACTAATTGTACCAAAGCTTTGAAATTCAGGACAAATTCTCATTATATCTCCGGGTTTTCATGAATTATTAATTATATCACCATGGAACTAATAGTGGTGCCACCGTGGTGCACAATAAACCTCATATTTCGTGGGTTTTTTTTTTTGTGTTTCACCTTGAATACGGAAGTGAACTTCGAAGGACTCCCTAACAAAACTTTAAGATGAAAGTTCAAGGTTTCGAAGTATTACCGCACTGGCACCATTGGTTGGAAGGGGGGGGGGGAACTAGAATTCGCATGTTGGGTATCGTATATCATTGATTTTAAAATGCTCTTCAAATTCGAGGCTTCCATGCCGCTAGAAATGTTATGGTGGATAAGGGTGACGGAGGGGGGACTACTATTTCTTGCTTAAAATATTAAATAAACTACTTCGAGTAATTTATCATCCAAAAGTTTTTTCGCATGCTTTACTGAATAATAACAAATAATAATAATGATAATAATAATAATAATAATATAAATAATAATAAATAAATAAAAATAATATGTTTAGTAAAATGTTTATTGAGTTAAACTTCAGTGCTCGGAAAATCGTTTTAGGGGCGGTAAATTCAGCTGTTAGCCTCTCTGAAAATTAGTTGCACATCTTCCAAAACTCTTCGAATCAATCTCAAATCTTCAACAAAGCAAACAAAATATTACTCAGGAACCATCTTTTGAAGTTCATTCAGAATTTGATAGAAATACGTAGATTTAAGGTGTTTACTTTTGCCTTCATTGCTTCAGCAAGGCTCGTCAAGCAAATTACAGGTGCCAAGCAATATTATAAAGAGTGATTTTTTATGTATTTAATGAAAAACAATTTCCAATTTTCAGATCTAATTTGGACGAGCATTGGCGCGTGGAGATTCAACATGAATACCATAAAGTCGATTGGAACGATGGAAATAATTTATGTTATTGTATTTTTGATGGTGGCAGCTTCAGTTCACGCCTATCATAACCAGAGAGTTCATTTGCAAGCCTTCTATATTCCATATCACGGTCAAAGTTCACAACAACACCCGCCAACCTCTTCACAGTGGGTAAATGTTGCCGATAATGGTACGTAATGTAACTCCTGAAAAAGGGGTTGATAGAATAGAAAAAATAATTCTTAAATAAAATTATCCTTTGAATGACAACGACCAGCTTCAGTAGAACGCCAAAGCAGTAGAGAATGGCAACATCATCATTTCACAAGCAATACTACCAATTCACTTGTTCTACTTGTAAGTACACAAGGAATCTTTCCACCATTTATCAACTTTGAACATTGAGTGTGTATTTTTTAAGAAGACAAGGACATAGTCTACAATAGATCGTCGGATCGCGAGAAATAGGATGGACTCAGGAAAATCTAGGTACACACTAGGTTTCACCAGTGAAATCTTATAGGAACGATCAAATCCTACATGAAACATTTTAATTTCCACCAGAATTGAACCAAAAACTCGTAAAGTTTGTACAGGGAAGATTCTGACCACAAACAGGCAAGGAAACCCAAAATTGTTTAGCAAAAGAAATTCTAAATAAAACTTAGCTTTTTGAAAACCCAATTAGTTCCGTCCGTTACCATCTGTAATTATCGAAAATCAGTAAAAATTGTGCAATACCATTCACTTCTAGGTTATTATTACAACTCGGAAAATATGCACTTTTTTAATCCAAAATATGATTTTACGATTAGCAATATGTGCAAAGTATGCACTCGATCAAAAAAAAATGCGAAAAAATATGCTTCCCACCAAAATACTATAATTTGACGATCAAGTACCTCAATGATGACCTTCATTTGTCTAATGTAGGTACAATAATAATACAAAAGCAAGAAAAACAAAGATTTTCACTTTTTTATAATTAATAAATTATGTACTTAATTTAATAAAATCTAAATCATCAGCAAGATTATTGCGGTAATGGTTTTCGCCTGTCTGTGCAGCTCTGACATCCTGCAGGGCTTCACAGCTCTCATGGTGGTCTCCGTCCATTTCACCAGTCCCGCACAGTTCGCATTCCGGTGACTGCTGCCTGCGGAAGCAGGCGACTACAACTTTCCTAGGAAGATTAGATTTATTTGGTATTCGACCGTCCTCATTTGCCAGGGCTTTCCATTTGATCCCTCTGGCGCGCTTGGCTTGTTCGGTGGCCATAAATCCCAGTATTTTCCTTTCAGATTCTCGTCTAGCAGCGTACAGCGTCACCGGAATATTTGGTTGGGGCATCTCTGATCCATCCTTTGACAACCGGTCGGCCATCTCATTCCCAAACAGTCCACAGTGAGAGGGCACCCACTGGATTATCAGCCGGTTTCCTTTATTCGGGATTTCATCCCCAGCCTCCTGCACTCACTGGCCTGTCCCGGCCCTGTTATCGCATATTATAGCTGCTTGTGAGTCCACCAGGATGACTGTGTCTGGTACTTGCTCCAGCAGAAGAGACTCCTCCAATTCCAACTATATCGCCTTGACCTCACCATCAAAACGCTGCAAATTATTACACAACGGTTTATTATTTTTATATAGATCACTCGTCTACAAAATCACCAACCATCCAATATGAAGAAAAAAATCAAAAAAAAAAAAAATAAATAAATAAAAAACAAAATAAAAAAAAAATAAAAAAAAATCAAAAAAAAAATCAAAATCACCAACCATCGATCGCTTTTCGGTCAACTCTAATTTGAACGGAGATTAGGCCTCTTTTGCGATTCACACTCGTGTTTTGATTTATATATATATATATTTCAATATAAACCCTTAAATTTACGTAGGGAGCGAACGGTTTGTCCTACAGAGCTCCGCGTGGTCTCAAAAAATTCTAAAAATTCCATAGAATCCAAAATTGAAGGAAAAACAATACCTTTTTATCGAAATTTTTTGAGTTAGGGCGTTTTCAAAATTTCAAAATTGATTTTGGAACCCTTAGGAGTGACCTACATCAACCAAAAGCTTCGGGGCACAACTAGACCCCAAATGGAGCCTACATACCAAATTTCATCAAAATCGGTCAATGCTAAGTGGCAAAAGTGCCGCGTACGGCGTACGGCGGACGGACGGCCAAATTTTTATTCGATTTTTGGATTCTACGTACCTTGAAACGTAAACCATCAAATTTTGAGGGGGTGTTAAAATTTTTTTTTTCTTGGTCGATTCCAAAGGTTCATTATTGAAAATAATAAACCAAAATTGGTGGCGACGGTCCCAACTGGTGCTTTCTCCTCGAACGCGGAGAAAAATACCCCCGCCCCTGCATTTCTCGTTGCATTTTTTGCACAGCCATCATTGCACACTCGTATACTTCCCAAGGCCTGTTGCTCCCAGCATTCCCAAAGGTGCTCATCACAGTGATAAACCGTCAAACGCTTCATTATGTTCACATGAAATCGTTCCAACGTTGGCAAATAGCACTCAGTGACTTAATATCAGCATTGTCAGTTTCTTAGGGGAAGATGAAAACTTTCTTAGGGGAAATGAAACACCATGTCGGGTTTAAAGGTCATCTTAGCCCGAAGATGAGGTTTTACTTTCGCTACAGTCTCCTCCTTCACTCAGTCGAACCTTTGATAACCAAATCAACCCAGTGCCTGCACGCGATGGTCACCCGAGAAGCAAATATTGGCCGATGTCAATGGCAGCTTGACCATGGATTAGACCTGGCGGGCTAAGATAAGAAAGTATGATAGAAATGATTTACGGCAAGCAGTGTCAGAGCTAAAAAGAGTGGCACCCAATAACATCAGGGAGATGGCTGCGACCTTGTCATGGCGCATAGTGTAGTTTGGGAAAAGTGCCATGGATTTGCGCGAGTTAGGCATCTCAGTAGGTGTACTCCGTGGCATCACCACCCGCGTCCTGCTCGGCTCTTATTTGAACTGGTGGTCTCTCTATAAAGGCAATTCCCTTCATCCGTCTCTCCCTCCTCCTCATCATCCCTCATCCCTAGGGTGAGTCCTGGGCGTCCTCCCCATTATATTTGATTTGTTTATTTATTTATTTATTTATTTTTAATTTATGGCGTGCCCCCTTTGTCACAAAAGACAATTTGTCTTTGAGGCGAGATAAAAAAAATTAGGTACGTGTTTCATGTCGAGTAGTTCAATTGATTTTGGGGAGATTCCCATGAGCCACCTCTACTCTCAACTCTGGTTGAAATTATGATTCCTTTTATCTCCATGTTAATTGACAACGTATCTTTTTGTACAGTCTGTGAACACAGTGGAAAACCGAAACCAAGGCAACGGGGGTGCTTTTGCCAGCAATTGATGGAAGGAGGTTATGTGCGAAATGTTGTATGGGTCTGCAGTGGTCTACGTTACGAAGAAGGGACATTTCCATTGCTAACACATGGCCACTCATCAGCGTTCTATCCACCACCCAACCCTCCAACCACCACGATAAATGTGGTACCATGGTCAGCAAATTTGCCAGAATTTGCCCAAGCCGGTGTGGCAATAAAATTCCCACCAGGAACGTCAATAATGTACCGACCTGAGATGTCAATGTTTTTCCCACCGACATCGAGAGTAAGAGGAATGCCAATAAATGATGCTGGGACGTCAATAATATACTCACCAGAGACGTTATTCAATTTCCCACCAGGATCACATGCACATCAACCCCATGGTCGGGTAATACAGTTTCAGCCAGGTAAGTCGATAACGTTCCAACCAGGGATGTTGATAAAAAATCCACCAGGTTACTCAATTCATTACTACCAGAATGGATCAATAATATACCGACCAGGGACGTCAGTGAAATACCCACCAGTGACGTCAATACAATTCCCACCTAGAACGAAAATAAATTGTCAAGGAGACACCTTAAGAGAGGATCCACAAAATTTGCCATTGAAAAAGGGAAATTTTCCAACAGAGAGATTAATAAACGAACATCGGCCAGAAAAAGTGCGGATAACGAATGATCCATTCAAGCATATCAACGACCCACCAGTGGTGGAACCAACGATGGAACAACTATCAGGGCTTCCGACTAGACCAGGGCTTCTGACAAGACCAGCACATCTGACTAGAGAACCAGGGCTTCCGACTAGACTGGGGAGTCCGACTAGACCAGGTATTCCGACTAGACCAGGGAGTCCGACTAGACCGGGGAGTCCGACTAGACCAGGGAGTCCAACTATACCGGGGCGTCCGACTAGACCAGGGAGTCCGACTAGACCAGGGAGTCCGACTAGACCAGGGAGTCCGACTAGACCGGGGAGTCTGACTAGCCCGGAGAGTCTGACTAGACCAGGGAGTCCAACTAGACCGGGGAGTCTGACTAGACCAGGGAGTCCAACTAGATCAGGGAGCCCGACTGGACCGGGGATTCCGACTAGACCAGGGAGTCCAACTGGACCGGGGAGTCTGAATAGACTGGGGCTCCCGACCACACCGGGGCTTCCGACTGGACCAGGGAGTCCGACTAGACCAGGGAGTCTGACTAGACCGGGGAGTCCGACTAGACCAGGGAGTCCAACTAGACCGGGGATTCCGACTAGACCAGGGAGTCCAACTGGACCGGGGAGTCCGACTAGACCAGGGAGTCCGACTAGACCGGGGAGTCCAACTAGACTGGAGCTCCCAACTACACCGGGGCTTCTGACTAGACCAGGGCTTCCAAGTAGCCCGGGAAGTCTGACTAGACCAGGGAGTCCGACTAGACTGGGGCTCCCGACTACACCGAGGCTTCTGACTAGACCAGGGCTTCCAAGTAGCCCGGGAAATCCGACTAGACCAGGGAGTCCGACTAGACCGGGGAGTCCGACTAGACTGGGGCTCCCGACTACACCGGGGCTTCCAACTAGACCGGGGAGTCCAACTAGATCAGGGAGTCCGACTGGACCGGGGATTCTGACTAGACCAGGGAGTCCAACTGGACCAGGGAGTCCGACTAGAACAGGGAGTCCGACTAGACCGGGGAGTCCAACTAGACTGGGGCTCCCAACTACACCGGGGCTTCTGACTAGACCAGGGAGTCCGACTAGACCGGGGAGTCCGACTAGACTGGGGCTCCCGACTACACCGGGGCTTCTGACTAGACCGGGGCTTCCAACTAGACCGGGGAGTCCAACTAGATCAGGGAGTCCGACTGGACCGGGTCTTCCGACTAGACCAGGGAGTCCAACTGGACTGGGGAGTCCAACTAGACCAGGGAGTCCGACTAGACTGGGGCTTCCAGCTATACCAGGGAGTCCGACTGGACCGGAGCTTCCGACTAGACCAGGGAGTCTGACTAGACCTGGGAGTCCAACTAGACCAGGGAGTCCAGCTAGACCGGGGCTTCTGACTAGACCAGGGAGTCCGACTGGACTGGGGAGTCCAACTAGACCAGGGCTTCCGACTAGACAAGGGAGTCCAACTGGACTGGGGAGTCCAACTAGACTGGGGCTTCTGACTAGACCAGGGAGTCCAACAGGACCGGGGAGTCCGACTAGACCAGAGAGTCTGACTAGACCGGGGAGTCCGACTAGACCAGGAAGTCCGACTGGAGCGGGGAGTCTGACTAGACCGGGGAGTCCAACTAGACCAGGGAAGGCGATTTGGCCAACTAAGCGGGTTTGGTACACTGCGCCAGCATCGTGGAATGTGCCAATAAGGAACCCAATATGGACACGGAAAGGTGCAAAACCAAGACCAGGTCATCGGCTCATAATTCGCTTAAGGGGGTAACCAACGACCCTCGAACACCCACAATAAAAATTTTCTAAAGGATTTTAAAAGTTTCTCCTTCCAACAACCTTTATTTACTCAGACAATAAAGAATACGTTTTTGTTAAAAAATTGTTTAACCCTCTCAACTCTCTTCAAATTTGTTTTTAGAGAATTATAAAAATAAATAGCTACAGCAATGGCCTCAACATTTTTAGTATGGAAGATGTATGAAATACATGTGATGGAATGGAACACATGGAATGAATGTGATGAGGTAGTGTTTTGAGCCTTCTACTCGCAAGACTACCAATTTTAGAAAATTGGAAAAAGGGAATTTGAAGGTAATGTAACCATTGAAGGTGTGTAGCAACAACGGAGTTCCATTATTAAAAGGAAGATGACAAGTAACGATGACGACCTGCTAGTACATCTGCAAATTTAGAAATACCTACATCCAGACAATTTTACCCGATAATTTTAGCTCTCAGAAAACAAATCGCTGCGGTATAACTATTCTGCATCCCACTAAAGAAGACGTCGGGAATAATTCGTAGGTTCGCGGAAAACATCATAACGACGTAAACGAGCATGTCCTAATGCAAGACCACACTGAAAGAAGTCAAACAGGCAACCGTTTTCAAAATATATTTATAACCTGGCGCTTGAGGAGGCTTGGCAGGCTTTAGTCTCTCTCTGGACGCCTTTTGCCTCGGAAGAAGTAGAATTAATTGGAATGCGCTTAAATGCAAGTGGCGGTAGATCGAAAACAAACAAAGAGAAGATTCGCCTTTTAAATCGTCCGTACTCAACAAGATTTCTGCCACGTTCTCGTTCTTCCTTTTCCTATTAACTTTGGATTGTTGTTGGCGGAAGGGCTCAAGTTATTCTCTGTTGTCTAGACCGTTTAAAACTACACATTTTCAAAACAAATTTGGCTGCATGAGGTGGTCTACAGGATATTTGCTTTCATGTGTACAAAAGCCCTGAGTTTAAATTATTATTATCTATTTGTGACACTTAAATTTTCTATTGAGCAGACGAAGTACTACATAAAAGGGGGAGTTGGGAATCTCAATCATAAAAAGATGGCTCTGCATACTTCATACTCCTACACTTCATTCTTTTGCAGTGTTGTTATTATATTATCACTAACGTGATGATGCCCTCTCAACCGCAATCAACGATCATAATACCATTTCCCAATGCCACTCAATAAACGGCTAAAATTATGTCGTGGTGTTGTTGCCGACGTCTTTGCTGTTCCCTCTCTCTTGGAATATCCGTTCAGCCCATTGTACGGTAACAGGATCATGGTTTTTTGTCCCAATGATCGCTTATCATAGAATTCATTAATAAGGATTGAAAATACCGAAATAATGACCAAACCGGCAGCCAGATAATTAGGAGTCATGTTGGACAGCAAAATCACATTTGGAGAACACATAAGAAGAACTGCAGATAGGGCAGCACAGGAAAAAGCTGCCCTATGTCACCTTATGAGAAACATAAATGGTCCCATGCAAGAGACGACTGATGATGACTGTTGTGCAATGAATTCTCTTATATGGAGCGGAGGTGTGGGCGGACGTCATGGAAGTAGGATATCTCCGACAGCGAATGGTCGCAGTTCAATGTCGAGAAGCACTTCGCATCGCCTGTGCCTACAGAACAGTCTCAGAACCAGCCATACTAGTCCTTGCAGGAGTGATCCCCATTCATCTCATGGCCACAGAAAGAAAGAGAACGTTCAACAGGATAGAACAAGGAGAGCGATCCCGTATTGCCAAAGAGGTTTTGCAATACGGGTTTTGCAGATCCCGTATTGCTCACCATGGAAAGATGGCAGGATTTATGGACAGGAGAAACAGAGGCAGGTGGACTGAGAAGCTGATCCCTCAAATCAAGACATGGCCACAGAGAAAGCATGGAGAGGTAAATTTCTTCTTAACCCAGTTCCTTTCAGGGCACGGACTTTTCTACACCTACCTACATGAGATGGGGAAGGTGAGGTCCCCAAAATGTCCCAACTGCCAGGAGAACTAGGATGATGATGCATTGCATACATTCTTTGAATGCATGCGATGGAAAGAGGAGAGGAACTGCCTAAGGGAGAAGTTGCATCTCGCAGCACAGGACACAACCCCAGAGGCCGTCATAGGAAAGATGCTGGAAAGCGAGAAAAACTGGACCACGGTGGCAGATGTGGAAAAAATAATGAATAATCCTTCAAGAATGGGAGAGGCAGCGAAGGGGAACCATGGACCGGCCCCTAGCAGAGAACTAAGAAGACTCCCAGGGCTCAGCCTGAAGTAATGTATTGAACAGGTGAGGTTTTAGTGGGTTTGAATCCCACATAACCCGTGTATCTTACGAGATCCAATTTCCACAACTGGATCTTAAAGATTTCCTCACCCCCTAGTGAGATTAGATTTCCTCACCCCCTATGTGAGATTAGACCCACAGGAACTCAACAGCTATGTTCATGCTCGGCCTGAGAGATTATCTGGATTGGTGACCGCTCAAGGGCGGGATCGACGGTCTTGATGATAAATTACGCTTCCGAGTCTACCGAGATGGGAAAGCTTTGTTTTCACTTTTCGAAGTTGAAAACAGAATGTTCTCCAAAATCGAAATTTCCACTCGCGTTTTACGTTTCAGACCTTTCTGCACAATTTTGGTTCTGTCTGTCATGAAATCCTTGCCACAGCCATAACTTCCACATTTCACATCTGATTTCGATGAAATTTTCAGGGATTGTCCTGGTTGGCTTGTAGATGGTTCCCTGTGAAAATCATTGCCCCCAAACTGATAGTAGCCATTGAGCATGCGCAAACGTGCGACAATAGAGGCATCAATAGAGGGTTCACAGTTCGCTCGCTAGGATACAGTAGGAGACAAAGACCCCAACAAAATTCCTTATTTCGGTATTCTTGTCTACAAGCTTCCTTAGCAACTGACGACCAACATTTGTGAGAGAAAAAACGTTCATGGCCAATGGAAAAGCTGTGTTCTTTCAGGTACACGATCAATACAGAACAATAATAATAACAAATTTAAGAATTTACGGTCTTTGTTCACCTACACGCATGTACTGTGGAACTGACCTGCTCGTATTGGTATCTTGTGCCTCATCTTCCAACACCCCAAACTTACCTCAAAATTTGAGAAACATTTGGCAGTTCGATTGGTGGAAATTGGCGTTTAGGTAAAATAATATAATGATGTATAAATCTTGCGCATGCGCTCAGTCCCCTGTAGCCACTATATTCTTAACGGGTATTGGTAATGCATAAATAATTCTAATCTTGGTTATATTTAGCTATACTATCAGTTGGGTCGTTTCCTGCTCACGAGTAGTTCAAACATGACGGACGCATTTCCTTGAAGTAGAAGAAAAACCCTCGGTTGATCAAGGAATCTTCAACATCCTCCATCAGATTCAGATGCCCTCACAATTGGAAGAAATCCGCGAGCTGAATCATCCTCCAGACGAATTCTTTCTGTCAACTTTAACTCTCTGACCCTAATTTAATAGGCATATTTCACGTTATATAGCGCTACTGGGAGGAACGGACCTCGGACAAGCAACTAGGCAATTGCCCGGACTCAAGAATTTTTTTTCTTCACTCTTTTTATTCCCTTTTTCACGTCTATAAAGTTTACGACCCCGAACGAAAGGCAAGGGTAGCAAAGTTTCTTGTTTCCGAATAAATCTAGCTCAAAAGTGCCACAGTTTAGGAATCCAGGAATAGGTCCCTTCGAACTAGGGAGTTTCCAACGGGCGATGTTATTATCAATTTAGGGTCCTATATAGCTCCCCTCTTCCTGACCCACTAGGTTGTTCACCGTACCCCCGCCGTAAAAATAGGAGGGCGCTGTCATCGGCGGCCGTCCACCATTCATTCACAATCCCCCGCCCATTCATCTAGTTCGCGTCAAGTTTGTAAAATAACACTTTTTTCCCAAAGGAATTATATTTGGATGTGAAGTAAGTCCATAGGAAGGCCTAGCTCGTCCGACACCCTCGCCTTTGGGCTTTTAAAAACTGAGAAATTAGTGGAGGAATGTAAGTGAAAAACGACGCAGCTGTTTCGTAGGCTAATCCACTGTCGGGGTTGTTGCATTACTGCCAAATGAAATCTCAAGGTCTCCCTCAACAGTAATAACCACTAATTTTTCTCCCGATCCACCGCATCCGTTTTGAAAATTAATTATTGTTTAGACTGCAAAGAAGTTTCCAACTATCAGGGATGAGCATCGACCAACAAATAATTGATTAATTGAATCGACGATGATTTTATCTACTAATCGATTCACCAATTGATCGGGACTTTAAAATCGATGAAAAACAACGAGCTTTGAGTTAGAAATTCATTCACAAATCGGTTCAATTTCTCAAAAAGGCCTGCAAAAAGGGTCTGTGGTATTGGATGAGCCCTCACGAAACTTTTTCTTTCGTTCAGGAGGAAAAACTAGTATGCGTCAAAATATGATCAAAATTAATTAAGTAGTTTATAAATTCTTAAAGCCCTATCTCGCTTCCTGGTGAAAGTGGCCATCAGTGCCTAACGGGCTAGTAGCGGAACGGCGAACCTGGTCTCACAATTCATGGAGTACTTTAGATTCTAGTGTTTACTTTTTGATCTTACAAGCTACCTAGATTCCCTACCATGTTAGGAGTGGCTTCAGTTTGAAAGAATCAGTTGCTTAGTGTGGTTTATTCAGTCTCCAAGATGAGTGACATTCTGGTTGTCGACGGGCTCCGGCATTTATTGCCATAAGTACTTCAAATGTTTATTTTGTCGGTATTTCTTTGAATAGTTTAAGATTATGGTTGTAACTCAACTTTACTTTACAGTGTGATTTGCAGGTGAGTGATCTATAAAGAAAAATAATAAACCTTTTAGTAATAATTTGCAGCATTTTTTAACATCAAATTAATTTTTGTTTTGGTTGTTGTTTAGAAAGAATTTTATAAACAAATTGAAGAAAAACTTTAGTATTCAATGTGCGATGATGTTTGCTATGAAAATATGTAGATTTTCTTGGAGATGGAAACATTAGAAGTCCAAAATTACAGCGAAAAAAATGCCATTGGGCAATGCACTTAATGCATCTTTAGTTCAACTTTCTAACAGTAATTAAACATCAAGAAGCCAGAATTATGAGGAACACAGTTTAGATATTATTACAGATAGAGAATATTAAAGTAAGCTTGCTTATGTTAGAGATTATTAAATACCGTCGATTCTTGATAGCCCAGTAAATAGAGGAGTCCGAGCTTGCAAAGAATGGACCTAGAGATTTTTTTCTAGGATCTTTTGGTATTGTGTGAGTATGAAGAAACCAAGTTTTAGACCTCGAAAGCCCTTGAAAAAACGTTTAGTGGGCTAAAAACCACGAAATTTTCGGACTTTTTACAGTTTTTCTCTTATTACGTCTGAACGACGCATCCTAGCGAAATATTGACCATAATATGGTCAATCATTATGTATATTATACATAATGAAAGATCGTTAAATTCTGCGTCGAATGAACTGGTAAAACTTCTTTTTCGTGAATACCTAGGTATTTATATGAATTTACATGCTGAGTGCCTGTGTTCAAACGAGGAAGCTCTCTGTTGAAGTCATGGCCGGCTCTCAGGCTTTGACAGGAAACCTGTCATGAGGCAGAGTCAGCCGTCTAATGACACATTTTACAAGTACTGGCGTACTATTAAAATTTAAAAGCTCAAATCACATCTCAATTTAGAGGTGAAACCCATCAAAACATTCGCTAAACAGGTCAACCAAGAGGCTCACGAGACACTAAACGAAGTTTACGGCAGAATAATTTTACCAGGCAAACCAAAACATGTCGGCTTTGATTGACATTAACGAAGGAAAACCTTGAGACATGGTCAGTGAATTTTGTGGGTTAGGGCGGGATTTACAGGAGCAGATGTTCTTGTAGTCCTATTAGCTTCTGGAGTCTGATTTACGTTCAAAAATGGGGTAGAACGCAAATCGTGGAGACGAAATTGAGAAATACATAAATCACGAGTTAAGTGGTTCAATTAAAGTCTAACCTTCAGGAGGAGGGTTTCGAGTGTGTAAAATTTAAGGAGAAAAGCCGTAAAGTGTCGAACAAGATTGTTAAACTGGAAGTGTTCGGAGGTTCCCTTAAGACTCCTTAGGATGTCGACTAGTCGACCGACTAGGTGCAGTCTGAGCTTATTTCGGGGCAACCTTACGACGGGAATGATGCGCTTGCCGTGACGACCGGATGGGATTAAAGTTCCATGTTTACCTCCCAAGAAAGCACTTTACCTCCAGACCTGAATCCTCCCTCACGTCTCAGACTCGAGATTGGAGATTTATAACGGCGAAAGGGTGCGAGGCGGACGATGGTTGCGAGGTTTGAACGATAACGTTGAAATAAACGCTCGACGGGGATGAGATGCAGTTTCTATTTCGGTCGTTTCCAGCGCAGGCTGAGATATACATCGCGATATCCGGACAAAACCCTTGTAGACCACTAAGACTTCAAACAGTTCGTAGAATGTTTCTTTTGTACTTGAAAACACAAACTTTGATTCCGTTTACAACGAGGATTACCCATTTCGGGACCGGGGTCCTCAACACTTCAAACTTTACTGACAACTTACAGAAGGTTCACTGAATAGAGTCACGTCAGATCATGGATTTTATAACAATACCGCGGACGGTTTGGATCACGTCATAAAACTGGCAACTTTAACATAAGTTCCCTGAACCCTTTGGTAAGAGGGTGATTAGCTTGAACCTATGTTAGGGGGTCTCAGTCGGTCGCCGTTTGTTCCTCGTTCCGGGTCAGTATTTCACGAAATTGGAGGCGCAAAACTTGAATAGTTTACCTAAATTTAAAATATCAAAGGATTTTAGAAAATCATTAGTGCCCGACTCTAGGGAATTGAAAAACTGAAATATTGCCGCTAGAATCATCAAAATTGAACAATAATTGCCAGAGGAAAATGGGAAAAACGTTAATTCAGTTATGTTGGTTTATTATTTTCAATAATGAACCTTTGGAATCGACCAAGAAAAATTTTTTTTAACACCCCCTCAAAATTTGTTGGTCTACGTTTTAAGGTATACGTAGAATCCAAAAATCGAATACAAATTTGGCCGTCCGTCCGCCGTACGCGGCACTTTCCCCACTCACGTATTGACCGATTTTGATGAAATTTGGTATGTAGGCTTCATTTGGGGTCTAGTTGTGCCCCAAAGATTTTGGTTGATGTAGGTCACTTCTAAAGGGTTGAAAAATAAATTTGAAATTTTGAAAACGCCCTAACTCAAAAAAATTGTATACAAAGGTATTGTTTTTCAATCAATTTAAGATAGTATAGAATTTTTAGAATGTTTTGAGACCAAGAGGAGCCCTGTAGGACAAACCGTTCGCTCCCTACAAGAATTAAAGTTTTGGACTTACGATGAATCAGAAACACGAGTGTGAATCGCAAAAGAGGCCGAATCTCCGTTCAAATGTTAGCTGACCGAAATACGATCGATGTTTTTCTTCAAGTTGGTTGATGGTAACAACGGCAGAGCCGTGTTCTTTGCAGACGAGTGATCTATATAGATAAATAATAACAATTTGAGTAATAATTTGCAGCGTTTTTTCAACGAAATTGACGGTTAGACTGGAGGATTTTGGGGGTCCTCCGCCGCCGCTCCTCTCACTCTCCAATCAATGAAATTTCGTTGAAAAAATCCACGCTTTTTCGCGTTCAAACACAGATTTCTCCCCTAAATTCGACTGTAAAATATTTTTTTATCATACCGTTGGAAACCCGAGATTTTCAGGATGTTTTTGCTGAATACCGCATCGAATTTCCTTTACTAGAAATGGGTGAAAATCTCTTGAGAATTTCGTCAAATAAATTCAAAAATTGAAAAGTTTCAAGTTTGGACTAGGAAACATGTAACTGAGGTTAAAACTGTGTGTTGTAGCTAATCTGATGGGAAATTCAATGCTCTTTTCAACGGTGTAATCAGATTTGAATTTTCACGTTAAATAAGGGAGCTATAATCTTTAAATTTTAAAAAAATTTTTAAATTGAAAAAAACCTGAAAAAACAAGGGGTTAAAAGAAAATTGCTAAGAATCATCTTGTAGAATCGACCCCTGAAGTTTGGCCGTATCTTTGTCGGACACCCTGTGTATGTGACAACATGTGTACGCTGCCCAGGCCTCAAATTTCCTTCACTCTGTCACCTGAATTTCGAAATCGGTGTTCATGATATGGCGGGGGGGGGGGGGGATTTTATTATCTACTCGAATTTGCATGTTGTTAATGGTAGATGATGGATTTTAAAATTCTGTTCAATTTCGGGGCTTTCATATGCCCTGTTGTTTATGTAACTAAATTTCATTGGGTGACACTATTTATGTAGGTAGTGGAAAGGTGAATAAGAATATACAGGGTGTTTCACGAAAAGGTTACACCCCCCTTCGATTTCGCAAAATACAATGCAATTCTTCATGATTTTTTGTGAGGATCTCAGGAAAAATACTTTTGCGCAAAAAAGTTGCGCGCAATCGTGCGCAATGGACACTAACTTCATTTTTTCAAATGGAACCCCCCTTTTTTATTACAGATTCGGATTCTACGTCAAATTTCATGAGAAATTCATACCCACATCGATTTGTTTTATTGCGCGCAACCTGGCTTTTTGAACGCTCTAAGTTGCGCAACTCCAAAATTGCACAAAAATTAGGTTTTGGAGAACCCTAAGTGTGGCACATGTTTTTTCATCATTTTTTGGCGCTGAATCACAGGGTGTCATCCGTTTTGAGAAAAATCAAGATTTCAAGAGGAAAAATTAACATTTTTTCACGAAAACATCAGTTTTGTGGTCGAAATCATGTTTATTTTTTATTTTCTCACCTCCTCTCGAACAACGGGTTTGGGGCCGTCTACGGTGGAGTTAAAAATAGAAACTGACAGCACGATCATGCTTAAACTGAATAAAATTACCTAAAAACTCATAACGATTTAAAAAGAGCGATTTTTTCACTAATAGCAACCGAATTTTGGCCGCCATTTTGGAAAGTTCCAGTCAAATTGAAAAACGGATGTCACCATGTGATTTAGCGTTAAAAAATGATGAAAAAACATGTGCCACACTAAGGGTTCGATGCGATTTTTTCACTAATAACAACCGAATTTTGGCCGACATTTTGAAAAGTTCCGGTCAAACTGAAAAACGGATGTCACCATGTGATTTAGCGTCAAAAAATGATGAAAAAACATGTGCCACACTTAGGGTTCTCCAAAACCTAATTTTTGTGCAATTTTGGAGTTGCGCAACTTAGAGCGTCACAAAGAATCATGAAGAATTGCATTGATTGGAATTTTTAACGCTGTATTTTGCGGAAATGAAGGGGGTGTAACCTTTTCGTGAAACACCCGGTATATTTTATCGCGTCCTGCATGCATTATTAAACAATTTATTGCCTATGTGTTCCTCTACTCAACTTTCACCTAAAGTACCCTACTGCACCTTCTAAAGTTTAATAGTTTAATAATAAACTCCCTCGAGGAGGTTTGTGGAGCCAAAATAATACCTAATTTCATCGTATCAAGTGATATGTTCGTTGGTTAAGCACTGGAAAACTACAGTCGACATCATGACTTGAATCGAACTTGAGTTTCGTGGTCGGAGAAGTGTTCAAGTTTGTTACGTCTTGGATTTCGTGTCAACAAGTAACTTGATTTATTTATACAATATTGGTCGCCGTAGCACTTGATCATTCTTGGAAGATACGCTAAAACGTCCTCATGAAGTTTGCATTGAAGGCAGTTCAGACGGGTTTGACGGCCCGAAGGTCTGACTGCGTTTCTGGTCTGTCCTCCAAATGTCGACTACCAATGTGTGGGAGAAATTTGACTTTCCCACTTTCCCTTTCTCTAGCTCACCACACATCTGAACCAAAGGATTCACATTGCATAGTAATGGGAGTAAATTTTCTTCAGTTCTGTAATGGCTACATTTGCGGTAGATGGAGTTGAAGTTCCAATGATCTTGATGTGGTGCTTCACAACTTCTCGTTAATAATTATGTTTAATGAGGTGATATATTGAGCTGTCTGCCTTTCCGACAACCTTTCACAACCTACAGTACTCTTCAATTCAACCTCAAATGTTCGAGCAAACACAAAAATTCTTCTTTTGTAGGTCCCACAGTAAGACTTGAGCGTCCTTATGCGATTAATCTGGGGTGAAGTTGGACAACATTCAACAGAAAAACGTCTGCCAAGTGGATGTGGCACATAGCTTCCTCGTATCCATAACCCGATTGTATAGAAAATCCGATGCATAGTAGTTGATCTCAAAGCATCAATCTATAAGTACCTCCCACTACCCTCATAGGGGACCATCTACTCGCTAATCTGAACAACCCTAGAAAATTTCATCAAATTCGGATGGAAAACGTAAGAGTTATGGCTGTAACAAGGATTTAACGTTTGCGCATGCGCAGAGGCTACGGTAAATTTTAAATACTTGATTTTATCTACAACCTAATCCGCGTAATCCCAGAAAATTCCATCGAAATCGGTATAGAAAATGTGGAAGTAATGGCTGTTACAAGGAATTTACGTTTGCGCATGCGTAGCGGCTACTATCAGTCCGGGGGTGATTATTTTCATAGGGGACCGTCTACACGCCAACTCGCACAATCCCTGAAAATTTCATCAAAATCGGGGAATAACTTCGTATAGTTATGCAGGTTACAAGGATTTCATGACAGACACACAGACAGACAGACACGGAACCAAAATTGTTCAGGAAGGTCTGAAATGTAACACGCGAGTGGAAATTTTGATTTTGGAGAACTTTTTTTTAAACCTTGAAAAGTGAAAACTAAGCTTCCGCTACCTTCGTAGACACGGAAGCAAAAAAATAAACCACACACTAATCCGTTTTAGAGCTTTCTGAATCCAAATCCGCGGAAAGAACAACCATAGGTGTATGTCTGTGTGTGACAAAATCTTGTGTACTCTACCCAGGCCTTAGTTCTCAACCGATTTTCCTGGTTCTTTTTTTATTCGACGCGGAAATCTATCTAGTTGTGCACTACATCGCTGGAATTTCGAATTTTGCCTTTCAAGAAGGGAAGGGGTTAATGCTTGAAAAAACCTTGTAAACTCTTCCCAGGCCTCAATTTCGTGCGTGTTTCTTTCTTTGTTCGACTCAGAAATCATTCGAATGGCACACTATTTCACCGGAGTATGAAAATTAGCAAAGGGAGGGGGCGAGTGGGGGGATAATATCCACAAAATATCCGATTCAGCTTACTAATTGTACCCAAGCTTTGAAATTGAGGAAAAATTCTCATTATACCTCCGGATTTTCATGAATTATTCTCTGTACCACCATGGAACTAATAGTGGTGCCACCATAGACACCACAAACTGCATATTTCGTGTTATTTTTGGTTTATTATTTTCAATAATAAGCCTTTGGAATCGAGCAAGAAAAAAAAAAGTTTAACCCCCCCTCAAAATTTGATGTTTTACGTTTCAAGGTACGTAGAATACGAAAATCGAATAAAAAAATTTCCGTCCGTCCGCCGTACGCCGTACGCGGCACTTTTCTTAGCAACACTGGACCGATTTGGTTCAAATTTGGTATATGGGCTCCATTTGGGGTCTAGTTGTGCCGCGAAGCTTTTGGTTGATGTCAGTCACTTCTAAGGGGTGAAAATTAAGGGTTGAAATTTTCAAGAGTGCCCTAGCTCGAAAACTCTCGAAATAAAGGTATCGTTTTTTCACCAATTTTAAATAGTATTGAATTTTTAAAAATTTTTGATACCACCCGGAGCTCTGTAGGACAAACCGTTCGGTCCCTACGAGTACTTGAAGGTTTTCCTTCGATAAAACAGAATCATGAGTGTGAATCGCAAAAGAGGTCTAATCTCCATTCAAATTTTATCGGACTAAAATGCGATCGCTGTTCATTTCTTCGATTTGTATACAGTTTTGCCTTCTGCGTAACCAGTAATCAAATTTCCATATCAAGCTTTCTATTTTTCCAATCGAGTGTGAAGCGTTTAGTTCTTTCTAATAAACTTGATTGTGAAGGTGTGAAGCCAGTATGGTGTGGTAGGTAGTACCTAGCTGGGAGGTAAAAAAAAGTTGGTAGGTAAAAAAAATGTTGGTGGGTAAAAAACGCTGCAAATCATTGCTCAAAGGCTTCTTCACTCTTCAGATCACTGATCAGCTGAGTGAGCTCCGAAGCCATTTTCAATCCTATTGAATGGAAGTGCTCTTCCAGGCGTCTCCAGCATTCGAGGAGATCTTCTTCACTCCTCAGATCACTGATCAGCTGAGTGAGCTCCAAAGCCATTTTCAACCCTATTGAATGGAAGTGCTCTTCCAGGCGTCTCCAGCATTCGAGGAGATCTTCTTCACTCCTCAGATCACTGATCAGCTGAGTGAGCTCCGAAGCCATTGCTCAAAGCTCACTCAGCTGATCAGTGATCTGATGAGTGAAGAAGATCTTCTCGAATGCTGGAGACGCCTGGAAGAGCACTGATCAGCTGAGTGAGCTCCGAAGCCATTTTCAATCCTATTGAACTCAGGAAGCTGAAATTTGAGAGGGAAGGTCAAGGGAGAATACAGATGGTGGTAGGTGCTATTGATGGAGAACCAGTGATCTATACAGAAGGGTGATCTATACAGAAAAAGCGGCGTACGGCGTACGGCGGACGGACGGAAATTTTTTTATTCGATTTTCGTATTCTACGTACCTTGAAACGTAAAACATCAAATTTTGAGGGGGGGTTAAAATTTTTTTTTTCTTGCTCGATTCCAAAGGCTTATTATTGAAAATAATAAACCAAAAATCGTCACGAAATTTGTTGCTAACGAAATTTGCTAACGAAATTTGTCCCAAGTCGCCACAATGATGATTATGACCATCAGAAGTGAAGTTGTTAGGTACTTTACAGGTAGGTACTTTACAGTTAGGTAGGTACTTTACAGTTTGATATTACCAGATCAGCTGAGTCGAAAATTGAGCTCCCAGATCAGCTGAGTCGAAAATCGAGCTCCCAGATCAGCTGAGTCGAAAATCGAGCTCCCAGATCAGCTGAGTCGAAAATCGAGCTCCCAGATCAGCTGAGTCGAAAATCGAGCTCCCAGATCAGCTGAGTCGAAAATCGAGCTCCCAGATCAGCTGAGTCGAAAATCGAGCTCCCAGATCAGCTGAGTCGAAAATCGAGCTCCCAGATCAGCTGAGTCGAAAATCGAGCTCCCAGATGTCTCGGGAGGGGAGGGGGGGGGGGGCATGAAAATGTTTCAATGTGTTGCAGACTCGTATGCAAGCGTTTTTTGAAATGTTCTTTGAAATTTGAACGGATTTATTATGCCTTCACAGGTTCTGATTTATTTTGAGTCCAACCCTTGAGACCGGTTTGTTTTACAGAAATCTAGGTGGTCTCATTCGACTTTAACAAGTTGTCTGTGCCTTCAATATGAAATTTGATTCTTGGTTGTTAGGGAAGCACTACCTACTGGTTGACTTGAAAATTTCATTTTTATACTATTTGGAGAATCGAAAAAATACCGTATCTGATCAGCTGAAATTTGGCTCACTTCCGAGAGCGAACGTTTATGTGCAATTCGCTCTCGAGTTTCTGACTCACCATACGTCTATTTTCACCAGATGGCAGCACCGGCGATTGTAGCAGAAGTTAGTTGAAGTAGAGTTGTAACAGTCGTAGTTCAAGTTTCTCTCTCCATCAGTTCAAGCGATTTTAATTTTGAAAACGGTTTTTTTTCCATATGGTTTAGTTTCCAAACGGCGCTTTGCCAAAAATTTCAAAGTAAAATTGTAATTTCAATTTATTAACATTCAGCCATAAAACACGAAATACATTTTGTAACTACCCATTCTTATTTTACATAATTATACCCAGCTCTCGTTTTCCGAAACTCTCTTTTTATTTTTATTATCATTTGTTCTTTCTTTTTTCTTTTTTTCCGAGTCGGTTTTTGTTTGCAAAACCCGGGACCCTCTTCTTTTTAGAGTCGGTTTCGTGTTTCATGTAAACCGGCACTCTTTTCCTTTCAATGTACTTTCTTTTATTATTTCATGATATTACAGTCGGTTTATTGATATTAGTTTCAACAATCGGCACTCTTTATGTGCATGTCGGCGGAGAATTCCTACAATATTCATTCCTAGGTTGCTTCATTCGTTATATTTCATCAAATACGATATCAATATTATTGATAATTTAATTACTGATTTGTAAGATTGGATTAACTTCAGCTCGGAAGGCAAACACATTAGGTGTCGTCTAAGGAAAATTACTGTTAGAGATAAAATACGAAAATATGTTATATTGCTTCCGAGTCTACCAAGGTAGCGGAAGCTTTGTTTTCACTTTTCAAGGACGAAAAAAAAAGTTCTCCAAAATCAAAATTTTCACTCGCGTTTTGCGTTTTAGACCTTTCTGAACAATTTTGGTTCCGTGTCTGTGTGCCTGTGTGTCTGTCATGAATTCCTTGTAACGCGCATAACTATACGAAGTTATTGTCCGATTTCAATGAAATTTTCAGGGATTGTGCGGGTTGGTGTGAGGACGGTCCCCTATGAAAATCATCATCCTCGGACTGATAGAAGTGACTGCGCATGCGCAAACGTGAATTCCTTGTAACGGTCATAACTTCTACATTTTCCAACCGATTTCGATGAAATTTTCAGGGATTGTGCGGGTTAGTGTGTAGACGGTCCCCTATGAAAATCATCATCCTCAAACTGATAGAAGCGACTGCGCATGCGCAAACGTGAATTCCTTGTAACGGTCATAACATCTACATTTTCCATCCGATTCCAATGAAATTTTCAGGGATTGTGCGGGTTGGTGTGTAGACGGTCCCCTATGAAAATCACTATCTTCGGACTGATAGAAGCGACTGCGCATGCGCAAACGTAAAATCCTTGTAACAGCCATAACACTTACATTTTTCATCCGAATTTGATGAAATTTTCTAAGATTGTCTAGATCAGCGAGTAGATGGTCCCCTATAAGGGTGGTGAAAGCTACTTAGAGATTGGTGTTTTGAGATTAACTACTATGCATAGGATAATCTATACAATCGGGTTATGGATACGAGGAAGCTATGTGCCACACCCACTTGGCAGATGTTTTTTATTACTGCCGCTGGAATCATCAATATCGAACAATAATTGCTAGAGAGAAAATCGAAGAACGCTGCAAAGTCTTACATAATGGTTTATTATTTTTCTATAGATCACTCATCTACAAAGCCACCAACCATCCAACATGAAGAAAAACATCGATCGCATTTCGGTCAGCTAACATTTGAACGGAGATTAGGCCTTTTTTGCGATTCACACTCGTGTTTCTGATTTATCGTACGTCCAACCCTCAAATTCTCATAGGGAGCGAATGGTTTGTCTCAAAAAATTCTATACTATCTTAAATTGATGGAAAAACAATACCTTTATACCTAAATTTTTTGAGTTAGAGTGATTTCGAAATTTCAAAATTTATTACTCAACCCTTAGAGGTGACCTACATCAACCAAAATCTTCGGGGCACAACTAGACCCCAAATGGAGTCTACATACCAAATTTCATCAAAATCGGTCATTGCTAAGTGGGGTAAGTGCCGCGTACGGAGGATGGACGCCAAATTTTATTCTTTTTTTATTCTATTTATTCTTTCTATTTATTCCAAATTTTTATTCGATTTTTGGATTCTACCTTGAAACGTAAACCAACAAATTTTGAGAGGGTGTTAAAAAGAATTTTTTCTTGGTCGATTCCAAAGGTTCATTATTGAAAATAATAAATCAAAATTACTTAGAAGCCGTCTTCTGGAGTTTCTCATTCAGAATTTGATAGAAATGCGTAGATTTAAGGTGTTTGCTGATTGCCTTCATTGCTTCTTCAAGGCTCGTTAAGTTGAGCGAATTTCAGCAGCCAATAATGTGATACCCAGTAATTATTTATCGATGTACCTAATTAAAATAATTTCCACTTTTTCAGACCTAATTTGTACTATCAATAATCATTGGAGATTCAACATGAGTACAATAAAGGCGTGATACGAGTTATAACAAACTGTTTCAAGTCACAGAATTTTCCTCGCAATTATCGATGATCGGAGAGATGGAAATATTCTACGATATTGCGTTTTTGATGGTGACAGCTTCAGTTCACGCCTATTATGACCAGAGAGTAAATGTTCAACCCTACTTTAATCAAATGCAAGTTCCAAGTTTCCAGCAACACCAAAGCCCTATGCAGTGGATAAAAGTTCAAGATTATGGTATGTAATGTATAAAATCTGTAAAACGCCGCAAACTATTACACAAAGGTTTATGGTTTTTCTGTAAAGATCACCTATGCTAGTGATAGAGAACGATGATTGAAAATTCAACACAAAACAAGTTTATTTTTCTGGTATAAAGGTTGGGTTTCTGATACTTGGACCAGACTGTAAGTCAATATCATAGAATTAATTTGTAACATCTAATCACCATCACCATGATGTATTGTTTGAAATCTAAATCGTCGTTTCATCCAACACTCCCCTACTAACAACTCCAAACGCACTATTTTCATACTCACAATGGGGAATTTGCATCAGTTTTTTAATTTTTTTTTTTTTTTTTTTTTTTTGAAAGAGGGTTCATCGATATGGAAAAAACCATAGTGAGCTGCTCGAAAACGCATCCAACAAATTTAGAGAATTTAAGGAAGATGGAAATTTTCAATGTAGCGGCAATCTGTGACATGACGAGCTGCCCCTTAGGACAGCAATGCTACCTCTGAAAGCATTACAGTCGTACTTACGTGATTGAACACAGGAGTGCGCCACAAACTTTCAGAAAGACTGCAGATGCGAAAGTGACCAATAGAAGCAATTTTACTCACTCTTTTTTACAATACGATTCTACCAATTAGTTTATCAAGCATTATTAGTCTTCATCTTCTCTTAATTAAATTCTATATTACTTAGTTACGATATTTGAATCACATTATTCGAGTGGATCGTTTCATGTGGTCACGAGGGCGCCTACGACTCTACCTGTTGACATTCTCTGACACTACTTGCCGAAACTCCTTTTATGCTACGCCAGAGCTCAGTTTTGTGGGAGGAACCCTGGGGAGTGACATATGAAGTAATCAGTTCCCTCGATCTTCGCGGTATTTTATGACAGAGGATTCATTTGTTAAAGCATTTTCTTCTACGGTAATTTTTTCCCCTTGTGTATTCCATTTTCATTATTCTCATTTTTTAACTAAAAGGAAGTTAATGAACATGCTGTTCATTTGACACTGACTTGTTCATCTTCTGATGCCGCAAGGAGCGCTACACACAATTCGATTTTCGACTATTCGACGGGAGAAAATGTGGGAGCCTCATGAGACCCTCGAATTTACGAAGATTCGACGATCGAATCATACCATGAATACCCCTATTAGTTTTTCATGTCACTAACTCGTGTTTCCCTAAAAACAAAGTACACCCACAACTTTGGGAAGAGGATGTTTAGCTGGTAGGAAAATTCTGTCAAAATAAACTTTATTTGCGGGATAATAGTTGGTAAGTACCATCAATGGAAAAGCCATGTTATTCGCAGACAGGTGATCTTAATAGAAAAATAATAAATCGTTACGTAATAAACATTTTTTAATAAACTTTTTTACTTTAATACTAAAGGGTGGCTCACGGGAACGTTCCCAAAATCAAATACCGTACAAACAAAATGTTTAGTCATACAACCATTCTATTTCGGTTTTTCTGTAGAGAAAAATGCAATTTTAAGTCTTACAGATCACGTCCTTCATATATGCTGTCCATCTCGCTCGAAACAAGTGGATTTCAAAAGCTTTTTATAGAATGGACAGAAGTTCCGTTCTTATCGCATGTTTTAGATCGCCTTAGGTCTGAGATTTCGATGCGTAGACACACCTTGAAATATCCCTACAGTCTAAAGTGGCAGGACGAGCGAAGGGGCCAAAGCGAAATTAAGAGGTTTTCAAAGTCTAAATGATTAACTAGTGGTGAACATTAAAGCTATTATTTAATAATTTTTCACCGAGAGCTATGATTCCACTAATTCCATTTTCACGCTCTAGTCCAGTTGACCATACGCTGATTGTGTGAACAATCCCTCTCTGGAGGAGCTTTTCCTCTGCTGCTTGCAGTGGAGGGGGAGAGCATAAGGCTTGGCCTCAGTCCTCCTTTAACCGATTTCTACTTTGGAAAGAGGTAAGACATTCAATGACCATACATTAAACGGGTCATTTTATTCACTGAAAATCGTAAAACGTTCCAATATTAGCAATTAGCAACCAGTGGCTGAAGATGAGCCATTCATTTTCAGTTTTGTTGGGGAAGATGAAAAATAGCATATCGGTTTTAAGGTTCATCTTAGCCCCACTACAGCCTCTTTCTTCACTCAGTCGGACCTTTGATAACCAAATCAACCCAGCGCCAGCACGCGATGGTCATCCGAGAAGCAAATACGCCCGATACTTGGTAGGTATGTGTCTTCGTCGAGTAGTTCAATTGATTTTGAGGAGATTCGCGTGAGCCTCCCTGTACTCCCAACTCTGGTCGAAATGATGATTCCTTTGATTATTATGTTAATTGACAAGGTATTCTTTGTTGTACAGTCTGTGAGAACAGTGGAAACCCAAAACCGAGGCAATTAGGTTGCTTCTGTGAGCAATTGATGGTGGAAAGTCAAATGCGAGATGTGAAATGGGTCTGCAGTGGGAGATTTCTACAAGACGAACAACGGGCACCTCTATTCCGACCAAATAGCCTCCCATCAGGGTTCTACTCACCATCCATCCCTCCGATCCCCAGGGTGAAGGTGGTACGATGCTCAGCGAATTCGCCAGGGATGCCAGTGCACACACAAGCAGATGTGGCAATACAATTCCCACCAGGAACATCAATAATGTACCGACCTGGGATGTCAGTGTTATTCCAACCGACACCAAATGTACAAAGTGCGTCAACAAATAATGCCGGGACGTCAATCATATACCCACCAGATACAGCATTTACCTTCCCACCAGGGTCAAATGTAAAACCCCCCCACGGGGGGGAAATAAAGTTTCTCCCAGGTTCGACGATAAAGTTCGAACCAGGGATGGTGATAAGAAATCCAATCTTCCCACCACTCAACCAAATTCAACAACACCCGAATGGGTCAATTGTATACCAACCAGGGACGTCAGTGGAATACCCACCAGGGACGGCAATACAATTCACACCTGGGTCAGCAATTAATTGCGAAGGAGACGTTGTAACAGAGAGTCCACCAATGAAACCAACGGAACCAACGGAACCAACGGAACCAACGGAACCAACTGAACCAACGGAACCAACGGAACCAACGGAACCATCAATACGGCAATCGATTAGAACACATCAGCCGCCGCACACAACAAGTCCAACAATACCAATGATGGAACTGACAACACAGCGACCGACTAAACCACCAACGAAATTAACAACGCAGCCAACAACCCATAAGAAACCGACGAAGCCAAGAATCACTAAGAAACCGACGAAGCCAACCTTCATTAGGATACAAACGATGAAAAGAATCACTAGGAAAGTGAAGTTTTGGCATGAAACAAGGAAGAAAATAAAACATTGGCTGCCAACTAATAAACCATTTCGCAGGGGCACAAAGTAACAATTGAGGTAACCTACGACCATCAAATACCCACAATAAAATTTTCATGAAAGATTTTAAAAGTTTCTCCTTTCAACAACCTTTATTTACTCAAACAATATAGAATACATTTTGGTTGAAAAATTGTTTAACCCTCCACAAAATTTGTTTTTGCACATTTTCAGTATGCTGTAGAAATGGCCTCAAAAATGTGTGGATTTGTGTGGAAGATGTTCAACACTTTTGTTACATTATTTTCAATCGGAATCGAGCAATAAAATTTTAACCACTCAATATTTAAGGGTAGGGGGAAATTTTTTCGAGTCAAAAATCGATTTTGAGAAAAAAATAGTTTCGTAATGTAGATTATTTACTGGTCAGTTTAAAAAAAAATGCATGTCAAAATTCCAACGGGAAGTGGTTAAAAAACATATTGTTTAGTAATGCATGCATTCCAGGGGACGTCCCATTGGATAAGCATTAGATCAGTTTAACCAGTTGGTAAGCGATAAAACTGTTTCCCTCGATGTAATTTATTCATTACTTTAGGGAAGAAATAGTGACCCCCCTCCCCTCACCATTATCTACCAGATTATTTCTAGCGGCACGGGAGCCTCGAATCTGAAGAGCATTTTAAAATCCATGATCTACGATACCCAACATGCGAATTCGAGCCCCCCCCCCCCCATCGCCACCACCACTTATGGTGCCAGTCTGGCACCAAAGCGGAAATACGTCGTAACATTGAACTTTCATCTATTAGTTTAAGTAGGCAGTCCGTCGAGGTTCACATCCGTATTCAAGGTGAAACACAAAAAAAAACCACGAAATATGCGGTTTATGGTGTCCTGGCACCACGGTGGCACCACTATTAGTTCCATGGTGGTACAGAGAATAATTCATGAAAATCCGGAGATATAGTGAGAATTTTTCCTCAATTTCAAAGGTTGGGTAAAATTAGTAAGCAGTAACGGAGCCAAAATATTGAAAAATCGGATATTTTGTGAGTATTATCCCCCCCACTTGCCCCCTCCCCTTGCGAATTTTGGTACTCTGGTGAAATCATGTACAACTCGGAAGTTATTTAAGTCAAACAAAAAAAGAAACACTCAAATCGGTTGGAAAATTGAGGCCTGGGCAGAGTTTACAAGATTATGCCCGCAAACGCACGTTTTGTAAGCATTAACCCCCCCTTTCCCCCCCTTAAAAAGCAAAATTCAAAATTCCAACGCCGTAGTGCACAACTAGATAGTTTTCCGCGTCGAAGAAAAAAAGAACCACGAAAATCGGTTGAGAACTAAGGCCTGGGCAGACGACACAAGATTATGCCCAAAAACGCACGTTTTTTGAGCATTACCCCCCCCTTTCCCCCCCTTAAAAGGCAAAATTCGAAATTCCGGCGACGTAGTGCACAACTAGATAGTTTTCCGCGTCGAACAAAAAAAGAACCACGAAAATCGGTTGAGAACTAAGGGCTGTGCAGACGACACAATATTTTGTCACACACACACACACACACACACACACACACATACACACACACACACACACACACACACGGACATACACCTATGGTTTTTTTCGCGGATTTGGATTCAGAATGGTCTAAAACGGATTACTGTGTGGTTACTTTTTTTTTCTGTTGAGTGTTGTCCAACTTCACCCCAGATCGATCGCATAAGGACGCCCAAGTCTTACTGTGGGACGTCCTAAAAATTTACAAACACGGAATAGTCGCGCTCCACTCGGCTAATAGAGGCCAGCGCCGTAAGCCGGGTCGTCCCCCTCTTCCTTTTGAAACATATCTTCAAGTCTTCGCTTTGCCTGATTCTTTTTTATTCTTCCTTCCCTCGACGAGGTACAGGTTTTCGTTTTTTAAAAATTCGTTGAGATCTCGGCATTATAGAAAATACGAACGGCAACTGAACGAAAGGTAAAGGTGACGAACGAAAAGCGATAACCGGTTCAAACACTCCGCAAAACTTTGTCAACACCGGTTGGGAAGGTTATACACACAGAGATTAGACATATGGTTATAATTATGTCCTTCTTCTTCTTCTTCCAAAGGGTTCAAAATGACTCATCAGAAGCTAGGAAAGGTTTACGGACACACCAGATGACGTTATAGATGGAACACGCTTCTTTTTTAGAAAATCGCGTTTCCTGAAAAACCACGTTTTTCAATACTTATGTTCCTTTTTCTCGGGTTCTACTTGCCCTATCGCCTTGATTATTTTTTCTAATTGTGCATTAGATCGTAACGAACAGACGTATTCGTTTGTTTGGCAATTTTTGATCGAGAAGTTGAGGAAAAAAATTCATCTATCACCTAGAATTTTGGCCGTATTTGAAGATTTTTTTCAAATAGCCGTACCTTTTCCCGGAGTATAGTATTTTTTAAAAAACCGTGTCAGGACCTACAGGACTAAATGCTTTACAAAATAAAAATAAAATCAAGGCGATTGGGCAAGTAGAACCCGAGAAAAAGGAACAGGAACGCGCGGCATTTTTGTTAGTTTCCATTGATTTTGATGACATTTGGTATAGGAGAGGTTCACCCAAGGTTACAATGGATGTAAGGAAAACTACTATTGCTACTACTGCTGCACTCTAGCGATGCGTAAGAGAGTAAGCCCAACAAATAATATAAATCATATTATGCTTGTGATTAACGGGAATTACTAGGAAAGGAATGAGGATGAGATGTAAGTAAATGTTCAAGGGGTCTCAGTCGGTCGCCATGCGTTCCTCGTTCCGGGTCAGTATTTTGCGAAATTGAAGGGGCAGAAAAGGGGCAGTATTTTGCGAAATTGAAGGGGCAGTATTGTGCGAAATTTGTACCTAAATTTTAAAGGATTTTAGAAATTTGTAACTGCACGGCCCTAGGGAATTGAAAAACTAAAATATTGCCGCCGGAATCATCAAAATCAAACAATAATTGCCAGAGAAAAATGGTAAAAATTACTGAATAAACGGGTTTTTCCATATTTCTCTGGCAATTATTGTTCGATTTTGATGATTTCAGCGGCAATATGTCAGTTTTTTAATTCCCTAGGGCCGTACAGTAACAAATTTCTAAAATCCTTTAAAATTTCAAATTTAAGTACAACTTTTTAAGTTGTTGCCCGTTCAATTTTTTCGAAATACTGACCCGGAACGAAAGGCGACTGACTGAGACCCTCTTATGGAATAGAGAACGACAATTGGCAATCTTTAGCAAACTTATATAGCTTTTTCATTGAGGTGGAATCGAAATTGATTTTGAGAAGGCTCAGGATGATTCCCATCACATAGCAATACTCTCCGTTGTGTTATGGTTTATATCAACCACACTTTAAACATTGCAGCTGTGATTACAGCAAGGTGAATCAATTTTTCCCATGAGGCACCGAAAGAATGGAGTATTTCCATGACCAATCATTATTCTATTGATGGTAGAGGAAAAAATAAGCCAAACTCGAGATCCAACTAATTTTAAAATGTTTAGAAATTTCTCCCAAGTACGTCTGAATTTCTTCTCTGTAACAACGTCTTCTTATTTCCCTCGTTCTTTATAAAGGGTGTCTACAAAACAAGTCTCATTCCTTCAAGGGCTCGATTCTACAACTAATTTGCAACAAAATATGTCTCTTAGCAATTTTTTCTCGGTGGCTTCTTTTCTGAGTTATTTCATTTTTTAAGTTTTTTTTCGTGATTTTGACCTTATGTCATTAAATTGGTAAATTGGTAAAATTGGTAAATTTGCTATGATAATTACAATTTGTCGATACCGTTGGAAAGAGCGTTAAATTCCCTATCTCCCTGATAAAAAATCTAAAATTTTCAGTTGAATTTTACGGGGAATAAGGAAAGTAGTCTTTATCATTCTGAAGAGAGAGATGTTTTTCCTTGAGACCCTACAAACCATTATTTTCATTTTTAATAATTTTTTCAAAGGCAGTGAAATTTGTAAACTTCAAAATCAAATTGTCTACTTGTGTTTTTGAGGTCTTTGAACAACTTTCTCATGCTCTCTCACAACAACTCTCATTAATTTTTTGCTCAATTTCGTCAAAATTAATTCCTGGCGTCATTGCAAACACTTTTTCTTACTTAAATCTAGGCCATCATACGAGGAGTTCCTTTTCTTCCAGGATACAAGTATTTAAACGATAAGTTAAAATGGTCCGATTTCAACTATTCATTTCATTGTATAAATTTTTGAAAATATTATAATAAAAAAATATTAAGTATTTTTAATTGAAGCACGGAAAACTCATCACATTTAATTGGTTAAAATTGACAAAAAAGTTTAATAACTCTTACATACTCGATTTTTTCCGAAGACTGGGGAGGAAAACTTTCAGCGACAGTAATATTACCACTCATCCTTCTCCAACTTACCTGAAACAAAAACGCTGCAAATTATTACACAATGGTTTATTATTTTTTCATTTTTCTATATAGATCAACATGAAGAAAAACATCGATCGCATTTCGGTCAGCTTTAATTTGAACGGAGATTAGGCCTCTTTTGCGATTCACACTCGTGTTTCTGATTTATCGCATGTCCAAACTTTAAATTCTCGTAGTGAGCGAACGGATTGTCCTACAGAGCTCCGGGTGGTCTCAAAAAATTCTATAGAATCTTAAATTGAAGGAAAAACAATACCTTTATATCAAAATTTTTTGAGTTAAGGCGTTTTCAAAATTTCAAATTTGATTTTGGAACCCTTAGAAGTGACCTACCTCATCCAAAATCTTCGGGGCACAACTAGACCCCAGAAGGAGCCTAAATACCAAATTTCATCAAAATCGGTCTATTCTAAGTGGCAAAAGTGCCGCGTACGGCGGACGGCGTACGGCGGACGGACGGCCAAATTTTTATTCGATTTTTGGATTCTACGTACCTTGAAACGTAAACCATCAAATTTTGAGGGGGTGTTAAATTTTTTTTTTTCTTGGTCGATTCCAAAGGTTCATTATTGAAAATAATAAACCAAAATGAATTATTAACACAACAGGCATATTCGATACTATTCATTTGATTGATGAAACTCGTAATATAAATAAGAAGAATCTACCACTGAAAACGACCAATTGAATAGTTTTTAGATAGTATCAGATCTTCCCCTATTCCGTACGTACATGTCCGATGGAGAATTTAATGTTATTGAATTGAATATTATGGACTATTACTTGCAGGATTCGGTATATTTATAGCATTGCACAAAGATTTCAAACGAAAAACGAATATATTTCAAATGTATAAAAAGAATTTCCAGTTTAGCACTGCTCTTTGAACCACATATAGCCTGAAAGCCAATTGACAGTCGATTTTTCGAAACTATCCTATTAGTTTATTAAACTATTAGTTTCCGGACAGATATAATTGGTAAGCCAAACTATCGATAGATTCACATCATTGAAATTGGCCTTCCTCGTCCTTCTTCCATGGCATCAAACTCCACCTCCTATCTCTAATTTCCTTCAGAATTCCCAAGCTAGCTACGGGATTGCTTGATGTTGGTGAAGTTGAAAAAAGGCTTAGATTTAGATGAATTTTAAACCATTAAAACCTCGCACTACCATAGGAAACTTCAAAAAATAGACATATAATAATGTCTGGAACAGACATCTGAATTTAAAAAGCAAAAAATGGCTCCATTATTTAGTTTTACTGATGATGGTGGTCAAACTATGCTTTCCTCTACAAAACAGCACATTATAATAAATTACCGCGATTCAGCGTGAGAGGATTAATTCCAATTCCAAGATCGTCTAGTGAATAACCAACTATTTCGGCTCTTCAATAAACGACATGGAAAAACACACACCTTTCAAGCTTTAAGGAGGGGAATGATTCGTTCTCCGGTAAACACAGGGAGCTTCGGGCGAGGACTTTTTTAGCGTTGGGATTTTTCAAGCGAAGCCCGAAATAAGCTGGAGGTCGTAGAAACAATTTGTTAACGAATAATTATGCCAAACCTTTACCGTTCGCCTATTCAACAAACCGCTGATCGGTCTTCTTTCGGGGCGATCTGGTTGTAAACAGCTGTTCCCGCGTTTCCCTTTAATTATTCCGGAGGGGGGTCTGCCAGTTAGCTGCCCACACTTTCGTGTAAATTGTCTACCTAGAAGTAAGTACCTCTTCACCTCGGATGTAGTCGTTCAATTGAGCTGAAGATGAGGTAAACAAAAACAAAGAGCGGGTGAGTCAGGCTGAGGGCACCGCACAGTCCGACTGAAGCTGGCCGTCCACTAGGTCGACAGCGCGGCGCGGCGCGGCGCGACGCGGCGCGACGCGAAATTCCTAGGCTCCGTCCACTGGAGCGGATAAAATTTTTCGACCCGCCGTTTCGCCACGCCTGAGAAGGTGCCTTCTCAGGAAAATGTGGGGCATAGATATTATGTCTTCATCGGACGACGAAGAAGAAATGTTCATTTTAGTTGCAGCTTTGGAAGCAGAAGAAGAGGACCAAATCGGTGGGAAAAGGAGAAGATTTTAAGTCCATCCAATAAAGAGGATGGACCTGGGGGAGCACAATCACCTGTTCCAAGATTTGCTAAGAGACGAGCAAAAGTTTATAAATTATTTTAGAATGTCGAGGGGGAAGTTTTTCGAGCTTCACACATGATTAAGCCTCGTATACGAAAGCCGAACACTGACGAAAATGACCGAGGTCGACAATTTTTCGCTTCGCCCTCCGTCCACTAGGTCGACAGCGCGGCGCGGCGCGGCGCGACGCGGCGCGACGCCACGCTCCAGAAGTCTGAAGCTGGCCGTCCACTAGGTCGACAGCGCGGCGCGGCGCGGCGCGACGCGGCGCGACGCGAAATTCCTAGGCTCCGTCCACTGGAGCGGATAAAATTTTTCGACCCGCCGTTTCGCCACGCCTGAGAAGGTGCCTTCTCAGGAAAATGTGGGGCATAGATATTATGTCTTCATCGGACGACGAAGAAGAAATGTTCATTTTAGTTGCAGCTTTGGAAGCAGAAGAAGAGGACCAAATCGGTGGGAAAAGGAGAAGAGTTTAGGTCCATCCAATAAAGAGGATGGACCTGGGGGAGCACAATCACCTGTTCCAAGATTTGCTAAGAGACGAGCAAAAGTTTATAAATTATTTTAGAATGTCGAGGGGGAAGTTTTTCGAGCTTCACACATGATTAAGCCTCGTATACGAAAGCCGAACACTGACGAAAATGACCGAGGTCGACAATTTATCGCTTCGCCCTCCGTCCACTAGGTCGACAGCGCGGCGCGGCGCGGCGCGACGCGGCGCGACGCCGCGCTCCAGAAGTCTGAAGCTGGCCGTCCACTAGGTCGACAGCGCGGCGCGGCGCGGCGCGACGCGGCGCGACGCGAAATTCCTAGGCTCCGTCCACTGGAGCGGATAAAATTTTTCGACCCGCCGTTTCGCCACGCCTGAGAAGGTGCCTTCTCAGGAAAATGTGGGGCATAGATATTATGTCTTCATCGGACGACGAAGAAGAAATGTTCATTTTAGTTGCAGCTTTGGAAGCAGAAGAAGAGGACCAAATCGGTGGGAAAAGGAGAAGAGTTTAGGTCCATCCAATAAAGAGGATGGACCTGGGGGAGCACAATCACCTGTTCCAAGATTTGCTAAGAGACGAGCAAAAGTTTATAAATTATTTTAGAATGTCGAGGGGGAAGTTTTTCGAGCTTCACACATGATTAAGCCTCGTATACGAAAGCCGAACACTGACGAAAATGACCGAGGTCGACAATTTTTCGCTTCGCCCTCCGTCCACTAGGTCGACAGCGCGGCGCGGCGCGGCGCGACGCGGCGCGACGCCGCGCTCCAGAAGTCTGGAGAGCGACAGATTGCGAAAAAGTTTCGACCCGCGCCGCGCCGCGCCGCGCTGTCGACCTAGTGGACGGGCTGCCATTCATTTCCCATTAAATTTCTAGAAATTTTTTTTCGCGTCGCGCCGCGTCGCGCCGCGCCGCGCCGCGCTGTCGACCTAGTGGACGGGCACCTTTATAAGCCCAGATTGTACGCCTCATTGTGTTATCATTATGGTTCTTTAATCAACTTCAAAATGCACATAAACAAGATGGAGGAGGTTCATCAAATTACCATTAATATATACTTTTTTTTGTATTTCATCACTCTGTTCAGTTACGAGATTCATTCAATCTGCTATGCACATGCACGCACCTGGTGGCAGGTATGTAAGCGCAGCATCGTTTCTCAGGTGAAACAAGTGAAATAGGCACTGCCAACTTAATTGTGAATAGCCATGGAATGACTTGAATTATATCATGATGAAATGGATCTTGATCAGACTAGAGGTGTGTCAGTACTGCTGTACCAGGACTGTTGAACCGAGAATCAACTTGTACTGGTTCCATGCAGTGACAAAAACTCAGCCTTTACCGGTATAAGATATTATGGAATGGCTCTGGATCAGGAAGAGATCTTTTGGACCGGTAAGCAAGGAACTTGTCTCCAGTTCAGTTCCATGTACCAGGAAGCGCTCTTGCCAATTCTACGGACTGATAAGATATTATGGAATGGCTATGGACTGGGAAGGGATTTGGACTGGGAAGGGATTTGGACTGGGAAGGGATTTGGACCGGTAAGCATGGAACTTGTCTCCAGTTCAGTTCCATGCACCAGGAAGCGCCCTTGCCAATTCCACGGACTGATAAGATACCATGGAATGGCTATGAACCGGGAAGGGATTTGGACCAGTAAGCATGGATTTTGTCTCCAGTTCAGTTCATGTAGCTGAAAATGCCCTAACCGTTTCCATGGACTGAGAAGGTATTGTAACAAGGAATGGCTCTGGACCGGGAAGATATCTTCAGGACTGGTTAGCATGGAAATTGTCTCCCGTATTGTTATTCTTATGGTTCTTAAACCTTGGTTCTTAATTATTCTTTCCTTGAATTGTTTATTCGATATCACTGTTAATTGTCTCTTTTGTAACACTTGTTCGAATTCCTTCCTTTTGTATTGCAAGTTGAGATCGTAAGCATCGAAGAAGGAAGATAGGGATTTGACCGCCGTCTTCTTCCATGTCATGAGAGTGGGATTTGACCGCCCTCAGTAGACAGTACTGGTAATGGAACTATACTGGTAAATTGGAACTGTTACATCTTTGTTGATATAACTGTTGGAACCGTTCCAGGGAAATATCTGGACACACCCGTAGTTCAGACCAAAGGGCTTCTACATAGGATCGCCAGCAGACTCTGCTTTTGACCAAATCATTTAATTGACCCCAAGACTTTCCAGCTTCTCCTTATTCCTTTCCCTCTCCACTTCTGCTGTGGTATTGGGTTTCAAGTCACTGCATGGCGCTTAATCGCGTGGGGATTTCTTCCTCACTTTGAACTTCATGTGGGGTTTCGCTTATCTTCTTTGGAGATATTGTGGGCCGAAAGATTTGGACTATTTTCAATACATAATCAACAGATCTTTACTGAATTGAAAACGTTAAATGAGGCCCGTATACACTGCAATGAAAATACTACGACCTTGCTTTCAAGCAGGACCAAGTTGTCTTTTGGATGCATTTTAATATGCCGAGTTAACTATTCGTCCGATTGAACTTTCTCTTATCGCCCATAAAAATTGCTTCAAAATTCAAGTACAATTGTTTTTTAAAAACTTTTCATGGAAATCCGTTGAGGAACTTCTTCACGTTAAACTTTTTCGTACAAATGTAAATATCTTTTATATTCACGAACACATCATATTATAGAGGTGTGTGCTGAAACCTATCAGCAATACTTCAGGAATCGATTCAACAACTAATTTGCAACAATTTTCCCTTCCTAGCAGTTTTACCCCTTTAAAATGCCACTTTCTTCACTTAGAATTGTTTTCTGGTCTTCGAACTGGGACTAAAATGGTTACGACTACCTCATTTTCCATCCAAATTCAAATCTAATTTTATGAGCCCTCAAAAGCTTAAAACATGCTCCATTTCATCAGCTCTCAAAAAGTAACCCGTTGTTTAGGTTTACTATACAATTCAAGACAGGAAATGGTGTTAGAATGCAAAAAACCTAATTTCACCGAAAATTGAGTGTTTTTGCAACTTATGAAGATTTTCAGGGTTTCAGGGGAGTAGCATTTCAGACGGAGTAAATAAAAGTACAAAAGAGGATCCGCACAATCCCTGAAAATCTCATCACAATCGGACAGTAACTTCGTATTGTTTTCCTGTAAAAGGATTTGCGGATGCTCAGACGTCGTAATAGTGCGAAATCAAGAAAAGTCACAGAAAGTAACTGGAAAGTTGAGTTGCAGGTAAGTGAGCATTTCCCACAGCCTTGAGTGAAACGGTTCTAGAAAGTAAAAAATCACACGACCAACCACCGAAGAGTAAGTCACCCACCCTCAAAATAGCCGCTCGTAATGTTTGACACTGCCTGGTCTTATTTAAAGCCGATGTATACGCTATCATTAGAGCAGTGTGTAGGACCAGCAAGAATTTCCTGCCCAGAGCCTGCCACCTGTATTATAAATAATGACTTCCGTCTACACGGGTGACTTCCAAATTGGTTGTCTAAATACGGTGCCAGACTGTTCTAATTGAAAAGGGAGAAATGGAAGAGGTCGCGAGAAACTGGGATTTTGCTTCATTTCAACTTTCCTTGGCGACGATCAGTGTGGGCAGGCAAGTCTAGCTTCATAATACGGGCGAAGATATGAATAATTTTTGGAAAATTTCAGATTTACCGACAAAAACGATAATACAGTTTCAAGAAGTTGATCACAAGTTTTCTAATTACTTGAGTGGTGGAATATTAGCATTTTGTTGTTCCCTTCAGTGAGAAATAGTTGTGGCCGAAACTGGTGGTTTGCTTGACAAAAGGTCAAAAAACTTGTTCTTATGTGTGGGATCCACGTCTCCCATGTCAATAGTGGGGTAAATTTTGATTAAATCTGCAACTCAATTTCAAAATCATCTAAAAATCAATTTCCCACGATTCCATAGATTAATTTGGGTAAAAACGTACTAGAATGTAGTCTATTTCCACGAAAAATTATTAACAGTGTTAAATCGATTTCGAGTCAACATAAATCTTATTAGCTCAGAGAAGTGAAAGGGACTGGGAGGATCAACTAACGCCAATCAAGACAGTCAGAATGAAAATGTCAACATAAATCCTATTAGCTCAGAGAAGTGAAAGGGACTGGGAGGATCAACTAATGCCAATCAAGGCAGATAGGATTCACTCAGCTGAGCTGCAAACGCTGAATCACTTTTGTTATCCATGAAATCCTTTTCATGTTTTCCCAAGCATTCCAACCCGTTTGACTATGATCTTATCTGTAGGAGCCAAGGTACGTAAGATAAGCGGTAACATCACCGTAACATCACGTAACAGCAACAAAACCGTAGCTGTTAGTCGAAATAGGAAACATAAACCTGAATTTATCATGGGCTCATTAATGAGAATTTTTCCACCAACTAATACCATAAAATAGAAGAGGAGAAAGACTCGTTTTTCCACTTATGGCCGAAATGAGTATTTTTTGTAAACCAAGTATCCTAAATGGGTTCTTCCAGTCGCTTCCCACCAGCTCATTATCAAACACCGCTCGTCCAACGACGGTAAGACACGAATAATGCAATAATAATCGATCAAATTACCGAATTTCCTATTTTGATGAAATTTGGAATATGGGCTCCAAAATTGGGGTCTAGTTGAGCCCCGAAACTTTTGGTTGATGTCAGTCACCATTTCTGTTTCATGACATTCATCCCCAAACCAACAATCCGACAAATTAAGTTTAAGCAATATTTGAGTGATTTTTGGATCTTGATATCAAGCGATGGAGTCTTAACTCAAGCAAGTCATCTTTCAACTGCCAAGGCAATGGTTGATACGTCCTCAAGCGTCAGCTCAGGCATTTTCCTTGCTTTTTTATCGAGTTTTAATTAATAATATAAAAGCCATATCACACGAGAGATTTTTCAGCTTTTTTCGGCTGGAAATTAAGCTGGAACGTGAAGAGGAAGAAGTGTGGGGTCCAAGTATCCTTCCAAATGGGTTTCAAAATTAACTTCTCCACTCCCCCATAGCATACCCTGCACCCTGGTTAAGCGTCTTTTCTAGCTTTAGAAAAATAATTTTCTCGTCCGCCATTTTGCCCAAGAAAAAAAGCCGGAAGGAAAACGTTGAAAGGTTCTTCATCGTTAATCGTAATTTGTGGTGGTCACAACAGGAGACCAAATGGAGAATTGACGCAAATGAAACTAGGATTCCAAAACGGCCTCAACTTATCCAGACAAATTCAAGTATATGTAGGGGTCCCCTCTAAAAATGCTGATCCTTAGGGAATCGATTCGATCCACCACGTGGAACAACAAATGTTTCTTTAATAAATCTTTGCATGCCCATAGATTCAGAAATATTTCACACTTTTTTTTGTTACTTTTTTCTTCACTTAGACGAGCAACGTCTTACTGCAATTATTGCTCAAATTTTTTCACTGCATTCGGACAATTTTTTTCCCTGCGTCGGCAATTTTTCCTTACAGATCGAGTCTCCGGTAATAATTGCCTGGTGCTGCTCCATATTGTTGGGAGTTGTCGTGAAACCGGCAATTTTTTTTAATGGTAATTAATTGCTTCGAGTTGCTCAACTTTTAAAGAAAGGGAAAGAGGGAAAAATTTTGGAATTGCCAGCAATTTTTATCGCATCGAATTGCTGGGTTTCGGCAATTTTAGTTGCTCGTCTAAATGGGGCTTTAAATTCAATTTTTGTCTCACTTTGACTGCAGTTTTGGAATTGGCATTACATTTTCCTTAAAACTAGTGCATTTTCATAATGAAAATTCAGTTAAGGTACCTAGGAACAAAAACAATAACAATTCACTAGTGTTGTAGTCACGTTAGAGTGAAACTCGCATTTCTGCGGTTATTCTTCTCCAATTTATCCTACTTCAGTTGCTAGTTTCACCCTCAGAAAAAGCTGGAGAAAACCGAAAAATTTCTCGTGTAAAATGTCTTTAAATGTGAGCCACTCAGGAAAGTATCTAGTAATTATTGTAAACACCTCAGGATTGAGGAGCCCAACGGAGTCCTGGGAACATTAATAAATTTACTAAAGAAAATAAAGAAATGCAAGCGACTCGGACATACAAAAAAAAAAAATTATTTCTTTATTCTGGTAAAAAAAAAATCGTCGTCCCACGACAACCCGAATTGAGTACCTCCTCTTTCGCGCGCCTTCGGCGCGTTGAAGTCGCTCAAAAAGAATAGAGTTTTTTTATTATAATTTTTTCAATAAATTGAAAAACTTATATTAAACCCAGTTTATCGAAATATTTATAATCAAAAACTCTATCCTTCTCATGATTTCAACATAAACAAAATTTTTCAGGAGATTCCTTGGGAGGGGATAATCAAGAGTCCTCCCTTTTCCGTCCAACCTACTCCACGTATGCTCGTTCATCGGAATATAAACCAGATAAATCTATCCACCCATATTTATTTTGCTCGGTTTATAGCTCGTTGGTTTCGTGGGTTTTTATGTACCCTCATTTAATTCGAAAGCTTTGCAACGACATACCGACGCCCTTTCATCTCGAGTCATCGTAAAAAAAACCCTCCTCCCGCTCGTGGTTTAGTCGATCTGAGTTGATTTTTTTACGTTCTCATTAGAAGGGTGAATTGTATTGCCTAGTGTCTATAAATAGGCAGGTCAGAAAAGCAAGTCGGTGCCAACTTATATGAGTGAATTATTTCAAGGGCTGTATAATTTAAATGGGATAAAGTGGCCAAGTAAGCCTGAGAGCCGTCCGGGCTGCTCTTCGGTCCAGCGGTGATCTTGGGAGATGAAGAACTTTCAGGTCTGGTTTGATCTAGTGAGTGAATCGACATTTTTATTGAGAACCTATAAAATATTGTAGTCATTTCTTTTCGGCTCAGATGCGCAATGAAACAAAAATATAAACATTCAACAAACATGAACTTTTTTCAGAGTTGCATCAGTAAGTTTTTTATTTTAAAATGCACCGATAAATTTATTATAGATGTGGATAGGGTTACCAGGTTTACGACCACTCACAGCGGAACGAAGTACTCGTATATTGGGGACTGCGTTGGATTTTTTTCAACAATTGAGGAGTTTGATTCCAAGAGGTACTAAAGACCATTTTTATCGAAATTGAGTTAACACTTTCCCAGGGTTTTAAGGGGATAGTTATACACAAGAATGCGATTGTTTTGGAGCAAATGATAATCTATTCCATTGAAAAACGAGAGTGAATATTTCGTTCAATTTCAAAAGGTACTATACCCAGCACAATGGCGGTTCCTTATCCGTTTTGTTTCAAAAAGTACTTTATACACTCCGTTTGATTCCAAAAAGTACTGTATCCACAAATCTGACATTTCAAATCTCGTTCAAAATTATTTTAAACTTTGAACTAATTTACCTCTTCTTCCAATAACATTTATCATAATTTAGAAATATATCAAAAATAACGTCATTGATTTAAACGACGTTTTTCAGGTCGATATAGTAACTTTTGGAGCCAAGCTTCTCAATTTTCCATGAAAGATGATCACTTCAAAGTTATCACAGTGTAGATCTAAGTTATAGGAATTCATTATTATGGAAAAGTCTGGAAATAATTGTCTGACGAATGTGCGCCGAGAGCACAGGGTTTTCGGCGTTGCAACTTTGGGGATAAAACTACCCTCAGGGGTCATAACAACATAATGTAAATAAAAATCGTAGATACCCTCGACATTGAAATTTTAGATTTATAAATCGACTGGGTTATACTAACCCTGCTACAGCAGGGTCCTTCTGAAGTTGAAATAATAAATTGTTGTGAAAATCTGCTTCACTTTGTGTTTTAAGTAGTTTTAATCTAAACGCGCCTCTATTGCTTTTGGCTAAAGTCAAGTAATTGAGCTTTGAGCGCCACTGTATGTGTAAACCATCCATGTACATGTTTGAGTTGAAGTCAGCCGTCTGAAATCAATCCATTACGTTCACTACATGGTGCAGAGGCGATGTATATCTCGGAGAAAAAATTTTGAGACTCCTCTGATAATTAAAAATTATCTTCATTGGAGACCGGTTTCGGGTCACAACCCCATCATCAGTCCAGAGACTATAATATCGAAGCAGAACTGCCACATTCAGCAGTTCAGCTCTTGACTGATCAGTTGGGATCGGATTTTTATGTATTTAAAAATGCAAAATATTTAACATATATGTGTAGGTATTTATGTTCGTATAATATGCGGTAAATATGTGAGAATGTTGGAATATTTTCAAAAATGTTTATAAGCTCTAAACAAACAGTTGTTCAAAAGGAAAAAATTAGTTAGTTGAACAAAAATATGGGTGAAATGTGGAATTCTCTCCTTGAAATTATTTGCCGCGACAAGGAACTTCAAATGTTCGAAAGTGACGACGATCGGGAAGAAAAATCGCCTTGTACCTACCGAACGATCATTCAACGTCCACAGAAGTTATCGGTTCGTTCTTGAAGACAGTGATCTCAGATCATGAAGATTTCAGACCCTTTAAGAATATCCGCAATAGTACGTGTGGCCAATCGCCCCCCCCCCCCCTTCCTCGGTGCAGATATTTAACGATCAATTCTCTGTTTGAGATTTCATTTGAGCATGGAACATGCTTTAGCCTTGGACTAACTCTCTGAAAAGTGTCACGCGGGGGTTATTCTCCATCCCATCCCTACTCCGCCGAAAAGCGCTGCTAAAGTGTGTTCCATGTTTCTTCAATTTTAGCCAAAGGCTCTAAACAGTAAGTAAGGCGGTGCTCGAAGGGCCGATTCCGTCCAGATTTTTTTCACAACATAAAAAATCGCACCAAACCAAAAAGTAATCCAAAAGAACCAAGACACATCGTAATAAGATCGACGCATCACGACAATTAAATGGAAATTCGTATGATTCACACCCACTCCTATCGATGTCAGCACAAAAACACAGGCTGAAAATGGGTGAGGGGCCTGACTGTGGTTCACAGCCCTTGATCCGTAATTCTCAGCTATGACAACCATCTTTGGACTCTCTACAAATGATCACCTTTCAAACGAAGGAATCTTCCTCAAAATTATGAAAAACTGCTCAAAATGAAAAAAAATGCATTTTTACTGATTACGCATCTTCTGTGCCCATCCGTTAACTTCATCCTTGTTAATAAATTGAAATTTATGTTTTGCAATAAAAAAATGATGAAATAAAATACACACAAGATATGTACCTACCCAATACTTTTTCAATGAATAAACAGAATTTTGAAGAAATAATGTCGAAATAATAATTTATTTAAATAATAAGTACCTACCTATTAATTTTTCAATAAATAAACAAAATTAAAATTTAAACTTCACAATCAAGTCTATTAGAAAGAACTAAACGCTTCACACTCGATTCGAAATCATAAACTCAATTTTAAATGCTTGCATACGAGTCTGCAACACATTGGGACATTTTCATGTCAACCACTACACAACAAGGTAGTGAAGTAAGGTTGTTAGTTCATGTACCCAAGCATAAAAGTTTTCGTGACGATTTTTCAGTTCATGTGCCAAAGCAAAGACATGAAAATGTCAATAAGTGGTTGTTTTAGTTAGATATTTGTAAATGTATGTATTTATAGCGAAATATGTGAAAATATGTTAAATAAAAGTAGGCTTAACCGGATCAAAAGTTGCTTATTTGAACACTCCTTCTTCAATATCGCCAATATATTGTCTAGAAAAGAATATGTAAGAACATAAGAATCCGATCCCTACTGTTCAGTATCTGGACTAATGTTGGGGTTCTGGTTCGAGACCGTTCTCCAATAAAGAGAATTTTTAATAAGCAGAGGAGTCTAAAAAAAATTTCTCCATCATACATAGATACATTAAAAGTGGAAGAAAAACAAAATCGATAGGGATGGCAACGATACATCGATTTCTGAAATACATCGATATATTTATATTGATATAGAGAACCGATATTATCGCGACCTATTTCCTGCAAGTAAAAATTAAATATTAAAATGAATGGATGAGAAGGGTCGCCTGTACCATAGGGATGGGTATCGATACTCGATATTTCAAAATATCGATACTTTCGTACCGATACTCGATATTTTAGTATCGATACTACACTGTCCGATATTTTTGGATATCGATACTTTACATCCGATATTTCTTAATATCGAATATCGATACAGTTTTGCGAAAAATTCACCATGATGGCTAAAAACTGGAGAAGGTAGAGAGGCTTTTGGGTCATTACTCTTTGGTTGCACAAATAACGTTTATAAAAATCACTCTGCTTGGACTCTTGATAGTAAAAAATGAATAAGAATTGTTAAAAAAATTATTTTCCTTGAGAATATTGGATAACATCGATAGTTTGTGACATTAAAGTATCGATACTCGATATTTTAAAATATCGATACTCATGCCCAACGATACTTGGAATATCGATACTCAGATACAATACAGTATCGATGAGAAATATCGATACTTTTATAACGATACCCAACCCTACTGTACCAGTAAAAAGTATTCCAACCATCGGCAGCAATCAAACACCAGTATCTTGGGTTCTTGGGATATCTTGGGATTTGGGAGTTCCACAGGAACTGGTAATTATTGCAGCGGCGAAAATGTTCCTGGAAAGAAGCCCTTGAATTGGATAACGTTTCATGGTTCCAGTTGGAACTCATCTTTTGTATTACCTTGGAGTGAATGAAAAAGATGCAAGTACGTGCTCGGTGGATTCTGAGGTGGTAAAATGAAATGTCGTTTTACATTTCAAAGTAGTCACGTAGAATTAAATAATCGAATGAAAAAATCCCGGTGACATCTGAAAAGATGGTCACGTTAACCCGAACTTCGACGCTAATTTCGACGCTATTCTTAGCGGTCAAGGGCGACAGATTAGAAACCACCTACTAAGCCCCATGAGAAACGATAATGGTAGTTTAATTCCGTTTTGAAACGATGCCCTCTTCTAGAGTGGTAACGCCGACGGAAAAAATAATATAAGATTTTTTCGCTGTAAGGTCCAAGGGTTGTCGTGTCAGAGTTTTTTTTCACCGCGATAAATATGTCGAGAGAAGAGCGAAAGGATTGGCAAGAGACCTGCGAAAACGGTTGAGGTCTGACGCCTTATATCCTCGTTCACACCCTTCGGCCGGGTCAGTTATGTCAGGGGTGAATGGAACTTGGGCTAAATCGAGGCCCGAGACGCAGAAATTCTGTATCGGTTGATAGAATGATCGGAAGAAAAATTTCCAGTGGGTGCGTTTAACGTACGTGCTAGCTCATCACCCATTAGTGGGTATAAGGGTAACAGCAGATCGGCAATGCGCCATGTCTTCAAAAAATTAATTATTTTCATTTCAAATTGAAAGTACTCGTTGAGTACTCGTCATAACGTTTTTGAACTCATCAGTAGGAGCAGGCGATGATATACAGCATTTACAGATTTATTTCAACCTTTTACAAATTCATTAAAACTTTTAAAAATTCAATTCAACCTTTTACAAATTCTATTCAACCCTTCAACTGACTTATGAGAGAAAAAGAAAAGAAATGAAATGAGTTAAATTGGTGGAGAGTTGAATAGAATTTGTAAACGGTTGAATATAATTTGAAAAAGGCTGAAATAAATCAGTAAATGCTATACAATCATTGATATAAAGTACGGTTTATGACGTCCAAACAGTTGAAGGCAGGAAAAGAGTGAATTATTTTTCGAAGATTTTTTGATTATTTTTATATTGTCAAAAAACTACTTCAAGGGGGGAAGAGTGTTATATCTGAAACCAACACCCTCCAAAAGATAAGACTGGTGTTATCAGTATTAACCCACCGGCGGGCGCTTAACTGCACCGTGTGCGGCAAGCGAGGCTTTTTAAATTTTGCGAGGGAATGCGATGAGCAAAATGCTCGCGGAGGTCAGGTAATCCTAGTTCATCATATTGATGGCACTTGCATTATCGACATGAATTGTTTCACCTCCCATTAGTCCTAGTCGAGCGACGAAAGTGAGCGGTAGCAAAAAGCCGCACTGAGTGCAGCACGCGCCCGGTCCCGCAATGATGAAGTAGATGCTGTCGGGAGTGAGGATGGAGACTAAAATGAGAAAAACGAGTTTTCAAATGAACTGCCTAGTTACTTATTGATATTTGTCAGGTGGAATTTTGTGTTACCCCAATTTCATCTTTTTGTGAATTTTTTATTTTTCCAAATAATTTCAAGTGTTTTTCTGTTAGGTTTTCTTCCATCAACGGGTGATACTAGTAAATGATGGACTAAGTAAATAAGTCTTATTTCCTTGTTCCTTATTTTTTTATTTGTATTTACTAAAAAAAGAACCTAGTAAAAGTACCAGGACTTATTTCCTTGTTCCTTATTTTTTTTGATTTGTATTTACTTAAAAAAGTACCTGATAGGGTTAATGGGGGGTGCGCCTTGATTTTTTTTAGATTTTTAATCGAAATTAGACCTCATCCTGAGAATTTTGGCACCAACCGCGACCTTCTAGCGTGAGTAGATCTGTTTCTATGATTTTTCAAAGTTTGACCGTTTATGACGTCACGCGTCCCTCTCGCCTGGGTGGGACCCCCCAGCCCACTGTGACGTCATAAACGGTCGAAACTTTGAAAATTCATAGGAAAAGATTTACACATGCTAGAAGGTCACGGTTGGTACCACAATTCTCAGAATGAGGTCTACCTTAGATTAAAAATAACAATAAACAGTTTTTCCTACCCAGGCGCACACCCTATTCGTGCTTTTGTACATTATTTCCTGATTTTTTGCGTTGCATTGACTGAAAAAAGTACCTGGTAGGGTTGATTCGTGTAGTTCTAATTTGTATGAGATTACGTCCAAAACAATTATGTAATATTCCTTTATTTTAGGTACCATTTTGTCAGGTGGAATTTTGTGTTACCCCAATTTCATCTTTTTGTGATTTTTTTATTTTTCCAAATAATCTCAAGCGTTTTTCTGTTAGCTTTTCTTCCATCAACGGGTGATACTAGTAAAGGATGGACTTATTTTCTTGTTCCTTATTTTTTTGATTTGTATTTACTAAAAAAAGTACCTAGTAAAAAGAACCAGGACTTATTTCCTTGTTCCCTATTTTGTTAATTTGCATTTACTAAAAAAAAGTACCTGGTAGGGTTAATTCGTGTAGTTCTACTTTGTATGAGATTCAGTCCGAAACAATTATGTAATATTCTTTTATTTTAGGTACCATTTTGTATTGCAAGTTGAATTTTATGGCTGTTGAAATAAAAAGTTTATACAAAATAAGTTTATCCTTCTGTGATAATCATTTTCCTTCTATTCATGACAAATATTATCAAGAAAACATTGGTTTTTTGACATGCCGCATCAGTGCAGCACGCGCCTGGTCGTGTGACTCCCCTGGACGCGCCCGCCGGTAGGTTAAAGTGACAATTTTTCGAAGCACCTTGAGTCCATTTCTTTCTCAAATCCCAGATTGGATTCTCTTACTTTTAGGTGTTCAAATTAATATTAAAACTAACACTGGGGGGTGTTGTGCTTAAGGTGCTACTCTCAGTGAGTAGTCCATGTCACCTCCTTTTGTCAGGATGTACGAAAGGAAGGTCGTCCCATTTCCTGTCCTCTCCAGCCATCAGATGTTTGGTGACGTACTTCCATGCATTTACCATCCTACTTCATTAGGCCTCTTTACACACCCGATCTTGGCTCCCTGTTCTGAGGTCAAACGCACAGAAAATGTAGCAGATCGAAAATACGAGGAGTCAGTGTTCTAAAACTGAAGAGGAGTTTGAGATTCCCTCATGATGCTGAACAACCAATTTCTCAAACATAAATGGTAATTGTTTAACCTCTCCACCCCTTCAAACCTGGCTTTTACTACCAAACAATACGTACTGGAACAGCTCAAGAGCGCAAATCGGTCTTAAGACCACCTCCTCTATATTGATCTCGCCCTTTTGCACAAAAGAGCCGACCGAGCGTAATCCTCAAACAAAGGCCTTTCCCTGACTCATTAGCGTCTTTAGAGGAGGCTCTAACTGGGGTCTGAGGTCTGCCCGGTAATTAATCTTATTATTTTGGCTAAGAATGGACCCTCGAACCCCCCTTCGCCCACGTAATTATTCAACCGGAATTCACACTTCTCGAGCTCGAATCCCTTTGGGAATTAATTCTAACCTCAAGATAATGTACGAACAGACGCCTACCAAAGATCAGAAAAGCTCAGATCGAGAGGTACAAGAGTACTTCCTGAAATACTAAGTTTTTAATACAAAATTCAGGTTACTGCAGATGGAACAATTGACAAAATAAAGTGTGGAGATTCCTCGTAAGAGTTTCATTGAATTCGATTTTCAGCCTCAATGTACTTGAGATCTCTAACTAGGTTTTTACAAGTGGCATAATCTGTAACTAACGAAAAGTGTTATAAATATTTCCTCTGAATTGTACATTCTGAACCTAAATCCACGCATATTATGGTACTTTACCTTTTTCACTTCAAATTAAGCATTTTTTACTTTCATTTAAACCTTTTTGACTGAATCAAAATTTTTCTATTCCCAAGTTGGAAAGTAAATTTTTTATGAAAATTAACTTCATTTAAACAGATCATCGAATACCATCAATTCACGGTGGGCATCATTCAATTTATGGGTGTCAATCCTCCAATTCGTTGGGGACCATCCAATGAATCGTCAACTAATCCAACCATGGACTAATCCAACTATGAATTTCCAATGAGAAAATGAAGTTTTCATGCGATCATTTTTTTTTAAAATGTTTCCTAAATGGGAATAGAAAATGTTTAATTCAATCATTCCATGACCGTTTGTGATCAATCATTCCCTCGGACATAACTACTGCTACAGATTTTAGTGGCTTTTCAGGTATTGTGCGAGACGGTCCTGTGGGAATTTCATCAACATTGGACCTGAGACAAAGTGAGAATTCGTCAACATTCGCCTAACAGCTTCATAATCGTGTTGCTGATTTGGAGTCCAGAAAATTCATGAGATAAGTAAGCGGATTGGCAAAGAAAACACAAAGAAATAATAAAGAAGACCGAAAGTCAATCAATAAATTTTGGTAGACTTGCCCAAACTAGAATACAGGTAAACAAATCTGTGATTGGATGACACAATTCGATAAGTCCCTTTATCCAAATCTTTCAGGGGAGCAATTTTAAAATTGCAATTTGGGGTTTTTGATTTTTTGCGGAAAGGGAAGTTTTAAAGTGATTTGTTGAATTAAATGACAATTTTCAGGTGGTTTTCTAGCTAAAAATATTCATTGACCGTCAAGCTCAATTAATATTATGACTCATTTTCAATTTTTCGTGAACTAAAAGGTTCAAAGACCAGCTCGTTTCCATTCATTATCTAACAGGTCATATTCGGAATCTGCATTTTATTTCCTTGCGGAATTCATTTAGTAATTTTGATTTTCTCTTTGACCGTTCAGTTGGTCCAACTTATCAATGCGTCACCGGTTTCAAGAGGGTTTCATATTGACATTTTCAGTGTTGGTCCAATCCAAGTGATTGTTCCTCATACTTGACCCATCGCTGGACTCGTACATATACCATCTTACGTATATGTTTATAAGGATGGTTCGATTATGGAAGGCAGTGGGGGTGTGCGTTCTATGACTCCACAAATGGCTACTCACGAAGTTGTGGATTCTGGAACTACGCTACCATATACTCAGCAGAAGCCATAGCTCATGGAGGCTCTCCAATATGTGCTCGACATCAGGGAAAACTGCCATACCCTTGTAATTTTGACTGACTCTCAGAGTGTCATGAATAAACTGAGCAACATTAGTCCCTCTACACCCCTCTCCTTCATTGAAGCGACCATAGTCAGCCGGATCTCTCAGCTACGACAAATAAACATCGCAGTTCACCTGATTTGGATCCGTAGCCACAAAGGCCTAATAGGGAACGATGTGGCAGACCAATTGGCTAAACCTGCAAACAAGTCTCCACAGCATTTGACTCTACCAGAAAAGTACAATTATTAAGGTTATAAGTACAAGATCCTGTTTCCCTCTCCATCCAAATACAAATGGTTCGAGTTTATTAATGACTCACATTCCACAAATGTTTAAACACGGTTTATGTAACCAATACTTGAATAAAATTATGCCAGATCGATTTATTCCGACTAGCCCAAGATTTCTAGAGGATGAAAGTCTCGAGGACATCGTCTTAGTCTGTCTAGCCCTGAACACGAGCCGAGACATCCTTCTCCAGAAAATTCCGTCATCCAGCGACACAGTACTGCACCCACTAAACTTGGACACACTCACGTCAAGCGGGGAAGTAGCCATATCCTCTGCCAATACGATATTACCATTAAATCCATTTTAACAACATTATTATTTAAAGAGTCTTTTTGTTTTTATGGTTGAGGAGAACATTGATTTATAAATCAATGTGAATGATTGACTTATGAAATACCGTAGGGCGGAATGTATTCCATTATACGTTGCCAACAAAACATTAAATTAAGAAAATTAAAAAAAAATTAAGTGAATTTTGCGAAACACTTTTGTCTCTCAGTAGTTCTACGAGATCGATAACTTATAAAGTGAAAGGAGGTCAACGAAACCTTTTGAGGATCTTCGTCCGAGCTTGACCCTCTTCGTTTCAAATCGATTCAACCGCCAGCGCTAGAGTTTGGTTGATCGGTTTAATTGGTTCGCTGCTCGAAAAGAATCGACGAGAAACCCATGCGGGGTCTAGTCGTCTATCAAAGATTTCATTTATCGTTGTAACATAGCTCGAAACCTTACAAAGTAAAAGTGTTGTTATTCGTGAATTTGAATAGAATTTTCAATTTCTAGAATCGAACAAGACCACCCAGAGGTCTATAGACCCAACCGTTCGTTCCCTATCGAGGGAGGATTGTGGAATTAATCAGAAAAACTAGTTGCTCGCCGCAAACCTAGAAATCGTGAGAATGTTTGCAGGATTTACTCACGGATCTAGGCCCGCCTCCCCATTCAAGAATCATGATCAAATATGTATTCTTTTTTCGAATTTGGATTCATAACCAGGGTGTCCCCGAAGAAAAATTCCCTGTATTATATTTCTATGATTGATAAATCAAATAATGATATGAGAAACGTCTATATTGAACCATCACAAAAGAATGAGAATCATTAGAATATATACAAGTCAGGTTTCCAATGTCAACCCAGATGGTGAATATTGTTTGGGGTCACCTTGGCTACTGGAGTGTTGTAGGTACACTACACTTCCTCCCCTCTTGGCTGAGACTTGGAAGTCGATCCTCCGAAGTCTGAGATCCGATTTTCCGTAGCTGGTTTATGTGCCGACGATGAGTTTCGGATCCTACTCTAACAAGGTAGTGCATAGTTCGGAATTTCTTGAGGATTTCCCCAAATTTCCATTTTTCATAAAATCGGACAGCTACTCGGTCTCCTTGTTTGAGAATTCTTATATGAAGAGTTCAGGGGAAGAATGGTTTTTGTCCACTTTTTACGAAAAATGAGATAAGACCGCCACGGGTTGCCTATTCAACGTAGCTAGCAACTAGTAATATTCACAGGGGAAAAGTGTTCTTTTCCGAAGATATTACACGGAGAAGGTTTGCCGTACTGGGGAAGAATGGTTCCATCTCGCGCGCCAGGGAAAGAATGGTTCTTGTCCTGCGCTCCCTCCCACCACAAGGAGGTGGCGTCTCACGGCTTCTGTGATTTAAGTTTCATTTTCTGTTTTTCCCATGAAATTCTCCAACTAGACTGAGCACCTATCGGGGTTTTACATTATGAAATGTCCATTCCCTACTCGGCCTGTTAAAATCATCCATATAAACAAAGAAATACCAAAAATTTCCGTTAAAAAAACTGATTTTGGAAACTTCAACATTCCATCATTGACCCCTCTCCAACCAAAGAGTTTCTTCGGCCAAGCCTTCACAGGGAGAAACAAAGAAGAAAACGTCTGCCAAGTGGGTGTGGCACATAGCTTCCTCGTATCCATAACCCAATTGTATAGATGATCCGATGCATAGTAGTTAATCTCAAGACACCAATCTCTAAGTACCTTGCACTATCACAACAATCAATCTGCACAAAATCTCTGAATATTGTTGGAAAATATAGAAGTTATGGCTGTGGCAAGGATTTCACGTTTGCGCGTGGGCAGCGGCTACTATCAGTCTGGCGGTGGTGATTATCATACGGGACCATCTATACACCAACCCACACAATTCCTGAAAATTTCAAAGAAATCGGATGTGAAATGAGGAAGTTATGGCTGAGGCAAGGAATTCATGACAGACACGGGACCAAAATTGTTCAGAAAGGTCTAAAACGTAAAACTCGAGGGGAAATTTTGATTTTGGAGGACTTTTTTTCAAGCTCGAAAAGCGAAAACAAAGCTTCCGCTACCTTGGTGAACTCGGTAGCAAAAAATCCCCCCAAAACAGCCAATCATCCCCATGAAGAAGATTTACAACACGTAGCTTCCCCTACAAGTAGCGAAACACGGAGACTTGCAGTTTCTTAAACATTTTTTTCAAGAAAACAGCATCTCAACAATTTTTTTCAAACCTTAAGAAAATAGAAGAACCAAAAAGTAAAGAGCCGAAGAACAAGAAAAAGAAAAAAAGAGAGTACGACATGGAAAGCGGAGAGGACGTGATCAGTGATTGGTGACAAAATGTAGGAAACAATGGTTGCTGTCCGATTCTTCCGTTCATTTCTCATTTTTTTCAGTAAAACAGATAGTTATTTTTGATTTTCCATTCTGTAATACAGTTCAATAAGAGTATTAAAGCATGCTCGTATTTTTTATTTTTTGAATTTTGATCATACCCTTGCCTCAAAACGTTTTGAAACCTTAAAAATGGTTTTTCTCGAAATCAGGTTTTATGGACATGTATCATTCTTCCCCTGTACTCTTCATATGCTTTGGTTCTTGTTGAGTTCTTTCTTCCGGCGTCTCCTCCCCCTTGGATTCTTCATTTCCGATCAGGTCCAGTTTAGTTCGAATAGATCTTCCGATGAAAAGCTCCGCAGGTGAGATGCCTGTCGTTGAGTGAGGTGTTCTTCTATAGGCCATCAGAAAACGAGAAAGCCCACGAACTATATTATCTCCTGCCTGAATGGCAATTTTCAAACTATTTTTTAGAGTCTGGACATTCCTTTCCGCTTGGCCGTTGGTCGCAGGACAATAAGGTGCAGTGAATTTCTGCTTGATTCCTTGAGCCGTGCAGAAGTTCTGAAATTCCGTACTTTTGAATTGGGCTCCGTTGTCCGAAACCAAAATCTGAAGAATTCCGAAGATAGAGAAAAATCGTGACAATCAATGGTCGTTGAACTAGTTGTCGAATTAACAGTGTCAATCCACTTACTGTAGTAGTCAATCCACTTACTGTAAGCATCTACTACAACCAAAAAATATCTATTTTTGAAAGGTCCGGCTTAATCAAAGTGGACACGTAGCATTGGGCCTTTAGGGTATTCCCAAGATTGAAGGGTAACTTGGGGAGGGTTGTTCCGAAATTGCTGGCAAGATCCACAGTTCGCAATCATGATTTCTATGTCATTATCAATTTTGGGCCACCAAATTTGACTTCTAGTAAGTGATTTAGTCTTCACAACTCCCTGATGTCCCTCGTGGAGTTCTTCCATTACACGAGGTCTCAACATTTCCGGATATTACACCCTGTGGCTCCAAAATAAACAACCATTCGCCATGCTATATTCAGAAATATCATGACCGAAAATTCTTTTAGCATCAGGAGTTTTTCCATTTATTAATGCATTTACTATTGGTATGACTTCTTGGTCTTTAATGAGTTCTGCTCTTATATCTCTACTTGTGACTGGTAAAATTGATAGTTGATGTGCGTAATAAATGTCAGCTCCGGTCCAGTTTTCTGGATCTTTACATTCCAATGGAAGACGAGACAGGGCATCCACATTGCTATGATCCTCAGATTTTCTGTTTTCCAGGTTTGTCAGGGTCAATAAATTGTAGTAATTTTTATAGGTTGTGAATAAACTAAAATAAAAATGTGAACACAATTTCTCAAAATTCAGGTTTTTGAGGACATTTTGAAATCAAAAACGCTGCAAATTATTTCACAAAGGTTTATTATTTTCCTGTATAGATCATTCGTCTGCACAGATCGCAGCTTTGCCATTGTCACTACTTATTTATTTTGTGTTTTTTTACGTACCAACCATAGGTAACTACTCCTTACCTACGAGGGCATTTTTGAAAATTTCAACCCTTCATTTCCATTGGGGCCTACTTGGGGTTAGGGTTGAAGTTTTCAAAAATGCCCTTGTAGGTAAGGAGTAGGGATGAGTATCGATACTCGATATTTCAAAATATCGATACTTTCGTACCGATGCTCAATATTTAAGTATCGATACTGCACTATCCGATATTTTTGGATATCGATACTTTGGATCCGATATATCTAAATATCGAATATCGATACAGTTCTCGCGGAAAATTCACCAAGATGGCTAAAAAATGAAGAAGGTAGAGAGGCTTTTGGGTCATTAATCTTTGGTTGCACAAATAACGTCTATATCATGGAGAAAATCACTCTGCTTGGACTCTTGATAGAAAAAACGCTGCAAATTATTACACAATGGTTTATTATTAACACAGAATGTGTTTTTGTGATGACCTACCGAAAAAAAATCGTCACGAAAAAGCGACAGAAAAAACCGTTACGCGCCTTTTATAATGATTTTCACGTGCAACCAAGCCGTTGGTAAGGAAATAGAACTCCCGCAGTGTTCATTGCACAGAAATTGTTCACCATTCGTTGGAAAGCTCTCAATTTATATAGTATTTTTCTTGTAGTTACATATTTATTTATATAACATTTATAGGGTTTTAGACCAAATTAAATGTCTAACAATTATTTATTTTATTATTGCCAAAGACTCCACATTTATTATTGTTGTTTTTTATTTAACGGATGACTAGCATCGCAAAATCACATTCTGTGTTCCTATGATTTCATACAGAGTATGGAAAAAGAAATAAACCGGGGGGTGCAGGGGGGCGGAGCCCCCCGCCGAGGCGCAAAGCGCCGAGTTTTTCTATATAGATCACTCGTCTACAAAATCACCAACCATCCGAAATGAAGAGAAGAAAAAAAAAAATCAAAATCACCAACCATCGATCGCATTTCGGTCAGCTCTAATTTGAACGGAGATTAGGCCTCTTTTGCGATTCACACTCGTGTTTTGATTTATATATATATATATATATTTCAATATAAACCCTCAAATTTTCGTAGGGAGCGAACGGTTAGTCCTACAAACCTCCGCGTGGTCTCACAAAATTCTAAAAATTCTATAGAATCTTAAATTGAAGGAAAAACAATACCTTTATATCGAAATTTTTTGAGTTAGGGCGTTTTCAAAATTTCAAAATTGATTTTGGAACCCTTAGAAGTGACCTACATCAACCAAAAGCTTCGGGGCACAACTAGACCCCAAATGGAGCCTACATACCAAATTTCATCAAAATCGGTCAATGCCAAGTGGCAAAAGTGCCGCGTACGGCGGACGGACGGCCATATTTTTATTCGATTTTTGGATTCTACGTACCTTGAAACGTAAACCATCAAATTTTGAGGGGGTGTTAAAATTTTTTTCTTGGTCGATTCCAAAGGTTCATTATTGAACCTTCCTGAATTTTTGTTGAATTATTAAGCTTCCTGAACAACAAAGAACAACATTTCGTAATGAAGGCAGCCACAACTCTCGGATTGTGAAGCTATCGGTTGTAGGTAGTCTCTGTCAAAATAAACTTGATTGCGATAATACCGTCGGTTGGTACTATTGATGAAAAACCCCGTGATCTTTACAGAAAAATAATCCGCTGTGTAACAATTTGCAGCATTTTCAATTCAGTTGAATTCAATGCTTTCTCGCTTCATTTCTATCTTGTTCTCCCACGATCTATGACCAAACGGAAGCAATTTCCAAGAGCTGGGAAGACGTAAACAGGCCACTAAAACAACTCGGAGTTGATTACCTCCAAGTGAAACCTATTTTGGACGCGTTCAATGACCGTATAATTGTATTGATGCTTAGGATTAAAGCGGCTGTCTCTTATATATTACCCATTTGAGTCGTTTGATGTTCCATATTTAGGTCTAATAGACGTCCGTGTCAGCCCCTGCGTCGTTAGGCTCGAGTTCGCATCTGTCAAACGTCTTCCAGACGGTATTTTCCAAAATCTGCTGGTAACTTTTGGCTGGGAGTGGTCTCTGAAATATTTACTCCCGGAATTGTCAAAATTGGACGCATCGCGACGATGAAACCATCGAAATTAGTTCCTCTTTCTGTTGATATTTTCGGCGGTTTCCAAAATGGAAAATACCTACTGCTCACAAATACCACCTGGGTACATAAATTAAAGTACATATCTACATCAGTTACACTCTGAAAACGTCTGCCAAGTGGGTGTGGCACATAGCTTCCTCGCATCCATAACCCGATGCAGTGTAGCTAATTTCAAAAAATCAATCTAAGAACTTAACAGTATTCTCATAGGGAACCATCTACACGTCAATCCGCACAATCCCTGAATATTTCAACGAAATCGGTTGGAAAATGTAGAAACTATGGCTGTTACTAGGAAGTTCACGTTTGCGCATGCGCACTAGCTACTATCAGTCCCGCAGGTATTGTTTTTTCATCAATCTAAAATAGTATTGCATTTTTAGAACCGAATGAGACCACCCAGAGCTCTGTAGGACCACCATTCGCTCCCCATGAGAACTTAAGGGTTGGTCGATAAATCAGAAACACGAATGTGAATCGATTTTTTTTTCTTTCTTTATTAAGGCACATGGAACCTTCAAGTGGTCATGGGCGCCAAATTAAATGATTACAACATATTATTGATTAACAATTGAGAAAGTGAGAAAAACAAAAGCTTTTACAGTTTGTAGAATAGTGACAAAGTTCTCAATTTATCGAAAATAACGTCCAACGAAGCTGAAATGTTACCCAGGAGCTCTTCTAAATTCTTCGGAGTTTCGGGTGGGAGGTTGATGAAAATTTGGCATCGTGGAGTGTGAATCGAAAAAGAGGCCTAGTCTCCATTCAAATTTCACCTATCTGATCTGTTCTGCGTTACTTCAATTTGTACTCAGTTTTGCGTCCTTAGCAACCAGTTATCAAATTTCCAAATGAAAGCACCCACAACTCTTCATTTTTTCCAATTAAACTTAATTGTGAAGCGAAAATATGGTTGGAGGGTAGTGGCAATGGCAAAGCTGTGTTCTTTGCAGGTGAGAGATCTATACAGAACAATAATAAATTCTCTATGAAATTGACTGCGAATGGGGTCTACACGAATAAAACTCCTCCTTCGACGAGGTTTCGGCAAATTTATCACCTTCCTCAGGGCTCAAAGGATGTTTTACCTAGTGAGCTTCACACCAGCGTCAATCAAAGACCAAATAGAAAGAGATGCCACCATAACTGGAGAGAAATGAAGACTTAGAGCTACTACAGGTGAGCTATTACAATGAAAAAAGAGGGAATTTATTTTCAAGATAAAAATTCATTTTCTTTTCATTTGTTTCAAGATATAAATTTGAAGTCAAAGATGTGAGGATCTCAATGGGAAATGTGCCTCACATTTTTTCATTTTAGTTATTTTCCTTGAAAGAGGATTCACTGATACGGAAGAAAACCATAGTGTGCTGCTCGAAAAAGCATCCAAAAAATTTAGAGAATTTTTTTAAGGAAGATGGACATTGTAAATGTAGCGGCAATCTATATGGAGGCAGGTATGTTGCAACGCAACGGATTTTCTAACCAATCCAACTTCATAGGAGGTTCTGTGCCCCTTACGACATTAGCGCTACCTCTGGAAGCTATAGCTTACGTGTTTGAAGTTCAAACTTTGAACACAAGAGCGCTTGCGCGACTGGGAAGAGAAAACCCCAGATGTGAAAGTGACCAGAAGAAGCAATTTTACTCTCTCTTTTTCACATTATGATTCTACCTATTAGTTTATCAAGCATTATTAGTCTTTATCTACTCTTATTTAGTTTCTAAATTAGTTAGTTTCGTTATTTGAATGACATTATTTTAGTGGATCCTTTTGTGTAGTCGTTGTCGTTCTTTGATATACTTTGAAACTTCTTTTAAGCTACGCCAGAGCACACAAAAGTGTGAATCCTGTCACTTTTTGCGTCATTTTGCAGGAGGAACCTCCGATTGTGACGTGATCAGTTTCCTCTGATTTTAGTGGTATTTTGGTGTATTATTTTCAATAATGAACCTCCGAAAATTTAATAAAAATTTGGCAGTCCGTCCACCGTCCGTGGCAACTTTCCTCATTTAGCATTGACCGATTTTGATAAATTTGGTATGTGAGCTCCATTTTGGGTCTAGTAGATGTAGGTCACTTCTAAGGGATGAAATTTTGAAAACGCCTTAACTCAAAAAATTTTGATGTATTGTTTTTCCATCAATTTAAGACAGTATTGAATTTTTAGATACCACGCTGAGCCCTGTAGGACAAACCGTTCGCTCCCTACGATAACTCGAGGGTTCGACTTACAATAAATCAGAAACACGAGTGTGAATCGCAAAAGAGGCCTAATCTCCGTTCAAATTTTAGCTGACCGAAATGCGATCGATGTTTTTCCTCATGTTGGTTGGTGATAACAATGGCAAAGCCATGTTCTTTGCAGACGAGTGATCTATATAGAAAAATAATAAACCTTTTGTAATAATTTGCAGCGTTTTTGACAGAGGCTTCACTTGTTTAGACATTTTCTTCTACGGAAATTTTTTCCCTTGATGTATTCCTGATGATGAACGTTATTCTAGGGCCCTATTATAAGATTTGACTTGAAATTCCAGAATCTAAAATTGAGGCAAATTCCCCGTTCTCACAGAGATTTCCCCCAGTTTTTCAGAGTTTTATTCCTGTAGACCCCATTTCTTTCAATTTGACAGAGAATAAGTTTTTGTTGGGTCGATCATCATATTTATTTGCTGTTAAAAAATAATAAGCTTTAGTGTAATGATGAGTGTTTTTTATTTCATTTAGGGAGGTACAAGTTCCCCCAATCACCCCTCAGGCTACCCCAGATTTTGATTCTGTGGTCTCCTCATGTGTTTTTGCGGATCCCATAGATTTTAAATTAGGTTAAAAGTAACAATGATTGGAAGAGACCTTTTATGACTATGTATAGGCTTAGATGTGGGTTCGAACTTGAAGGAATAGATCTACGGTGAATGAAAATAAATTATAATAATGAAGAGCGGCCAAGTCGGTAGCGAAAATGATTGACGGGAAGATTCCCAGCGGCCTGGAAGGTGATGAAGCGAAAAGTCGGGTTGGCGCATGATGAAAAACCTCTCAGAGATCAGAGGAGGGCAGATGTGTATTTTTGTAACTGGGTCTTCCTCGGGGAAGTACCAGACTTGGACGGTAGGCTGCACCACTCGACGGGACCCGCCGGTTTAATTTCCATAATTTCAACAGAGAGCGCCTGGCACGTCAACAAAGGAGGAATATTTCAACCCAGTCAATTTACACAAGTCTGTCACGTGGGTGTAGCACATAGCTTCCTCGTACCCATAACGCGGTCGTATGGATGATCCAAATACCCGGTTTATGGATAGCGAATTTTCAAGAAAATTTAAGTTAAGTATTGCAATGACCTCAAAAATTGTTGAATGGACATTTTTGAAACATTTCTTCACTGAAATCCGTTTTGAACATCCTAAAACGATCTCTGAAGTTTTTCCAAAAATCATGTATCTATGGATATAATTACTCCGGACTTACTTAAATAGTAATTAATTCCCAAAAATATTCAAGTTTTTGCCAAAATGTTCTTAATCATTTTTCTTAATTTTTAAAATTAAAAATTTACTTTTTCTTAAAAACTTAATTTTTTTAGTGGCTTCTATTCCGAGCTATTTCAATTTTGAAGTTTTTTTCCATGATTTTGACCTCATTAAATTGGTAATAACTCCTTTAATTTGCTGCGATAATTACAATTTGAGGATACCGTTGGAAAGAGCGTTAAATTCCCTATCTATCTAATACCAAATAAAATTATTTCAGTTGAATTTTACGGGGAATGAAGCAACTTAAAAAGTGAATTTAGTAACTTTTCGTTTTTCAACGTCCGTAATTTCCAAATAATTCGAGATAATGAACTATTGCCAGTAAGCCTAAAAACTGCGCCAGGATTTCAGCTTTCCAACGGTGTAATAGAAAAATATTTTACAATCGAATTAAGTTGAAAATTTCTTATTGAACTTGGAAAAACGGGCATTTTTTTCAACGAAATCGATGGTTTGACCGGTAGACTCAGTGTTTTAGAGGTGAAAACCCCGGGGTCCTCCGAAAATTAAAAAAAAAAAGATTTTGAATTAGGGAGATAGGAAATTTAATGCTCTTTCCAACTGTATCCTCAAGTTGTAATTATTACAGCAAATTAAATGAGTTATTACCAATTTAATGACATGAAAAAAAAACTTTAAAATTGAATTAACTCGGGAAAAAAGCCTCTAAAAAAATTGCTAAAATACATTTTTTATTGCAAATTTGTAGTAGAATCCACCCCTTGAAAGAATGAGACCTGTTTCGTAGACTCCCTGTGTATATTATAATGAAAACCAGCGTATATTTGTAGTACCCAAACATGCAATGGTAACTCTACGAGTTCGTGGAGGTGTAGATCATGAACATGGACTCTCAACATCTTCAAAACACACCCTCCGCATAGTATGTTGGTATACTATATACTAAATATTAAAAACAATACACGTTTTGGCACTCTATGTGTTTGGGTTGACGAGAAGAGAATTTTTTGAGGTTTTTGACCCTTAATATCCTGAGGTATCTTTCTGGAAGTCCAATTTTTACCTACAACAGTTTGTCCATTTTTGAACCAAAACTGATAGCCGTTGGCTGTCGATACTCCAACTATGGAGTAAGAAAATTTGTGTAAAAAAACTTGATAATAACAAAATAATTAAAAGAGTTGACAAACAGTAATAGGACCTTTGAGGTACCTTCTAGCCCTGTAGGCTATTAGTTGTGTTTACTCAGAAAAGGCAGCACAAAGTACTCTATGAAGTTAATCTTCTCCACCTTATTCCTTAAATAACTTATTGCTTAAATAGCAGATCCTAACATCCCACCAAGGATTTTTCCAAGTTTCCTTCTTATACTCCATCGAAATTGGGTTTGTGGACAGATTTTATTGACAAAGATAGCGCTAGAGAGGCCCTTGAGACAGATCATTCTTTGTCCCTTCTGCTCCAACATTCTCTAAATTTTAATTCAAAACTCCGAAAAAATATTTTTTTAAACAAGTGGGAAATTAAGGGTTAAAAAATACTTAACCAAGAGGTTGATTCTATAATTTTAACGGTCGTGCTATGAGCTGCACTCCCTAGGCTGACTACTCTGTCATACAACTAATATTAAATTTTCTTAACCGTAGCAATGAACATTTCTTTGAAAATTCGCTCTTTAACTCATACTTCATGAATGGACTTTTTTACGTTTTGGCTTGCGCAGAGGCTGCTCCTCAAGGTCATAAAATTTATGGTGGATTATCTAGACACTAACCATACAAAATTTGTATTTAATCCTGTTCAAGAAAGTATAAAAAATAGCGACAGACAACTGATTTTGAATAACTTTTCCCCAACTTCAGAAAAATAAACAGTGCTTTCAATCTTAGTAGACTCGAAATTTTGTCGGTAATTTTAATACAATGTAGAAGAAAGAAAAATGATGAATGGTAAAAAGACGCCGCTTGAGAACAAGGCGCAAAAAAATTTGTCGACCCTGCCAGGATTCGAACCTGGAATCTTCTGATCCGTAGTCAGACGCGTTATCCATTGCGCCACAGGGCCAGTTGCGTGGCAAAGGAATAGCTTCGATCAATAGGCAACCACATTTCTATTGCATTGCAATTATTTACTGTTCAAATGGATCAGTGCAAATGAATTAATGATCCTGACCACATTCATAGGATCCACATTAATTCGCGTGCTAAAAAAAGATTCCAAAATATTATTGCAATGCACGAACCTTTACAGGTACCAATATCATTGGAGTTCTTGACCGTATGATGGAACTAATCAATTTTGAGGTTCTTGAGAATCGGTCAATATTAGAAACAACCGAGGTAGACTCGTGGCTGAAGTGGATGCAGCAGGTCTCATGATCTAGTTTTGTGGAGAAGGAACTTCATTGGTATTGAGTGGATCGGTTTCAAAGTTATTTGTTTCTGAATTACTAATATCTAAAGTATTGGTGTTTGTTGAGGGTGGGCTAGTTGGAGATAATGGATTTTGGAGGATTAACATTGGTAGAAGATAATTATAGCTGTGGAGGTGTCACTTCTACCACTAAAGATGTCAAGGCTGTTATTGACTATTTCATTAATATTAGAAACAACCGATTTTCAAGAACCAGAAAATTGTTTATAGGTGCCTACCTTCGCCAACACGAGGTTTCAGGAAAACTTAGAGGATTTCTACAGTATTATAGTTAAATTCAAGGGACAGTTTTCTGTATTATATAATATGTTTGTCATAATACAGGGTGGCTCACGAGTTGTCCCCACCCCACCCCACCCCTGGGATTAGCCTTCAAAACAGATTCCGAAATGCACGAATTTCAATCTGCAGTAGAAGGGAAATCATGTCACTTTTGAGGGGAGAAATTCCCAGAATTTGCTTGATGATAAGAGATGAACGGTACCGGGGAAAAAACGTTTTTGTCAATTTTTTGTGAAAATAGGTTAGCCCTGCCATCTTGTGGGGTCTCGAGGAACCTTTCGGAAAATGAATTCATAAGCGGGAAGAAACGTTGTTGTCATGGGTTTTTTAATGGTCAAAGTAAATGCGTGCTGGGGAAGAAACGTTTTTGTCCACGCGCTTCCTGGAAAGAAACGTCATTGTCAACATTGCCCCTCCCCTTGCCCTTGGTAGTGGGAATTCAGCGTTTTGATGCAATAAAAATGAATTTCCCGATAAGAGGTCATTCTTATCTTGAATGTGATCAGAGTATGGTGTCTGTAAATCAAAAAGCAGAAACTGAGGTCCCAGAAGATTGGAGGGAAGTACTCCGTCATGCCCGACACGACCCCTCACCGTTTAAAGTTGTTGACTGTGGCCGAGAAATGGAGTTTTTGAATTGGACTGCATACTTTTCTAAAAAATACCCGAAGAAATGCCCTGTACTGACTCGTCCCATTCGAATTTTGCACATCAAAAATGAATCTCCATCTCTAATTTTTACTAAAGAAACATTTTGTGGGCCATACTCTAGCTTCAATTTGGGCCCAAATTCTACAGGGAAAAAACTGGCAGGAGGTAAAAACAGCAAAGGCAAAAAAAAATGCGAAAGCAGTTGGAAAACATGGGTCAAACCTACCAGGAACCAGCGGAAAACAGGTGGTGTGGAAAAAATTCGAATCACTTCCTGAGAAATTGTACAGGGGAAAATTGCCAATAAATCCAGCTAAACTGAAGGATCTAACCCATTTGAAACAATTTTTGAAAAAGCCCGAGTCCAAGAAGTTTTATGAAGAACTATAAATACTACTGTTATCAACCAACTCGGCCACTCTACCAACCCAGTCAACTGAGCCTGATGAAATTTATTCCGACTACGAGGAAATCATCATTGAAGAACAGGCGGGAAATTGAAAACCCGGGGAAGAACAGTTTTTGTCAGTGGATTTTTTGCTAAATAATTTTTTTTTAATACTCAATAACTTTTTGATGTTGATATTACTTAATGTTTCGTAATTTCACAGAAACCGTTATGTCCTCCAGAAGTTTGTGAACATTAAAATTGATTTTCCCAAAATTTTGTTTTTTTGACAAACGTTTTTTCCCCTGTACCGTTCAGATAAGTAGTTCTGTTCTCCAGCAGAATGCGCCAAAGGGATGCAAAGTTTCTCTGGTAGACCTATAGGGCCCTATCATAGGATTTGACTAGAAATTTCAGAATATAAGATTGAGGCGAATTCCCCATTATTATTGAGAAATTGGGGAAAGGCTATAACAATACTCAAGGAACACGTTCTTATTATTTAATAAATTGTAAACTAGCAAGGTAATCATGAACCTTTGTACCAGGAATTATTTTCTCAGATGAGACTATTTGGTCACCTCTCCAGTGTTGTACTCTGTGAGCTAATAGAGAGTTTTTGGCAACCACTAACGGGCCCGTGGAACCTCTTCACAAAGCACGGAGTTCGCGGGTGACGATGGATTTGCCTGCCGACAACAGCGGGCGACGATGAAAGGGTGCCCCCTGACAGTCACCCGTTCCTAGAGGCCACAGAGTACTGGAGATAAGTTAACAGAGGAGAAAGCTAATGTTAAAATGGCGTGCAATCATTTTAGAGGCTGCCTCAGTTGCCCCATCTACTTTCAGCTGAAGAACTACGAATAGAAACTGAAGTGGTGGAGGGAGGCCACACTATCTTCATACTGCTTCTTTTCAAATCCTTTCGAATGACCAGAAATTGATAACTTTTCGTTTCACCATCATTTAGATTTGCAAAAACTCCTTGGGAAAACCAATCGAGGCGAAAGGTATTTTCAAAGTTGCCCTTGCAATTGTTGTTGTCCCTATCGCCAGTAGTTCAAATGTTCGATCGACAACTGCCACCCATAGAAACGTTTGAATACCCAGTGTATTATTGAAAATTGCTCGATTTTTTCGTACATATCGCGAATATAACTAAATGTCATCAAATTAATTACTTATATGCGACCGGTAACGCACCAAGGAGAAAATATGTGATAAACTAGGTGACTTGTTGTGATGAGGTTGGGAACAAGCGATCATGAAAGCAATATGTTGCAGTCCGCTATAACTACGTCCTGGAGCTCAACCAATCAGAACACTTCTCGGGCTCCCAGATTCAGCTTTCAGCCCAGTGCTAGAGGCCCACTGTCACAAGCGCCTCCCTCCCCCCCCCCCCCCCCCTGTACAAAGTTAACGGGCTTCCTCCTTCAACTGGGTAGCATCCTCTGTTGCTCGCGCTAGTCTCCTCCTAACGGGGCCCGTGCGATTTTGGTACCAAAAACTCTCTAATAGTTCCGTTTGCGCTTCCAGAGATAGCACCACTGCCGCATGTGTCACAGATCTCGCTGTGAAGAGACTCTTCCTAATACTTTTTCCATGGCGTACGCCCTAAAGCTGCAGTGTACTTTGAGGAGACAAATTCCCGAAAAATATCGTATGCACGGGATTTTTACGATGATGAGAGATTAGTAGTTCTATCTTCTCCACAAGAGATGAAGAGTTTGTGGTGGACAATTTTCAGGTTGAATGCCATCATAAAGGGAAAAAGATTAAGATGTGACAATATTCCACGACTGGTGCTTCATGATTTCAAGATAGCAGGGCAAATAGTCGTACTATCAACACTGTTATGACCCACATTTCAACATTAAAATAGTTCTTAAGGCCAATCATCCCGGGAATAGTTCCAGAAACAGCCACCACGTTGCGCTTCAAAATGAACTCAAACGTAGTTCATGTTTTTCTCCTCGCCTATTCATCCAATTTTCAATCTGAAAGTTTTATTGTACTCAGAATACACATGAGAATGGCGCTCAACCCTTAATGTTTGTTAATTTTTTGAAATTGTACATTTTTTGACATTTTAAAATTTTGAAAGATTTATTTTGGGCTTTTAGGATAATTTTTTCGAAAAACTGGGATAATAGCGCACAATGGCAATTAAGTGAGAATATATAAAAATTGCAATTTTGAAGATAGTGTGTGCAGCGCGATCGTAAAGCGTCGAGGCGGCGAATGCATCGACTTCAAAAAAATCGAAGGCAGGCGAGGAATGCCAGGGCTTTCAGAGACCCAAACACGGAAGAGTTCGGGGTCAGAAGTTAATCCGGTGCGTTGACAACAATATGGGGTGGTCGGGCGGGCGGTACTTGGAAGAATCACCAGTCTCGAAATGTTTCTTGATGAATTGCCTTTTTTTTCATAATCTACTTTTTTTCGCTCAAGGTATCTCTGAATAACCCAGTGATAGTTCTTACAGTTGATAGTGCTATTTTTGACTACTTTCTTTCCTGTAATTTATTATGTTTTCTTGTATTAGCTATAAGCGTCGAAGTTTATGATCCATAATAATGGGAAATGCATCTAGACCTCTTCGTCCAAATCAAAAGAATTTTCAACTACATTTTTTTTCGTGATGATACAAGTGTTAATTTGGAAAAGTGAGCTCATAGAGCTCAATCGAAGTATTTTAAAAAATCTACAGAATTTTATGTTTTGAAAATCGGGATTGCAGCGTCGGTGTTCTATTTTCTCTTTCTAGAATTTTCTCTATCTTTTAGAAAATTCTTTACACTTTTTTCAGTTTCGAGCAAGAAAGTAAATTTTATTTTAATTCGCAACAGGTCAAAAATTATCACTTGTTGCCAAATTATGAACATTTCGTTGTCGTAACAAATTCAAATAACAATCGTCTGCCAAGTGGGTGTGGCGCATAGCTTTCTCGTATGCTTCCCGATTGTATTGATCCGATGATAATAATTTATGTAACTTTTTTCCTGTAATTTTCGGCGTGTGGCCCTCCTGGTGACTGAATTTTTACGTTAGTGCAGTCCATAGCACTTCCATAGCTCCAGGAAACCTGGCTTTTTAAAAAATAAAATTCCATCCGAGATTGAATTGGTTCTCCCTCGGTTGCTGGCATTTTGATAAATTGGCCGGATAGCCTAGCAATTGCCAGGGACACCTGCTAGATTTACAGGCAGAGCTTTTACTGACGCCACAGAAGTCGCCGACGGACACCAACATGGTCCCTTAGTGCATGATACCTCAAAGTTAAGAGCAATTTGCAAATGGGGGATATTGAATTATTCCAATTAGTTGGAGACTCGATTTGATCTTCAATCAAAGACAGCACGTAGATGACTGATCTCTTGTCCAATCGAAATCTCATCAAAAAATCGTAATCTTCCCACTTCTCCAAATGGTCTATCCGCGGTCTTACCACGTAGGGTCTTCTTTCCCACTGCAGGAAATCGACTATAGCAACATCTTCGTCGCTGCTGCCTGAAGAAGGGTCCCACACATCCATTTTCGATTGTAGCACCGACACACGAGAAATGACTAAGTAAGAAGGCAAGAAGAATGCAAGTCTTCAGTTATAATTTAAATTGGAAAGAAGGTTCAATTGAATCGTCGAAAAAATTCCTTCTGCTACTCCCACATTTACGAAAAAAAAGAAAAGTGTTTCTTAAGCAATGTGCATGTTGTGAACATCGAAGTTTTGGTTAGGATGAGACGTTGGGGCAGAAATCGGTTCACAACGATTGAAAAGCAAACTTTCCAATCGCAAGAATTTAATCGATTGGAGTTAAACGTGTATGGATAGATTCCCTCGACGATTGGAATTTTTAAAAAGACTGCCGAAACGGGACTTCACGGCATCAAACGCCAGATTTCACACAGTTAATCACCATCTTCAGAGATCCGAAGAGTTCAAATTTGAAGGGTACTTTCTCTATGACTATCTAGTTCGCACGAAAATACCGCAAAAAATGATCTGCCTGAACCTCATCATTAAGCTGTCGGAAATTTGTAACCGTTCGGGTCCTTGAAATGAGAAGTCACATTCCGGCGGCTGTAAAAACTCGATTCTAGTTCAGTTTACTGGGTGAACGAAAAACCTTCCGGTTCGCCAACAGAGCGATTTGGGTCGATCGCCAAACCTCGAGAGCAGGTTCCGTTTTATCATTGAAATTAGTTTCTTTTCTCGAGAATTTCCAAATCAAGTTAAGAAGAATTTGTGCGAACTAAAATGTTGGTGAGTGTGTGACTGCGATTTTTCGATCCAGACCTGATTTCGAATTGGGTTTGTTGAGAATTGTACCACGGCGAGCATCCTCGATTGTAACGAAGAGGGAATGAACTCGTCACGAGGTACCAAATTTTCAGCACGTCGACGTCTGCTCCAAGCGATGCACTAATCTCCCGCCTTCAGACTCAGTTTGTGATAGTTTCTGTCTCCCTTGTTTCACAGCACAGGGTTCTCTTCGTATTCTTTGAAAATTTCATCGAAATCCGATGGCAAATGTGGAAGTTATGGCTGTTACAATGAAATCACGTTTGCGCTTGCGCAGCGTCTATTATCAATCCGGGGGTGATGATTTTCATTGGGGGCCATATACACGCTAACTCACAAAACCCCCGAAAATTTCATCGAAATCGAATGAGAAATGTAGACGTTATGGCTGTTACAAGGATGGTAGCGCATCCGCAGAGGGTACTCACTATCAATTTGGGTGCCAAGATTGCCGTAGGAACCCATAACTTCCACAGATATCTTAGGATTCCGTTAGGATAAGTAGGGAATGGTGTAGGTTGGACCGTGGAAGTTCCGCTATAAATTTCTTCTCCGTCAAAATAATCACATAAATCCAGCATTCAAATCTCGGATACATCTAAACAAAAGTTTCTTACTACCTAGCCATACATGAAATGAATACGAAGAAGCTATGTACCACTTCCACTTGGCAAACATTAAATGTTCCAAATTTTGGAATCACGCCGATTAGATTGTAAAAAGCGTGATCTTCCGTCGCCTATTCACAAACTACCAGCTAAATTTGAGTAAAATCGTGCAAATAGTAGACAGCGCACCCGTTCCTACCTAGATGGAATTCAAAGAAGATTGTCTCGAGGCTGATGCGCAACAATCGTGCTAATTTCATCTATATCGGATCTTGTTTCCTCATAGTTCAGCCCGGAACGAGGACACAGACAGACGTTTACCATTGATAGACCCAGAACCAAAGTTGTTCAATGAGCTCTAAAACGAAAAGAAAGGGAAAATGTTTGTTTCTGATGTTAAATGAAATATTATGACCACAAATTTGGTCCGGAAACATCTAATTTTATATTCTGTGTTGGTACGGCTAAGATTACGAGTAAAAGTTTCATAGAATATTTCCAAGGGAAACGCCAGTGTTAGTCACCTTGATTTTAGGAGGAAGGTACCTACCTACAGGAAGTATCTTACTTACCTAACATCAATCTCCAATCAAAATATGTTCTTTTTTTGGTAATATAAACAATTTTTATTATTCTCGTAGTTTATTTTATTATTTCTATTATTATTTATTATTATTATTTTAAAATTATTTTCATTATTATTATCTCATATTTATTTATTCTCGTAGTTTCGCAAGTAGGAAGGAAATAAGTACGCAGATAAATAGTTAAAACATGAAAAGGTAGGTAGGCTTCTGATTATCGTCAGACGAACAGACATGCCTACACCAAAATTATTCAGGAAGTTCCAAAATTCAATCAATGTGAGAGGAAATTCAGAGCGAAGAAACGAGCAGACTTGAAGTCACAAAATCGTAATCAGAAAGAACTAACAAGAATCGGGGTCCGTGTTGTGAGGGTTGCGGAGGGGAAGGTAACAACAAGTCTAGAGTCCAGAGGCGTAGGGGGCTCAGCTGCTAATCACCACTCTCTTCTTAAAAATTCCTTTGTTCTTCACCGCCGACGCTTTACGACCAATATATTCAATAAATTTCAAATAAAAAAATATTTTCGTACTCAGGTGAGTTAGAGGTTTGGCGCTATAACCGCAGATTTTGAAAAATGTGAAATGATTTTCAAAATTTGAACTTTAAAATTCTGAATAAAATTGAAATTACAATTTTATTTTGAAAATTTTAGCAGAGCGCCATTTGGAAACTAATAATGAGTACATTCCCGTTTTCAAAATGAAAATCGCTTGAACTGGTGGAGAGATAAACTAGAACTACGATTGCCTCTTTTCCTACAATCTCCGGTGCTGCCATCTGGTGAAAAAAAATCTTATTAAAATCGGGGATGATTGGCCTTAAATGAAGAAGTACAAGAGGATCCCTGAGTGAGCCACCACCCACAAGGGAAGGACGAGGTACAGGGAGAACATGTCAACATGACGTCACCCTTCCACCTCTCTCTCCCTCAACTAATCTCTCCGAGTATATAAGCTCACTCAGGGATGCTCCAGTATGCAATCTAGTCCAGTCAATCGTCTTACTCATTTCGCTCTCTACCTTCTCCTCCGATAAGGGATCTCCTCGAAGTACTAGGCTCATTAGGTAAATCTCCCACTTCCCGTCGGTAGGTTTCTTATGAAACGCCAGGGTTGCCGGGCGAGTCTGATCTCCCTGCACTCTGCACGTCAGTCGGGCTGAAAGCTGCCAGTGCGAAAGTGCAGTCGTTAGGATAGGGACTTTTCTCTCTTCCTTGAGTAGGGGTTAAAGAAAATGCAAACGCCCCATTGAGAAGGTCATCTCCTTCACTCCACAACACGCAGACATAACAGTGGTGACTCCACACGTTTTTAACTTCCTATTCGACAAGAGATGAACAACAACGCAGTCCCTGCACCTCTGCCGAAGCCTGACTTCACCGAAGCAGCCAAAGTGTCAATACCCTTGACACTACCACCGTTCTACAGGGATGATCCTCGCCTCTGGTTCCTTCATCTCGACACAGCATACACCGGCGCGCACGTCAACACTCAAAGGGCCAGATTCACTCAGACGCTCCCTCTGCTTCCCTACGATGTTGCAGTACAAACGGCAGACCTCACAGCGGCTCAACTTGTAACGCCTTACAACGACCTCAAGGCTAGGCTCATCGAAATCTTCGAGCCCTCTCATCATCAATGGATCACGGCCCTCATCCAACAACAACACCTTGGGGACCAGAAGCCTTCACAGCAAAAATGAGACATCAAATAGGGGACCTCATGCTACAGGGAACCCTCTCAACCTTCTAGAACACATCGACCATTCAAGACACTCCAGACACTAACTTTGGCCTTCACACTTTCAAATCCGCCAGACACAGGAATCATTCTTACCCGACTCACTGAGGTAACACGCCTGTCTGAAACCCCACACATACGGTGGCCAAATTTGATGGATGTGTCCTTCAACTTGTCATCATTCTACATACTGGAAGGATCATCATCCACCTCTACTTCTACTCAGCTCAACAATGCGGAAAAAGACACATAAAATTAACTTTTATACAGCCCTATTTTCTATTTTTCTAGAATTCCATTCAAAATTGTTCACATTTTAAATGTTTTATTCAAATTTCATTCATTCAAATCAAGCAAAATTGTAACTTTCAAATTGGAAACTTCACTTGTATTAACTCTTCTATAATTTAAGAACTAGGGGGACCTTTGTTATGACCCACATTTGAACATTCAAATAGTTCTTGAATAAAGAAGTACAAGAGGATCCCTGAGTGAGCCACCACCCACAAGGGAAGGACGAGGTACAGAGAGAACACGTCACCATGATGTCACCCTTCCACCTCTCTCTCCCTCAACTAATCTCTCCGAGTATATAAGCTCACTCAGGGATGCTCCAGTATGCAATCTAGTCCAGTCAATCGTCTTACTCATTTCGTTCTCTACCTTCTCCTCCGATAAGGGATCTCCTCGAAGTACTAGGCTCACTAGGTAAATCTCCCGCCTCCAGTCGGTAGGTTTCTTATGAAATGCCGGGGTTGCCAGGCACCCCGGCATCTGGTCTACCTGCACTCCACACGTCGGTCGGGCTGAAAGCTGCCAGTGCGAAAGTGCAGTCGTTAGGATAGGGATTTTTCTCTCTTCGTTGAGTAGGGGTTAAAGAAAACGCAAACGCCGCATCAAGACGTCCTTCACTCGACGACCCACAAACATAACAAACACTATTGGTAGATGAAACCAGTAGATCCATGTAATCTGACATAGAGTAACAGACTACGGTTATAGCACATTGTGGTTCATAATGAGGAATTTCACCGAATTCTGTTTGCATTTTTCCAGAATAGTTAATGGTGTGGGATAGATGAAAATCGGGCTGATTTCGGAAAATAAGTCTCCTATTATTTTTGGGAGACAATCAAAATTTTTGATTTCAAACCTAACCGGGAAAACGGACGTCCAGCAGGAACGCTCGCTGATTGGGCTGTTCGGATCGCCGTCTCCTCCCAGTGTTGCCCATTGGGACGACAAAATCGTGTTTTCTAAGAGAAGAGATATCAAACAAAAACAGAGGAAACCTAATTTTCCCCATCTCGCTTTTTCTATTTTTTTCTTCAGTTTTTCGATTTCGAACTTTACTGTTTCATGAAATTTTGCATCTGGGGACTATAGATTTCTTGATCTCAGCGCTTCAAGTGGCCGTAAATGAACTATTCCAGCATGACGTCATTTTCCCGGTTTTTTTAAACATTCGTATTTTCTACACTGTTTTGTTTATTCGTAAATTAGGAAGTTCGGGCTGAAAGTTTGCCTTAGGGGGTTTTTAGAGGTGCTGAATCCGATTTTGGGGTCAAAAATAGGAAATTACGACATGGTGAAATTCCTCATTCACTGAAGCTGTACAATGCTATTCCAGCAGGCGTGTACGTCAACTTTGTCGTTCTACATAGCAAGTAGGACCTACTTAGTAAGCATAGGTATCTCCTATCGTTGACATGTATTTTACCTCTATGGTCCACACCTCACTGAAGCTGTCAAGTGTAGTCCAAGATAGTAGATGTCAACATACAACTACATAGTATGAAGAACCTTCTTATTGAACATATCTCCGACCGTTGACATGATTTTTACGCTATAACGTGATGAAGGAGACCATAAGGATTTGTCGCTTTAAACGACATTTTGGCAAAATGACTGTCAACTGATTCAAGAAGGTTGCTTGCGCCTACTTTCAATCCATTTCGACTTATACGCCTACACTCCACCTATCCAGCGAAGTCCAGTTATCTAGGAACCTCGAGAAGGCATTTCAGGACAATGAGAATCGCATGTAAAACAATGAAGGGAAAATGAGAACGTAAGCACGCACCTAGTCGGCACGGTTCACCGACCCTCAAACGAAGCAAGACAGCTCTCGACACGGTCTTTTTTCCCCGAAATGTGGGTCATTTTTGGTCTTCGCGAATCGGTCGATATCGAGGCCTGAATATAGATGACTTTCAGACCCAAGATCACGGCCCGCGACGTTGGAAAAATGCGAAGTAAACAGACAACCTACGTACCCCGTCAGATGAAGCAAACGAGATTTCCTCCTTGGAAGGGTCTTACGTCATAAAATTACTCACGATTACGTTGATAAACGTCGTCCTTACCTCGAAATTGAAACTGGAGCCTGCGATGAAATTTTCAACGGCGTCAAACACTCGAAATCCCCGGAAAATCCGTATTATTCATTATCTATTATAGCTCTGCTTGCGTGGGTGCGGCCTCCAAACAAAAACAATTCAGCCACTGAGCACCTCGAAGTTCAGATTCGATCACGAAAACCTGTCCACACTTGAACCGCAATCAAACTTATTCAACGCAATCAATTTATTCGTTATTCACTTTGAAAAAACTGCGATAAACATTGAAGATCTGAACCGAGAGGAAAGAATCGGCAACCATTGATGTTATGACGATATCTACTGCAACAATGTTACTTTTATGTCAAAATCAAAAATTAAGTGGTTTTTGCATTTTAGGTTCGTTTAAAATTCAAAAATAATTGTTTATTCAACGAAGTTTTCATCTTTTTTGTTGTTGTTCAGAAAAATCGTGTAAAAATACGATTTTGTGTTTTGTGAAAATGCAGTAATTTTTCGATAATATGTTGATTTTTGAGAGTATTATTATATTATGAGTTTTAAGATCAAATTTGGGCGATTTTTTGGGTTTATTGTTAGAATTTTGGGTTGAAGTTTAGGTTTTGTTGGTGTTGTGAGGTTGGTACGAGTGCGATGTTGAGGCGAGTGCCGCTCCGGGAGCCTCGGTCGGCCAATTTCGCTTCCCGTCGGTTTTCCTCGGGTTTGGCGCGTAACTTCTCTTCGGTGGTCTCAACCGCTCAACCCACTAGACAAGTAGAGGACAAAGTACGCCCCGCTGGCCAAAATTTGGCCATATCCTAGAATAGGGATACATCTCGAAAAAAGTGATTTTTGGGAAATCGCCTTCGAAGTTTCCCTCTCAAACGAATGGCTTTATTTCCACGGCAACATGTTTGACGTTGGTGATATTTGGGAAATTGTTCCCGTACTAATGCTTCTACAGCTCATGAACCGAAATTATTCTTTTCGAGAGTGAGGAAGGAGTGGGGGGGATATTTTTCTCGAATTTCTTCGATTTTTGGAATTGCTCCCTTTTTTCATGGACATTGTTTCATTATTTCAAAGATGTCACTTTTTTTTCATGGACAATTTTTATTCTTTTCCAAATGATTAATTTGGTTTTGAATGAGAATAATCATAACTTGAGGTGTATAAAACGAGAATTATTAAGATTGGGAGGTGTGGAAAAAATAAAATAGATTGAAAACGGATGATATTTATAACTGTCTCCAAAAATATTCTTAAGTACCTAATTAAAACAGCTTCTTAAAATCCATAATCGACGATACCCAACATATGGTGGCAAAAATTTTAGTTCATAAAAATACAAAGGTTTATTATATAAATTTTATAAAGCTTCAAAGCTTGGGTACCATTAACCCTTATCTTGGCAGTGGGTCACCTGCGACACAATACGTTTACAAAACGTACTAAACTTTAAAAAGTAATTTAAAAATTGGATTAATTCTGTTAAAAGCCTAAGAAAGTAGAAAAAAGAATAAAAATTAAAAAATTCCAAAAATTTGATAGCTTGCCTAGATAAGGGTTAATAAGCCTTAAATGAACCAAAATATCGAAAAATCGCAATTTTGTGAATATTATCCCTCCACTTGCCTCTTCCTAATGAGAATTTCAGTACTCTGGTGACTTAATGTTAGTTATCTGAGTCGAAAAAAAGAAACACGCGAATCGGTTGAAATTGAGGAGTAGGTAGGTATCGCGCTCAAGGTGCTGTCATAATGAGCCTCACTTTCACTAAATAACCCCTCGTTCCTCCTCCGCATAGTCCAATCTCGAAACTCCAGCGACGTGGAGCAAAATTAGATAGATTTCTACGTCGTACAAAAAAGAAACACTCAAATCAGTGGGAAATTGAGGTCTAGCCGAAATACTCAAGATTATGCTTTAAACATATTGTTTAGTAATGTACGCATTCCAGGGGACGTCCCATTGGATAAGTATTAGATCAGTTTAACCAGTTGGTAAGCGATAAAACTGTTTCACTCGATGCAATTTATTTATTACTTTAGACAAGAAATAGTGACCCCCCCCCCCCCCCACCATTATCCACCTTAACATTTCTAGCGGCGTGGGAGCCTCGAATCTGAAGAGAATTTTAAAATCCATGATCTACGATACCCAACATGCGAATTCGAGTTCACCTCCCCCCCCCCCTTCCACTCACCAATGGTGCCAGTCTGGCACCAAAGCGGAAATACGTCTTAACATTGAAGTTTCATCTATTAGTTTTAATAGGCAGTCCGTCGAGGTTAACGTCCGTATTCAATGTGAAACACAAAAAAAAAACCACGAAATATGCGGTTTATGGTGTCCTGGCACCATGGTGGCACCACTATTAGTTCCATGGTGGCACAGAGAATAATTCATGAAAATCCAGAGGTATAATGAGAATTTTTCCTCAGTTTCAAAGGTGTTTACAATTAGTAAACAGTAAAGGAACCGAAATATTGAAAAATTTGATATTTTGTGAATATTATACCCCCACCCATCCCCTCCCCTTGCAAATTTTGGTACTCTGGTAAAATCATGTACTACTCGGAAGTTATTTGAGTCAAACAAAAAAAGAAACACGCAAATCGGTTGTAAATTGAGGCCTGGGCAGATTTTACAAGATTACCCCCGCAAACGCACGTTTTTTAAGCATTAACCCCCCCTTTCCCCCCCTTAAAAAGCAAAATTCAAAATTCCGACGCCGTAGTGCACAACTAGATAGTTTTTTGCGTCGAAGAAGAAAAGAACCACGAAAATCGGTTGAGAACTAAGGCCTGGGCAGAGTACACAAGATTATGCCCCAAAACGCACGCTTTTTGAGCATTAACCCCCCGTTTCCCCTCCTTAAAAGGCAAAATTCGAAATTCCGGCGACGTAGTGCACAACTAGATAGTTTTCCGCGACGAACAAAAAAAGAACCAGGAAAATCGGTTGAGAACTAAGGGCTGTGCAGACGACACAAGATTTTGTCACACACACACACACACACACACACATACACACACACACAGACATACACCTATGGTTTTTTTCGCGGATTTGGATTCAGAATGGTCTAAAACGGATTACTGTGTGGTTATTTTTTTTCTCTGTTGAGTGTTGTCCAACTTCACCCCAGATCGATCGCATAAGGACGCCCAAGTCTTACTGTGGGACGTCCTAAAAACCCAACGAACGGCGACCGACTGAGACACCTTCAGATGCCTGTCACCCAAAGGTCGCCCCATTGGCAAATGAATTTTTCATTTTTTCAACTGACAATCCAAGATAGATATTCAAAAACGAAAAAAAAACAGAATTTCTCGGAAAAGTTCGAGAAAAATTGCTCTAGCTACGCAGGGGAATTGACGGGTTAAATCCTCAAGTCGGATTTGGTGTATCCTGAGGTTTGACATTAGCAGCTTTTCATGTAATTTTCCAAATTAGGGCGGTATAATATGGCATATTATGCCATTCTCCTGCTTCATCTGTCATCTTTGGGTGCCAAAGGAAAGCCGTTAGAGTGGTTGCTAACTTGAAACATCAAGAAGACCGTAGGGCGGTTTACAAGCAACTAGGTGTTTTAACCAGCCCAGCTGCCTACATTTTGGAATGCCTCTGTTATATCAGGAGAAATGTTGAATGTTACGCCTATTCTGCTCACGTTCATCCTACACGGCATAGGCTAGACCTCTGTCTTCCTTACCATCGTTTAAAGTCCACATGTAATGGTATCACCTGGTGGGGCATTTTTTAACGCTCTCCCTTTGAAACTTCGAAGTGCAGCTCAGTTCTTTCAGAGCCTATCTCAGCAAATTCTTAATCACGCCGGCCCCTTACAACTTTGACGAATTTTTCAAGAAAGTCGTATTTATGAAGTATAGCTGAGTGATAGATGTAGGTAGTGCTTATTATGTACAACAGAGCTGTTAAAATAGGAATTCCAATTCCCATTACAAATTCCAATTACTTTAGGAACAAAGTAATTGCCATGACCATTACCCTTTCCTGTAATGGGAATGGAATTTTCAATTACTTTTTCCAATTCCTTGTAATGGTAATGGTTTTTCCAATTCCCCATTAGTCGTTGTTGGAAAAGTAATGGGTCCTTCCAATTACCCATTACAGGAAGAGTAATAGGTAATGGGAACCTATTCCCCATTACCACCATTCAATCAGTAAGTTGAACATCCTCCAATTCATAGGGGACCATTCCCAAATTCCTTGGGGACCACCCTCCCAATTCATAGGGGGCCATCCTCCCATCCATTTCGTTTTGGACCATCCTACAATTCAAGGGGAACCATTCCAAAATTCCTTGGGGACTACCCTCCCAATTCATCGAGGGGACCGTCCCAACATCCAATTCGTTGGGAACCAACCTCCTGAATCATGGGGGACTGTCATACCATCCAATTCGTTGGAGACCATCCTTCAATTCTTTGGGGACCACCCTCGAATTCATAGGGGAACATTCACAACTCAGGGTATACCATCCTAAAATTCTTAGGAGACCACCCTCGAATTCATAGTGGACTACCCTCGAATTCCTAGTGGACCTTTCCCAACTCAGGGCACCATCCCAAAATTCATAGGAGACCATCCTCCAATTTATAGGGGACCATTCTCCAACTCGATGAAACATCCCCAATTCATAGGGGACCACCCTCGAATTCATGGGGGACCATTCCCAAACTAAGGAAACCATCCCCAAATTCATAAGGGATCATCCTTCATTTCTTAGGATGGTGGGATGGTCCCTTATGAATTGGGAGGTTAGTCCCCAAGGAATTTGGGAACGGTCAACTATGAATTGAAGGATGGTCCCCAACGAAATGGATGGTGGGATGGCCACCTATGAATTGATGCGTTCCCATTACCCATTACTCTTCCTGTAATGGGTAATTGGAAGGACCCATTACTTTTCCAACTACGAGTAATGGGGAATTGGAAAAAGTAATTGAAAATTCCATTTCCATTACAGGAATGGGTAATGGTAATGGCAATTAGGGGAGTGGGGGGCACATTTGACACTTTTTTGCATTTTCCATCCTACAAGGTTGAAAGAACGAGAGGTCTTGAATTTCTTTCTTCTATCGTTAACTACGGTATTTTTGCTACCCACATACATCTCGTTCCTTTTTCAATCTGCTTGCCAAGTATTTTTTTTTGTAAATTTTCAAAATGCTTAGGAACTGACAATTGTGCCCCACCGGTGGGGCACAATTGGCATGAGAAAGGGGCACTTTTGACAGTTCACAGAAAGTACCATAATTCTAAACTAATCTTACCAAAAAACCACGGAACTCCGGCAAATCATTATCTGGCAACAATGTTGAGTCAGACAGAACAACTATAGACCCTGCAGCCTGTAACAATCAACACTACCAACACAATTTCAATTAGATGAGTCCCCGCTCTTCTTTCTCAAAGGAACACCAAGTTTTATGGATGTAGGAATTGAAGTAACAAAAATAATGATCAAAACAAAGATGTTTATTGAAAAACGTCAGGTCGAGTAGGTATTCAAAATCCTACATCAACATAGCATTGACAAACTTCATAGGTATATAAAAATATATGTCAAATGTTCCCCTAGCAAAACTGTCAAAACTACCCCGAGGGTAGCCATTACAGTAAAACCCAAGCCAACCTCGAACGATGAATTGTTTTGAAGAATCCAAGGAAAACACTTGCATGGAGACATATACGACTGACAAACTGGATGAGCTACATTTGAAAAAAAAACTGAATCCACTCTCCAAAATGAAAAAAAACTTACTTTTGAGGGGTCCAAATACTCAAACCGCCATGAGCCGACTAGATGATTTGGGAACTAGGAAACTCATCGAAAGGACACTCATCGAAAAAATCATGGAATGGCGTTTTCGATAGGTTTCCAATCCAGAGTGGACACTCATCGAAAAGTGACGTCTGAGAAACTCATCGAAAAGTAGAGTCCACTCAATTTAATAGATTAATTCAGTTATTTGATCGAATATTTTTTTGATTCGACTTAAGTCCAGCACTGTCGAGACACTCCTCGAAAAATAGCTTCGGGACACTCATCGAAAGTAGAAGCTCGGGATACTCATCGAAAAATCTGATTGACAGGATATTCGTTACCTTCGGGTCAATCCTGAACTACCTGCTATTATAACAGCTCAAGGCCACCTTGAACACCAGGCCAAAACCCTCACCTTCTATAGCTCTGACGTAGCCCTACCTCCTTTGTTAGGGCTTCACTACCTTCAGTGAGGCTGTAGTTTGTCTAACTGCACACAAATTAGAGATTATAAATTATGTTCACAATTACCATGATCGTGTGTTGGAACGATTGACTCTCGCAACCATATGAAAGATGAGTGATTTGAATGGTAACAACCAGTCATACACATGATAGCAAATATCTTCGTTTTATTTTGTTTTTCAGTTATAAACTACTATTTAATTCAAAACATTGCACTAACATTTTGCGTTGTTGTGATCGGGTGACCCCAAATCGTTCAAATTTTGTTGTGCAAATTTGCTCAAGTTTCCGCGGACGTAAAATTTGTTATGAAAACGATTCGTTTTTAACTCGATTTTCGGATTCCACGTACCTACCTACTAAACCAGCATACAATTTTGAGGGGGGAGAGGGGTTATTTATTTTTTCATGTTTGATTCTAAAGGTTTATAATTTAAAATAATAAAACAATTCACAGCCAAGTGGACAGGCACTAAAGCTTCCTCACATAGAATCACAAGGACATAGAGAATTTGCACATTACACATGTAAATGAAATATTCTGCTAATGGAATACTGTTGTTCACACATCTGATCTGACATTTCTGAAATCCTTCCTACCACTTCCAGTGGTTTCCAAGAGGCTGTGCACGAAATTCCAGCGCTCTAGGATGATTAAGGGAGAATTCAGCTCTATTGCTTACCCAGCTGATCCGACATTCCTGAGATCCTACCAATCACTTCCAGTGGTCTCCTAGAGGGTGCGTACCACAGTTTAGTGCTATAGGATAAACTGGAGAGAAGAACACTATGTTAGGAGCTTCATAGCTCATACAGCTGGTCTTGGCTCCTAGAAGGCAGTTCACCTATAACCTTGCTACAGAGCTCTATGAAACTCTGAGAAAGAAAAGTAAGAGGAAAATAGCGCCAAACGACTGTGAAGTAGTTTGCGATTATGTTGACGTTTTCCCCCGCTTTTTTGTCGTTCTCAATGTTGGAGGGAGTAAATTTCAATCAGAACACACTGTGTCTACCATGCCACTCACCTGTTTGTTATACAATAGTTAAGAATGAGCGGAATAGAGAATGTCGTTGGCCGTTATTAAAAGTAAAAAGCATACGTTGTGAAAACCTAATAAAACACTGTTTAAACTAAAATCTACTGTGCATTAATAGCAAACCTTAACAGATTATGTGCCCAGATACGTTTGTGACAAGTGAAGTGAGTTTTTTCGTCGCGATCCTGTCTTTAAAACCCAGTGCGAAGTCAATAAAAACCCGGTTCCCGCCTAACCAGTAAAAATCGCCAAGTTGCGATCGCCGGTGTTGTAAGTTTCTTCAAAGAAAGGTAAGAACATCGATCTAAAATGACTTCAAAGCATGATATTTGTGATGACGGAGGTTTTATCGAAAAACTCGATGGTCCTGAAACGTATGCTATGTGGAAGTTCCAGTTAGGTGTCCTCCTGAAATCAGCCAACATCTATGAGGCAATAACAACTAAAACAGCTCCAGTTCCTGATGATGGATTTCAGAGGAAGGATGCAAGAGCCCAAAAGGCTATAATAACTTCAATTAGCCGTAAAAATTTGCATCATGTAATGTCATGTACGAGTGCATATGAAATGTACAGTAAAATTGTTGCGATTTATGAAGGTGATACCGAAAGGTCAAAGAATAACCTCTTGAAGGAATACTTCAATTTCCGCATAACAGACGTAACAAAGGGCATTTCTGATCTCGAAAATATTGTTATGCAACTAAAATCTTTGGGTCACGAAATCACCGATGGTGAGCTTGTTCAGCGCGTAATATCCGCCCTTCCAGACTCCTACAACTATTTTGTTTCGTCATGGGAGTCCGCCCCTAAAACTGAACAAACACTGACAAACCTAACAACTAGGCTCATGGCAGAGGAACGTAGAAACAACTTGACATCATCCAATGTTCCGAAAAATGTGGCGTTTGGTGCCAATGCTAAAACTGGTATCGTGTGTTATAAATGTAACAAGGTGGCAGGTCATTTTGCTAAAAACTGTCCCCTTAACTCACGATCTCCATGCAAGTTTTGTAAGAAGACAAACCACGAATCTAAAGATTGCTTTTTCCGAAGAAAGCAAGAAAATTCAAAACCATCAAGTGAAACTTCGAAAGTAGCTTTCATGTCAAAACTCGACTCAGACAGTGACGACTCTAGTTTGATCTGGATATGCGATTCAGGAGCCACGTCGCATATGACGAATGACAGAACTCTTCTCTCTAATTTACGTAAAATACACGCCGAAATTCGCGTGGCGAAGGATGATCAGAAAATGGTAGCGAGAGAGATGGGTGACGCCAATTTTAAAAAGTGCATTTTAAAAGATGTCTTGTACATCCCTGAATTGTCAACCAACTTGTTGTCAGTTGGAAAAATTCTGCAGGCTGACGGAAATGTGGAATTTTCTGGCGATAAAGTCTACATAAGAAAGGATGAATTCTGTGTCACAGGATTGAAGAACAGTGCTGGTCTGTTTGTTGTAAAACTATTTCCTGAACCTGACAACATGTCTTGTCTAGCAAAAGATGACAGGAGTGACGTAAACATCTGGCATAGGAAACTTGGCCACTTGAGTTTTAAAAATATTGAAAAACTAAAATCAATTAGTCAGGGAATGGAGAAAATGAAAATTTCTGACAGTCAATCGTCTTGTGAGACTTGTGCCAAGGCCAAACTAAAAAGACTACCATTTCAGAACGATCGTAGAAAATCGTCGAGACCTCTAGAACTTCTTCATTTTGACACATGTGGTCCAATTGAAGCTACGTGGGATAACAAAGAATATTTCATTGCTGTGATGGACGATTTTACACATTATTCCGTTGTTGCATTGATGAAGCATAAATCTGAACTGTCATCAATCATTAAAAACATAATAGCTGAATTTGAAACAAAATGGAATTTTAAAGTACAAACATTGAGATGCGATAACGCAGGGGAAAATACGCCTTGTGAGTTTGTAAATTGGGCAACAGAACGTGGAATAAAATTCGAATTTTCACCACCGTACGTAGCTCAACTTAATGGAAAGGTAGAACGCCTTAATCAAACTCTGATGCAGAAGACACGAGCCCTACTCCAAGATTCAACAATGCCTAATGATATGTGGGGAGAGGCGCTGTTTGTTGCTACCTATTTAGCAAACAGAAGTCCTACGGCAGCGTTGAAGGATAAAACCCCTTATGAAATGTGGATGAATAAACCCCCCAATCTAAAATATCTGCAGTTATTTGGTTCAGAAGCCTATGTTCATAAAAAGGGTCATCTAAAAAAGCTTGAATCAAGAAGTAAAACTTTATTGTTTGTTGGTTATACATCAACAGGGTACAAATTTTGGGATAAAAACACGAGACAGATAGTAATTTCACGAGATGCTGAATTCACAAATCGTATTCCTCAAGTAAGAAAAATCCCGAGTGTATTTGACGTCTTGCTGGACGAAGATGATGATGAGGATACCAGTGGCGCAGTTAGTGATGGTGACTCGATGACGTCAGACGAGGATGACACAACTCTCGAAGATACCACACTTGAATTTGAAGATGCAGTTGGAGAAACACCTGTGAAACAGCCCACTGGAAAATCACCTGAAAACAGAAAAGAAAAATCAGCAGAATCACCTGGAAAAGAACAAGGAAGAGGAAAAAGAAGCAAGAAAACGCCTACAAAACTTAAAGACTACGTATACTTGACTTACCAAGAAGCAGTTGAAGGTCCTGAGAAGGAAAAGTGGAAATCTGCGATCAACGATGAAATCCAATCTCTCCAGAAAAATGAGACATGGGTAGTAGTAGACTCTGATGAAGCTGGTAAAAATAAAATTTTGACGAACCGTTGGATATTTAAAGTAAAAGATGACGGTAAATATAAAGCCCGACTCGTCGTGAGAGGGTGTGAGCAACGTCTGGGAGTCGACTATGAGGAAACCTATAGTCCCGTTGTCAGCAGTACTTCACTTCGAACGATTTTAGCTATAGCTGCTCAAGAAAATTATATTATGGCGAAATTTGATATTAAAACAGCTTTCTTATATGGAAATTTGAATGAGTGTATCTACATGCACCTACCTGAAGGTTGTAAAGAAAATGCGAAAATCTGCAAGTTCAGAAAAGCGCTGTATGGGCTAAAGCAAGCTCCGGTACAGTGGAACAAACGTTTTACATCTTTTCTAAAAACTAATGGACTGAAGTCACTACACATTGAACAATGCGTGTTCGTAAATGAAGACAGAAATCTGATACTCGCGATTCACGTCGATGATGGTCTTTTATTGGCTAGAAATAAAATTAAGATGGAACAGTTGCTTGAAACATTGAAAACTGAGTTTGAAATGACTTGGTCTGACAAACCAACCTCTTTTCTTGGTATTCAATTGGAAACAGGGGAAGATCATGTCAGGTTGTCTCAGGTTTCGTATACAGAACAAGTTCTGGAAAAATATGGTATGACAAACTGTAACCCTATGAGAGCACCAACTGTTCAAATAACAGCTCAAGAAAACTCAGAAAAGTTAAATTCATCATTTCCTTATCGTGAAGCTGTCGGTTCTCTACTCTACCTAACATCAAGAACTAGACCTGACTTAGCATTTGTTGTTGGTCTATGTAGCAGAAGAGTTGAAACCCCAACTACTGAGGACTTAGCAAATTTGAAGAAAATTTTGAGGTATTTAAAAGGGAGTTCAAATGCTGGAATTAAGTATCGTAAAAATGGAACACCAAATTTGAATGCTTACTGTGATGCAGACTTTGCAGGCGACCCTGAAACGCGAAGGAGTACAACTGGATATGTGATATACTATTCAGATGGTCCCATAACTTGGTGTGCTAGAAAACAACCAATTATTGCTACATCAACGTGTGAAGCTGAATATATCGCTGCTGCAGAATGTTGTCGCGAACTGATCTTCGTGAAGAATTTGATTGAAGAGATACTCGATCAGAAGATTGAAGCTACACTCAACGTTGACAACCAAAGTGCCATCCAGTTAATTAAAAATGGTATTTTAAATCGTAGAAGTAAACATATAGATGTTCGTTTTCATTATATAAAAGAAAAATATGATGAAGGGTTAATTAAAATCAAATATTGTCCAACTAATGAGCAAAAAGCTGATTTGTTTACTAAACCACTGACTTTTGAGAAATTTGAAAAATTTAAAAAAGAATTAATTGACTAAAGAAATGTTTTGAAAATGTTGAATGCAATTTGCTTGTGATTTAAAAAAAAAAAAAGAGTTTAAAAAAATTTTGTATTAAGAATAAGTTGTGTTGATGAGAATTAAGTTACCTACCTAACTAAAGTGTGTTCCTAATTAAAAGTTAAATGTTCTGAGGAATTTATTAAAAATGTTAAAGCCTATTGTATTATGTTGAGACTGAAATTTTAAAAGATTTTGATAAGTATTAAGACTGTTTGAATTATTTTAAAAAAATAAGAAAAGTTGACTTTGAAAAGAAAAAAAAAATCTGATTAAAATTTAAGAGGGTGTGTTGGAGGGAGTAAATTTCAATCAGAACACACTGTGTCTACCATGCCACTCACCTGTTTGTTATACAATAGTTAAGAATGAGCGGAATAGAGAATGTCGTTGGCCGTTATTAAAAGTAAAAAGCATACGTTGTGAAAACCTAATAAAACACTGTTTAAACTAAAATCTACTGTGCATTAATAGCAAACCTTAACACTCAAAAACGTCGTCAAAAAGTCGTCGCTCAAAAACACACTCGGGGTTCCCCCTAACTCGTTACTCTCGTCGGCTCCTGCTGATCTGACTCAATCAGCAATCCTCCTTGGACTAATCCCGAACTCTCCGTCAAGGAGCCAACCCGCACACACCCTGGAAATTTCATCAAAATTGAACCATCCCTTCATACCCTTGGGGGGGGGGGGAGCAAGGGATTGACCACAGGCAGACAGACCGACAGACACGGAACCAAAGTTGTTCAAAAAGCTGTGAAACGCAAAATGCGAGTGGAAATTTTGATTTTGGAGGACCTAAATTTTTTTGACTCGCTGCACGAATACAAAGCTTTTTTATCTTTCGAATAGTTATCCTCTGTATTAGGGCTCTAGTTAACAAACGGCCAGAAAAAGCAGTTTCTTGCACGTTTGACAGCAAATGGGGTGTGCGCATGGTTTTTTTTGTGTGTATATTTCCGAATGATGGATCTCAGTGAGAGCTTCCCAAAAAGGTGCAACATGCAAGCAGAAAAGGGTCTTGAAATGCATAACCACTGGTAAGCGGGGGCTTACAATAACGAATCAACTGAGGAGTGGTGTGGCCTGTTCTATCTAACCTCCTTGGAGGCTCTGGCCCATGTATCTGACAGCGAGCGGTACGGTATAGGTAGTAAACCCTTCAGAGGTCTAGTTTGAGGACTTTCCTTTCGATGACTGTCCCTTAGGAGTATTTTCGACGAGTGTCCACAGGGAACGAGAAACTCATCGAAAATAATTATCAACTAGTTTTATCATTCAATTCATATCTCCAATGTCCGATTAGATATTTTCGACGACTTTCCCATCCTCCAGTTTTCGACTAGTGTCCCACCCTATGAGGATACTCCTCAAAAAGCTTCGAGCTCACGTTTTCGATGAGTGTCCTTTCGATGAGTTTGTAGGGACCCGATGATTTGTAACCTGCACGGTTTTCACCTGGAATGGTTCTTCTTCTTCTTCTTCACAATACAAAAACACAAAATCGCGGTAAAATTCAAATCTTGTGTGACAAACAGCCATTGTCAAATGTGCCCCTATGTCAAATGTGCCCCCCACTCCCCTACTTTGGATTAAAGTGTCTCTAAAACCCCCAGTTATTGGTTTTATGTGTACATAATCATAATCACTTCACTCATTTCATTGCTAATAAGAAAAGTGATTTTGAAAAGTAATCATTATTTTACAACTCTGATGTACGATACATTGTTAGTTTTGTCTTCTTTTGTTTCTTCGATGTATTAGTTAAATTTGTTGACAATTCTTTTGTTTCTTCTTTGTATTTAGTTTAATTTGTACATACACGTCTCCATTACTCTGTGCATACTGTGTTTCACTGCAAATAACCCCCCTCCCTCTTTTACCATGGATGAAAACGCTCGAACTTAGCTCAAAATCAAGCTTCTATTTATAGTGAAAATCATGAAAGTAACGTTGTAAAAACGCACCAGTGGCTGGTAATGGGAAATGAGAGATGGTGTGTCTTGAAGCATAATAATAGCAGGTTCAATTTGTCAAAATTCTCACTTTTTGACTTTGATTGAGCAAAAATGAAATTTCGGATCGGTAACTGAGACGTCGAGTTGGTAGTGACGTTGCGATACTTTCGATACTTACTGATATCAGTATTTTGTTTCGATACCTTTCGATATTTGTATCGATACTGGGCTTCCGATACTTCCAGGTATCGAAAGGAAAGTACTAATATCAGTAGTCAAATATTTACTACCTACTCCCACAAAAGCGCAAAGATGAGATAGGTTGTCTGGGGCATTATTTTCTTTTACTTCCAACGAAACCGAGAAAGAATGAAGAAAGCACAAATAAAAGAAACATTCATGTCCACAAGGGACACCCCACGGACTAAATTAGTTCAATTCAACAACAACAACAACAATTTAACTTTGAAGAATAAGAAGACTTTGTTATTATTGTGATAGTGATTGTGACTCGCTTCCTCGTTTGTCGTTTCGTTTTCTTCCTCCATAAAAAAACCAAATTCATCGTCATTTTTAAATCATTTGAGTAAAATTGTGCTATAAAGTAGGTTGGTATCAAATGATTCGATACCAGGTGGTATCGATACTTTTCTTTCGATACTTAACTAATATCAGTACTTTGATTCGATACTGTATCGATACCAAGTATCGTATCAAAAGAGGTATCGCAACGTCACTACGAGTTGGGCGGCAAAGGCGAGCTTCCTCGCAGTCCCGCTAGAGTGCACTCGGAATCCTTATTGCGACTGTCCGGTGCTGCGGCCTGGTGATCTCCGTCGGAAGCTCCAGTTCGATTCCGCTGTTCGGTCTGTGTTTTTTTTCCGGGGCGACTTCCAGTGCGAAAACCCTTTCGGCGCGATCGCGATGTTTCCGTCCGGTTTTTGAATTTCGCGCCGGCGAGCCGCCAGCACAATCGCGCCGGCCGACGACGCTCTTTGGATGGATGACATCGCCGACAGACAGGTAAAAAATCATCGACTTCCGAACCTAACGAGGAAAGCACCCTTCCCTCCCCATAAAACACCCGAAAAATTTCGTCTCCTCTTTTTATCTGCGGTGTCGATTATACAAAACGAGGATCGACGTCGCGATTCGTTACGCAATCGCGCCGATTTCTGGGGGATTTAAAGCGAGATGGCGATTCCATTTCTCCGTAAGGTGCGATGTTTTGATTCGGTCGGATCGCCGCCATCTCTTATCACGGGTTATCCACCTTTATCACTACCGAGGGTTGTTGCCCCTTTGACAGCATTGCGGTTCTTACAACCCCCCCCCCCTCCGAGGCCCAAATTATTTCAAAATTTGACATCAAATTTGAATTTCTCGATGTTTTCGTTGCAGACGCATTTCCCTAGTTTAACCCATTAGTGACCTCATTTCTTTTCCTAAAATTTCTGATGGAACTTTGTAAGGTGGTCCCAGTCGGTCGCCGTTCGTTCCTCGTTCCGGGTCAGTATTTCACGAAATTGAAGGCGCAAAACTTTAAAGTTGTACCTAAATTTGAAATTTTGAAGGATTTTAGAAATTTGTTAGTGCACGGCCCTAGGGAATTTAAAAGCTGAAATATTGGCGCTGGAATCATCAAAATCGAACAATCGGGAAAAATGGGAAAACCCGTTGATTCAGTCATGTTTTTCCTCCTAAAATGTACCTAAACTTGAAATTTTCAAGGATTTTAGAAATTCATTATTGCATTGGACTTGGGGAATTAAAAAACTAAAATATTGCCCCCGGAATCATCAAAATCGAACATCAATGAGGAATTTCACCATGTCGGAATTTCCTATTTTTGACCCCAAAATCGGATTCAGCACCTCGAAAAACCTCCTAAGGCAAACTTTCAGCCCGTACTTCCTAATTTACGAATAAACAAAACAGTGTAGAAAATACGAATGTTTAAAAAAACCGGGAAAATGACGTCATGCTGGAATAGTTCATTTATGGCCGCTTGAAGCGCTGAGATCGAGAAATCTATAGTCCCCAGATGCAAAATTTCACGAAACAGTAAAGTTCGAAATCGAAAAACTGAAGAAAAAAATAGAAAAAGCAAGATGGGTCAAAAAGCAAGGTTTCCCTTGTTTTTGTTTGATAACTTTTCTCTTAGAAAACACGATTTCGTCGTCCCAATGGGCAACACTGGGAGGAGACGGCGATCTGAACAGCCCAATCAGCGAGCGTTCCCGCTTCACGTCCATTTTCCCGGTTAGTTTTGAAATCAAAAATTTTGATTGTCTCCCAAAAATAACAGGAGACTTATTATCCAAAATCAGCCCGATTTTCATCTATCCCACACCATTAACTATTCAGGAAAAATGCAAACAGAATTCGGTGAAATTCCTCATTGCCAGAGAAAAAGGGGAAAAACCGTTAATTTAGTCATGTTTTTCCCTTAAAATGTAGCTAAACTTGAAATTTTCAAGGATTTTATAAATTCATTAGTGCATGGGGCTTGGGAATTGGAAAACTGAAAGATTACCGCTGGAATCATCAAGATCGAACAATAATAGCCAGACATCAATGGGAAAACATGGGAAAACCGTTTATTCATTAGTCCCATTTTTCTCTGGCAATTATTTTTCGATTTTGATGATTCCGGCGGCAATATTTCAGATTTTCAATTCCCTAGAGCCGTGCACTAACAAATTTCTAAAATCCTTTAAAATTGCAGATTTAGGTACAATTTTTTGAGTGTTTGCCCCTTCAATTTCGCGAAATATTGAGAACGGACGGCGACCGACTGAGACCGTGAAAAATTTTCGACTGAAACGTAAATTTTGCAACCTTGAAAAGTGAAAAGCTTTTCGCTACTTACCTTGGTAGAATCGTAAGCTAAACGCTTCTTCGACCTTGGTAGACTCGGAAGCTCAAGTCCGAGATTCGGGTTGGCAGTTTACAAGAAACTAAAAAAGTGGATGAATTGTTGTTTTTCAGTAAAGTAGTGATAATGAATCATTTGAGTTTTATGTCCGGCATATACCGACTTGGGAAGCATGAAATCTACTTAAATAGGAGCGAATTCACAATCGTATTTATGTTTGCCAATTCAGAAAAATATCAAAACGAACGCGTTGATCTTGCTTGTGTTCCTGGTGATAAAATTTCATAATACCTAAGAACTAAAAACTAGGGAAGGCACTGTAATGTCATACATCTATGTTCGTTAGTTCTCCAATAAAGTAAGGGTAGGAAAACCCCAGAGTGGCATGCGTCATCACCAACACAGGCGAGGCGAGGAAGGGAAAGAACACGTCATCTGATGTCACCTCTTTTCCACTCTCCGCTCACCATAATAGCTAGAGTATAAAAGCCGCACTCAGGGGTCTTCCTACATGCACTCGTACCTAGTCAATCAGACTCGTCATTTCTTGCCTTCACCTTACCTATGGCCCAGTTCCGTAGAGGGAACGGTTTGCCCCATAAAGGCGCCGAACCTCTATTTCCCCTTAGGGACCTTTCCAGAACACTAGGCTTCATTAGGTAAATGCTCCACTTCCCGCCGGTAGGTCTGGGTCCAGACGCTGAGGTTTGTGGATAGATAATTCAAGCACTTATCTGGGCGGTCGGCCGCAAGGCGCTGCAGATCTAGTGCCAAAGCTGTAGGCTTAGGGATCAATCTCTCTGTTGAGTAGGGTTCAGGCTACTTCACAAATGAGCGCACCGAGAGGACCACCACCCTCACTCAAATACACACAAACACAACAGGCACAATACAACCTCCTGTTATAATTTCATTCAAAATATAAATAGCCCATCTACGGGTATAGGAATCATTGTAGGGTGAGCAACTGATAGTCGGCGAAGCTGAGATGAATGGTCGCTCGAAGTTCACCAGTGTCTGTGTGGCGGGCGGTCGGGATTAGCTGCTAGGAAATGTGGGGTTGTCCTACAAATTCCATCTAGTTTTCCCAGGCCACGTTTTTGAGTCTAATTTTTGGCTTTCGGCCTCTAATTTTCACACAAATTGTTTTGAGATAATTCCAACATATAGTAGGATAGTTTCCAAACACGGAATCTATTCGAATTTTTGAATTAAAAACATACTTCAATTATTAAATGAAACTTTAAAAAAATATTAAAAAATTTTTTTTGTTGGTAATATGTTAGGTGATGGATTGTCAGATTTTCTGGTTCTGGTAACATTCATATGGTTAGATTCGAAAATAACGATTTTTCAAGCTTAGATACACTGGATGAAAGTATGAGGCGAGACTGGTGCCGTCTCTCATCTCAGAATCATACTGGACCCCCGTCCCCTTTAGCCCTAAGATGACTATGAGTATATGAAAATGTAGCCAAGTGCCCAGAGGGCTAGGTCGGGAACACCACGATACAGTTCAGTTTTTCACGGAGATACCTTGAGATATTTACTGATATGAACTGTTCTCGTTGGGTAACAACCATAATCTCAAACTATGCAAACGAATACCGTAAAACTAAACATTTGAAGTACTTATGGCAATAAATGTCGCAGCCCGACGACAACCAGATTGTTACTCGTCTTGGAGGCTGAATAAACCACACTGAGCAACTGATTCATTCAAACTGAATGCACTCGCACTCCTAACATGGTAGGGAATCTAGGTAGCTCGTAAGACCAAAAAGTTAACAATAGAATAAAAATCACACCAAGAATTGGGAGAATTGTAAGACCAGGTTTTTGCGGTTCCGCTACTAGCCCGCTGGGCGTCAATGGGTTAAATGATATTTATGACCTACACGTAATTTCGCTCATATACCTGGAAAAGTTTGAAATTCCAAAGTGGTCAACTTTTCAGGAGGCAGGAAAAATTCCAAAGTGGTCAACTTTTCAGGGGGCAGGAAAAACTTGATTAAAGACCATTCATGCAACATGAGTTAATGAGCCAATTTTCAAAGAGACCCCCCGAATCCTCCAATCTAACCGTCGATTTCGTTGAAAAACGCTGAACATTATTACACAACGGTTTATTATTTCTCTATACAGATGATTCGTCTGCAAGAACACGGCTTTGCCATTGTTACCACCAACCAACTTGAAGAAAACATCGGTCGCATTTCGGTCAGCTAAAATTTGAACGGAGATTATGCCTCTTATGCGATTCACACTCGTGTTTCTGATTTATCGTAAGTCCAACCCTTAAGTTCTCGTAGGGGGCGAACGGTTTGTCCTACAGAGTTCTAGGTGGTCTCTAAAAATTCGAAAAACGCAATAGGACCTTAAATTGATAGGAAAACAATACGTTTTCAAAAATTCAACCCTTAATTTTCAGTCCTTAGAAGTGACCAAAATCAACCAAAATCTTCGGGGCACAACAAGACCCCAAATGGAGCCTAGATACCAAAATTCATCAAAATCGGTCCTTGGGAACTAAAGGACGTAGGGCGGACATAATATGTCCGCCCTACGTCCTTTAGTTCCCAAGGACCGATTTTGATGAATTTTGGTATCTAGGCTCCATATTATGGCCAGTTTTATTCGATTTTCGGATTCTACGTAGGAACCTACCTACCTACCTTGAAACGTAAACTAGCAAATCTTGAGGGGGGGTTATGAAATTATTTTTTCTTGGTTGATTCCATAGGTCCATTATTGAAAATTATTTACCAAAACCGAGAAAGAAGGTCAAAGTTATCAAAACTAGTTGGTTTACACGCGAGACAAGACATCTTCGAAGACTTGTTTTCACCTTCGATTGACTGAACAACTCGAGAAAGAAGGTCGAAATTATCTGAACTAGTTGGTTTACACGAGAGACAAGACATCTTCAAAGGCTTGTTTTCACCTTCGATTGACTGAAAAACTCGAGAAAGAAGGTCGAAATTATCTGAACTAGTTGGTTTACACGCGAGACAAGACATCTTCGAAGACTTGTTTTCACCTTCGATTGACTGAAAAACTCGAGAAAGAAGGTCGAAATTATCTGAACTAGTTGGTTTACACGCGAGACAAGACATCTTCAAAGGCTTGTTTTCACCTTCGATTGACTGAAAAACTCGAGAAAGAAGGTCGAAATTATCAAAACTAGTTGGTTTACACGAGAGACAAGACATCTTCGAAGGCTTGTTTTCACCTTCGATTGACTGAAAAACTCGAGAAAGAAGGTCGAAATTATCTAAACTAGTTGGTTTAGACGAGAGACAAGACATCTTCGAAGGCTAATTTTCACCTTCGATACACTGAAAAACTCGAGAAACAAGGTCGAAATTATCAAAACTAGTTGGTTTACACGAGAGACAAGACATCTTCAAAGGCTTCTTTTCACCTTCGATTGGCTGAAAAACTCGAGGAAGAAGGTCGAAATTATCAAAACTAGTTGGTTTACTCGAGAGACAAGACATCTTCGAAGGCTGGTTTTCACCTTCGATACACTGAAAAACTCGAGAAACAAGGTCGAAATTATCAAAACTAGTTGGTTTACTCGAGAGACAAGACATCTTCGAAGGCTAGTTTTCACCTTTGATACACTGAAAAACTCGAGAAACAAGGTCGAAATTATCAAAACTAGTTGGTTTACTCGAGAGACAAGACATCTTCGAAGGCTTGTTTTCACCTTTGATTGGCTGAAAAACTCGAGGAAGAAGGTCGAAATTATCTGAACTAGTTGGTTTACACGAGAGACAAGACATCTTCAAAGGCTTGTTTTCACCTTCGATTGACTGAAAAACTCGAGAAAGAAGGTCGAAATTATCTGAACTAGTTGGTTTACACGCGAGACAAGACATCTTCGAAGACTTGTTTTCACCTTCGATTGACTGAAAAACTCGAGAAAGAAGGTCGAAATTATCTGAACTAGTTGGTTTACACGCGAGACAAGACATCTTCAAAGGCTTGTTTTCACCTTCGATTGACTGAAAAACTCGAGAAAGAAGGTCGAAATTATCAAAACTAGTTGGTTTACACGAGAGACAAGACATCTTCGAAGGCTTGTTTTCACCTTCGATTGACTGAAAAACTCGAGAAAGAAGGTCGAAATTATCTAAACTAGTTGGTTTAGACGAGAGACAAGACATCTTCGAAGGCTAATTTTCACCTTCGATACACTGAAAAACTCGAGAAACAAGGTCGAAATTATCAAAACTAGTTGGTTTACACGAGAGACAAGACATCTTCAAAGGCTTCTTTTCACCTTCGATTGGCTGAAAAACTCGAGGAAGAAGGTCGAAATTATCAAAACTAGTTGGTTTACTCGAGAGACAAGACATCTTCGAAGGCTGGTTTTCACCTTCGATACACTGAAAAACTCGAGAAACAAGGTCGAAATTATCAAAACTAGTTGGTTTACTCGAGAGACAAGACATCTTCGAAGGCTAGTTTTCACCTTTGATACACTGAAAAACTCGAGAAACAAGGTCGAAATTATCAAAACTAGTTGGTTTACTCGAGAGACAAGACATCTTCGAAGGCTTGTTTTCACCTTTGATTGACTGAAAAACTCGAGAAACAAGGTCGAAATTATCAAAACTAGTTGGTTTACACGAGAGACAAGACATCTTCAAAGGCTTCTTTTCACCTTCGATTGACTGAAAAACTCGAGAAAGAAGGTCGAAATTATCAAAACTAGTTGGTTTACACGAGAGACAAGACATCTTTGAAGGCTAGTTTTCACCTTCGATACACTGAAAAACTCGAGAAACAAGGTCGTAATTATCTAAACTAGTTGGTTTACACGAGAGACAAGACATCTTCGAAGGCTAGTTTTCACCTTCGATTGACTGAAAAACTCGAGAAAGAAGGTCGAAATTATCTAAACTAGTTGGTTTACACGAGAGACAAGACATCTTCGAAGGCTAGTTTTCACCTTCGATACACTGAAAAACTCGAGAAACAAGGTCGAAATTATCAAAACTAGTTGGTTTACACGAGAGACAAGACATCTTCAAAGGCTTGTTCTCACCTTCGATTGACTGAAAAACTCGAGAAAGAAGGTCGAAATTATCAAAACTAGTTGGTTTACACGAGAGACAAGACATCTTCGAAGGCTAGTTTTCACCTTCGATACACTGAAAAACTCGAGAAACAAGGTCGAAATTATCAAAACTAGTTGGTTTACTCGAGAGACAAGACATCTTCGAAGGCTAGTTTTCACCTTCGATACACTGAAAAACTCGAGAAACAAGGTCGAAATTATCAAAACTATTTGGTTTACACGAGAGACAAGACATCTTCAAAGGCTAGTTTTCACCTTCGATACACTGAAAAACTCGAGAAACAAGGTCGAAATTATCAAAACTAGTTGGTTTACACGAGAGACAAGACATCTTCAAAGGCTAGTTTTCAGCTTCGATACACTGAAAAACTTGAGAAACAAGGTCGAAATTATCAAAACTAGTTGGTTTACACGAGAGACAAGACATCTTCAAAGGCTAGTTTTCAGCTTCGATACACTGAAAAACTTGAGAAACAAGGTCGAAATTATCAAAACTAGTTGGTTTACACGAGAGACAAGACATCTTCAAAGGCTAGTTTTCACCTTCGATACACTGAAAAACTTGAGAAACAAGGTCGAAATTATCAAAACTAGTTGGTTTACACGAGAGACAAGACATCTTCAAAGGCTAGTTTTCAGCTTCGATACACTGAAAAACTCGAGAAACAAGGTCGAAATTATCAAAACTAGTTGGTTTACTCGAGAGACAAGACATCTTCGAAGGCTAGTTTTCACCTTCGATACACTGAAAAACTCGAGAAACAAGGTCGAAATTATCAAAACTAGTTGGTTTACTCGAGAGACAAGACATCTTCGAAGGCTTGTTTTCACCTTCGATTGACTGAAAAACTCGAGAAACAAGGTCGAAATTATCAAAACTAGTTGGTTTACACGAGAGACAAGACATCTTCAAAGGCTTTTTTCACCTTCGATTGACTGAAAAACTCGAGAAAGAAGGTCGAAATTATCTAAACTAGTTGGTTTACACGAGAGACAAGACATCTTCGAAGGCTAGTTTTCACCTTCGATTGACTGAAAAACTCGAGAAAGAAGGTCGAAATTATCTAAACTAGTTGGTTTGCACGAGAGACAAGACATCTTCGAAGGCTAGTTTTCACCTTCGATACACTGAAAAACTCGAGAAACAAGGTCGAAATTATCAAAACTAGTTGGTTTACACGAGAGACAAGACATCCTCAAAGGCTTCTTTTCACCTTCGATTGACTGAAAAACTCGAGAAAGAAGGTCGAAATTATCAAAACTAGTTGGTTTACACGAGAGACAAGACATCTTCGAAGGCTAGTTTTCACCTTCGATACACTGAAAAACTCGAGAAACAAGGTCGAAATTATCAAAACTAGTTGGTTTACTCGAGAGACAAGACATCTTCGAAGGCTTGTTTTCACCTTCGAAGATGTCTTGTCTCTCGTCTAAACCAACTAATTTTGATAATTTCAACCTTGTTTCTCTAGTTTTTCAGTCTAGCGAAGGTGAAAACAATCCTTCGATGACGTTTTGTCTCTCGTGTAAACTAACTAATTTTGATAATTTCGACCTTCTTTCTCGAGTTTTTCAGTCAATCGAAGGTGAAAACAGGCCTTTGAAGATGTCTTGTCTCTCGAGTAAACACACTAGTTTTGACAATTTCGACCTTCATTCTCGAGTTTTTCAGTCTATGGAAGGTGAAAACAGGCCTTTGAAGATGTCTTGTCTCTCCTGTAAACCCACTAGTTTTGACAATTTCGACCTTCATTCTCGAGTTTTTCAGTCTATGGAAGGTGAAAACAGGCCTTTGAAGATGTCTTGTCTCTCGTGTAAACCTACAAGTTTTGACAATTTCGACCTTTTTCTCGAGTTTTTCAGTCTATCGAAGGTGAAAACAGGCCTTTGAAGATGTCTTGTCTCTCGAGTAAACACACTAGTTTTGACAATTTCGACCTTCATTCTCGAGTTTTTCAGTCTATGGAAGGTGAAAACAGGCCTTTGAAGATGTCTTGTCTCTCGTGTAAACCCACTAGTTTTGACAATTTCGACCTTCATTCTCGAGTTTTTCAGTCTATGGAAGGTGAAAACAGGCCTTTGAAGATGTCTTGTCTCTCGTGTAAACCCACAAGTTTTGACAATTTCGACCTTCTTTCTCGAGTTTTTCAGTCTATCGAAGGTGAAAACAGGCCTTTGAAGATGTCTTGTCTCTCGAGTAAACACACTAGTTTTGACAATTTCGACCTTCATTCTCGAGTTTTTCAGTCTATCGAAGGTGAAAACAGGCCTTTGAAGATGTCTTGTCTCTCGAGTAAACACACTAGTTTTGACAATTTCGACCTTCTCTCTCGAGTTTTTCAGTCATTCGAAGGTGAAAACAAGCCTTCGAAGATGTCTGTTTCTTCAGTGAACCAACTAATTTCGACGATTTCTACTTTTTCAGACAACTGAGCGTTTGTTCATTGCATAATTTCAACTATGCTTGCTATGTGCCACACTCACAAGGCTGACAACTCCGTTTTTTATGTAATATTCCAGTTTTTTTAAACTATAGCTTCAAAGATTTATTTGAAAAAATCGCTCTGACCTCATAGGTACTGTATGAATCGATTTTCTTAATCCGAAACTATCTTAACATTAGAAAACATTTGAAACTGTATAAATATCCTCGTTGGTCTCGAATGTGTGAAAATATGAGGAAATAATTTTCGTTTTAATTTTTCGAAACAGCTCAAAACCTCTCAAAACTAATTTCTCTCGCTCTTTCTCTGACTCTGGCTACCATACATATTATGTATTAAAACAATTGCAGACGGAGATATTTTAGTGATTTTATACTAGTCCTCTAGCATGGGGCTTTAGCCAGTCAAGCCCTACAGATAGGGATCAGCTTGAATGGGTTGTCTGAGGGGCGTCACGCTAGCGCAACGATCGGTGACGTAGTTTCCACGATATCTGGGTCAGGCGGTCCAGACGGTGTGACCCACACGTGACCGACCGGGGACACCCGAAATAGGTACACCTAGAACAGAACAGAATGCGTTATTATCCGTGGCATAAAACAGGCTAATAGGGTGTGCGCCTGGGTAGGAAAAACTGTTTATTGTTATTTTTAATCTAAGGTAGACCTCATTCCGAGAATTTTGGAACCAACCGCAACCTTTTAGCGTGTGAAAATCTTTTCCTATGAATTTTTAAAGTTTCGACCGTTTATGACGTCACAGTGGGCTGGGGGGTCCCGCCCAGGCGAGAGGGGCGCGTGACGTCATAAACGGTCGAAACTTTGAAAAATCATACAAACAGATCTACTCACGCTAGGAGGTCGAGATTGGTGCCAAAATTCTCAGGATGTAGTCTACTTTCGATTAAAAATCTTAAAAAAATCAAGGAGCACCCCCCATTACGTTATGACACATCATGAACCTTCAACATCATTGAGCCAAAGTAAGTATATTGTTAAGTAATGCAAGCATTCCAGGGACGTTGGATAAGCATTAGGTCAATTTAAACCAGTTGGCAAGCGATAAAACACGTAGTTTTATTCACCTTCCTGCTTCACACAAGCGTTTCACTAAATGTAATTTAGTCAGTATTTTGAGTTAGAAATAGTGGAACCTCCTCCCCCAGTAATAAAATTTAGTTAAGTTTAGTAGGTATTTCGCTCATATACGTTCTCGGCCTGTAGGTAGGATACTTGTTCTTGCGCCCCCTGTCCTATCATTATACTGCCGTGAGAAGGAAAAACAGCTTGTCAATGAAATTCTGGGCGCCCGAAAAATGCCTCAAGGATTTTGAGCTTACCACTCCATTATTCGTCTCCAGTTTATAGTTATAAGTCCACATTTTCGATCGTCTGTTAGGTTACATCCTATCGATCGTGCTGATATCGATTAAATACAAGAAACATCGATTTTACTTCGATTATTCATAGTTAAGCTCTTTCTCCCAGTTAATAACCAAAACTGTGGCAGTGATTTGGAGGAAAAACCACTTGAGCTGTTTTTCCTCCACATCTTATACAAATCAAACGAACATTATATTTGAGAAAACCACTTATAACGTTAGGGAAAACCAGCTCAAGTTCTTCTACACATAAGTGACTAAAAAAATGAAGATTTCACAAATTTATTATTACATATTAAATTTATTAGGTAGGTTACCATATTATTATCAATATCTGCGTGTTAATTTTCTTGAGTTGTGATCAAATCCGCGGAATTTTTGTCCGTTGGCAGATTTTCCCAAAACGGAAGTCTGTTAGGAGGGATGAGTCTTCCCAGTTTGGCGATTATGTCGGCTTTCTTTTCAGGAGGCACTCCGCGAGCAGTGGTGTTCGTTTCAGGAAGTTGGATCCCCTTTTCCATACTTTTCTTCAGAAAATGAAGTTCCTCGAAGTCAGAAGTGTTGTGCTGTTTTGCAAAGTAGAGGAAATATTTGCTTCTCTCTGCTTTAAGTCTCACTAATTCCGCTAAATAAGGGCGGTTTTCCATTTTTTTGAGTTTTTACTTGCTACTTCCATCCTCCCATTTGCTAAAATCATCTACATTCATTTCCTTCACGTTTACGTGACCGTTACAGGATTTTTTCACGCAGGTTTTGAAATCGTTGAAGTCATAAACCTTGCCAGCAGCTTTTAGCTGGACTTCAATTTGATGGTGGAAACTATCTGCTGACATAAAAGTATGGCCAGGTTCAAAGAAATTAATGTAAATTGTTTTTGCTGCAATTAACGTAGAATTCACAATAAAAACTAAGTAGCTGAACAACGTCCAATTTTTGTTCTGAGCACCGCAATTGTCGAGCCATAATGTTATTTCCTCTGCGTCTCGTTGTGACATGAAAAACGCATGAAAGGCACTGACCAGATCTTCTTTCTTCCGTCCAGAGCATGACTCATGCCAAATTACTGCAAAAGGTTTCATAGCATGTTGTTTTTTGCCACCAAATGGGACAAAACTTTCATTAAATGCGATGATACGTCTTGTGAATAGAACTTCTTTGAAACTTTCCATTCTAGGAAGCATAATCACTTTCTGAAGATCTGTTGAGAAACAAATTTTTTCGGAGCTCCAGTCTTGAGATTCAGCGTGAGTTTTGTATGCTATCCTAGCTTCTTTGGCTCGAGCTATGTGTTTTTTCCCTCCCTTCTTCACACCCGCGAAAATCAATGGTAGGAAGTTCTTCGGGTGCATTTTTGTCAACAGTGAGACTTCTCAAATTCAGGGAAAACATCTGATGTTACCAATGGAGTGAGGATATTAGGAGGAAAAACCACTTGGCTGAAGCGGAAAATGGCTCAGCATGAAAGATCTAGTCGAACGATTTGGAGGAAAAACAGCTTATGTATAGTTGAGTGGTTTTTCCTCCACATTAAATTACGAAAGACCAGGCCAAGGCGTGCTAACCGTCAAAGATAAGCCCTTTTTCCTCCGAACGATCAAAGGCAAGCTGTTTTTCCTCCACATTAAACTACAGAATTTCTAGTTGAGCTTTTCTGACCAAATTTTTCAATTTCGCGATTTTATTATTTAAGCTGTTTTTCCTTTTCACGGCAGTATACAGAACCATCCGCAGCTTCACAGGAAATCCTAGCTCTCGAAGGAACTTCTCCTAGTAAATTGCTTCTTTTACGCCTTCGAATAGACACATCAGTTCAACCTCTACGCTCGATAAAGCAACTGTCCTCTGCTTCTTTGATGCCCACGAAATAGCTGCACCTGACAATGTAAAAATGTATCCACTGAATGAATGCCGGTCAATCCTACAGTTTCCCCAATCAGCGTCTGTGTATCCTGCCAGCTAGTCTTTGTTTCCGGAGTGTTAGAGCAAATCAAGAAGGATGTGCAGTTCATCTTTTATTCTTCTGTTTGTGTTTGTTATTCTTGCCTTTGCTACCTTTCTTATCGTCGTCGTCCTTGAGGGACAGAAATAGTCGCCAATCGAATCCGAGCCTGCGCAATTCACTATTCTGATTCCCCAATCTCCAGAGTCCGTCTTCACGTCTCGTCTTTGTCAGTCAAGCGCCACGATTTTTTTATACCTCTTCGAAGGTCTCTGAATCCTCCGAAATCTCTTCCAATTCACTGGAAAGTCTGTTCTGGGTCGCTGTATCCCGGTCTTCTGTTCCTGGAGAGCTGTCACCATCTTCAATACGCTTCATACAATTGGCTCTGTTTGTAAGTACGAACTACCTACCCGTAAAACCAGATTGCAACTCCACGTGTCCTCCACTTACAGTGTCCTGATGGAAGTGAATTTGCTTTTGTTCAGCTTCCACTGCATCGCTGCTATCGCCCCTCTCATCGTTTCGTCCCAGAGGTTTTCTGATGGATGTCCATTTCCGAAGTAACTGGAGTATCTTCAAGACTACCAAACGATACGAGTCCCCCCTCAGAGCGCCATTGCGTTGACCGTGAGAGACATCGTCCTGGTCAGTCAACCTATTTCGATTTTGTATAATATTGTAACTGACAATCATAGAAGTAGGAGGAGCTCCTTTAGGAACAACCTGTTTGGCTATTTCAACTATCCTTTCTTTTTTGTGGTTTTACCACGTTTTTCCAATAGGTAGGTACCTACTTAGCACCAGATAGGTAGGTTACAATTTACCGAGAAACATTTTATTTTACATCGAATTTTACTCAGGATATAATTGAACATGATCACCCTATTAAATTAATTGACTTTGAAAGTGTGTTTCTATTATTGAACCTTTTCTTTGTTCAATCACGGAGTATACTAGTTCGCGATCCATCGCCCCCTTCAGATACCGCAGAATGCGTTTGGCTGCTTTCCGATAAATTTCGCCGTAATAACTATTAAATTGGCAGAGATAGATTACAGCATAATCTATGTCGAGTACCGATGGCCAAATACATGAGGGACCCAATCAAACTTCTGAAAGGATATTTGTCCATTTCACTCGGTCTCGCTTCTGTTGGTTCATACTTCACATCCAACGGAGTCGATATAGATTATGCTGTAATCTATCTCATGCATTAAACTTCTTCAAAATTTCATTATTGTATTTTCATTGACTAATTTTCGATTTCCCTTTTTCGTAATCGTAATCAGATTCCAAACCTAAACAATAATGAATTTTTCTAAGTCTTTCATTCTGAATTGATCCTGAATAAAGTGTAAACAAATTGTAAAATTTATAAAATTGTGTCTAGCTGCTCAAAGGAGAAATAATTCGTGAAAGAAACGACATTAGGAAAATATTCCACGGAAATTGTACTGTATTTTTGAGTCGTTTTGGTCGAAAAACGGCTTTTGCCTCATACCGTCAGACATACAGACTTTGCACCAAAACTGTTCAAAAAGCTTTGAAACGTGAAATAATATTTAAAAGAACTATTTGGAAAGTCCCTATTTTTTTTTTGGCTTATTATTTTTAATAATGAATTTTTGACTCGATACGAATACAACCCTACCTTCGATAGTGAAGAAACGAAAACTTGAAACTCCGTTCAGAACCGAGAGGGACTTTTCAATCTTTGAATAAAAGTCGAAGCGTCCACTTCCATTATTCACACTAAACCTTGGGACTCCGGGCTGACCCGTCCGTCGTGATTTCAATGAAATTTCCATAACAGAAGGTCATCGTCGAAATGGCATTTTTCCAACACTTTTTCATTCCAAGGAGAGTCGATGTCGAGGGAAACTGCAGAAGTGTACTTTTGTATGACTTGTGGCTGTAGGAAGTAGACAAATATTATTGTAAGGAGAATTGAAGCACATCGGTGTCGAGATTTGGCTTCCGAGACTACCAAGGTAGCGGGTGAGTTGTTTTCACTTATCAAGGTCGAAAAAAAGTTCTCCTAAATCGAAATTTCCACTTGCGTTTTACGTTTCAGACTAAGTAGTAGAAGGCTCTGCGCATGTGCAAACGTAAAATCCTTGTAACAGCCATAACACTTACATTTTTAATCCGAATTTGATGAAATTTTCTAGGATTGTTCAGATTAGCGTGTAGATGGTCCCCTATGATGGAGTGGAAGGTACTTAGAGATTGATGTTTTGAGATCAACTACTATGCATTGGAGCATCTATACAACGGGTTATGGATACGAGGAAGCTATGTGCCTCACCCACTTGGCAGACTTTTTTTTGTTCAATTGTTTGTCGGGTTTTGGCCTGACTAAAACAGGTTTGCCATGTTGGGTGGACTGTATCAGCTGCTTCACATGGGCATATAAAAATCTTTGAAATTATTGAGCAGTAACCACCGTTGAACTCATCTTTATGAAATTGGTCACAATTGGTTGTTCCAAATTATATTGCTGGTGCTGTCGAATCACGAAGAAATGGATGTGTCTTCTTCTTTTGACGAGCCCCCTTGAATTTTCAGCAAAATCGAGCTCTCAGATAATGAGATATTAAATCTTCGAGAAAAATCACGCTTTCGTGCGCGCACATGCTGTTAGTCCAGCACCCTGCAGTGGTGAAATTCATTGGGGACCGTCTCGAGGCTAATACACATCAACCCAGAAAATTTCATCAGAATGGAACGCTGATTTCGTTTTGTTATGTTTGGTACGCGAACCTCGTTCAAAGAGCTGTTTAACCTCTGAACGAAACGCGTCAAAATTTGATTTCGGACGACATTGAATTTTTTGACTTGCTTCTTGATTACAGTGTTCCTACTTTTTTGATTTATTATTTTCCATAATGAACCACGGAATCGACCAAGAAATTTTTTTTAACACCCCCTCAAAATTTGTTGGTTTACGTTTCAAGGTACGTAGAATCCAAAAAATCGAATAAAAATTTGGCCGTCCGTCCGCCGTACGCGGCACTCTCTCCACTTAGTATGACCGATTTTGATGAAATTTGGTGTGTAGGCTCCATTTGGGGTCTAGTTGTGCCCCGAAGATTTTGGTTGATGTGGGTCACTTCTAAGGGTTGAAAAATAAGGTTTGAAATTTTGAAAACACCCTAACCAAAAAAAAAAATTTGATATAAAAGTATTGTTTTTCCTTCAATTTAAGATTCTATAGAATTTTTAGAATTTTTTGAGACCACGTGGAGCTCTGTAGGACAAACCGTTTGCTCCCTACGAGAATTTAAGGGTTGGACGTACGATAATTCAGAAACACGAGTGTGAATCGCAAAAGAGGCCTAATCTCCGTTCAAATTTTAGCTGACCGAAGTGCGATCGATGTTTTTCTTCATGTTGGATGGTTGGTGGCTTTGCAGACGAGCGATCTAGAAAAATGATAAACTATTGTGTAATAATTTGCAGCGTTTTTTACTTGCAATTTATATTTTTATATAAACAAATTTTAAACGTTCTTAACTTTGTTTGTTAGAGAAAAATTATGACAAAATTACCAAATTTTAACCATTTTTGAACTAGGAAAATTTGTTTTTTGCTTCATGAAGTTTTCATATTGGAAAGTTTTTGGAATTTTGTCCCCTTGAGTACTATTTCTTGTTCACTTCATAATTTGTTGGAAATTTTTCGGCTGTCACGCCATTCCAGAATAAAACAGAGTTCTACGTCACTTCATACATGACGTAAAACGCTGCACAGTTGAAATGCCTACAATCACCGGAAATCCCAGCAGACTTCTTTACCAAAACTGGACCTAAGTCGATCTGAGGTGTTTCGGGAGTCTCTCGCTGTCCCTTCCATCGTCAAACCCCTCAAATCATCTTAGCCAAAGCGCCGGTTCCGTTGAAAAATCCACGTTTTTCCGCGTTCAAACACAAATTCCTTCGATAAGCTCCACTGTAAAAATACAAATTACTATATCGTTGGAAAACTGAGATTTTGGCGCAGTTTTTACCTTTCTTGCATCTTGAAAAATATTGGTTCTCATAGTTTAATTTCCGATTGAAAAAAACTCAAGGTTTCTCAAATATGTAAAATCTCCTTTTCAGATGGCGTTTTCATGCCTCAAACTTTGACTCTAAGGAAAAGTCAGGCATCTAACCGATAGGAAATTTAATGCTCTTTCCAACGGTATCCTGAAATTTGAATTTACTCAGCAAATTAAGAGAGTTATAACCAATTTGGTAACAAAAGGTCAAAATCACGAAAAAATCTTTTTAAGAAAAAAAAATTGGGAAAACACAGGGCTATCAAAATTTGCTAAGAGACATTAGTTGTAGAATCGACCCCTGCAGTTATGCGGTCTTGAGTTACACCTTCCTGTATAATGAGTGTCAGGAGAGGGAGGTCTGTCCCAATGGGGAATTTGCCTCACATTTTTTTTTTTTTTTTCGAATGAGGGTTTATTTTTTTGGAATAAAACCATAGTGAGCTGCTCGAAAACGCATCCAAAAAAATTAGAGAATTTAAGGAAGATGGAAATTTTAAATGTGGTGGCAATGTGTAAGAGGCAGCCATGTTTGAAACGTGACGGATATTCTACCAATCTGACTTCAAAGGAGGTTCTGTGGCGCTTACCACAGAAGCGGAACATACACGAACTTTTACCTTCCGAGTAGTGCGCACAAGAGTGCGCCACGAACTGGCAGGAAGAACCCAGACACAAAAATGACCAAAAGAAACAATATTACTCACTTTTTTACAATACGAATCTATCTACTAGTTTATCAAGCATTATTAGTCTTCATCTTCTCTTATTTAGTTTCAAGATTTGAATCACATTATTCGAGTAGCCATTTCACTGGATCGTTTTGTGTGGCGGTGCTAGAACTCTGTCTGTTGTGTTGTTTTCGCGTCTTTTTTTTTTTTTTGTATGACGTCAACAATATTCCTCGATTTTCGCGGTGTTTTGTAACAGAGGTTCACTTGTTTAGTCATTTTCTCCTACGGTAATTTTTTCCCCTTGGTTATTCTTAGTGTTAAACGTTATTCTAGGGCCCTATTATAGGATTTGACTTGAAATTCCAGAATCTAAAATTGAGGCAAATTCCCCATTGTGGTGAGGGCCTTCCCCTCTCCTAGGGCGGAGCAAGGTACGCTGGCTCTTTGGTTGGCGTTTTATATATCATAAATACTTACCTACTAATATTACTATATATTGGCAAACCATGGAACTCCGAATGAGAGTTGACAAATCAATTGGAGGGAAAGTGTGAGATTTCGAATTGTAAGCAACTCCATACTGGTTTTATTGATATTATTGGTGGCGTTACGTAAATATTCAAAATACCTACCCGAAAATTTCCGACAAATCCTTTTCAAATCGCTCTTGAATGGAAGTCGATTCCAAGTTCGGTTATCGGTCCGCCAGTTGTACTGTAGAATGGAGGGATGTCGGAATGTGACCTTTCGCTCCCATTCCGTCGGGCTGATCGTTTATTTTGAGAGTATGTACCTGCGGAGGGAATTGAGATTCTCTCTTTGCCCTTCCTCCGATCATTCACCAACTTCGGTGGGATTGGACTGGCCCTGTAGAAACTCTCGTTTTATTAGTTAGATTTCATATTTTCACGACTTATTGAGGGTTTAAGGAGTCCTCTTCTCCTATTCAATCCTATTATAATTTGGAAAGAGAAGTCGGTCGCCGTTTCTTCCTAGTTGCGGGTTAGTCTAATCTCTTACGATGGCGCTCGGCCCCCCCGTCTGAAGGAGCTAAATTGCCACCCCCCATCCCCAGCCATCTCATAGCTGGCCAGTTTCATCAACCGTTTTTCCCAGTTTTCTCAAGAAATAATCATCCAATTTTCATGTTTCTTGTAGGATTCTTCTCATTTTTATAATCTCTACACTCATGCACCTGTTTAACCCCTGGTGTGTTTAAACCCTCTGATGAACTTCCAGTGAATAAAGGGTCTGACAGACACGCAGTAACTGTTAAGTTGTTTTTGAGACACATGATGGGTTAAATAATATAGTTTTCGTCATAACAACACATTATTAGTTAAAACAAAGTAATAGGGTGTGCGCCTGGGTAGGAAAAACTGTTTATTGTTATTTTTAATCTAAGGTAGACCTCATTCTGAGAATTTTGGTACCAACCGCGACCTTCTAGCGTGTGCAAATCTTTTCCTATGAATTTTTAAAGTTCCGACCGTTTATGACGTACTCACGCTAGGAGGTCGCGGTTTGTGCCAAAATTCTCAGGATGTAGTCTACTTTCGATTAAAAATAAAAAAAAATCAAGGCGCACCCCCATTAAACTTACTCCCAAGTAGTCTATGTGGGTCTCAAGGAGTCTAATTTGGACAGAATTTCAAAAAACTATGATCTACGATATCCAACATGGGAATTCGGGGTTTTGTGAATATTATCCCCCCCCCCACTTACCCCTCCCCACGCTAATTTCGATATTCTGGTCGTTCGAAGTCATCTGAACAAAAAAGAATTTCGCAATTCGGTTGGAAATCGAGGCGTACGTTTTTTGTTTGTCTGTGTATAAAGTGTCTAAGGAGCACGGAGGTTTGCTCAACTGACAGTGTATGAAGTGTCTGAGGGACACGGTGGTTTTCAGAAATTAGGGAACAAAGTACTTTTCGTGGCGGTTAGATCACAGCTGAAGGTTCGAAATGGAACCTTCTGTAAGGGGCGGGGGTGGGGAGGTACTGAGCGCCTGGGATATTCAAAATGCCCACAGCTGTTAAAATATTTCATTGGAATTTCCCTCGTGTCTGTCAGACACTTTATACACTCCAGGGGTTAATTCGAAAAGTAAAACGTCTGTCAATTGGGTGTGGCATAACCCGATTGGATAGATGATCCGATGCATAGTAGATGATCTCAAAACAACAATCTCTAAATACCTTGCAGTACCCTCATAGGGGACCATCTACATGCCAATCTGAACATTCCTAGAAAATTTCATCAAATTCGGATGAAAAATATTCGTGTTATGGCTGTTACAAGGATTTTACAAGTCAATTTTAAGACCTTGATTTTCATTGGGAGCCATCTACAACCTAATCCCCATAATCCCTGAAAACTTCATCGAAATCGGATCGAAAATGTGGAAGTAATGGCTGCTGCAAGGAATTCACGTTCGCGTATTCGCAGCGGCTACTATAAGTCCGGGGGTGATGATTTTTATAGGGAACCGTCTATACGCCAGCCCGCACAACCCCTGAAAATTTCATCGAAATAGGATGGAAAATGTGAAAGTTATGGCTGTGGCAAGGAATTTCATGACAAACAGACAGACAGACACGGAACCAAAATTGTTCAGGAAGGTCTGAACCGGAAAACGCGAGTGGACATTTTTATTTTGTGAACTTTTTTTTAACCTTGTAAAGTGAAAACAAAGCTTCCGCTACCTTTGTAGACTCGGAAGAAAAAAAGGTAAAAAGTTGTTTCTAAATTTGAAATTTTCAAGGATTTTTGAAATTCTTTAGTGCATCTACCTACGGAACTAAAAGATTTCCGCAGGAATCATCAAAATCGACCATTAATTGCCAGAGAAAAGCGGGAAAAAACTGTTTATTCACTGACTGAAACCCACCTAACCATAACAAGTATTCTTCTACTCAACTCGGTCGTGGATTTTTTTTAAATCTTGTGATGACACCCCTCTTTAGCTAGTTTTGATTTGATCTACGTCGTTCGAGTTGATTCTTCCAGGTCTCCAGCTTGTTGTGTGTTCGACCAGCCGGCCAAAAATACAAAACAGGTATTCCATTATTCCGGTGCCCTGTTGATCTCGGTTCCTCATGTGAAAAACATGAAAGGGAAATCGTTTATACATTCAAAAGTAATTGTATGCTTTGAATAGCAGCCTCCAGTTTTACATCACACGCGAATCCACACCTTCGGAGAGTTCGTTTATGTTAAAATTGTACATACAAGTTCAAGTCGTATCTTCGCCAAATCAAAATATTTCTATGGAAGGTCTGATCTGAATCTTCACAATCCCGAATTGATTCATCAGGATCGAATCAAATCAAATTTAAGGACATGATTTTTACATCTGCTCATGCTCAGTGGGTGATCCGATCACGGTGATCACGGTTTCAATCCCCAAGTTTGGGGGACATCATGTGATTCCTGAGAAGAAATACCCAGTAGGTTGTAGAAAATAAGTTGGGGTTCGAGTTCACTGAATTGACCTTGAAAATGGAAGTATTAAATTTAGGAGGTTAGTTCAGCTAATTATAAGTTTACCTACTTTGGAGAAATTCCAAGGGCTAATCATAATCAAGGTAAATCAAAGTACGTCGTCTCCAGTAAAAACTTCAATGAAATGAGAACGCCAGACATTCTCCTAGGACCGTATAAATTGAATACCTTCAGGTCCTTAAGGCCTTAAGTGCCAAAAACTTCAAAAAAAGTTATCGCTATTTTAAGGTTGCTCACAATGTTGTCACTTAGCATTCAAAATTCCTGAAAATTTTCTTTCACAACATTTGCTGTAAGTACTTTTATTTCACGCAACTAGCACCTTCATAGGACTTTTTATATTACTTAATAAAAAATATTATTGTTTTTGAAAAGCTGAAAAGGGCCTATGAACCACCCCAGTTTCCCAAGAGCGCGTGCCATAAGTTTCTCTATCAGTGACTATTGATCACTACCTAATCTTATGTTGAAACTATTGTGGTTCAGGTAGTATTTTTAGGTTCCTTCAAGTTCTTCCAAATTTTGTTCAATCGCTGGCCAATAAAAATCCTGGTTTCTCAATGGAAAATAGAAAATTGAAAAATATGCTGAAAGGAATGAAACTTTTATTTTTCATACAAACAGTAAGTACCTACTGCCATAAATCTTCTCCAGTTTTTCACATTATTAGCTAATCAATATTCTTAAAGTATTTGGGATAAAGTACTTTTGTACTATGTATACCAAATTCTTAGGAAATGTAGATTTTTTCGAGAAATAACTATAGAGAAATTCTCTATAGGAAAAAGTTGAATTTTTCGAGATATTACGTTCATTCTCTATAGGGAAAAGATGATTCAATCGAGAAATCTATATAGGGAAAAATCTATAGGGAAAAGATGTTTCAATCGAGAAATAACGTTCCTTCTCTATAGGGAAAAGATGATTCAATCGAGAAATCTATATAGGGAAAAATCTAAAGGGAAAAGGTGTCAAATAGGGAAAAATAATGGGAAATTATCTAGTTATCTAATAGGGAAAAATTAATAGGGAAAAGATGTTTCAATCGAGAAATCTATATGTATAGGGAAAAATCTCTAGGGAAAAGATGTTTCAAATAGGGAAAAATAATAGGGAAATTATCTAGTTATCTAATTATTTAGTTATCTAATAGGGAAAAATCTATAGGGAAAAGATGTTTCAATCTAGAAATAACGTTCATTCTCTATAGGGAAAAGATGGTTCAATCGAGAAATCTACATAGGGAAAAATCTATAGGGAAAAGATGTTTCAAATAGGGAAAAATCTATAGGGAAAAGATGATTCAAAAAGGGAAAAATGATAGGGAAATTATCTAGTTATATAATAGGGAAAAATCTATAGGGAAAAGATGTTTCAATCGAGAAATAACGTTCATTCTTTATAGGGAAAACATGTTTCAATCAAGAAATAACTTTCATTCTCTATAGGGAAAAGTTGTATTTTTTGAGAAATTACGTTCATTCTCTATCGGGAAAAGTTGTATTTTTTGAGAAATTCATTCTCTCCAGGAAAAAGTCGATTTTTTAAATAGAAATTAAAAGGAAATGATGAATTTTTCGAGATGTTACGTTCATTCTCTGTTGGGAAAAATACTTGGTAGTATAAAGTATTCTCTTATGTCAAAATAAGAGCCTCTGATGGCAGAGTGCTAGAACCTTTCTCTAGCTCGTTTTTTTTCCAAAAAATCGACATCCAACATTTCTATTAATAAATAAGGCAATAAACAAGCTGTAAACAACAGTAACCTACCTAATAAATTGGAGAAACCTACATAAAACGTTTGCAGTGTTGCCTGAAAACGGGTTGGCACTTAGGCCTTTTCAATGAAAATCCTATTTGGACTTGGGCATCTCTTGAAAAGAGGAGGTGGAGATTGGCAACCCTGCTTTTTGCCGGTCGATTTCAAAACGAATAAAAATGAGTTGGAACATAGGACCTTTGTAGATATATTCCCGTTAGCACATAGGTACAGAAAATGAAGAGAAAAAAAACGAAAAACTGCTGTGATGGCTTTTAGGCTCTTTGGCTCTTTGAACCCGAAGGTCTTCAATTGTCAAGACCAATTGGATGGGGGATCACTGGATTGAGATTATATTACTTGTACAAACGTCAATGTTATTATTTATATACGGAGGTTTTTATTGTGAAAGTATAATTCCTATTCCTAGTATTATGGTGCAGTCTCGCGTCAAGTTTCAACTTCGCCGCAGACTGCCGAGAAAGCGCTAGCGGGCCCGACACGTGGCGACCTGAGCTCAGCAGAACGCCCTGATAATTAGCTTCCGTCGGGGGGTGTCGAGTTCGAGACCAGACGGCGGAATTGTGCTGATGGACGTCTGCGGGGGTCCACCTTTCATCTCAGGCGTGGGATAAGGTTGCCAGACAGGTCGCTTCTTCTACGAACTGATAGCGTTTTTGTCGTCGTTCATTAATCCGTCGTAGACTTGTAGTGATCGGCTTGTTTGAGTTGAAGTGACCATCAGTTGCCTCGGGATGTTTTATAACTATAACACAGATGCACACAAAGAATTTTTCCAAATGTTGTTATTTATTTGGCATTACATTCTAGAAGTCAGCCATGATTATCGCACAGATGATTGTAGAAAGATAGAATGACGTGTGATTTTATTTATAGATTATATCTATTATTAGTGAGATCTGCAAGCTGCCGCAACGTATATAAATTTTCATTGCTGAAAACCTGTTCGATATTCACAGCAGAGTTGTATGCCATATCGGTACCTTAAAGCACAAAAGTGCTCTGTCCAAAAGTGGAGTTTTGAGAAAAACGCATGAGAAATTATCACCAGTGCACAATTCCTAAAATAATGGCTTATTACACTAAACTCTTTAATTGCCTCAATAAATTTTCAAGCTATTGTCGTCAAGAAAACTCAATAATAATTTTGTTGAATTTGAGTTTTTCTGAAATTAAAAAAAAAAAAAAAAAAAGTGGGAGGTGGATGGACATAGCTCCTTTGTGCTTCAATAGTACCGCTAGAGAAAAACTTGTGATTTGCACGGATTCCTTGAGCACTTTGTCGGCAATCAACTCACATTTCAAATTCCCTTAAGAATCAAACGCCAACTTGAAAACGGTATTACGGTAATGGGGGGTGCGCCTGATTTTTTTTTAAATTTTTAATCGAAAGTAGACCTCATCCTGAGAATTGTAACACCAGCCGTTCTTTGTTTGGATGAGTGGATCCTTTTCCATGATTTGAGTTTCGAATGTTTATGACGTCACGCGCCCCTTCTGCCTGGGCGGGACCCCCCAGCCCACTGTGACGTCATAAATATACGAAATTTTGATAAATCATAGTTTAGATTAAAAATGACAATAAACAGTTTTTCCGACCCAGGCGCACACCCCATTCCGAGTCACTATGGCATCATTGGAAATGAAATCACATCACTCCATATTCTTTCGGATTATCTGGCCACGATCAGATCGGCAGTATGGCAACAGTGGCAAACGGATTGGCTAAGACTGGAACACCACAAATTCTGGTCAATTAAAAAACGTCTACCAAGTGGGTGTGGCACATAGCTTCCTCGTATCCATAACTCGATTGTATAGATGATCCGATGCATAGTAGTTAATCTCAAAACATCAATAACTAAGTACCTTCCACTACCCTCATAGGGGACCATCTACTCGCTAATCTGAACAATCCTAGAAAATTTCATCAAATTCTGATGAAAACTCTGCAAATTATTACACAATTTTAATTTTTTTCTATAGATCACTTGTCTGCAAAGCCACCAACCATCCAACATGAAGAAAAACATCGATCGTATTTCGGTCAGCTGTAATTTGAACGGAGATTAGGCCTCTTTTGTGATTCACACTCGTGTTTCTGATTTATCGTCCGTCCAACCTTTAAATTCTCGTAGCGAGCGAACGATTTGTCCTACAGACCTCCGGGTGGTCTCAAAAAATTCTAAAAATTCTATAGAATCTTAAATTGAAGGAAAAACAATACCTTTAGGTACCTATATCAAAAAATTTTTGAGTTAGGGCGTTTTAAAAATTTCAACATTAATTTTTGAACCCTTAGAAGTGACCTACATCAACCAAAATCTTCGGGGCACAACTAGACCCCAAATGGAGCCTACATACCAAATTTCATCAAAATCGGTCTATGCTAAGTGGGGAAAGTGCCGCGTACGGCGGACGGACGGCCAAATTTTTATTCGATTTTTGGATTCTACGTACCTTGAAACGTAAACCATCAAATTTTGAGGGGGTGTTGAAAAATTTTTTTCTTGGTCGATTCCAAAGGTTCATTATTGAAAATAATAAACCAAAATGTAAGTGTTATGCATACTACAAGGATTTTACATTTGCGCATGCGCAGAGGCTACTGTAAATTTTAAGGCCTTGATTTTCATAGGGGACCATCAACAATCTAATCCGGATAATCTCTGAATATTTCATCGAAATTGGATGAAAAATGTGGAAGTTATGGCTGCTACAAGGAATTCACGTTTGCGCATGCGTAGAAGCTACTATCAGTCCGGGGGTGATGATTTCATAGGCGACCATCTACAACCTGATCCGCACAATCCCTGAAAGAGGTGGACTCGGAAGCAATATTACTTCTATTATGTTACTTTTTCTGAACTGCTTGAATCTTGAATAATTTGAAGCTCGAAATAATCAGGTTCGTATCATTGAGAAGCAGATCGTCGGGATTTGTGAACTTAGGCACCCACGTTCTTTAATGTTGAGTGAATGAGATCTTTCATTTGATGGGAAGTGAACTTGTTTGTTGTTTAGCCAGCTAGTGTAGTTATCGTGATGTAGTTTCATGTCGGTGCAAGTAGGGCTTCTTATATTATCTCTCGCCAACCACTCACAAATGATCAATTTCTGTCGTTCAGTGTGCTCGTAGGCCTCGAACTGTGAATTTCTCCTCGGAATTTCGGGTTACCTGTGATTCCTCTGAAATGGATTCCTCGGAGGAAATGTCTTCGAAAGTCGATCTTCAAAAACGGGAGTTTTTTCATTCGTTTAAATTTCACCAATTTCTATTACAGCTGTGAGATGTGAGTACTTCCTACTTTACCTCAATACTTTACTCCATCAGATATTCCTGACCCCCTCTTGAAGGCTTACTTTCAACCAAGGAAAATATCTGACGGAGTGTAGAGCTCAAGATTTATTGCTTGAGAGCCCCCATTTTGTATTGCTGACCAAAACTCTGCGTCGAATGTTATGAAATAACAACACGAAAACGTGCTTTGAATAAAGAAAATTTAATTTTGACCGCCGTACAAATTACGTGATTTTCATATGTTTCACGCTCAATCACTCGGTTCAGTTTGTATCTTATATCTGTGTATCCACTTATTTTACAACCAACCATGATTAAATCATGCATCAAATCTTGATGCAGTATTGAGCCTGACGTGCCTCTTATAAGAACATGGCTACTGCATAGCTCCTGATACTTAGGTAATGATTTTGTAGTTCTGATCTACAATTTTCACTAATCAAACACAACTCCGAACTCTCTTTATTTGCTTCGTTGCATCATTTTCTAACTATTTGTTTGCAATATTGTTTATTATACAGGGTGTAAACCTCACTGGTCTGCCATACGGTACCAGTCGATTTTGTAACTAATTTGCAACAAAAAATGCCCCCCTAGCAATTTTTGTTTAAACCCTTCGTTTTCGAGTTATTTCAACTTTAAACTTTTTTTTCGTGATTTTGACCTTACGTCACTAAAACGGTCATAACACCTTTAATTAGCTGTGTAAAAAACAATTTGAAGATACCGTTGGAAATAGCATTAAATTTCCTATCGGATGGATGCCTTAACTTTTTTTGAGTCAAGGTTGGAGACATGAAAACGTCCTCTAAAAAGTAAATTTTACGTAATTTTGGAAACCTTGCATTTTTTCAATCGCAATTTGACCTACGAGAACTCATATTTTTTCAAGATGCGAAAACCGTAAAAACTGCGCCAAAATCTCAGCTTTCCAATGATATAATCAAACAATATTTTACATCCAAATATAGGGGAGAAATGTGTGTTTGAACGCAGAAAAACGTGCGTTTTTTTTCAACGAAATCAGCGCTCCGCCTAGTCGATCTGAGGGGCCGTGGGTGGGCGGGCGCCGCAGTAGACCGCGAGGCCTCCGGAAACAGGAGGCCAGAGCGCTGATTTCTTGAAAAAATGCACGTTTTTCCGCGTTCAAACACAGATGTCTCCCCTATATTTGGTTGTAAAATATTTTGCTTCCTCACTACCGAAGGTAGGGAAGCTTTGTATTCGTGAAAGAAGTGAAAAAAAAAATGTCCTCCAAAATCAAAATTTCCACTTGCTTTTTGCGTTTTAGAGCTTCCCGAACAATTTTGGTTCCGTGTCTGTCTGTCTGTCTGTCGGTCTGTCTGTGGTCAATCCTTGTCCCGGGCAAAACTATACTAACCTGTGGTCCGATTTTGATGAAATTTTCAGGGATTGTGCGGGTTAGGTACTAGACGGTCCCCTATCAATTTCAGCACCTTCGGACCAATAGGAGCGAGTGCGCATGCGCAAACGTGAATTTCCTGGAACCTCGGTTTCTCGGTTTCTAATGAACCGATTTTGCTCAAATTTGGAGGTTAGTTAGGGACTAACTTCTAAGAGACACCCTATAAGTTTCAATCAAATTGGTCAAGCAATAGCCGCTGCGCATGCGCGAACTCTAAATTTTTTGTTACAACCAAAACTCCGCAACTATTCAACCAATTTCGATGAAATTTTCAGGGATTGTGTGGGTTAGGTCCTAGACGGTGGACCGCTAAATAAAATTCTACGTTGAAAATACAAAATATTATAAACTATAATACCTTATAAAAATTATAAAAATATTATAAATATTAATACCTGCAACCCTATCCCGCATATTATCGCCAATATTTTGGTATTCAATAACTCTTTGAATCATAATTTTTTCGCCAACTGATTCTATACGTCCATGTTACAATGAGTGAGGAAGCTATACTGCCCACCCAACTTGGCAGACGTTTTTCATTATACCATTGGAAAGCCGAGATTCTGGCCCAGTTTATACTGTCCTTGCATCTAGAACAAACATAGGTTCTCGTAGTTCAATTTGAGATTGAAAAAATGCGAGGTTTCCATAGCTACGTAAAATTCTCTTGACTCAAAAAAAAGTTAAGGCATCTAAGTGCAATGCTAAGTGGGGAAAGTGTATGGCGGACGGACGGCCAAATTTTTATTCTATTTTTGGATTCCACGGACTTTGAAACGTAAACCAACAGATTTTGAGGGGTGTTAAAAAAAAATTTCTTGGTTCATTATTGAAAATAATAAACAAAAAAGAAATAAAATATCAGTCTTCCGATTACTTATTTAAATTACAGACCTTGTTTTTAAAGAAAAACTAAAATAGAACTATCAGTTGGAACTTACTCTCTACTTTGAGCGGAGTTTCCTGCGTCTTATGAGTACTTTTTTGGGTAGAGAAAAAACACTGACTTATAATTTTGCAGTTATACCTAAATAACTGCAAAAATAATAGTGTAGGTTTTTCAGCCCGGAAACGAAATAATTATAATTATTTTATTAAAATACCTGCTTAGGTACTGAAAACGCTGTAGTCGATAAGTATGATATCAAGTAATGAACTGTTGGCCCACTGTTACAGTTGTGGCGCCGTTCTTTGGCCGCAAAATTCATTCCGACGTTTTCTTTTTTCAAGTGTTCGAAGTTTCGTTGAGATGGACATCAAGGGAGATATTTACCAGTCGCAGTTCCTCATACAGGACAACATGAAATCAATGGTGAGTTTTATGTTTGTGAAAAAATTAAGGTTGCGGTTCAAAGTTGGGTAGTTTTAAGGTGGTGGAGGAGCAGTTGTCTCACCTCAACTCTGTCCATCATTTCTCATTTCTCGTAGAATATTGTAGCATCTCCTAAAAATGTTGAAATGTTGGCCATTTTCAATTACTTCCAACTTTACTACTATTTCTCTTCCCCTACTACTTCTTTTCCGATCAAACAACGAAAAAGTTTTGTCATTACTTGTACTCATTATACGAAAATTTGAAATGTTCAATCGAGTCAACATAATGGCGACTTTAGTGGGATTAAGGTTTAACGGAAAATCTTCTCCTATTTCACAGAATTTGCGAAAAATTTATTTCCAACTTCGAAGCTAAGAGGATGAGTTACTGTCTGATCATCTAAGATATGGATATAGAAATATCGGATATCGCAAGGGAAATATCGATATTCCGATATTGTCGATATCCCATCCATACTCCTAATTTATATAATATTAAAATGTTGTATTTATTTTGCATTTCTAAGAAAATAAAAGAGTTGAAAGATATAATTATAGATGTTTAGTAATCGTAATTATGCATGAATAACTTTCCATAATTCATGATCAACTTCACCTACCCAGCACGCGAAAACGCCAGGCGACACCACCCTCTGGTGCCATTCTGTCACCAAAAAACCGGTGGCGACGCCAAATTATGATCGAGAGCGTGATAAAATCCTTTGCCCAAAGGGGTCATGTCCACAATCAAACTTGGCTAGAGGATCCAAGACCCTAATCTTAATTGGCCAAAAGAGCTATGTCCACCCATCTTCCACATTTTTTTTTTTTTTTTCAATTCGGAAAAACTCAAATTTAACAAAATTATTTTTGGAAACCTACTTGAAGAGTATAGCTTATTAGAAATTGAATTATTTTAGGAATTGTGCCCTGGTGAAAACTTCTTTTGCGTTTTTCTCAAAACTCCGTTTTTGGACAATATATGTTACATTTTTACTTTTTATTATTATAATATTATATTTTTTGCATTATTTTAATGCATTACATTATAATTTTATGCAATGATACCTCATGTGTATGAAATTGGTTGAAAAAATTATGAATTTCATTGGGAAAAGCTATAACTAGGTGTAGTTTGGTCCGTACCAAGGATTTCATGATAGACAGGACATAGACATACAAGGTACCAAAATTGTTCTGAAAGGCCTAAAATGTAAAACGCAAGTGGAAATTTTGATTTTGGGGAACCTTCTTTTGCAACCTTGAAAAGTGAAAACTAAGCTTCCGAGTCTACCAAGGAAGCGGAAGCATAAACAAAATAACGTCATTAACATCAGAAACAGTCAACAACAATAAATTTATTCATGATTTGATTCCTCAAAGCATCCTATTATATAAATTCTGTCTTTGGGCCAGCCTCCAGATTGAACCACATTGAAGTTTCAATTCTGAAATCGATCAACATGCTAGAACACAGCGGAAAAGAAGTGAAATTTGTGTGGATGAGAGGCCATAGAAATATTCCTGGGAATGTAATGAGGTATTTCAGTCAATTTTTTTTCATTTTTTTTTTTCAAAAGAGTATGGCTCAGGGTAATACGGGTAATCGGGTCTGTTCGTCGAGAAAATGTTTTTAAAAAATCAGAGAAGCTAAGGAAAGTTGAAGATTTGAATGGTGTGACGTAGCTAGCCAACTGTCTTGTAAAAAAGTATCCATGCACAGAGAAGAGATGAAACCCTAGGAGGACCTCTTGGATACTACAAAATACTACTCATACACGCATGCGGCATAAGTGCGGCCCGCCTTTTTTTCAAACGTGTGATCTCTTTAATTAATTTTTCTACCACATGTTATAGTATCATTGGGCTTAAAGTTGTAGTATTCAGGTTTTCAAGGGTGCTGAATCCAAATTTGAGGTCAAAAACCTGAATTTCCGACCCACCGAAGTACTCCATTGCTGATAGGGAAGTCTCCGATGCTCACACACTACCTAAACGTCTTTTTCAACCACCTTGCTTCCCATATACTGCCCTTAGACACAAATCACATCAAACCCAACTTCCAACACGGAGAAGATGGCACGACACTTACCATGCTGGATTCCGTTACGTTTTACTGTTCGATCCGCCTTCCACCAAATCGTGGTTTCGCATGAGCTCATCGCACTCACGTGGGCTTTACACGACCGTAACCCGAGTAAGATCAGGCACACAAGGAAAAGGCTTTACAAATACGGTGTGGCGGATACAGATCTGAGCAGATTCTGTGGAACCAGCACTGAATCGATAAAACACGTCATCCTCGAATGCACACATAATTCCCTCCCCAGAATTGAACTCCTCAACTGTGCCATGAACCATACTGCGCTCCCCTTCAACCTGAACTCATTCCAGGTGAAAAGAACTATAAGTTGTTTTACATAATACTCGTAGTATAATTATTTCATTGTACCCATCCACATTCTTGTAATCTTATTGAAGTATTTAGTCATATTATGATTTAAAAGCCTATTAGTATTGTAACGTGCGAACACACAGAAACGATTGTTGGAACTCGAAACACAATTATATTTTTAGGCTGTTAAAATTACTTCCTAGCTCACAAACTTTTTTAGAACAACACAACACGTATTTCATACTTGCCACCAAAAACATGCGTCTTCCAACAACTACCAGTAAACATAAATTTCATCATAACAATCGGAGACATCTAGGATGTTACACCATTCCCTTCCTCCGTAGGGATATCCTGTCCCTTAAAAGGCTTCATTCTGTTGAAATGGACAACCAACGTCTTCCTCCTTCTTTGCATGTCCTGAACTCGATAGATAACGTCTGAGATCACCTTCTTCACTTGATATGGTCCAGTCCATGGCTTGAAGAACTTCGCACTTCTTCCCCTTGGTACCAGTCGCGAGAAAACCCAAACCTTGTCCCCTTCCTTGTATCGTGGTCCATCAGTTGCTCTTCGATCATATGCATCCTTTTGGCGTTTTTGGTTTGTAATCTGGTTTTCCCTTATTGTCTCATATGCTGTCTCCAGTTTCGCTCGCAAATCCATTACCCATTCATGTAAGGGGACTACAGCACTACTTTCACTGTTTTTCCAAATTAAATCCACAGGCAGCCTAACCTCCCTACCCATTAGTGCAAAATGGGGAGTAACCTTGATGGTGTCATGAACGCTCGATCTATATGCCAGCATAATATAGGGAAGCACTGCGTCCCAATCTGTTCCCTCCTTGTTAACGTAATGGCTCAAGGAATCACATAGAGTTCGATTGAATCTTTCAACCAGACCATCTGATTGAGGATGATAAGCTGTTGTTCGTGTCTTGAATACATCCAATAACTCAGCCAGGTTCTTGAAGACTTCTGCTTCGAATTGCCTTCCCTGATCCGTATGAAGCTCAACTGGTGCCCCATAGCGGGCAACAAACTGTTCAGCAAATGCTTGGGCTACAGTTGAAGCTTCCATGTATGGCAGGGCACAAGCCTCTACCCATCTGGTGAAGTAGTCTGTCATGACCATGATGTATCGACTTCCTCGTGGAGTTCTGGGTAGGGGTCCCAACAAGTCAATGGCTACTCTCTGAAATGGAAATCCTGCTTGCACCATTTCCATAGGAGCTTGGTATCGGATGCCTGGTGCCTTCCTAGCACCACACGACTGACATGCTTGAATGAACAGTTCGCAATCTTCTCGCATACCTGGCCAATAGAAGCCAGCTCTCAGCTTAGCCAATGTCTTGGATACCCCCAAATGACCTCCTGTAATGGAATTATGAAGAGTTGCAAGAATTTCCCGTTTGAACTTATCTGGTATTACTACCTGCATTCTTTTGTTTCCACCCTCCATCCATTGTCTGTAGAGCACTCCCTCTTTCATCTCCAACCGGTTCCATTGAGCCCATAAACTAAGGAGTTTACGGCTCTCACCCCTGACTGCTGCATATGGCGGCCGTGCCTGCTGTATCCACCAAGCTTCCAATTTCTTGATAACAATCGGAGACATCTAGGATGTTACACTATGTTATGATTGTATGTATATCTGTTTACAAAGCCGAATTAAAAAAAACTAAAAACTGCTGTTACAGAAAATTGATCAGAACTTTCTATGGATTTTTTACTCAATTCTTCAATACAGACTTGACGTCTGCTTGAAATTTTGATACTTGAAAATTTCTAAATTATTCTGTCAAGATATCGAACTGTTGTGTTATTGGTTTTTTTTGTCGAATCTTTGAACGACGAGTCCCTAATGTTAGATGATTGTTACGTTGTTGTCGCTCTTAAGTTACCTGTCGGTAATTGTTATTGAATGTTATTGAGAAGGTATGAGAACAAGCCAGGCATGTCATTTACCAAAGGGAAACATTGTGGGAAAATTAGGGAAATTTGATTCAAAGTAGGGAGGCAAAATCAACTTGAAAGGGGAATATTATGGATTATGGGATAAGAGTGTGGAGAGTACTCATGTAGCCTCTGCTTCTGGCAACCCTCCGATGCTAGCGATCCGTAATGCCCGAAATCCTCTTTGAGCGCTATCAACTACCTAGTTGTTTATACAATCAATGTTGATACAAAAATCAACATAAATTGGTCGCCAAGAAAGCTCTCAGCCCAGGAATTAAGAGTAGTAGTTCAATAATTGAGTGGTTTGGGAGGTGACTCTGAAACGTGGCGGTAGTTCGCCGAAGATCCACTAGATGTCTCGCGCTGTTCGTTCCTCATTCGATTCTGTCCTGCCGCCGCCTCGCATTGGTGTCACCACGGCAAAGTGAACAGGATTTTGGGTCAATACTTCACTTGAAAGTTCGAAATATTGACTTTTGACTTTAGTTAGGAATATGATAAGAAAAGTGGGAATTTGTGACCCATGAGTTGTCCTTCGTCCAAAAAACTATGAAGCTGATATTTGAATTTGCCAGTGGTGACAGGTGCGAAGTGCAAAAACCCAACTTTTCTGGGGAAGCAAAAAACTGCTTAGATTAACAAAAGCGCGCGATTTTGCCCCAATTTTTTAGGACGTCCCACAGTAAGACTTGGGCGTCCTTATGCGATCAATCTGGGGTGAAGGAGGACAACACTCAACAGAAAAAAAAATGTCAGCCAAGTGGGTGTGGCACATAGCTTTCTCGTATCCATAACCCGATTATACAGGGTGTCTACCATTTGGATGGACCAAACTCCAAGGATCGATTCTACAACTAATTTGCAACAAAAAATGCCTATTAGCAATTTTTTCTTAACCCACTCAAAATTCTTTTTTTTTTCAACTTTAAAGTTTTTATTCGTATTTTCGACCTTGCAGCACTAAAATGGTCATTACTCCCTTATTTCTCATGCTACTTCAAATCTGAGTACACCGTTGGACAGAGCGTTAAATTTCCTATCCGTTTAGTGGGGAACCCAGTTTCTTAAAGCCATTTGTAAAAGTAAAAAAATAAATCAAAGTCAACAGTTATCATTTTTTTCGAAATTCGCCATTTTTCAGGCTAACGATTCCTCCGTAAAAAATACCGCTATCGTGGTGCACTCAACGGGAAAAACTACCACAAGATCTCACGGTATGTCAGTTTCAAGGTTTAATAGGAAAGTTTCTTGAAAAAATTGAGTTTTATGCGAAAAAACGTGCTTCTTTAGGCATATTCCGCTAGAGAGTCGACCAAGTATTATTGCCTTCACTTTTCAAGGATTACAATAAGAAGTCCATCAAATTAAATTTTCACTCGTATTTTACGTTTTGGACCTTCCTGAACAATTTTGGTACCGTGTCTGCCCATCTGACAGTAGGTCTGTCTGTCTGAAAGTCCTTGTAGATGGCAAAAGCAATACGGAGCTACTGTCCGATTTTGATGTAATTTTCGGCGATGTTCTCCATGTAGATCAAAGTCAAAGCATTACATTTTGTGGAAAAAAAATGAATTTTGAGTGATTTAAGAAAAAATTGCTAAGAGACATTTTTTGTTGCAAATTAGTTGGACAATCGATCCTTGAAGTTTGGTCCATCCAAATGGTAAGACACCCTGTATAGATGATCCGATGAATACTAGTTAATCTCAAAACACCAATCTCTAAGTACCTTCTACTACCCTCATAGGGGACCATCTACACGCTAATCTGGAATACCTATCCTAGAAAATTTCATCAAATTCGGATGAAAAACGCTGCAAATCATTGCTCAAAGGTTTATTATTTTCTGTATAGATCACCCTTCTGTATAGATCACTGGTTCTCCATCAATAGCACCTACCACCATCTGTATTCTCCCTTGACCTTCCCTCTCAAATTTCAGCTTCCTGCGTTCAATAGGATTGAAAATGACTTCGGAGCTCACTCAGCTGATCAGTGATCTGAAGAGTGAAGAAGATCTCCTCGAATGCTGAAGACGCCTGGAAGAGCACTTCCATTCAATAGGATTGAAAATGGCTTCGGAGCTCACTCAGCTGATCAGTGATCTGAGGAGTGAAGAAGATCTTCTCGAATGCTAGAGACGCCTGGAAGAGCACTTCCATTCAATAGGATTGAAAATGGCTTTGGAGCTCACTCAGCTGATCAGTGATCTGAGGATTGAAGAAGATCTCCTCGAATGCTGGAGACGCCTGGAAGAGCACTTCCATTCAATAGGATTGGAAATGGCTTCGTAGCTCACTCAGCTGATCAGTGATCTGAAGAATGAAGAAGCTTTTGAGCAATGATTTGCAGCGTTTTTTACCCACCAACATTTGTTTTACCTACCAACTTTTTTTTACCTACCAGCTAGGTACTACCTACCACACCATACTGGCTTCACACCTTCACAATCAAGTTTATTAGAAAGAACTAAACGCTTCACACTCGATTGGAAAAATAGAAAGCTTCATATTGAAATTTGATTACTGGTTACGCAGAAGGCAAAACTTTATACAAATCGAAGAAATGAACAGCGATCGCATTTTAGTCCGATTAAATTTGAATGGAGATTAGACCTCTTTTGCGATTCACACTCATGATTCTGTTTTATCGGAGGAAAACCTTCAAGTACTCGTAGGGACCGAACGGTTTGTCCTACAGAGCTCCGGGTGGTCTCAAAAATTTTTAAAAATTCAATACTATTTAAAATTGGTGAAAAAACGATACCTTTATTTAGAGAGTTTTCGAGCTAGGGCACTCTTGAAAATTTCAACCCTTAATTTTCGCCCCTTAGAAGTGACCTACATCAACCAAAAACTTCGCGGCACAACTAGACCCCAAATGGAGCCCATATACCAAATTTGAACCAAATCGGTCCAGTGTTGCTAAGAAAAGTGCCGCGGACGGCGGACGGGGGACGGCGGACGGCGGACGGCGGACGGCGGACGGCGGACGGACATTGCAAATTTGGATTCTACGCACCTTGAAACGTAAAGTGACAAAGTTTGAGGGGGGGTTATAAAAATTGTTTGCGATACGATCACATAGGCTTATTATTAGAAATAATAAACCAAAATGTGAGTAGATGTATGTGATTGAATCAAAAAAATGCTTAGCCTCGGCTGGGATTCGAACCCGGGACCCCTGGGGGATAATTCTATGCGCTACCTCTGAGCTATTGAGGCCTAGTGATGCAATGAATAGGATTTGAGATTCTCACAGGGGAACATCCCTCTATGTATGAATCCCTCTATGAAAAACCATTCTCTATGATTTTCATTTTTATTTTATTTACTGGGACGGGGCAAGCCCTTAGTCACTGAGACCATAGGTTTGATCTATTGTGACCAGATTCCCTTTTTCACTTAAGTGCCCGTTCGAAAACCTCTTCTTTCACAAAATGAAGAAGTTTTTGGGGCGTTTCCCGAGCAATTTCGGCCGGGACAAGAGTACCCTTACCGAAATGCCGGAATCTGGTAGATGCTACAGCAGGACACTCACAGAGGATGTGTTCTGCTGTTTCGACTCCTTCGCAGCAGAGCCGACATTCAACTGTCCTGGCCTTGCCCATCTTGTTGAGATGGTATCTCAGGGGGCAATGGCCAGTCAGGAGACCCACAATGGTACGAAGGTCCTTCCTCCTTAGTGACAGCAGAGCTTTTGCTCTTTTTTTGGAGATGGTGATTAGCTGCTTGGCTTGCCTCTGCTTTGGAGTGTTGTGCCAGTACGCAGCTCTCCCATTTTTGGACCTGTTGAGTAATGAAGCTCTTAGTAACCACGAGTAGGGGTTCAGGACCAAAACATTGGGATTCCGATCCCTGCCTAGCGAGTCGATCGGCTTCTTCATTGCCATCTACTCCTTCATGGCCAGGGACCCTGAGCAAAGTTAACTTATTGCCCCGAGCCGCAGCCTTCAGGGAGTTCAGACAATCCCAGGTTAGCCTTGATGTTATTGAGTAGGCTGCAATGGCCTTTAGGGCTGCCTGGCTATCAGACATTATGTAAATTCTTACACCTTTGAGTCGTTTTTTGGCGATCTCTTGTGCACATATTTCTATGGCATGGGTTTCAGCCTGATAAATGGTCGCTGTTGTTCCTAGGGGTTTAGTTAGGCTAAAATTTGGGCCTTTGATCCCTAGGCCAGCTTTTCCATTCATCACAGACCCATCTGTGTACCACAGAAGTGAACCTGGTTCATATTGAGGCGTGCCTCTTTTCCAGCATTCACGATCATTGATGATCACTTTAAAGGGTAGGTAAAAGTTCATTCTCTCTGACATAATGTCAGGGACTGACTTGGCCATTGGATCGGTATGGACTTGGTCCAGTATTTCCAGGTGGCTCCCTTTACGGGAGAGTTTGAGTTTTCCCGAGTGCAGCATGCTGATAGCCCCCAGGAAGGCTGTCCTCTGAACAAAGATATGTAGAGGGGTGAGGTCAAGAAGAACCTCTAGTGCTGCTGAAGGGGTGGTACTCATTGCTCCAGATATACCAAGGCATGCTTGCCTTTGTAGTTTGGTTAGCTGGAACATAGATGTAGCCTGGTTTGTTTTTTGCCACCATACTACTGAGGCATAGGTGACCATGGGTCTGACAATTGCTTTGTATGACCTATGATTTTCATAGGGGACCATCTAAACACTAATCTGTAACATCCCTGAAAATTTCATTGGAATCGGATGGAAAATGTAGAAGTTATGGCTGTTACAAGGAATTCACGTTTGCGCATGCGCAGTGGCTACTATCAGTCCGGGGGTGGTGATTTTCATAGGGGACCGTCTACACACCAACCCGCACAATCCTTGAAAATTTCATAGAAATCGGACAATAACTTGGTATAGTCATGCGCGTTACGAGGAATTCAAGACAGACAGACACGGAACCAAAATTGTTCAGGAAGGTCTAAAACGCAAAACGCGAGTGAAAATTTTGCACACCAAATTTGCGAGAAAAAAAACCATAGGTTATGTCTGTATGTCTGTGTGTGTGACAAAATCTTGTGTCGTCTGCCCAGTCCTTAGTTCTCAACCGATTTGCGTGTTCCTTTTTTTGTTCGACTCAGAAATCTTCCAATATTTCGTCAGAGAGTATCAAAATTCGCAAGAGGAGGGGGAGAGTGGGGGATGATTTTCACAAAATATCCGCTTTTCAAATATCGGTTCCTTTATAGCTTACTAATTATTAGTAAGTCTTTTTAAGTTGAGCTTTTAAGTTGAGGAAAAACTCCCATCAAACCTCCGTATTTTCATGAATTATTCTCTGTACCACCATGGAACTAATAGTGGTGCCACCATGGTGCCAGGACACCATGAACCGCATATTTCGTGGGTTTTGCTTCCGAGTCTACCAAGGTAGCGGAAGCTTTGTTTTCACTTTTCAAGGATGAAAAAAAAGTTCTCCAAAATCAAAATTTTCACTCGTGTTTTGCGTTTTAGACCTTCCTGGACAATTTTGGTTCCGTGTCTGTCTGTCTGTCCGTCTGTCATGAATTCCTTGTAACGGGCATAACTATAAGAAGTTATTGTCCGATTTCTAAGAAATGTCCAGAGATTGTGCGGGTTGGTGTGAAGACGGTCCCCTATGAAAGTACCCAGATTGATTGCATAAGGACGCCCAAGTCTTACTGTGGGACGTCCTAAATTGGCATTCCCCAAAGCGTTTTGAGCATATTTTTACGAACAACAAGGGAAGATCAGAATTTGTTCTGATGATTTCGCTCATGGCTTTCCGTTGCCTCACCGCCCTGGGCTTTGACGAGTGGGACGATGAGAGCCCCGGCAGCCGAGAAACGCACGCTACCGGCGATGAGCGTCGAACCCACGACCCCCGCAGACGTCGGTCCAAGCCCCAAACAACGCCAAACAACGACGCCCCAACGACCGCAGCCACACCGAGCCCCGGAGTTCGGACAATCCGCCAGATTTGCTAGGTTTTCCTGGTTCGTTTTCCTGAAGGCCCCTCATCTGCCCCTCCTCCTCGCCCTTCCTCCACAAATATAAAACTTCCGGACCCTCACTGGTGACGGGAGGGGGCAAGCAAAACTGGCGTAAACTGAGTTATTTACCTCCAGGTTCTTCTCTTTCCCGGGGTTTTCTATCGAATCTTGGAAGGGAAAAGAATCCTCCGCGATCCCCTTTTACTCCAACGGAAATCCAATAGAGGAAAATCAACCCTTCGTCCGTCCACGTGATGTTTCTGGTACTCGAGACCCTCCGTAGTACTGCGTTGTGGAGGGCACCGCCCTCTTTGTGACTCAGTGTTGTGGTTGAAGGGCATTGCTCCCAGTAGCCCCTCTTCGTCCTACATCCCCTGGGGTTTCGTTCCCTATTACTACTCCTCCCCCTCCTCCTCGTCCTCTTCAGTTTCTTCTTCATCCTAGTCTAGACCATATCGATCCGGCGTTTTTACTACGACCCGCGGGAGCTTCCCGGAGTGTAAATCTGAACACCTTCCCGCTCAGTTCACTTCAAACTGCCAAATACCGAATGAGCCGAAAATTTAACCCCTTCAGGTGCCATTTTTTTCTGAAGGAAAAAAAATTGTTTTTCGTTTCCCATTCGATTCCTACTTTATGGATTATGGAAGACCTAACACAATACGGACTTCAACGAATAGATTAGTGGGGAAAAACTGAAAAAAACGTTAATTCAGTTATGTTTTTCCCATAAAATGTAGCTAAACTGGAAATTTTGAAGAATTTTAGAAATGCATTAGTGCACGGCCCTAGAGAATTGAAAAACTTTAAGATTGCCGCTGGAATCATCAAAATCGAACAATAGTTCCCAGAGAAATGTGGGAAAAACATGGAAAAAACTGTTTATTCAGTAGTTTTTTCCATTTTTCTTTGGCAATTATTGTTCGATTTTGATGATTCCAGCGGCAATATTTCAGCTTTTCAATTCCCTAGGGCAGTGCACTAATGAATTTCTAAAATCCTTTATAATTTCAAATTTAGGTACAACTTCTTAAGTTTTTGCGCCTTCAATTTCGCTAAATAATAAAAAAGAACGGCGACCGACTGAGACCCCTTCAAGGAATTATCAAGATCTTCCCAATTTCTTGAAAACCTCCAAGAAGGAAAATTATAAGTTATTAATTGCATTTATGAAAAACGCTGCAAATTATTATACAATGTTTTATTATTTTTCTATAAAGATCACTCGTCTGCAAAGCCACCAACCATCCAAAATGAAGAAGACATCGATCGTCAGCTAACATTTGAACGGAGATTAGGCCTCTTTTGCGATTCACACTCGTGTTTCTGATTTATCGTACGTCCAACACTTCAATTCTCGTAGGGAGCGAACGGTTTGTCCTACAAAGCTCCGGGTGGTCTCAAAAAATTCTAAAAATTCTATAGAATCTTAAATTGGAGGAAAAACAATACCTGTATATCAAAATTTTTTGAGTTAGGGCGTTTTCAAAATTCATTTTTGAACCCTTACAAGTGACTTACATCAACCAAAATCTTCGGGGTACAACTAGACCCCAAATGGAGCCTACATACCAAATTTCATCAAAATCGGTCAGTGCTGAGTGGCAAAAGTGCTGCGTACGGCGGACGGACGGCCAAATTTTTATTCAATTTTTGGATTCTATGTACCTTGAAACGTAAACCACCAAATTTTGAGGGGGTGTTAAAAAAAATTTCTTGGTCGATTCCAAAGGTTCTTTATTGAAAATATTAAACCATAAGCAGGCATCAGATTGTAAAGTAACTTGTAAATTGAAAATGTAGCTACCTAATTCAACTACCTATTCAACGTTTTTAGGTCTAATTTTTCGCTTTCGGCCTCTAATTTTCTCACAAATTGTTTCGTGATAATTTCATCGTACACTAGAATAGTTTCCAAACACGGGCTGTTTTCGAATTTTTTAATTAATAACACACTTAAATTATTAATTGAAATTTTCAAAAAAAAATTCAAAAATTTTTTTCATTTTTTTAAAATATTTTAGATGATGGCGCTTAAGATTGGCTTGTTCTGATTACATTCATATGGTTAGATTTGAAAAGAATGTTCCTCCAAGCTTGGTTAAGCCGGATGAAAGTATTAGGCAACACCAGCGCCATCTCGCATTTCAGAATCATACTAGACCCCCGTCCCCTTTAGCCTTAATAATGAAACACAACCATTAAAAATAAAAATAAACTTACAAAAGATGGGTCAAAAGAATGTTTAAATGGCAATTCAAATCTAGTTAATCTGGTGACACTTCGAGACAGCAGTGGAATTCCTCAAATGTTTTCGGTGACACTAGTGACACCACGGTCCAATTAGGGTTTGAGGTACTTAATTCTCAAACCCATATTTCTTGAGTACCTATGCCATACTCGATGACCTTTTCTTTAAGTACTTCTTATCGAAAAAAAAACCCCTAATTTTATGTCTTCATTTATGTGGATTTTATGTGCTTATCTGAGAACTCGTATTCCGTCCGTCGATCCACCTCGTGATCCGAAAAGTATTCATACATTATTCACCTTACAAATTGAATAGACACGTACAGTACTCCATAAAACAAACGTCGAAAGCAGCTGTAAAATCCGTGATTATTCCAGAGACCTCAAAAGTCCCATTTCAGCGTAGGTAATGTAACTTGTGAGTTGTTGAATGCAGTGAAGCAATAGCGTTTGATGTGCTGCAAGCTACCTTCACCTTCGTACGCCTCAGATGATGAACATAACGTCCTTCCCACGGCCTTGCAAAGTGAATGTGTTCACCTCACCTACCTACAGTTTCTTGTGCCAGAGCTAAATACCGCTTATGTAAGTCGAGCTGACAAAGACTGGTTTCTCCGACATCGCGGGACAAAAGAAATGAGTGGCTGCGGGTGGAAACAAAATGGTGGATTCTCTGACAATTTCACTCACATTTCGAATCAAACTGTTCTAAACATTCGACCTAATTTCATGTTTAGCTGTCCTATTTGCAAAAACGGAGCATCGGTTCCCTGTTTTGGAGATGAAAAAAATCATTACCGCAATATTTGGTTTTTATTTTACGTCAGTGGTGCAGGTTTCGGCGAAACAATGTCGCCTTCCTCAGCCTAAAATACGTTGGATAGATTTTAGGTAAAATAAATGAACCCTGCACTGGTGGGGACCTCTACTAGGCGAGTTGAGGTAGCGCTACGTAAGATTGACGTGTTTTATTTCAAGACTCACTCCTACTACAAATTTTAGCATTTTTTAAAAAATGTTTATATTTTTTATTTTTGCATTTTTTAAATTACGTGACACACGGAATAATTCATCGTACTTCTATATTTAAGTAGTACATTATTTTGCATTATCAAATTAGGTAATTAAGGAAAATAAAATAATTGCCTCAAATGAAGATTATCAGAGTAAATAATCAATTAATTTTCACACTCATTCGAGAAAATTTTGATTACATATCGACACATTGGCATATTTGCATTTTGCACAATATGTCGTCGTCAATCTTCTTTTTTGGAACTGCAGTAGGTACAATATTTTCTAGAACCTGTCTGATTCTCTTTATTCGTTGAAGATCCCTCTTCTCCTGTTTTTATTTTTTATTTTTTTTTTTGTCCAATGACTTATCGACCAATCTCTTCAGATCTTAGCTCAAACAAGGGAGGGTTAGCCTACGTTTCTGCCAATTTTCACATAGTCGATCACTGAGCTTCAGCTGGTTCAGCATAATATGCTGAGTACATATTATGTACTCCAAACGTGAAAGTGGTACTACACCTCCCTATCTTGGAAAATGGTCATCACACTCATACACACACGGCATTGGTTTACATCAAACAAACTTCGAAATATATTTGCATGACGTGGCCAGGCAGGGCTACGTAAGACTGACGTTGACCTAGTTGAGTGGCCAGGCAGGGCTACGTAAGACTGACGTTGACCTAGTTGAGTGGCCAGGCAGGGCTACGTAAGACTGACGTTGACCTAGTTGAGTGGCCAGGCAGAGCTACGTAAGACTGACGTTGACCTAGTTGAGTGGCCAGGCAGGGCTACGTAAGACTGACGTTGACCTAGTTGAGTGGCCAGGCAGGGCTACGTAAGACTGACGTTGACCTAGTTGAGTGGCCAGGCAGGGCTACGTAAGACTGACGTTGACCTAGTTGAGTGGCCAGGCAGGGCTACGTAAGACTGACGTTGACCTAGTTGAGTGGCCAGGCAGCTCTACGTAAGCCTGATGTGAAGGGTTCCAACAATAATTGTTGGAACCCTTCACATCAGGCTTACGTAGAGCTGCCTGGCCACTCAACTAGGTCAACGTTAATTATTAACGCCAGTGGTACATGTTTCGGCGAAACAATGTCGCCTTCCTCAGCCTAAAATACATTGGATAGATTGCAGGTAAAATAAATTAACCCTGCAGTGGTAGGGACCTCTACTAGGCGAGTTGAGGTAGCGCTACGTAAGGTTGACGTGTTTTAGATGTTTGTCAACGCCTAGGAGTAAGAACCCGAGATCTCATTCCGTTCTCATCAGTTTTACAAGTTACCAAATATGAACCACTTTTTTGACATCGACCTCCTTCGCTTCATACTGGCATAAGACTTATGGCATAATACTTAGTACTCTATTTTTCACTTTCGCTTTATGACCATTATTTTATCCATCTACTGACATGTTTGAACAATGACAATTCATGTTTAGAGACATTTTGGTTCATTATTTTCAAAAATGAACCTTTGGAATCGACCAATAAAAAATTTTGTTCAACACCCCCTCAAAATTTGACGTTTCAAGGTACGTAGAATCCAAAAATCGAATAAAAATTTGGCCGTCCGTCCGCCGTACGCGGCACTTTCCCCACTTAGCATTGGCCGATTCTGATGAAATTTGGTATGTAGGCTCCATTTGGGGTCTAGTTGTGCCCCGAAGATTTTGGTTGATGTAAGTCACTTCTAAGGGTTCAAAAATGAATTTTGACATTTTTAAAACGCCCTAACTCAAAAAACGTCTGCCAAGTGGGTGTGGCACATAGCTTCCTCGTATCCATAACCCGATTATATAGATGATCCGATGCATAGTATAACTACACCAATCTCTAAGTACCTTTCACTACCCTCATAGGGTACCATCTACACGCTAATCTGGACAATCCTAGAAAATTTCATCAAATTCGGACGAAAAATGTAAGTGCGGTAGTGATTGGAATCAAAAAATTTCATAGCCAGACTGGGAATCGAACCTGGAACTCCTGGGTGTGAGTCCAGTACTTTGCTTACTGATCTACAGAGGGGTTTGTTGAATGGCTTTGAGATCCTCACCTCAGACGCAACTGTTACGGCTGTTACAAGTATTTTACGATTGCGCATGCGCAGAGGCTACTGTAAATTTTAAGGCCTTGATTTTCATTGGGGACCATCTACAACCTAATCCGCGTAATCCCTGAAAATGTCATCGAAATCGGGTAGAAATTGTGGAAGTTATGGCTGTTACAAGCAATTCACGTTCGCGCATGCGCATCGGCTACTATCAGTCCGGGGGTGATGATTTTCATAGGGGACCATCTAAACACTAATCTGTAACATCCCTGAAAATTTCATCGAAATCGGATGGAAAAAGTGGAAGTTACGGCCGTTACAAGAAAATTAACGTTTGCGCATGCGTAGTGAGTACTATCAGTCCGAAGGTGATGATTTTCATAGGGGACCATCTAATCACTAATCTGTAACATCCCTGAAAATTTCATTTAAATCGGATGGAAAATGTGGAAGTTATGGCTGTTACAAGGAATTCACGTTTGCGCATGCGCAGTCGCTTCTATCAGTCCGAGGATGATGATTTTCATAGGGGACTGTCTACACACCAACCCGCACAATCCCTGAAAATTTCATCGAAATCGGACAATAACTTCGTATAGTTATGCGCGTTACAAGGAAATCATGACAGACACACAGACACACAGACAGACAGACAGACAGACACACAGACAGACAGACACGGAACCAAAATTGTTCAGAAAGGTCTAAAACGCAAAACGCGAGTGAAAATTTTGATTTTGGAGAACTTTTTTTTTCGTCCTTGAAAAGTGAAAACAAAGCTTCCGCTACCTTGGTAGACTCGGAAGCAAAATTTGATATAAAGGTATTGTTTTTTCATCAATTTAAGATAGCATAGAATTTTTAGAATTTTTTGAGACCACCTGGAGCCCTGTAGGACAAACCGTTCGCTCCCTACGAGAATTTAAGGGTTTTACGTACGGTAAATCAGAAACACGAATGTGAATTGCAAAAGAGGCCTAATCTCCGTTCAAATTTTTACTGACCGAAATACGATCGATGTTTTTCTTCATGCTGGTTGGTGGCTTTGCAGACGAGTGATCTACAAAGAAAAATAATAAACCATTGTGTAATAATTTGCAGCGTTTATTCGATTTTTGGATTCTACGTACCTTGAAACGTAAACCATCAAATTTTGAGGGGGTGTTTCTTGGTCGATTCCAAAGGTTCATTATTGAAAATAATAAACGGAAAGATACACAGATGTACACAAATTTCTCCTTTTGAGCTAAAAAGCTAAAAACGGGTTCTATCGATGTTTTATAGCAGTTTCCAATATTTTGTACATATTTTTGCCAATTGGAAACCCCGTACCATTTGACGCCCGGTGATGCCGTACGGCACAAGACTTACAATTCAAGTCCTGAGTATCTCGGTGATCCAGTATTCCCAAAACCTTGTGTCTTGTAGTGCTGTATTTTGAACTGACCAATCCTCAAAGTTTTAGGGCCGTAATCGAACAAAAATAGTTGCGGGACATAATTGGTTAAAATGGAGCTGGCCAGTAACTTAGTGCCTACCTGAAATGTCGTAACTGGCAACACTGACCAACTACCTACAGGCCCCACCATCCATCACCTGGTAACAGCTGTTCGCTGTTTGAAGCTCTTTGGCAGGTGAAAAGACATTGTTAAATTCGATAGATGATGGGCGGACGATAGTTTCTTCAACTAAGGATGTCTCAAGGTGACGACCGAGTCGAAATGGGTCAAGTGGGCGCCGGCGCCGGAAACAGGTGTCGGGAGTATGTCAGGGAAGATGACCTCTTCTAAGCAAGATAACTGTTGATGGTGAGAATCTTATACATTTGTAATAAGAGAGGAGACTTCACGACTATTTGGGCAAAGATGCGGTAATTTGTGCTTACCACGCAGTTTTTCACAGTCGCATGAAGTCTTGTCTTTTGTGTTGGGGCCATTCGACGTCGGCATCTGTGGTTTTCGCCTCTCAGCGTAGAGCTGTACGTGCAGTTGCACGGGCTCATTATCGTAGCAATTGTAAACCGTTCTTCTCGGAACTAGGAATATTAACATTACTGGCCCAATATATCCTAGAATGTCTACTGTATGTTCTTGTTTTATGTGCAGAGTTAGATTTACACAGTGGAAAGTAGTAAAGAAATATATTGGTAGAGAAAAAAATATACGACCTAGTCGAGAAAAATGTTTGTACAGAATGGCCAAGAAAAACATTTGTTCCGTCGTCCACAGCAACATGCTAATGTCACGAGTGGACTTCCAACACTCCCCCTCACGAGTGGCTGTCATGCAGTCCCAGCTGCTCTCGGAATTTTAAGAAATTGGAACCAGCCAGAGATTTAGTGATGATATCTGCTGTCATTTCTTCCGTTGGGCAGTACTCAATTGTCACACTACCATTTTCTGCGACTTCTCTGATGTAATGCATCTTGATGGCAATGTGCTTGGATTTTCCGTTTACAACTGGATTGAGTGCCCAGCATTTTGCGGCTTGGTTGTCCGTCTTCAGTTCGATGCAATTTTGCTGAAGTCCAATGTAGTCGGCCAGATTTAGTAAATGAGTCGCTTCGCTCGCTGATTCGCTAAGTGCCATATACTCGCTGTCTGCAGTGGATTTAGCAACAGTGCGTTGCTTCCTGGCTTCCCAACTGATCGCGGCTCCGGCATATGTAAAACAGAATCCTGTGTAGGATCGACCGTCTATGCAGTTTCCCCAGTTTGCGTCTGAGTGACCTGAAACTGGTTTACCTGATCTACGGAACGTTAGGCACAGTGATTTAGTCCCTTTCACGTATCTCAGTACTCTTTTTGCAGGGCCCAATGCTCATTTCGGTAACAGGCGTTAAATTGAGATAGGTAACTCACCGAATACATTATGTCTGGGCGAGTCGCTGTGGCAAGATACATCAATGACCCAATAATGTTTTGATACGGGACATCTGGTGAATTTCCTTCTGTAGGTTTTGTCAGTTGTAGATTGACTTCCACGGGGTCTTCGCGGTTTTGGCGTTTTCCAGCTTGAATTTCTCTAAAACCTTGTCGACGTACTTTTCTTGTGACTTAAAGATCATATTTTTGTCGACGTACTTTTCTTGTGACATAAAGATCATATTTTGTCCGTCACTGATGTGACGGAGTTCAGTAGTGGATACCATCAACACTAGGCCTGATCTTGCTGTGAGATCGCTGTGATTCCAAGCTTTCCAGTTTTCTTCATTTCGTTCTTTTTCCGGACATGGTTCATCTCCATTAACGTACTTCCTGAGACCTGCTTTGAATAGTACTGCTTGAGCTTGTTGAATCCAAGTATCGTAGTTCTCTTTTGTAAGAGGATCTACCAATCTATGAGCCGTGCTCATTTTTCTTTCTTTTACCTACCTATATTGTATAGGACACTTTTTTTGGCGTACCTATCAACTGCTGTGGTACATAACCTCTTGTTTTATGTGCAGAGTTAGATTTACACAGTGGAAAGTAGTAAAGAAATATATTGGTAGAGAAAATAATATACGACCTAGTCGAGAAAATTTTTTGTACAGAATGGCCAAGAAAAACATTTGTTCCGTCGTCCACAGCAACATGATAATGTCACGAGTGGACTTCCAACATATTATGTTGCCAAGCACCCCCACGAATTTTCAAAGCCTACTTACATACCATACACGCCGTATTGACCTGCTTGCTTTACCCTCATGCAGGCTTAATGTAGCCCGAAATTCGATAGGGTGGTGATGCTGTAAATTTTATAATGTTCTCCCTATGAGGGCTAGGGAAGTAAGCACAAATTTCATACCCTTTAAAAGAATGTGCAAATCTATCCTCGTATCTATGGCACCATTCGACTTTGATGAATATTTTTGTAAAATTAGTACCTCCTAAAAACTCGACTCGACGTGATATTTGTATTTATTTGTAATTTTAGTATTAGCTATACGAGTGATGTTTTTTTGAACCCGAGGAATATTGTTTAAAAGTACTCGCGCTCGTTCATGATTTAACTTAAGTGGAACTCTGTGATTAATTTGTTAAGTAAATACTCTGTGATATTGGTAAATAGTCCCCTTTTAAGTCTTCTTCTAGTCATTCTTGTGTTGTTGTTTTAGTCCTGGTCTGATTTGTGTTGTATGTATGTTACCTATATGTAAGTGTATCTCCAGGCTGTGCCACGTGACGTACGGGCTTAGGCTACAGCCGTTTTATTCATCTTCGCAGGGTTGCACTTTAGAACACTTCAACTTAATATTATTACTAACATTCATTGCAATTTGTTATTTCAATTTATTTAGGTACTAATTTTGCTTCGTCTCACCAAAGTTGTATATTTAAGATTTTTTATTATTATGACAATTGTCAATGCACACTGTGTACAACGACAAATAAAATCTTCAATCTTCAATAAGTACCTAGGTAGCATTTTGACAAATTTTTAACCTCCAAAAAAATCGTAAAATGGAAGGGAAAAATAGGTAGTTTTTGATACCTATGTAACTTACTTGAGTTTTGATCAAAAACCAATGAAAGTAGAATTTAATTGGGTCCTAATTTTTGGACTCATTTGTTTGATTTTCGTCAATATTCTTCCTGCAAAGTAAGTAATTTCCGAACTCGGAGAATGAGACATTTCTCTTTTAGAAATAATAATTTCCCCGACTTTTGGCGGTTTTGAACAAAAGAACCTGACTTTTCCAATGGGGGGGGGGGGGGGGCCGCCCTGGTCTGTCTGTCCAATAATGGCCGGGCCTGAGTATCAATCTCAGCCCACTATTGACCAACCCAACTCGTTAGATCATCCAAGTCGGGCTTCTTATAGTCGGTCGTGATTCATTGAAGGATTCTCAGTGACTCACCAGCTTCCTCTACTCCTCGACCTCACTCCTACTTCTTCTTGCATCTTCCTCCTTCTAAAAATAGCGTCGCTCTAAGAGATTCTCGGAAGGCCAGAATTCCTTAGAAAAGATGACTGTGTGGCCGTATCGTGGTGACCAGATTCCAGGACCGCCAACCCAATCTGCAACATTTTTGTAACTCGAATATGTGTTTGTGTCGAACGTCTGTTTCACAATTAAATAGACAAGGATCCTGATTATATTTAGAAATTGATGAGTGTGCAGATAAAACCCAACTTCCTTAATGATAAGATTAACCTTTCTAAATGTGATTGCTTACGTGCTAAAACCAAACCATAATGCGCTCTAAATCTCTCAATGTACAAACAAATATAGGTACCAATGTCATTCAATGTACATGTCGATGTGTAACTATAATTACTAAGTTCAAAAAGAGAGTTCAGCCGATAGAAACCACAGCAGCACCAACAATCGAAGTGTAGCCATCCTTCGAAAATTCAATGTCCTTCGATCCCGCCGTATCAAAATTTATCACCAAATCAGGTTTTTTGCAAATTCAACTTACCCGGCTGATCAGGGAGGTGCTCAGTGTGTTATTCAGTCAGCAGTCTCAAATACGCTCCCTGTGAAATGTCAACGTCTAGGGACCACCAGATGCAAATTTAGCTCACCTAGCTGATCAGGGGGGTGCTCAGTTTGTAATTCATATTCAGCAGTCTTGGGATCCCTGTGAAATTTCAACTTTTTGGGTCCACAAAGAGCAAATTTAGCTCGCACAGCTAAATTGTATCGCTCCATTGGATAAATTACTCTCATCACCCAGGAATCTAAGGAAATGACAGACATAGAAACCAAATAATAACCTCCGTAAAAACACATTCCGTTCTTTGACAAATAACTCACATCCAATGGCATCCAAACTTTTGAAAATGCGGGCAAAATCTCTTAGATTCGGACTTCATCGAAGACCATGAGTTATTGTTGTCACTCCATCAGAAGGAGAAAATTCAAACCAATAAAACATAGAATTATGGTTTTTAGGAGTCCTGTGGGGCCACCAGATGCAAATTCAACTTACCCGGCTGATCAGGGGGGTGCTCAGTTTGTAATTCAGATTCAGCAGTCTTGGGATCCCTGTGAAATTTCAACTTTTTGGGTCCACAAAGAGCAAATTTAGCTCGCACAGCTAAATTGTATCACTCCATTGGATAAATTACTCTCATCACCCAGGAATCTAAGGAAATTACAGACATTGAAACCAAATAATAACTTCCGTAAAAACACATTCCGTTCTTTGACAAATCACTCACATCCAATGGCAAGAGAGCTTCGATTGAACTGTGAGTGCTCTTCAGTCCAAATTGTTTCAGCATAGTATTTCTGGTAGGTACCTACAGATTTCTGGTCTTGGGGATGCCTCAAGACCAGGACTGTCCCGCCAAATCGGGACATACGAATTCAACTTGCTAGTATCTACTTGTAGGTACACAATAAATTATCCGCTCGGTTTCGCCATCGCTTTCAAAGTATTGGCCGTATCAGTTTATACATATATTTCAGGGCGTATCTGACCGCTTTCTCTCGCCTCACCTACAGCTCTGCCGCCTATTTATTTGTCAACAGACCTTCGTATTTCGGCCTCCTATCGCTATTATGGATTGTTGACGTTTTATCTGAGTAGGTTATCGGCGTTAATTATTTGCCCTAGTTCTCGTTCCGTAACCACAACTGAGGTTGCTCCAGCGTTGATAGCTCACTTTATCCTCCCTTTTGTTATTAATTGTATTCACGCCTTGAAAAATCCATGTGCTTTTTGAAGGTTACGCATATGCCACAAAAATGGAGACAAATTTCAACAAAACGAATTAATTTGCCATTATTGTTCAATACCTAATCTTACATGATGCATTTATGGAGAAATATACTCTGCCGTTATGAATGTTGTTTGGCCAACTCCTTGAAAACCCCTGAGCTATGAACTGATGATGTAGGAAATTACGGAGGGAGCGAAATTAGAAAAGTGCATCGTTTTGTGCAAAAATGCTACATACAATCGTAGATGGGCAATATGGTTTGATACCTGATTATGTTCATTATAATATGCAGTAACCATCGAAATAATATTTAACTTTTATATGCAACTTGGTATGTTACCACCAAATACACAATTTATTGCACGTTAAACATGGTAAACATTCTAGGTAAAACAAGGAATTGAAATGGCCGAATAGTTTGGAATCTCTCCTTAATTCATTTCTTTTAGTTATTTTATTGGCCTTTGTTTGGCATTTGGCTTTTGTTATTTTATGTTGCTATGCAGAAAGATGTGTGTATCGATTCACGGTTTAACGAATTGTCAACTAGCGGGACTGGGGTCATCCAGAAAAATACGCCGTTATTGCCTAACTTTCGGAAAATATATTTCCATCATCAGGGCTCAATGGCGGTCAAACATGAGAGGGCACCAACCACCCCATACTCTCCATCCGGTACTCACTCAATTAACAATGGACCTAAAAAATCGAAAACTTTCTTTTTTTTAAACTTTTTTTTTTCATTTTTATTTATAGCATTTTAGGTAAATACAGCCATGATGTATCAATTAGGTTGTACGAAACAAGTTATGTCTTAATTTTTTTTTTAAACTGAAACTTCAGATTACATGAAGTTTTATGGGATTTCCATAAAAGTTTTTAGATCATTCCCATGATTTTTTATGGGAAAGGATCTATTCCAAGACTCAAATGTTACCTCTAGAATAGGGTAGGAGAGTAATTTGCTTTATCGATAACATGTAAAGCTGATTCCTCGTTCTTCCACTCACTCAAAGAAGCTATTTATCAAACTCCATCATCCTAGAATGAACAGCAGAGACATAGGTTCCATAGCTCATGTAGCTGATATGACAAGTCAATAATTTTGTATATCGAAAATCCTCATGAAATCGGTGTTGCAGTTCTAGCCCGCTAGAGTATTTTATTAAGATAAATAATTCAACGTGTAGGTACCTTATTTTGAGATTTAGGCTCTCGATTGAGAATCTCCAAGGGAGTGCGGATGCTGGGCTTCCCGAGGTACCAGTCCTCCTGAGGACTCCAGTCTCCAAGAAGTTTGACGAGCCGATGGACGTTGAGGTAATCGTCGTCATCCAAATGGCAGAACCACCTGAGGAAAAAGAGAAGTCAGCAATTAAATATCGAAGATGAATATATTCCATTGTAGATAGTTGAATTTTGTTAAACACTGGGAATGAAATTTCCGTAAATAAACAACCGGAAGAGGATTTCGCAACAAATCTTGTTTGATGAAAATAGATAATTAGCAAAATTTGTGGTAATAAACATTCAAAACAATAAAAACCACTTATGGAAAACTAAATTTTGGAAACAAAACTAAAATACACTAGTATAATAATAACATAAAATAATACTAATTTAAAAAGAAACAAACAAATTTTTAATTTATAAAATACTATTTAGGTAACTGACATACCTATTTAAATAGTTATTTGTTTTTGTTATTGTTGACAATTTTTGATATGCTTCAAATATTGTGATGAATTAACTTATTACTATCGTTATTTGTTATGACCTAGACTGTAATCGTCGATTGTTATGCTGTGTCTTATGGCAACCCAATGTAATGGGCTCGCCAATTTTATTTTAATAAAGTGGTTGTTCTCTTTGAATGTTTATTTCATTAAATTTTGCTTGTTATGTGTTTTATACGCCTAAATTTTAAATCAATTGTTTTTGATTAGAGCCCGTTGCTATGTTTGTTTTGAAAGTTTTAGACTTTTTAGGTTCATTGCTTCTTGAATGAGTATCGGATAGAGAGTATGGGGTGGTTGGTGCCCTCTCATGTTTGACTGCCATTGAGCCCTGATGAAGGAAATATATAGCCTGAAAGTTAGGCAATAACGGCATATTTCCTGGATGACCCCAGTCCCGATAGTTGACAATTCGTTACCATGCAGTTACGAATCATTTTGAAAACACTGAAATATTAAAATATATGAATAACGAGATAATATTGGATCTACACAACATCAAAATATGGTTAATTTGCATATCACTACGCTGAACAGATATTATGATGTTGATAGATCCAATATTATTTTGTTATTCATATATTTTAATATTAATAACATTCATAACTGCTAAATTCGTACTTTACCTTCTACCTTGACCTACTTGCGTGAACTATTTTTGACCTTCGAGTTCAAACGTGAGATTAGATTACTCAATTTCACACTGGAGGGAGGACAAAGCCTAAGATGTAGGACGATTGGTAATTCGACTGCACACAGCAGTTTTCAGGTTTCCGAGCAGTTTACTCCTGAACGATCGACAGAGTTTAAAACGGCACGTGGAGTCCCGATGAATATCAATTGAATGAGAATGGGACCCAATCAGTCGAAACAATAGTTTCTAACAAGGCGAAAAGAGAGTTGGGGAAAGAAATAGGAGAGAAATACACGAGGCTCAAGTGACCTCATCAATCACAATTAAATCGTATGAGAGGCAGGATTGGAAGGATGTAGGCGACTACGGTTCTTATGAACTAGTTGAAGATCGTAAACAAAATCTCTGGTTTATTATTTTCAATCTTTTGAAATCTAAAAATCTATCAATAAAAAAAACGGTTTAACGCGCAAAATTTGCTTGATTTCTAAATTAATCTTCAAGGGATAATTTGCTCAAAAAAACATACCTGGTTGTTGTTCTGTGGTGTCACCAGAATAGTTCATAATCTGGAACGAGAGAAATCAGTGTGATTCTTGTTATCCAGATGGATATTATTTTTTCATCTTTCCAATAAATCTGAGTAAATTAGCTTTTTTTGGTCGCGCGTTCCGGATTAGTATTTCACGAAATTACCGGGGCTCAAACTTTGAAAGATGTACCTACATTTAAAATTTGCAAGGATTTTCGAAATTCTTTGGTGCATTAGCCTTGGGCGTTGAAAAACTAAAATGTTGCCGCTGGAATCATTAAAATTGAGCAATGCCGGCGAAAAATGGAAAAAAACCAACCATAGGTACCTACTACCTACCTACTTTTGAAAATTTTTTCCCTTTACAAAAGAACGTACAAAATGAAATTTGTAGCAAATTTAACTTGCTTTCATTTCACAAGCTTTTTTTGCCAAGTTCGTTGTTCTTGAGTTGAAGGCTTCAAACAACCTAAAAAGCTCTTTTGTCGCATTTAAAAAAATATTCTGCCACGAAATTTTCTTAGCAAACCTCAGATTCAGATTCAGAACCCCAAAAAAACATAAGTAGGTAATCGAAGAAATTAGAAAACCCCCAAACTTTCCTGTGAAGTGAAAATTTCTTTGTTAGTTCAAAATGACTGAACAGAGCGTCCTAATCAAATTATTCAAATTTAAAAACATTTTTAAGTGTATCGCGTAGCCAACACAACTTGATTGCGCGAAAGATTCGATACAAAGTTGACCAGATTGTGCATTTCGACCGTTTGAATCATCGAGCGGCGGTCTTGTCAAGCGCACCTGGCAGTCGCCTCAAAACAAACAAGTTACGCAATTAACGAGGGGCACGATGGAAAGTAAGATATGGTTTCGCGGGTCAGACAATAATCGTAACTCAAATCTTTTTATAGCTCAACGTTGAACAAGTTGGGATAGGTCCAGACCGAGCTACGTCCGAAGAAAATATTAATAAAAAACATATGTTTAGTAATGCATGCATTCCAGGGAACGTCCCATCGGATAAGCATTAGATCAGTTTAGCCAGCGATAAAACTGTTTCACTCGATGTAATTTATTTAGTGTTTTAGACAATAAATAGTGATCACCCCCCTCACCCTTATCCACCATAAAATTTCTAGCGGCATGGAGCCTCGAATCTGAAGAGCATTTTAAAATCCATGATCTACGATACCCAACATGCAAATTTTCAAGTTTTTGCGCCTTCAATTTCGCGAAATACTAAGAACGAACAGCGACCGACTGAGACCCCCAAAAACTCTCTAAATCAAAATCATCCAAAATCCCCTCGTCTATCGGCGTATTAGCAACGTACGAGCAACACTAACAAACATAGGATCAAAATCGATTGAATGGGTAACGCAAAAAGTGCACGTAAGCATCAGAAAATGTTGTTTCGAGAAAAGCGCATTTTTTGAAAAAGAACAATTTTCGAGCTTGGTGGTTCACTACCGCCCGCGTTCGAACTTGGTTGTATAAGAACGAAGAGACGGGAAGAAGAGAAGAGAACGAATAAGATAAGGGGTTTTCAGTGTTACAGTTTGTTTATTGCCGGTTTCTTGACAGTTTCGGCGAGGTCTCTCTTGTGCGGGAGCGCAGCCATCAGATGGCCAACTTTGACCTCAATTAGGGTTCCGTATTCGGAACAATCAATTATTATTTATCAAATTGCTCAAAATTGAATAAAAAATAATATAAAAATTTATTTTTAAAAAATTGAATTTTTTTAGGGGTTAATTTTTGTCACTGATTTTTGATTGTTGCCGATGACGCATAGGCGATGTACTCGTATAATATACGAAATTCCAATAAGAAAAAATATTCCAAAATTTCAGTTAAGAAAAAATTCCCCTTATTGGAATTTTCGGGATTTTTTTCTTGCTTTTTTTTTTATTGGAGTTTCGGGTCAGATCCCCATCATCAGTTCTAAGAAGAATTGCACAAAATCTTAATTTATAAATTCGGATTTAGGTAATTAATAGGTAATTACAATTGATTTTTTATTGAAATTTGATTTTAAAATATTCAAGAGTCCCGTTACCTGATCAATACTCCGTTCATAACAAATTCATCATTCGTAACTTTCATAACTCAACAAATTTGGTTCTTGGTTGCTAAGGAAGCAGATTAATTATTCGTATAAACTTTAACCTTCTTATGGTCATATGGAGCGAACGGTTTGTACTGAGCTCTGGGTGGTCTCATTCGATTCTATCAATTCAGAAGGTTGTCAATTATTGGTTCTGGCTCCTGTCAATTACTGGGGATTTTCAAAAATCAGCTGTCACGTGTGCAGAAACCATAGTTAGGGATATGCAATTATTAGTCTAAATATTGAAGATTATGCAGATTTCTAGGTTTTGGTGAAGTACTGTGATCTCAGCAATCCTGAAAAATCAAGGAATCCAGCAATGAAGGGAAAAGAAAGCCTTCTGTGAACTTTCTTAAGAAGTTATGAAGATTTTGTTTTAAGAAGCATTTAAAAATGATTGTGTTTGAAAACAATAATTGAAAGACTGAGACGTAGGTGAGTATTACGATAGGTCATCTTCAAATTTGGTTTAATTCTGATATCTTGTGGTAACTTGGATGCCGGTCTTACCCAATTTCCAAGTCTATCGTATTGTATTCGTGTTCCACCTTTGTCTCCAGTACGCACTCGTATAATATATTCGTCGTCACGGGTTAGGTAACCTATTTCCCTTTCTGTAATGGCGAACGCTGCATTTGGCCCGAATCCAAAAATTTTGTTGACGTTCCTTCGATGTTGACCTGTTCGAAGCGTCCAGCGGATTGACCTGACGCGCCAGTTTCTCCTATGACGAGCTGCATCTGTCATTGACTGAAATGTGACGAATAAAAATACGAATCCACCACACTGAAGCTATGCAATAGCTGGTGAGTTTCCAATGTAAACCTGAGCAGACTTCAAGCTCGGAGGGAGCTGAAGCTGAGAGTTCGTGTGATTTTGACTATGACTGTGGTTGTGTATCGATTAATTAGAATAATCTATTATTTCGTCGTATAATCGAAATGAATTGAGTCAAAAATACTCCCCTCAGGGTCGGATCAGACCAGCACAACGTTAATTGCTTCCGAATCTACTAAGCTAGCGGAAGCACTCTTATCCCTTTTCAAGGTTAAAATTTTACCAAGATTTCGTATTAATACTATGCAACTGTACAGGGTGTCCCCGAAAACGTAACCCCCCCCCCCCCCCCCCTGCTAAAATCGTCCAGGTAGTGATTTAAATCTTTTTTTTTGGAATCTTCATGATTTTTACCAAAGATTTAAAATATGACCACAGTGCGCATTTCAGAAAGAGACTCCTCCATTTTTTGTTACAGATTCGGATTCTACCTGAAATTTCATGAACATTTCACTCCTCAACCGATTTGTTTTTATCGCGCGCAACCCGCTCAGCTCGAGCGCAAAGATGCGCAAACGCGAGGTTGCGTCAAAATGTGCATGTTCTAAGTACCCAAGTGTGACACATGATATTTTAGTATTTTTTACGCTGAATCACGTGGTGATGTTAATTTCTTAATTTGACTGTATTTTGATCATATTATCGTCGAAAAACCAACTCGGAAAGTCGTAAAATAATTGAACACAGTTGCTATAGAAATTAAATTTAAAAAAGTCTGCCAAAGAGTATGGCACATAGCTTTCTCGTATTCATGACCCCGATTTATTGATTGATGATCCGATGCATAGCAGCTAATCTCTAAATACCCTGCACTACGCTCTTTCAGGACCGAAAAAGGTAGAAGGTTACAAGGGTTTCTCTATCGATTCAGGGGCGATGATTTTCATAGGAGACAATCTACCAGCAAACCCCCACATTCAATGAAAATGTCATCAAAACTGTAGTTTTCAAGGATTTTACGTCAGACAGCCTATCACACAGTCACGAAAAACACGGAACCAAAATTGTCCAAAACGTAAAAAGCGAGTGGGAATTTTGATTTTGGGGAATTTTTTTTAAACCTTGAAATGTGAAAACAATCCAAGTTTCCGTTACCAAAGTAAAAGTAAAAAGAAATCAGGATTTTTAAGGGCGATTTCTTTCATGTTAGAGACGTCATTCGCATGGCCTTTTAATTGCAAACGATGCGCCTAGGGTTAAAGAACAGAAACATGAAAAAACCAAAATGGTATTTTTGTGTTCACGCCGATATGTTACATATCCACGACAAAAATGATATCCAAAATAAAAATTTTCGCATTTTAGACTTTCTTGAACATTTTCAGTTTCGTGTGTCAGTCAGTCATGATATCCTTGTAATGGGCAAAACTATAGTAAGTTATTGTCCAATTTTGATGTCATTTTCAGGAATTTTTTGGGTTGGTGTGTGGAGAGTTTCCTATGAAAATCAATCGAAAACTATTCGGTAGTCTGATTTTGATCATCTTTTACATTAAATAATTCTTCATGTCCACACAGTGCTTCATGATGGAAGGCTGTACTGCCCTCCCTACTAGGCAGATGCCTCTGAGAACACCTTCGGAAAGCGATATTTTCGAGTTCGTGAAAAGAAGTGCAGTCTTCTTCAAAATTATACGGTTTACCGGCGGTTTATCTCGTTATAAGCATCCTTCCCCCGCCTAATTGACAGGCTAATTGAGGACGAAAACAATTTATTGCAACCTAATTGAATTTGCGTTCACCCTCGGTTTGGTCACTGAACATTGTGAAGGGTGGTTCGCGTGTAACTAATTGGTTTTCGGTAAAGGCGAGGAAGGTTCTATTATTATCTAAGGTCACTCGGTGTTTGGGTTGTTGGCCAAATAATGAAATTGTTTGGTTAGTCACCGATGAAGGTAAACCGAACGCTAATGAGAGATTCCAGGGTATTGAGGGCTCGATTGGAATTTAGGTTTAACCATTAGTCGGGAGGGACAGGAGAGGCATAACAGTCGGAGATGGGCATATTCATAAAACAATACAAATTATTAAACATAGGTTTATTATTTTTCTATACAGATCACTCATCTGCAGAGAACACGGCTTTGCCATTGTCACCTACCAACCATAAGTATAAATGGTTGGATTATATTATTACATTATATAATTATTATACTATCTACCTACCTACCACACACCTACTTCACATTCTTGTTCTCAGTCGATTCCAAAGGTTCATTATTGAAAATAATAAACCAAAATGGGGTTGGCTTCTTAGCTATCTGTGAAGGATGGAGTAGCAGTCCTTCCCAAATACCTGGAAATATCGAAAATGACATGGATAATGGTTAGAAGAACCGCAGTTTACCCTGAAATGTATGAAAAGGCGATAGCAAGTAGGTACACAAAAACCAAAATTGCATGAATTGAATGACAGGGCTCTTTTATCCCCTGGAAAATCCTAGCTTGTGAACACTGAATATCAACACGATAATTTTTTTAATATTCTTCTCCAAAAATTGTCTAAAACCCTCCAGTACGCCCTCCTCAGGTAGTTGATGGCTTAGTTTAGTCGTAAGGTCGTGATATCTTGAACCTAAAGGGACATCTCTTGGTTCTTCCAAGACCGTTCTCAGAACGGATAATCCCCTACAAGGTTCTTGGGAAGAATTTCTCCTCGAGACTCAGGTGGCCTGGCCCTCATGGCTGTAGACACCAATAATAGGGTGTGCGCCTGGGTAGGAAAAACTGTTTATTGTTATTTTTAATCTAAGGTAGACCTCATTCTGAGAATTTTGGTACCAACCCTGTAAATCTTTTCCTATGCATTTTTAAAGTTTAGACCGTTTATGACGTCACAGTGGGCTGGGGAGTCCCGCCCAGGCGAGAGGGGCGCGTGACGTCATAAACGGTCTAAACTTTGAAAAATCATAGAAACAGATCTACTCACGCTAGAAGGTGGCGGTTGGTGCCAAAATTCTCACGATGTAGTCTACTTTCGATTAAAAATCTTTAAAAAATCAAGGCGCACCCCCCATCATGATGTTGTAGTGTCGATGATCTATCTATCCATCGATGATCTATGTGAATCCTACTCATAGGTACGTTGATGTTCCACAATACTGCATACAACTTACCTTAGGCTTTCAATTATCATTCACACTTTGCATAGAAAACAACTAGTCATACCTGAGTGATACTTTCAACTCCATTACTGAATTTGAGGTTAATTGATATAAAGATTTTCATTGGAAAAAATTTCGCAAAATTTTGCTTTTTAAAATAATTTTAAAGTGAGTTTAAAGTGAGCTATTGCAATTCAGAATTATTCTGAATTGCAATAGCTCACTTTCATAGGAAAATTTGGTTAAGGCTGTTCAAATTGATCATTGGGGGCGGAGGGGCCTCTAAAGAAAATGAAATGAATTAAAACTTCATAAGGGTTAGAGGATGTAGAATTGGAGGATTGGAAGGGCCTCGTTGGAAAGTCCACGAATTCAAGACGCAGGTGATGACGCCACGGAGTACTCCTGCAGAGATTCCTGAATCACGTAAAGCCGTGGCTCTTCACCTATTCTACTCTGACTAAGTGTACCCATTTTAATAAGAATTTTCCGCTAGATGGCAGCTTTTTCGAGTGAAAACTTAAATTTCTTCTCATTCGAGAACAAAACAGAGTATTTAAAAAAAATTTAATGAGGTTTTATTTAACCCTTAACTGGAAAATGTAGCTTTGAAGCAACATTTGTCTTCTCACATCGATCAAAAAATCCCAAAACGTTAGAATGGTTCAATTTCGAATAATTGAATACAAAATCACGAAATTACCTTAATTTCTTGTTCATTTGGAAGGAAATTCCACGAATGAGCTTGTTATGATGGTTTAAATTCGGATATTAGGAGACAAATCTCGCGAAATGACCTCAATTTCTTGTTAATTTGGGAGGGAAAGGTTTTTTTAACCGAATGTATAGAATTAATTTATCTTAATATCGGGTTTGATGAAGGATCTGGTTAATTACAACTAGAGCATCAGTATCTTGGCACTGAATCATCAAAGCAACACCAATATGATGGCCCGATCTATCGATATCTTGGTAAATGTAAGTTTAAAGCTATATCTGTAGCTTGCAACGGCCTTAGGACATAATGTTTTAGAATGGAACATGCTTTAGCCTTGACCTAACTTTCAAAATGTATTACGCAGTAAAAACCAACATCGTCTACTTCCACGGAAGAGCGAGGAAGGAAGCTCATTTGAAACTTGTATTATACCAAGAACATTCGAGAAGCTTCGACCGCTAAAGGCATGGCTAAAGGAACGGCTAAAGCATGTTCCATGTTTCTTGAATTTTAGCCGAAGGCTCTAAGCAGTAGTCCGGGGGTGTTTTAAAAGCATTTTCCTCTTGTTTGTAACAGTATTTGACACCAATAAAAAATATTTTTTGGAACGATTGGTCGACCAGCATTTTCTTTGCCAAGTTAAGGCTTAAAACGCTGCAAATTATTGTAGTACAATGGTTTATTATTTTTCTATATAGATCACTCGTCTGCAAAGCCACCAACCATCCAACATGAAGAAAAACATCGATTGCATTTCGGTCAGCTAAAATTTTAACGGAGATTAGGCCTCTTTTGCGATTCACACTCGTCTTTCTGATTTATCCCTTGAACCCTTAAATTCTCGTAGGGAGCGAACGGTTTGTCCTACAGGGCTCCGCGTGGTCTCAAAAATTTTTTTAAATTCTATGCTATCTTGAATTGATGGAAAAACAATACGTTTTATCAAAATTTTTTGAGTTAGGGCGTTTTCAAAATTTCAAAATTCATTTTTCGACCCTTAGAAGTGACCTACATCAACCAAAATATTCGGGGCACAACAAGACCCCAAATGGAGCCTACATACCAAATTTCATCAAAATCGTATTCGAATTTCATCAAATTTTTATTCGATTTTTGGATTCTACGTACCTTGAAACGTAAACCAAAAAATTTTGAGCGGGTGTTGAAAAAAATGTTTTCTTGGTCGATTCCAAATGTACATTGTTGAAAATAATAAAACAAAAGCCATCATGGATGATTATGTTTGACGATGTTTTCATATATTTTGAGCTGCTACCTGGATGTTATCAGAATGTACGCTTAGACATTGCTCAGCGGTGTAAACTTTTCCTGCCCTCGAAGTCTACCCAGTGGTTCGTCATCCAAATCGAATTACTTCGTCCTCTCGCTCACATGGAGTCCCGTGATAGTTTTCCGCCACTTTTCCGGTAGAACAATGCACTAACATCACGTTGCAGTTGCAGAGACATCGTTATCACAAACTCGGCTCTGGAAAATTGTTAGTTTTGACTCGGACAATAAAAAAATGCATTCTCAGCTAATTGAATTCACGCTTTGTACTTCGTTTAATGTCTTAATCTCCGACGGCTAACCCCACTCCTGGAAATTGAGGATACGTCCACGTTTTTAATGGGGTTTCTATGACCATGAGACTTTCAACACCTTTCACACCACATCAACCAAAAGCTTCGAGGCACAACTAGACCCCAAATGGAGCCTACATACCAAATTTCATCAAAATCGGTCCATGCTAACTGAGGATAGTGCTATGTACAGCGGACGGACGGAAATGTTTGGTTTATTTTCAATACGAACCTTTGGAATCGACCAAGAAAAAAAATTTTTTAACACCCCCTCAAAATTTGATGGTTTACGTTTCAAGGTACGTAGAATCCAAAAATCGAATAAAAATTTGGCCGTTCGTCCGCCGTCCGCCGATTTTGATGACATTTGGTATGTAGGCTCCATTTGGGGTCTAGTTGTGCCCCGAAGATTTTGGTTGATGTAGGTCACTTCTAAGGGTTCAAAAATGAATTTTGAAATTTTTAAAACGCCCTAACTCAAAAAATTTTGATATGAAGGTATTGTTTTTCCTTCAATTTAAGATTCTATAGAATTTTTACAATTTTTTGAGACCATCCGGAGCTCTGTAGGACAAAACGTTCGCTCACTACGAGAATTTAAGGTTTGCACGTACGAAAAATCAGAAACACGAGTGTGAATCGCGAAAGAAGCCCAATCTCCGTTCAAATTTTAGCTGACCGAAATGCGATCGATGTTGTTCTTCATGTTGGATGGTTAGTGGCTTTACAGACGAGTGATCAATAAAGAAAAATAATAAACCATTGTGTAATAATTTGCAGCGTTTTCAGTCAAAATTAAAATGTAATTATACCGTTGGAAAAGCGTTAAATTCTCTTCCTCCCTAGTGCTAAATAAAACTTTTTAAAGAAGGCTCAGATGTTGAAAAATGAGCCCGAATAGTAAAATCTCAAAAATCTCGGAAATGTACAGTTTTTTCAAAAGTTTGTAAGTCTAACTGAAACTGCCGGTTAATTTTTCACTGTAAGCCCATAAGTTGACCCGAAACGGTATTGATTCCAATGGTATGGTCAGAATTGTTTCCAATATTTTTATTAGTGGAGAAAATTGCGCTTAAATGTGAAAAAAACGTGATTTTGTTTTGAACGAAATCGTCGCTTCGACGAGTGGATCCGGGGTTAGATGGAGAGTGAGAGGAGCGGCAAAGGTGGAGACCCCCCCGAGTCAAAGCGTCTATTTCGTTGAGAAAAAAATTCACGTTTTTCCACGTTCAAACACAAATTTCTCCTTCAAATTCAATTGTAAAATATTTTATGATTATACCGTAGGACAACTTTTGGTGTTACAGAGAGAAATTAATCGGCAGTTTCAGTTAGGCCTACAAACATTTGAAAAAATTATTCCAAGTTCATCATAATAATAACTTAATATTATTATGTTCCCAAAATTCCCCTTTTTTTGATCATTGCAGTTCACGAGTTTACCAAAATTGTTTATTTTTTCTGATAATATTATAGCATTAGCTGTTTACGTGAGCTTGATATAGCATATCGACCAGGCACAAATTAGCCACAACCCTGCCTTTGATGAACTTTGAAAAGACGAGCAACAATGCGTGTATCTGCAGTGTAGGTGGAGAAAGGGAGGAAGAACCTGTATTCATCGCACCTTGCGGTAAACCAGAAAAAGTGCAAATTCTGCCCTTAGATTTACTGCGTAAAAGTTATTGTTGCGTTCCGCCGAGTCAAGTCATCGTTGATTTCGCATGTCAGAGCAAACCTCGAGTGGTGTAATTTGTGTGGCGCCGTGTCGGAGGGAATTAATTTGTTTCGATTCCATTCGCTGGTTCGGCGGTTCATCCCCCTTTGTCGACTGATTTTAACTACACGTGATTGTCTCTGATGAAGATTAAATGGTCCCGTTTGTTGTGATTTTCGGCTGACGCAATTTTGAATAAACGCTTACGTTGCAGCATTGGTCCCTCGAATTCGTGTCAAGGGAGGGCTCGACATCGTTAGGCCCTCGCATAATCGCAGGGGTGATTCGATGATTTTAACGAACTTTGACCGCGATAATGTAGGATAAAACGCTCCTCAAAGGCCATTTTCGAAAAAAAAGTCAAATTATCGTGTGAGAATTTTTGATAATCTTCCTCTACAAGGTGTCTCAGCTTCAATATACTCCCCCCTGCTTTAAATTTCCTTTTTTTGCACAAAAAACAAGACAGCAATCTTCATTATTTATTGCGAGAAATTCAACAAAAATATTTCTGCGCCCTACGCAATTCTTTATTGCAGATTCGGATTCTGTGTGGAATTTCATGAATGTTTCACCCCTCACTTGATTTCTCTGATTGGGTGAATCCTGATTGCATGCATCGTTTTCGATTTTTCACGCTGAATTACATGGTGGTTTTAAAAATATCCTTTATCTAACTAAAATCTAAAAAAAGACTCATAAGGGTGGAAAAGAGCAATTTTTCGCTAGACAACTTTTTTTTTTGTTTGGCCTCCTGTTATGTCGGCGTGTTGTCGAGTGAAGGCTTGTGATTTTCTTTGGTCCCTACCCAATGGTGATATTGATGCAAGGAGCATGCACTATTTCCCTGGCATGTAATGCCGACTGATGGGAGTAGTGCAAGTAGCTATCTGCCTTCTCCAGCGCCTATAGCTAGGCTGACCATTAATAAGCATAAAATAGACCTAGTGCTCCTAATGAGACTCTAAGGTAAAGAAAATGAAGAGGCCAGTGCCTTGGAGAGCAAACCACTTGCTCTGTGGAACTAGGCTAGTTTGTAAGACAAAGGTAAGAAGAAATGATCAAGTTGATTAACTGCTGTAAATTGCGTGAAGGGAGACTCCTGAGTATGGCTTTTATACTCTAGGTACTTGGGATGAGGAGAGAGTGGAGGAAGGATGACGTCAGTCTGACGTGTTCTCCCCTCGTACCTCACTCCCTCTTTGTTTTGGTGACCTACTCAGGCCTCTAGGTATACCTTTCTCTATTTGAGAACTAACTTGTCATAATTACGTGTTTATGTAGGATATTACACCGCCATGAAGAAAATTCCAGCCCTATTTTAAATGGTTACCTTCTCGTTATTCAGAATTGAAAAATAAATTTAAAAACTCGTATCTCACTTGGGGGTGAACCTTTGAAGATGAGACACCCTGTCCTCATGTGTTACATGATGGGAGATCTATTCGCCTTCACTAAACATTCGTTCTATTAGAAAATGCTATCAGCAAAGTGAGAGAATTGTGAGACCTTAACCACTACTTATGTACTGAATTATCTTTAGTTCCTTAGAAAGTGATTATACAACGTGATTTTTCACAAACCATGATTTCTGTTGGCCTGAATTTGGCGGATACTTCATGACTGATCTCAAGGTCTTTTATTGAAGTAAATTTAAAAGAATATCAATCTTAAAACTGGGACCTATGTTTAAAGAATAATTTTAGAAGTATTGATTGAAGAGCTCTTGTTGACCATTACTTCCGAAACATTTTACCCCCACAATACATCCAAGTATTAAGTTATTCTACTCTTCGAATTTGGCAGACTTTTTCAGTAATGCAGGCCTTTCAGTCTCTTTGGGTGACGTTTGCGCGAATATTGCACAGTTACAACCGATGATCCGAATGCATTGGAAATTATGAGACGTTGAAACAATCGTAACAAAGGACGTCGTCGCGAACGACTTTGTAAACTCAGAAAACCATCAACGTGATCGTGAAAATCAAGTTTTGTACGGCAAAATACGTTACCAGATGAGCTCTTCAATACTACTAATAACCTAGTCAATTTATACTTTCACAATCGCTGAAAATTTCATCGAAATCAGATGGGAAATGTAGAAGTTATGGCTGTGGCGAGGATTTCATGACAGACACGGAATCAAAATTTTTCAGAAAGATCTAAAACGTAAAACGCGAGTGGAAATTTCGACTTAAGAGAACATTTTCTTTTCAACCTTGAAAAGAGAAAACAAAGCTTCCGCTACCTTGGTATACTCGGAAGCAAAAGCGCAAATTATTACACAAAGGTTTGTGGTTTTTCTTTATAGATCCAAAGCCTGCGTAGAACCGAGCTTTGCCATTTCACTACCCACCAACCATATTTTCGCTTCACTATCATGTTTATTTTGGGGCTCAACTAGACCCCAAATGGAGCCCATATACCAAATTTCATCAAAATCGGCCATGGTAACTAAAGAAAAGGTCGCATACGGCGGACGGAAGGAATTTTTTTTATTCAATTTTTGGATTCTACGTAGGTAGAAAACAAAATTGAGCCAATTTTGAGGGGGTTAAAAATTGTTTCTTGGTCCATTCAAAAAAAAATTATTGAAAATGATAAACCAAAATTATTAGCAGCGGCCGGAGTATATCTTACTACGAGTACATTGCCCCCAGCTCGCAAAATATGAAATACCATTGCTTAATTAAAAAGGGTGTACCACGATGATTCAGGTTCAGTCTGTGAAAGAACACACTGAGTAGATGTTGCAGATCTGCGATTGGGGATGTCTCCAGTGAAAACTTAAGCCGTTTTTGGAGTTGTTAGTGTTCAGTGGGAGATGCAGTGGACTGTGTTTACATTACTAATTCTGAAAACATAATAGTTTAGGTCCTATCACTGAATTTTGTTTTACGCATGAGGTTCGATGGGTTTGTAGGCTGTTGACTATAGACGAATATTTCTGGTGAAATATCCGAATATGAGCCCTGATATAGATGTTCGACAGAATTGAATGGCATGCACGAATTTATCGAAAAAGGAAGTTGGTAAGAAAGGTAGGAGCGTGCACGCGTAGATGCTGGGAGCCCCCGCAGACTTCCAGCAGTCGTTCCACCGTTGATGTCCTGGTATTCATGTGAGGTACCGAACAGGACAGAGGAATATCCGTTTTGTGACACGAATCCGATTTCTCATGAACACGAGGACTATAAGTTTTTTTTTTAATAATATAAAGCAAGATGGCGGTTTAAATCAGGCGCAAGACGAGAAGAGAGTGATTGGCAGTAGGAAGATCAACTGGACTGTTTGGAGGGGGTGATAAGTAGGGAATAGGGGATGTAGAGGGGTTTAGGCAAACAATTCAAACCACCGAACATCAACTGCGGGTCAGCTCGTGACCCCATCGAACCTTGTCAAATATCTGAACCAAACAGTTAGTTAATCGCTTTTCTAGGGTATCCATAAACCATAACTTATGTGCGAAAGAGTTATGTTCCCCATCATACTGATCAATTAATTCCTTAGAAGTGACGACAGGGGCTGAATAATCTCACAAATAGCCAGTAACGGGCTGGCAAGGCACTTTGGCGCCAGGTAGACTGAACACGCGCGTTCCCGCAGCCGCGTCCCTGGGTCTTGACAAACCGTCAGGCATGCAGAGATTCATTCTTATCACCTTGGAGGACGTCGCCCAGCGATGCTTCGAACTCTGGCAATGCGGAGACGCTGGCAGGGACGCGAGATGATGCAAACGTCACCTCTCAGAGGTGGAACAATGTCAAATTCCACCGAGGCGGAATACCTGGACGTAAGAGGACCTACCGCAATGGGGAATTCGATAAACAAGTGGGAATGCGGTGTAGACGATGACGTCATCTGTGGCGAATAAACATCCTCTCAGAACAACAAAACTACCGAAGTTTCGTAACTGCACTTGTTGCCAAGTCCACCAAAATCCTTGTAGATCTACCGAAATTAGAGACTAGGTCAACATTAGAGCTTGGCACTAGTTAAATACTTTTTAAACTACTTTCCACTCGTCAAGTAGTTACTTGTTGCAACTACACGGCTCATGGGTCTACTAATTACTAGTAATTGCAACCACTATCATGAAATTAAGGCAAAAATCAAGAAATTACGGTCTTGAACAAATGCGCCAAAGAAAAGCGAAATTTTTTGAAATCTGAATTTTGGTTTATAATTTTCAATAATGAACCTTTGCAATCCACCAAGAAAAAAAAATCTCCGCTTCACGGAAAAACATTGAATTGTGGATATGTTTACTGTAACTAAGTTTTCTACTTTGGTGTTTAAAATTTATTGTACAGAAATTGGTTTAGGTAAATCAGTAATGAACAGTACTGCCGTGCTAAGCCAGAAAGTCGTATCTTGACTTCACCCAACTTTCGGGAAAACGACCTAATAGGTTTCGTGGCGAAATAACTCTTTTGCGGGATTATTTTCCCTCCTTTTACCACAAGTAAAGGGTTTTTTCGAAGGAAATTAGTAGCCGAATCGATTTATGGTGTCAAAATTAAACATTTTCGAGTAGGTAAATGTCAAAAAACGATGATACGAGTTTACGCTCTCGTAAACCCGGAGTTACGACTATTCTGTTCTGCATACGCAACCATGAGACTTTGGAATGCTAAGCACATTTCCTGAAATTTCATTCCTGAAACTTTATAACTATCTTTAAATCAAGAAACCATCAAGAAACAACCTTAATTATTTTGTCATCCTTCTTGGCTCAAAGTCAATCGTATTCCATATTTGTGTTCAGAGTGTATGAAAAACAGCTGAATCAACAAAAATAAACGTTTATTCTCGTGAAGTTAAACGTGAAGTCACCACCAAATTCCGAGTTTTCAGAGGCAAAAAGTCGTATCAAGCCGATTCAGCATGCGAGAAGTCGTATCGTCGAAATCCTAAGGCCGATTTCCGTATCGGTGTCAAGATACGAGTTTTCTTCTTCTGAATCGCTGTATTACGACTAGTTTCTTAGCAGAATCAAGTTAACGCTCCTTAACGCAAAAATCAGGAGGCTTGTTTGAGGCATTTCTAGTAGAGATACGAATCGATAGAAATCGACCCCCAAAACTTCCGGGTACCAATAACTCAATTTGGTCAAATTTTCACGTTACGAAGTACTTTGGTGTTTAAAATAAAATAAAAAATTTAAATACCTGCCTCAGCTCAAAAACATATCCATGTTAAAAGTCTGCCAAGTGGGTGTGTCACATAGCTTCCTCGTATCCTTGACCCGATTGCATGGATAATCCGATGCGTAGTAGTTCATCTCGAAACAATAATCTCCAAGTACCTTTTAATATCACTATAGTTGGTCATCCATACACCATCGAATTTCGATCGAAAATGTAGACGTTAAGGCTGTTTCAAGGGAATTCTCGTTTGCGCGTGCGCAGTGGCTACTATCAGTCCTTCAATAGGGACTTCCATAGGGGGCCATCTACACCAATCTACACCAATCTGAACCTTTCCCCCGAATTCCGATCGGAATTCAAAAATGCTGCAAATTATTACACAAAGGTTTATTTATTTTTTTATATAGATCACTCGTCTGCAAAGAACTCGGCTTTGCCATTATCTCCGCCTACCAACCATAGATTCTACCCACCTACCAAGTAATTACAGTGATTGCATTTTGGTCAGAAAAATTTAAAAATTTCAACCCTTATTTTTACCCCTTTGAAGTGACTTACACCAACCAAAAGCTTCGGGGCACAACTAGACCCCGAATGGGGCCCATATACCAAATTTCATCAAAATTAACTAATTAAACAAAACTTAACGGCCAAATTTTTATTCGATTTTCGGATTCTACGTTCCTTGAAACGTAAACCAACAAATTTTGAGGGGGGGAGGGGCTAATTTTTTTCTTCTTGATCGATTCCATAATTATTGAAAATATTAAACCAAAATTGATTTAAAAAAATTACCGTCCGTCCGCCGTAAGCGGCTCTTTCCTTAGCTGCTTGGACCGATTTTGTTAAAATTTGGAATATTGGATCCATTTGTGGTGTAGATGAGCCCTGAAGCTTTTAGTTGATGTCAGTCACTTCTAAGGATTGTGAAATAGGTACCTAACAGCTGAAATTTTGATAGCTCAAAAACTTTCGATATAAAGGTATTGTTTTTCCATAAATTAAAAATAGCATTGAATTTTTAGAATCGAATGAGACCACCCAGAGCTCTGTAGGACTAACCGTTCGCTCAATCAGAAACACGAGTGTGAATCGCAAAAGAGGCCTAATCTCCGTTCAAAAATTTGCTGACTAAAATGCGATGGCTCGAGTTGAACTCAGTTTTGCGTCCTTAGCAACCAGTAGGTAATAAAATTTTCTAATGAAGGCTCCCACGACTTTCTGTTATAGTTGTCGAGTTAGGAAATTTCGAAAATTCTATACTCCACGGTAAAATGTGGTTTTACTGACCTCATGATTTTCATAAATTTGAATCTGAGGAAACTGTAACTCGCAACTGTACCTTATCTGTTCCTACTTCACTGAAGAGTTCGAGCAGAACTAAGAAGACAAATCTCCTTCGATCTCTCGTTCTCTTCTAGTTATGCCCCTACTTTACCTGTTGTGACAAAAACTAAACGACTGGTCATTCAACTGACATCGGGGGGACCTTGATGCGAATGTCGCAGTTCTGTCTGAAGGTCGGGATTCCCTGGTCGTCTGGCCTTTCGGTCGAGTAGAACGATAAACCAAAGCTGTTACGTCTGACGCGGAGTTTTCGGCGGTTTCTTCGGATATTTTGAAACACAAACGGAATGATTTATACGGTAGCTGGACAACACAGTTCATTATATTCACTAATACATAAATCTGTTAGTCCGGAACTTATTACTACGAAACCGCTCAATCGGTATTCAACATTAGTATTCGAAGGTTCTGGACGGTCAGTAAAAAAATAGTCGAAAACGACAATATTGTAGTTGACTCAAATTGACTACTATATCTTCAAAATTGGATTACCTACGTTAAACTTTTCTATCTTTTGAAATTCATGAAAATATCAACTCAGACCACTTGTGAGCCAATTCATGAATTTTTCCGAGTAAAACACACATCTTCCTCTATAAACTCATATTGTAGGTTACGATGTGGATGAGTCTTCGATCACGAACTGATTATCAATAGGATGCAGTTCTTTTTGGTCGATCAAAGACAATTTATTCAGCATCTGGTGAGCTACAAAGAGACTGAGAAGAAGAAACTATCCGATGAGAAGACGACTATATCCTTAAAATTGAATTACGTTAAACTTTTCTATTTTCTGAAATTCATGAAAATATCAACTCAGACCACTTGGGAGCCAATTCATGAATTTTTTCGAGTAAAACGCACATCTTCCTCTATAAACTCGTATTGTAGGTTACGATGTGGATGAGTCTTCGATCGCGAACTGATATCAATAGGATGGAGTTCTTGTTGGTCGATCAAAGGCAATTTATTGAGCATCTGGTGAGCTTCAAAGAGACTGAGAAGAAGAAACTATCATTTTCACCTAGCCTATCCCTCTTAGTGAACAACAAAATCTTCTCATACCCTGGGTTTCCAACTTGGCCTTTGATATCAAAGATGAGTAACCCAAAACCTCTTCAAAATCAAATTTTATGAAATTCACTACACTTTTGCTTCTTGGTGGGTGGAAACTTACTTTCGACAAAATTCACTTAATACCCACACAAAAATTGTTTAGTTTTTCAGTTGTCCAAAACCGTAGGTACTACTACACTGTATAAACTGGGTATGGTTTGAAAGTGTTAGTGATCCATATTCATGCTCATCTTGTCTCTCCGAACTCATAGAATTAACACGTTTTTGGCTGCGACGAATATAATCGCCGCTTGTCAAAAAATACCAAAATTCAGCCATTTTTGTCAATTTTTGGTTTATTACTTTCAATAATTAACCATTGGAATCGAGCAAGAAAAAAAAATAGCCCCACCCCCACTCTCAAAATTGTATGTTTTACGTTTTAAAGTACCTATGTAGAATTTGAAAATGGGGAATTTGCCTCACATTTTTTTATTTTTTTTTTCGAATGAGGGTTTATTTTTATGGAATAAAACCATAGTGAGCTGCTCGAAAACGCATCCAAAAAATTTAGAGAATTTAAGGAAGATGGAAATTTTAAATGTGGTGGCAATGTGTAAGAGGCAGCCATGTTTGAAACGTGATGGATATTCTACCAATCTGACTTCAAAGGAGGTTCTGTGGCGCTTACCACAGAAGCGGCACATACACGAACTTTAACCTTCCGAGTAGTGCGCACAAGAGTGCGCCACGATCTGGCAGGAAGAACCCTGACACAAAATTGACCAAAAGAAACAGTATTACTCACTTTTTTACAATACGAATCTATCTACTAGTTTATCAAGCATTATTATTCTTCATCTTCTCTTATTTAGTTTCAAGATTTGAAGCACATTATTCGAGTAGCCATTTCACTGGATCGTTTTGTGTGGCGTGCTAGAACTCTGTCTGTTGTCGTTGCTTTCGCGTCGTTTTTTTTTCTTTTTTTTCGTATGACGTCAACAATACTCCTCGATTTTCGCGGTGTTTTGTAACAGAGGTTCACTTGTTTAGTCATTTTCTCCTACGGTAATTTTTTCCGTTGGTTATTCCTAGTGTTAAACGTTATTCTAGGGCCCTATAATAGGATTTGCCTTGAAATTCCAGAATCTAAAATTGAGGCAAATTCCCCATTGTATTTTAAAAAATCGTTTTTTATGAAATTTTTGGTTTATGGGCTCCATTTGGGGTCTAGTTGTGCCGCGAAGATTTTGGTTGATGTAGGTCACTTCTAAGGGGTGAAAAATGAGGGTTGAAATTTTCAAAAGAGCCCTAGCTCTGAAAACTTGTAATAAAGATATTGATTTTTCGCCAATTTGAAATAGTATAAAATTTTTAGAATCGATTGAGACTACCCGGAGCTCTGTAGGACAAACCGTTCGGTCAAGTCAGAAACACGAGTGTGAATCACAAAGTGGTCTAATCTTCGTTCAAACTTTTTCTGGCCAAAATGCGATCGCTGTTCGTTTCTTCGAGTTGTATTTGGTTTTGGGTCCTTAGAAACCATTATTCAAATTTCCATTTCAAACCCCCTATTTTTTCGAATCGAGTGTGAAGCTTTTATTTTTTCCTAATAAAGTTGATACTGAATTAGGTAAGTCTATCTATACAGTAAAAATAATGCACTTTTGTGAAATAATTTGCAGCGTTTTGAAATGCTGTCTACTCGAGTCATGACTATGAATACCACCCTGAAACAGGTCAAAATCTCTGGTTTTTCCCTCAAAATGACGTTGTTTGCCAGACATGGTTAAAAAAGGGAAAAACTTATGAGATCATCGTATACTAGTATTTAGAGAATTGATTGTGATCTAAGCAGTGTCTAGTGATGATTGGGAAAATATTCACCACAAGGAAACAGACACGGAATCTAAGTTGTTCTGAAAATCAAAATATACGTGGAAATTTTGATTTTAGGACCCAAATTTGTTTGATTTCTGCACGATTACTAAGCTTCAGTATTTTCGTTAGTAAAGTAGCAAAATTGAGGTTTTATTTCAACTAGTTCATTGGTGAGTGTGAACCAGAATAAAGAACTTGTCAAATATCGGGACTGGTCATCCAGAAAGAAACGCCATTTTCCTCTTTCGATGATAAAATTTGGTTGTGTTTTGTGGTATAAAAAAAAATAGTTTTCGACTTTCTTTACAAAGTTGATGAGAACCAAGTAGTGAGTATGAGTTGGTTGGTGCTCTCTCCGCATGTACCGGTACATGTACAGGTATAGCTACCGTTGAGTGAGTTACAGTCTTACAGAAAAGATTGCTCAAAATCGGATTTCTTAAACATAGAAGGTACCCCACAATTGATTTATTTAAAGAACTGAAAATCATGAGCCTGGAACAATTGTATACTTTTAATATTGGTAAATACTTACTGAAGAACAAAAATGAGTTCAATGTGAGCTTTAGATATTCGAGAAATAAACCGTATAGAATGGAACTTCCCAAAATAAAAAAAGCTTTTACTGGTCGAGGCCCTATTTATCGAATGATAGTGGTTTACAATTGTATCTTCAATAGTATCCATCCTCTATTTGCCAATGAAAACCTATACCCAATGTATAAACTGGTTAATATTTTTAAAGAACAAGTACTAAAAATGGATAACATGATTGTTTCTAGTAATAAGTCAAGATACCCAATGTATGCAATCTAGTAAACTAAATAATAGAATCTGGTATTGCAATCGAAGTAGGTACTTGCCCGAATAATTAATTTTAATAATAATAATCTTGTGAGTTGGAACACCGTTACATATTTTTTATTGAATAAGTAATTTGTGGAGGTGATCTCGATATGTCTAGTCTACATACAGGAAAACGGGAATGGGAAACAGGCTCATGTATGCCGCCACAAGCAAGGCTTTTAGGCATACATTTACCCTTCAAGATGTTGCTGGTAAAAGAAACCAGATTATTCTGTAACTGGTTTTGAGATTAATACTACATTTATTATATATTATTCATTGTATGATGATGAAGGTAATAAATTTCATTTCATTTTCAGTTAACTGTCGGTTTTTGTTAATATCCGCTTTGATATTTTACCTGAACTTTGTTTTGACTTGCGTGAGATTTGTGTCCAGCTTCTTTTGCCTGAGTTTTTGTTTACTGTATTTTTCACCCCCTGATGAAGGGAATATATTTTCCGAAAGCTAGGCGATAACAGCGTTTCTTTCTGGATGACTCCCGATATTTGACAAGTTCCTCACACACAACATCTTAACCAGAATTAAGTTTTGGGGAAGAAATTGAGCTAAAACTGAAGAATTTGATGAAATTTGTAAGTTACCTTTTTAAGGATTTAAAGAGTTTTTTATGTCAAACATTTGCTGAAAAATATCGTGAAGGTTAAAATGACGGCTAATACAAAAGAAGATGGAAAAATTATGTTTTTTTACGGGTGAGGAAAGTAGTGTGACGAAGCACCATGTTTTTCTTTGTGAAACCTTTCAGTATTGTTGAGTTTATAGAAGTCGTTGAGCCCTTTTTCTCTCAGGAAGTGAGTTCGAACTGAAGGGGAAGGGCTGTGACGTCATGGGAATGATCCCCTCGGTTCACGTGGGGTCATTACCCCCCACCCCATATAGTCGAACTACTGCGTCGCAGCCCCGCCCCGCCTTCCCGCCCTCCACCTCGGATCCACGTGGTCCACGTGGCAGCCGACGGGACCCTTCCACGTGGGGCGTTACTGGCTTGTTTACGTTCAGAGGCGCGTCTAGCTTTACTGGCACGCAACCGTGAGCCCAGATCTCCGTTCTCATTCATGGCTGTAACCTCATTTCCTTTCATAGGCTGAAGGAGAGATTGATTAACTTTGATAACTGATATAAACTCGTATGTACTGCTTGGACGCCCATAAAACCCCCTGTGAAAACTCCGCAATTACGTTACTGATAACTTTAAGAGATTTCCCCCGCTATCTAACGAAAAAACCCGGATTCATTCTTCTCTACATTGTTTTCTTCCTTGAATTGTGTAATAATAACATGTACATGGAATTATTTGGTGTAAAAAGGATTGATTGTAATATTGAAAAGTACCACACACAAATTCCTCATACATTTTATTCTTACGTTCATGATGCTGGTTTTCCACGTCAAAAAACAGCAACACAATTTTTCGCAAGCACTGTGGCTACTGATCGGATCTTGATGAAGTCTGTGTAGTTTTTCTAATGTGCAGCTCAAAACTACCCTCCAATTTTGAGCAAATTCGAGCTATTGTCGAGTAACTTTCAAATTGACGAATTGCAATGTCCTCCAAATCAAAATTTCCAATTAATCAGAAGCTCCAAGGCTTCAAAATCTCCATCGTATCGAATTGTCCAAGAAATCTAAATGTCTAATGTACCAAAAACTCCAACGTATCGAAATGCCCAATATTTCAAAATGTCCATCGTATCAAAATGTCGGACAATGTTTTTAACCCATAACTTGGCAATGTGGCTTTGAAGCAACAACATTCTTCCCAAATCAATAAAAAAATCTCGAAACGTTATAAAGGTTCAAATTTGAATAACTGAAGACCCTAATTTCTTCATCATTTCTGGTTTAATTTGTTCATGAGCTTGTTATGGTAGTTTAAATTCAGATATTCGGAGAAAACTCGCGATATTACCATAATTTCTTGTTAATTTGGGTGGATTGGTATTTTGAAACCTAATTGCTAGAATTTATGTTATGATCGAGTTTGATGAATGTTCTGGTTAAATGCAACATGAGCATCAGTATTGTAAGGGGCCACCCACTTACGTAGTATATAAAATATTACCTATTTTATAATAGAAAGCACGTCTTGCATTATTTCAAAATTGACTTTAATAATCCTTTTTCTCTCCAACCTTTCGTTTCTTGACAACCATACAAAAAATACTAAACAATAAAAAACTGGTGCAGCAAAATTCATTCAGTTAGGTAGTTACACCCCCCAGCTCGAGCATTGCTCCTCCAATGATATAAAACATAATTCTTTATTGTTGCCTCCTTGATTTTTCCTTTCTCCTCTTCGTAGAAAATTTTTTTGGGATAATATTTATGTTCTTGATGCTTTTCACAATGAAGGGACCTTTGACGATTGGATCTTTCCCCTTTGAAGCTGGACTAGGATTGAACAACCCTCTTTGAATTTAGGATTCTGTTTCGGGTGTCTTCTATTAACCCATTAACGCCCAAAACTTTTCTTCCGTATATATTTTGAAAATGAATCTGATATTTCGACCCAAAATAGTCTAAGAACACTGGAAAAATAATTATAAAAATCTCCTGGTCTAATTTCATGGATTTACGTCGCCATATCGCAAGGACTGATTTTTTTTTTTACCTGAGATTTTCGTAGATTGTATCATGATCTCACTGGATATACTAGGAACTTTCTTGGAATATTGGATGATGAATACGTCCCATATTAAGTGAGTAATCCATCAACCAATTTTTACGTCCATAATTCGTCAAAAAATACCACTAAAGGGGTCATTAGACAAAGCATCGTTGCCCTGATGATGACAAAATGGGTATTTGGTAGTTAAGTTAGTTGGGTATTATTTCTTACAACCTCTAGCCAGGTCAAGTACCTAGTCAGCTTGAAGATGACATCCAATGAGCTAAGTGCTACACCCAATTGTCAGACTACTCCGATTTACCGCGTATTTTGTGGAATAATCGATTATTCTGATGACATCCAATCAGGTCATTTACCCAATCCAGTTCTAGATGAAGCTTCGCGCTATGTGCCACACCCTCATGGCACATGATTAGACAGATCTGGAGAAAAGGATCGCAAGATCAAAGTCTTCTCAATGACTCAGGAAGGTGACCAGTAGCCCAAACAGAAGGGCCCCTATGTTGCTATATGGCAGTACTGGTCGTTAATAGGTTAACTGGAGTTTCATTTTTTTCATTAAACGCTTGTTGATCTACGTCCAACTTTGAATTTTCTCTCAGATAATGGCGTTGGATTCCATTTTTGCTGTGGGCTGGGAGTAGGGGAACGTGGTTATAAGCTTTGAAGTGATGTGAACAGCCTAAAGCGGTTGTCTGTGACCGGTTCACGTGTCCAACACCAGCATCAAGGCATCTTTTCCACCCACATTTGAAACTAGGATACAGTGCTAGAAATTGCTTTACATCTCTCACTTTCCTCTCTGCCAGCCCATTTCCTCCTGGATGTTACGGAGATGTGGTGACCCAGCTGATGCCTCTTGCCTTTGCAAATTCATCGATTTCTTTGGATAAGAACTGAAGTCCATTATCGGAGACTATCCGTTTCACCTTGTCAATGTGAGGAACATCCTTGAGAAATCGTAGTACTGCAGTGCTGCTTTCTTTCATAGCCTTCGCAACAGTGAGACGGCTGAACTCGTCAACAACAACCAAGAAGGATTGGGTGACTGGTGTTGAATCCGACTTCTGGATGGTCGACAAGTCTCTTGGAACTGAATCTTTAAGGCAACATCCAGGTGCTGGAATCATAGGTTTACAAGTTTTTTACAAAAATTTGAATTGAAAGTTTGTGATGCTGATAGTTGTGTATTTACAAAACTAGATGGGGAAGAAAAATTGATAAATGCAATTTTTGTCGATGATGGCTTGGTTGCAATAAGAAATTATAATCCTGAAATTATATTGAATTTTTTGAAAACTGAATTTGAAATAAAAGTTTCAGAAATTATTGATAACAGTGTTTATCTGAACTTGGAAATACAAAGAAAAAGTAATGGATCAATTTTACTTACCCAAACTAGTAACTGGTTTGTCTTCAAAAATTCTTGTTAATGTCTTCAAAATTTTGTTAATGTAACTGTTAAATTAACACAATTTTGAAGACATTTCGAATGGATGATTGCAAAGCCCTAGCAGTTCCCGCTATGATTCAAGATCTAGAACAAGACAATGAGGAAGCAGTGGGAGTACCATTCAGGGAGGCAGTTGGTGGCCTACTATATCTCTCTATTACCACGAGACCAGACATAGCATTTGCTGTCAATAGTGTTAGTCAACACATTACAAAGCCTTTGAAATCTCATTAGAATGCTGTGGAGAAAATCTTCCGTTACTTACAAGGGACCAAAACAATAGGAATTAAATTTTTATCGGGAGATACTTCACAAATTCAAGTATACTCAGACGCAGACTACGCTGGAGATTTGAAAACTAGAAGATCGACAACTGGTATAGTTGTAAAAGTAGGGAGTGGCAGTATCATTTGGACATCACAAAAACAGAAGTCAGTTAGCCTGTCAACCAGCGAATCTGAATACATCGCAGCGAGTCAAGGCGTAAAAGAGCTGCTCTGGGTTAAACGACTGGAAGGAATTAACTGGAAAGGAAGGGAATCCAACATTATACGTAGATAATCAGAGCGCGATTCGACTAATCAAAAATCCCGAATTTCACAAGAGGTCGAAACGTATAGATGTGCGATACCATTTCATCAGGGAGAAGTTTGAAGAAAAAGAGTTTCACCTCGAATATATTCAAACACAAGAGCAAGTGGCTGACATTTTAACAAAACCCTTGACGAGAGACAAATTCATAGTATGTCGCGAGAAGCTGGGACTCGGAACGATGGAGGACTTCCAGAAAATTGGATGAAAGTGGGAGTGTGTTGATGGATTCATCCAATTGTAGTAGTGACTCCATCAGCAAGTTGATTTTGTCACCTGTTGACAACCAAAGTTTCCTTTATTCAAATATTGTCTCTTCAAATATTGTATTCAAATATACAGTAATTTCTTCTCTTCGATAATTTCGTCTTGTCAACACGCTAATTCACTGTGTCTAATTCTCTCTAAGACTATCGATATCTTGGCAATGTATGATTGCGATGGTCTAAAGCCATTTTTGCGATGGTTTAAGGCCATAATTTTTTAAACATGTCGAATTAGACCTACCTCTTCTACAATAATCCTCTATTTCTCCTTCCTCGAGTTCATCACCTCCGTGCAAACTCATAACGAAACACACTTATGACATTTTTGACGTACTCTTATTTCACACTGAATATAACTGACAACGGAATATCACTGTCCAGATACATGGGCATACTCCCAACACAATAATGAAAACCACATCAGCGCCAGGGTTGCTTGCATTGGTTGGTCGTGGTCTGTTTTTTGGGTGCAGCTCCGATCTGTTAGTCCTCATATTACTTCTTGATGAAATATAGCACTCAATTTTAAATTATTTGAATCCAAATTGCCACGCCGACAAATAGAATTTTTCCCTTGTTTGTTAGCGTCTTCGCACTTATAAAAAAATATATTGGAGCGATTGGTCGACCTCCTTTTTCTTTTAAGTGAAGGGTTAAGGACCTTTGGTAGTGATGAAGCAAGAATATTTCATTGAGGATTTGCATACCCCTCGCCATCGTCCGCCGTCGTTCACAAATCATACCATAAAATCCCCATCTTGTTCTTTAATTAAACCCTGGAGAAAAGCAGTCCTCCGCCAGTCGTCGCTTTCATTGCCTGGGTATTTTAAACCGTCCGACAACCCTTCCGTGCATCCTCCCTTCTTCACTTCCTAACGAATCTCGTTTATTACCTTGTAATTCCATTATGGTTTGTGTCCCACTTCGGGAGGGTAATGGAAGACGCACTAGTCGGCTTTGATGAGTTTTCGCTCTAGAAGGGCGGCATGGTGTGGGACGGCAGACGGTTTTTGATCGATTTATCGATCAGCGGTGGTTGGCATCTTGGCCGAACCTGGAACGAGTCTGCCGCAGATGTCGCGTTCTATTTCGATTTGGGTTCATCCACTATTATCAAATGTCAACTGTACAAACCGAATTCATCTGGCAAAATTTTCAATTCCAAACTTCATTCTTAAGGGACCACTTCACCCAAAATTAAAATTTTTCGTTTTAGCGAATTTTCAAGGAAATCGAAGTTATTGCAATGGCCTCAACATTTTTAGAACGGACTTTTTCGAAAATGTTTAATGCTACCCGAATTATGCCGATTAGGCTTCAACATGAATATCCTTCCATTTCCCATCCCTTCGGATGAACTCGCCACTGCTGAAGTATGTGCAAAACCAGGTACTCGTACTGCTAATTCTTGTTGACGATAGCAGTTGTTCGACATGCATGTAAATTTTTGAGACATTGTCGTTCCGTCGAGTGGCGCCATCATGAATTTTAATGTGGTAGCCACCTACCTTGCCTGCCGTGATTTGAATACAAAGGTTGCACTAATTCGTTCACTTCGTTTCGTCTGTACCGTGATAAATATGACCAGAAACCGAAACTTACCTACCTTATCGTACATTGGGAAGCTAATCAAACTTGAGAATCGATGTACTCAATCAGACGTGATTACCACCCCCCATTGTGTAATATCACCGTTGACCCATTTACGGGGGTTAATTTTAATTTTCAGAGGATAAAAATGGATTTTGATCTCGGCGAGATCATGTATTTTCTTGACTTTGGGCATCTCAGTGTTCCTGGGATTCATAACCAAGCTTTTACAGACCCCAGAAAGCCACACATTAATACGTCGTTTTGACGTACTACCAACTTCAGTTGAACTGTCAGCTGACAAGAGCCTTGCTAGGGTTGCCCAGTCTTAGGGATTTCAGATTCTTCAAAATGAATCGATCTCTCATGGCTTCTCATTGCCTCACCGCCCTGGGTAGGGACAAAAAACGCACGCTGCCGGCGATGGGCCTTGAACCCACGATCCCCGCAGAGTTCGGTCCAAAGTCCACCGCCAAACAAAACGACGCCACCGACCGTAGCGATGGGTATTGATGATAATTTATTTCCCTCAACCAGCTGATGGAAAGGACAGGACCGATTCTCGAATTTTTTAATCGATTCTCCGATTCTTCAAGGGAAAACAAATCTAAAAGTATCGATATTTTTTCAAAATAATCGATTTTTAGAGAATCGATACTGTTTGCCATCCTTACCGAGTCAGCACCATTATGCAATGCACCGCAAGTTGAACTGACGTTATAACTTACTTACCCTAAAGTTATATGTCGAGGAGATGGTCTGATAACATTTTTTTTCTTGTTACGGGAGTGGGGAAATTCTTTAAGAGCGAAGGGGAAGTTCACCCTAACAGTGTTGGACTCCCCAGCATTGGGCCTACTAACTAAAACCCCACTCCCTCTGCTCAGGACTCATCCCGGAACCACTTGTACAGTATTACTTCAGGGTGAGCCCTTTTTTGTGCCAAAAGGCTGCTCCTACTTCTGCTCCCCAATCTGATCTCTCCATAAATTCTATTCCTCATCTAGTTCTTCCCATCTTCCATCCAGCTTTTTTGCTTTGAGGACTGCTGCGACAAATACTTTCATTGCGTCCCAGCTGGACTTGTTCTTAATCATCTCATTTATGATTGTCTGTGGACGCAACGTTCCGATGACCTCTTCCGCACTCCTCCTCATGCCCTCCCATTGAGGGCATGTGAAGAAGGTGATGCAGACATCATCCTCTTCTATCCCACAGTATCTGCACTCTAGGTCAGTGGCTTTCCCGATCTTGAAGGAGCGGAAGTATCCATGCCCTGAGAGGAATTGAGTCAAGTAATAGTTCACCTCACCGCGTTTTCTCTCCAACCAAGCCTTTAGATCGTCAATTATGAGGGCTGTCTACCTCTGCTTGCCACCTACGGATGGTCTCCTCCCGCTCTTCCTTCTTTACTATGGATATTGCCTCTGCCTTTCTGATTCTTATCCTTTTTCGCTCCAATGCCTGGTGGTATAATGGAACTGTTCTAAATGCTCTACAGATTCTCAGAGCTCCCCTCCTCTGTACAGCTTCCATACGTGCCCTGTACTTTTGGTACCAAAGGGAGTCTGCCCACACTTCTGCTCCATACAGCATAATTGCCTCTGCAGTTCTCATAAGGAGTTTCCTCTATGGTCTGATAACATCGTTTGATAAATTTGACCTACTTGGTACTGCAAGGAAACCAGACAAAATCCAATTCCAGACCAGATAACTTCATTGAATTTACTCGGAATAAGAAGAACACCTCCTACCTTTCAATCATCACTTTATAGGTATATTAAGATAATTACTGGAAAACAATAGATAAAAGTCTTTATGCTTGAAACAGTAATTGAAATGGGGAAGTTATGGGATATCGAAATTAAGTGAATAAAAACGGATAATTTATCACGAATGAAAAAAATGTCACCTTAAATGAAAATATAGCATCCACTTCTGATGAATGGTGGAAGAGCAGCCTCATCAGGTTTTCTCCTTTAATTCTAATTACTTGACGAATGAATTAAATTTCCCGCTTTTTAAAAACATCGATTTTTTACCTTACGATGTTTCATCGACATCGATATTGCTATGAAATATCGACATCGACATCGATGTTTTCCGTTCGATGTCCCATCCCTAGTTGAAAGACCACACCTACATGTTATAAAGTAGGCAGTGTTATTTACGACACTTTGAAACCATCGATAATGCCTCAACATCTCAAACCCTCCAAATTGGCAATCCGCTTCTTGGGGACCTTTGGAATTCCTCTGATACTTCTTCGCCGGTTTTGCGAATCTTCCAGTCAGAAGAGGTCTGAGTGGCGATTGTGGAAGGTCCGGGAAGGAAATTCCAGCGCGGAGTGCATTGTTCGAACCTGGACGATGACTCCTCGACCAGACCAGTGTTCAGACCCGCCCCTTCAAGGTAGTTGGCGAAGAAGCCACCGAGAGCGTTGCGTTCGCGCAGTCTGGGCGGGAAAAATACCTTCTTCCTGTGGGATCCAAGTTCAAAGCCCTTTGAGCCGTTTCCCGCCGTAATTCTTTGGGGGGAGGGCGAGTTGAGCGTCTTCTTCAAGGACTGTTCTGCCTATCTCATCCACAGCGTTTTCTAAGCAACTTTGGTTCCGTCTCTTCGGCCAACCCTTGTTCCGGCCACAACTTCAAGAAATCCTTTTCCGTTTTGTAGCGTTCCCCCTTTGATTCTAACATTTTGCGAATTGAATTGAACTGTCCAAAAATTGAATAAAGGGGGTTTCAGTCAGGCAATAGGTAGCCGTTCGTATTTTACGAAATTGAAGAAAAATTTTTGGAACATACTGTAAAACGTATGCCAAGTGGGTGTGGCACATAGCTTCCTCGTATCCATAAACCGATTGTACAGATGATCCGATGCATAATAGTTAATCTCAAAACATCAATCTCTAAGTACCTTCCACTATTCTCATGGAAACCATCTACACGTCAACAGATCCTAAACATTTTCATCGAATTCGGATGAAAATTTTAGAAATTAAGGCTGTTACATGGATTTTACGTTTGCGCATGCGCAGAGGCCACTGTCAATCCGGGGGCGATGATTTTCATAGGGGACCATCTACACGCCAACCCGCAAAACCCCTGGAAATTTCTTCGAAATCGGACAATCACTTCGTGAAGTTATTGAAATCAAAATTGAAATTTTGATGTTTTATTCGTCCTGAACTACTTCATAAGTTCAGATCTGCAAGAGCGGCTGTTGATTTGTATTTTCCCCTCGAAATGGTGTTCGTCGCATCAACGAATGGATATCAGTGATCGTCAAAAAATCTGGGGTAGCACTCCAGGGTTAAACCTGGGACAAATCTGTTTTAGATAACGAAAAGTATTCAACTTCAACGAAGAGATTGAATGTAAAGACAAATGAAAGTGGTGGTGTGATATTTGTGAGAATGAGGAATTTCACCGATTTCTGTTTGCATTTTTCCTGAATAGTTAATGGTGTGGGATAGATGAAAATCGGGCTGATTTCGGAAAATAAGTCTCCTGTTATTTTTGGGAGACAATCAAAATTTTTAATTTCAAAACTAACCGGGAAAACAGACGTGCAGCGGGAACGCTCGCTGATTGGGCTGTTCGGATCGCCGTCTCCTCCCAGTGTTGCCCATTGGGACGACGAAATCGTGTTTTCTAAGAGAAAAGTTATCAAACAAAAACAGGGGAAACCTAATTTTCCCCATCTCGCTTATTCTATTTTTTTCTTCAGTTTTTCGATTTCGAACTTTACTTTTTCATGAAATTTTGCATCTGGGGACTATAGATTTCTCGATCTCAGCGCTTCAAGCGGCCATAAATGAACTATTCCAGGATGACGTCATTTTCCCGTTTTTTTTTAAACATTCGTATTTTCTACACTGTTTTGTTTATTCGTAAATTAGGAAGTTCGGGCTGAAAGTTTGCCTTAGGGGTTTTTAGAGGTGCTGAATCCGATTTTGGGGTCAAAAATAGGAAATTCCGACATGGTGAAATTCCTCAATGAGGAATTGATTCGTAATTGATTCTATTCGATAGAAAGCTTCTGGGAAAAGATTGTTCAAGCGAAGATTACTACTTATATCAAGACGTGCCGTAGGTACAAATTCTCCACACATCAATGACAGCAGATCCGATCTTGGCCAAATTTGATGATCCCCCATGACTCTGTTCATGTATTTTCCCTAGGATGCTTTGTTCACATCCACCTGGCTGACGTTTTTTCGGACTCTTCGTGTCATTAACTTGTCTATCTCCATTATTAACTTGTCTCCATTACTCTGTGCTTCGTGTTGTCAATAACAAGTTGCTGCATCAATCCGTCCATCACTTCGCATTGCCATCATCCATCTGCTCTTTGGATTTCATCAGGCCGTGGTTCTTCGAGTAATTTTAAGGCACGTGGTACCTTTCGAGTCTGGCGGGAAAAAGCTAGGCGACGCCACCTGCCGCCATGTGGTGGACTTTGGAGGGCAAGGGCCCCAGTCAGGGTCAAGGCTGGACGTATCCTTCGATAGCTTTCACTTTTTACCTTCCACAATTCTCGAAAAAGTGGGATCTTTCAAAGATCTTTGAAAATTTGTTTTCTTGGTCAATTCCAAAGGTTCATTATTGAAGATAATAAACCCAAATCAGTAGGCATGTGTTTTGAAACCAACAATTACCCAATTTTAAGCCTCTTCCCCCAGAACAGCTTTGTAAATACGGCCAAAAACGGTTTATTGGAGATACAATTGCTGTGAACTTGAACCAAATGGTTTCATTTTAGAGGTAGCAAGTACGTGAGAAAATAGCAATTTTGCAAAAATGGGTTGGTAGGCCGTACTTAACCCCTCTTGAAGGAAGCAAAAATATCAAAGTATAAAATTTTGACCGTTGATACCTCACACCGTCTTTTTTCGATAACTCTTCTTTTTGAAAAGAGCTGATACACCAACAATTTTGATGAATAGAAGACCCCAAAATCTCCTCTACATCCTTTTGCTAATTTTGTAGCTGAACTATCATTCTTACACGTGCTCCATTTGTGATGAACTCCTTAGTTGCCATACTGAGCTGTCTCTTTGTTTCTGTTCGATTATAATATTAATTATGAATTACAAATGATTACGGAATTCATATTGTATAAACTGACCTCTCCTACGGTCAATCAACTCGCGGAGCTCACTCCCATCTTTCGTGTTCGCAATTAATTGACATTGTTATCTTGACGTTCAAGGATCCGCTACACCACGACCCACTGATATGTCCCAACAATTAATCTTTTGAATATCCCATTTTTCAGAAATAACAGAACGTGATGACAAATACATCGAACAAACTCCCCTTACTGCGTAGAGCCTTTGGCTAGAATTTAAGAAACATGGAACATGCTTTAGCCGCGCTTTTCTGCCGAGTAGGGATGTGGTGAACGGGTGAAGAATACCCCCCCCCCCCCCAAGTTTCACTTTCGCGTCTCCCTCTCCAAGTGACACTTTTCGGGTAGTTAGTCCAGGGCTAAAGCATGTTCCATGCTTTAACTTCTGCCAAGTTGGTGAGGCACGAAGCTTCCACGACGGACGATCCATTCGTAGGGGAAACACAAATCTATGATCTTAAAGTACATCCAAATTTGAGCAAAATCAAATGAATGCGGATTTACGGACGCTTCAGAGATTAAATTTATAGGAAAAGTAGAGCTAAATATCAAGAATGAGATTCTGAGATAAGAGATGGCATCACCTATTGGGCCAAATTTGTTTACCCCTCTAGTAACAAAATATTTCATTTCTGCAAACAAATTTCTCTTCGAGATTCACACAAAATTGTAGGTAAGTCAAAAAGTGCAGTTTTCTGTTCACTGCTCAACAAAACATATTGTTAAGTAATGCATGCATTCCAGGGGACATCCAATTGGATAAGCGGTAGACCAGTTTAAACTTGTGCAGACGACATAAGATTTTGTCTCACACACACACACAGACATACACCTATGATTTTTTTTTCGCGGATTTGGATTCAGAATGGTCTAAAATGGATTACTGTGTGGTTATTTTTTTTCTCTGTTGAGTTTTGTCCAACTTCACCCCTGATTGATCGCATAAGGACGCCCAAGTCTTACTGTGAGACGTCCTAAAAATTAAATTTTGAACGGTTCCAAGAGGCCTTACTGCCATTATGTAATAATTTGCAGCGTATCTTTTCTTGATAGCCCACAAATGGGAAAAACGTCGGCCAAGTTGGTGCTTCCTCGTAGCCAGCCACCTCGTATCCATAACCCGATTGTATAGATGATCCGATGCATAGTAGTTAATCTCAAAACATCAATCTCTAAGTACCTTGCACTACCTTCATAGGGGACCATCTACACGCTAATCCGAACAATCCTGAGAAATTTCGTCCAAATAAGATGGAAATGTAGAAGTTATGGCTGTTACAAGGAATTCACGTTTGTGCATGCGCAGCAACTACTATTATTCTGGGGCAGATGATTTTCATAGGGGACTGTCTACAACCTACTCTGCATAATCCCTGATAATTTCATCGAAATCGGATGAGAATTGTAGAAGTTATGGCTGTGGCAAGGATTTCATGACAGACAGACAGACACGGAACCAAAATTGTTCAGGAAGGTCTAAAACGTAATACGCGAGTGGAAATCTCGATTTTGGAGATCTTTTTTTTCAGCCTTGAAAAGTGAAAACAAAGCTTCCGCTACCTTGGTAGACTCGGAAGCAAAATTCCCACATGGAAACCTGCTGGCCGCACCAAGGAATTTTCCTTCTGTTCTGCACTTACAGGCTCTGCCGATGATGAATGGATGCTCCACTTGGGATTTATCAATTTGTATTCTCATTAACATATTGAGGAGGGCATCGTGCCAACGGTGAATTCTGGAGCCGACAGTACTTCACCAGATCGACGGCCGCCCCCGTACGAATTTCGAGCCAGTTCGCTGACTCACATGACGGTTCCTGACTTGGTTGAGTGAGATGCCGATGATTTATTGATCCGGACATGCGGGGCCCCCGTTTCGGAACGGAAAGAGTGGATCTGGGATCGGCACGAGATAATTCTGGATGTTGGGCGACCTAGATCCGAAAGGAAGTTGAAGAGGATGATCCGAAATATGAACATTTCCCACATTGTTTTATTGAGTCGGACGATGATTGAACTGTTGTTGGTCGAAATGACTGTAAGTTTTCAGGTCGAAAAACAGGTTTTTCGAAAGATCGGCTAGAATAGATTGATTCACTTTTTTTAAATTTGAAAAATGTTCACCTGTTTTAGCCCGAAGATGCTGGCAAGTTGTCCAGGGAAAATGTTGCTAACGATAAAATAACACAAAACCAAAGTAGCCTTTCTTTAAACTTAAGTTGGGCATAACTTCAGGGTTTGATTCTACAAGGTATTTAAAAAAATATCTCGTAACAATATTGTTTTAACCCTTTGTTTTTTCAAGTTTTTTCATATTAACCCTGTACTTGGCAAAAGTATCTCCACGGCGCTTCTCTAAAATTTCCCCCCCTAAAGTGTACTATAGGTCCTCCAAAAACATGTTAAATTGAAAAAGTTTCTAAAATTTTGTTTCTAAAAACCTATGTTATCGTATACTTCCAAGTCACTAAATATCTCTTAACTAGCTCTTATTAAATAAAATGTATTTTGTTCTATTTCAGTAAGAAAAAAAATCCATAAAATAAAATAGTGGAAGTAATGATTAATAGCAAGGTTTAATTATTATACCTTCTCACTTGCTGGACGTAGTGATTAGATAAAGTAGTAAACGTGAATGTACTCCAATACAACTTCTACGCAGTCTCAACCAAAGACTTAACGAGTTAATTATCTCAAATTTTGGTAGTTTCCCTGTTGGGATTTTTTTCAATTTTTCCCCTAAAATGAACACTTGGCCCTCTAAAAACGTGGTAAAACTGAAAAAGCTTCTATATTGTTAGAATTTGTACAAAAAACACGTATGGTATATTAGACGTTGTGAAGTACAGGGTTAAAGATTTTGCATCCGAGTCTACCAAGGTAGCGGAAGCTTTGTTTTAACTTTTCAAGGGTGAAAAAAAAAAATTCCCCAAAATCGAAAATTCGTTTTACGTTCTAGACCTTCCTGAACAATTTTGGTTCCGTGTCTGTCTGTCTGTGTGTCTGTCATGAAATCCGTGCTACAGCCATAACTTCTTCACTTCTCATCCGATTTCGATGAAATTTTCAGGGGTTATGCAGATTAGGTTGTAGACAGTTTTGGTAGACACGATTTTTCGTGTTTTCGACGTTACGTCTTTAAAACTGTCATAACTCATGTTATTTACCAAGTAAATTAAAATTTGAGGATATTGTTGGGAAAAGTGTTATATTGCCAAGCTATCTAAAGCCAAACCAAAATCTTTCAACTATGAGACATTTTTAAAAAATCAAGTCAAAAACCAAACTTTAAAATTTTTTTGATTTTGTCTCTTTTTTGTTTTTTTGAAAACTTGAAAAAACAAGCGGTTAAAACAAAATTGCCATTAGACATTTTTCGTTGGAAATACCTTGTAGAATCGAACCCTGAAGTTATGCCAAGTTAAGTAGACACCCTGTATAAAGAGGACCTGAAAACCTAGAGTCATTTCCCACCTTGAAATATCACAGTGAGGACTACACCTGAATACACTTCAAGAGCTGAAGAGCTGGTTTCACTTACATTCTCAATCGATGTTCATTGTTGCTTCCCCTTTACCAGAGCCCACCAAAATTCATTCATCGAGTAGGAGGAAAACGCTTCCAAGTTGGATGGGCAGTTACATTCAGTAGTTTGTACTTAGTTTTGTTAATAGTTTGTTCATATGAACTTGAATAGAAAAGTAGATCTCATCATGCAGCAGAGGAATTTTAATAAAAGTACTCTTGCTAGCATCTAAATTTAATAGGTTTGTCTGTATTTTAGTAAGTGTATATTTTTATTTATTCAAACTGTTATATTGACTGTGATTTTTTGCGATTATTGTGCTATTTTATATTCCAGCCTGTGATACATATTTTTTTAATCAACTGTGACATACGTGTTAACACATTCAGTGCGGCCGTCCCGGATCCGGGACAGCAGCTACCCTCCAGCCATGCGTCTGTCCCGGATCCGAGCCACTTACCCTTTTGTTGTTATCGGCCGGTATAAGGTTCACGCACTGCTTCAATCGAATTTGTTTTCATCTGTAGGCGGGCTGGAGAGTCTCTGAAGTGTGAAAATAACCTCAGTTTCAATGTTCACGAACTAACAACGCATTTTCCTACATCTACAATGCCAGACGATGTGACTAAACGCAAGAACTCAAATCAGGTTGGCTGGAAGTTCCCCAATCAATGGTCCGCAGTGAATGTGTTAATTAAGCATATTTTGTTAAAGATTGTTACTGATTTATTTTTTATTTTGTGTTACTTGTCCGATAGTTGATGGCCCAGGGCTCAGTCCGGGTGGGGGGCTCAACTCTTGACTCAAAATGTCCAACGTATCAAAATATCCTATGTTTCAAAATTTCGGAAGAATCAAATTTCCAACGTATCAAGGTGTCCCATGTCAAAATATCCATCTTTACAAACTATTGAGTGAATCAAAAGATGAATATCAATATATCCAACGTATCAAAATGCCCAATGATTCAGAATGTAGAACCTCGAACGCTCCCATTACCAATCTTGTGGGTACGATATGCTATGTGCCACACCCTCTTGGTAGATGTTTTCCTGTCAATTTAGAACGGAGTGTTGACAGTCGGCTCGTTCCGAAATAAAACTCCAGGAAATGAGCGATTCCACCTCTGCGATTTCGGCAGTCGCTTCAATCGCGTCGGGACATCTGCACGTGTGCCGCTCGCAATGCGATGCTCAAGATAACCGCAATGACAATACAACATTGACCTTCGTAGTTGGTGATTTACGTCGTTAGGGCTCCAGATCGTGGCTGGGGGGGTTTCCGTTGAGTCGGAACGTCGAATAATGACGGGCGTCCTAAATATGATGGGCACGCAAATGACAAATAATTCAACGATGAGTCCGTTGAGCGATGTAATCGACGTCGACATTAGCGAGTGAAAACTACGGGATGTGCACCGAAGGTCTATAATAATTATACTGTTGAAATTACAGTATTGTTCGGGCGATTTCCGATTGTTGGAGAGGCTCAATATCATTTGTGTTTGCCAACACAGCGGCAAGGCGGATATTTTCGCTCAATTGCGGTTACAGGAATGATTTTCATGATTGAATTCGACTGAAGTTGAGTCCATAAAAAATTATCTAACCTTCAGTCCTTTGTAGCTCCTAAAGTATGCAATCTCTGAAAATTACATCGAAATTTTATGTATAATCTCTAGTATGAGGATGCACCTTCATTTCCCCTTCATCTATCTCATCCATGGTATTGTACTCGTATAAGGGGCGACAACAATCAGCAACATATCGCTTAGAGAAATGTCCAGTTTATTTACAAAAACGACTGCCAAGTGGGTGAGACACATAGCTTCCTCGTAGCCATAAACCCTTTACATACTGAGTGTCCCATGTTTAGGACCGGAAAACTTCGGGAGTCGATTCTACAACTGATTTAAGTAAAAAATGTCTCTTAGCATTTTCGTTTCAACCCCTTGTTTTTCAAGTTTTTTTTCCATTTACAAATTTTGGTTTATTATTTTCAAAATGATCCTTTGGAATCGACCAAGAAATTATTTGACATTTTATGTCTTTACTATGGCACATAAATGAAAAATCGTCACGCGGGGAGCGTTATGAGGGGAGCGTTACGAGGGGAGCGTTACGCGGAAATTTCTGACGATTTTCACGTACAACCAATCGTTCCTAGGGAAAACTAACTTCCTCATTTTCCACCCCACAAAAATCGTTCACCACTCATTGGAAAGCTCTCAATTTATTAAACATAAGACATAAAATGTCTCTCGTGGTTGCGTACTTGTACGAAAGCTGTATCCACCGTTTGTGTTTACTTCACAAATGGGTTTAAATTTTTCATGTATTTTAGAGGTTAATTATATGTTTATTGGGCTTTCTAATCATTTTTCCTGAGTTTTAAGAAAGAATTTCAGTCGAATTTTACGGAGAATAAAGCAACTTAGAAAGTGAACTTAGTAACTTTTTTAACAACCCTTCAAAATGTGATGGTTTACGTTTCAAGGTACGTAGAATCCAAAAATCGAATAAAAATTTGGCCGTCCGTCCGCCGTATGCGGCACTTTCCCCACTTAGAATTGACCGATTTTGATGAAATTTGTTATGTAGGCTCCATTTGGGGTCTAGTTGTGCCCCGAAGATTTTGGTTGATGTAGTTCACTTCTAAGGGTTGACATTTTGACAACGCCCTAACTCGAACAATTTTGATATAAAGGTATTGTTTTTCCATCAATTTTAGATAGTATGAAATTTGTAAAATTTTTAGAGACCACGCGGAGCCCTGTAGGATAAACCGTTCGCTCCCTACGATAATTTAAGGGTTGGACGTACGATAAATCAGAAACACGAGTGTGAATCGCGAAAGAGGCCTAATCTCCGTTCGAATAGCTATTCAAATTACTATAACTACCTTAATTTACCGTAAAAATGTGTTTTTAGCAATTAACAATTTTGTTTTTAGCTGTTAGTTACTACTGATTTAAGTTAGAAAATGCCTTTTAGCAATTTTTTTTTTTTACAATTACTAGTAATTTTGTTTCAACCCCTTGTTTACAAGATTTTTTCATTTATACATTTTTTCGAGTTTTCGACCTTATGACACTAAAATTATTATAACTACCTTAATTTGCCGTAAAAATGTGTTTTTAGCAATTAGCAACAACAATTTTTGTTTTTAGCTGTTAGCTGTTAGGTACAACTGTTTTACGTAAGAAGATGTCTCTCAGCTTTTTTTTTTTTGCATTTAGCAATTTTGTGTTTTTTGCTATTAGCAATTTTGTTTCAACCCCTTGTTTACAAGTTTTTTTTCGATTTTTCGACCTTATGACACTAAATTTATTATAACTACCTTAATTTGCCGTAAAAATATGGGTGCCGTTGGAAAGGGAGTCGAATTTCTCATCTTTCTGGTACCTAACAATAGTTATGTTTGGCGTCCTGGTGGGTAAAAAATCACATCGTAAAGTCATTTTTTGTCAAATTGGAAAAATTTCCTTTTTTTCAAGGTTAGGGGTTTTTCCCCATGGTTTTTTACTTACCTGAACAGCAGAAACTGCCCACTGGGCTATTTTCATCGGTCATGGAACCTGACCCGATTCGTTGATTTTTCTACCCCATTATATTTTGTAATATGTTTTATGACTGTTGTATGACTGTTTTATGTACTGTCCATCCAATTTGACTTTTCCCACTAATGGGGGGAAAAACGAAACTTTGGTTGCCATCGTAAACCAATTCTAAGACTTTAAAACGTCTCAAAAACGTAGTTATTTTTATTCTATTATTTATGCTATTATACATCCAATAGTTTTTGGTTGGTTTTCTAATAGTTCAAAAATCGATCTTTTTCGATGTGCACCATTTAACATTTACCTATATTATGTATTTCTTCATGCAACCAGCATGGAATGTATTATAAACGCAGGTTGTTGAACCTCTTCAAACCTTATCGTCGCGAGGAATATCGTTCCCATAATATTATTCCTCGATGGGTACAAAGGCCTACGATAACTACAGTTATATTATGCTAACCATTGCCAAAATGTCAGCGACCCTCTTCGAATCGCCCGGCTCTGTCACTTGCAATCAGTTCTATTATCATATTTGCGATAGGTGGGCCTACAAAGCTCTACTTTATTGTTCTGGCACATCCGTTGGGGAATAAGACCAACGACCTCAGTGAGAACCACCTACTACTAATACCTTGACCTGGTACCTCAAACGCTAAAAAACCCTACACTTTTCACTTTGTAGGTACATTAATGGAATTA